>WOVY01001007.1:0-622500 GCA_013436015.1 Rhipicephalus annulatus | reverse complement strand
CCACACTCTGATGCTCTTTACCTTGCACCTTAATATAAGTACATGCACTTCAAGGATAACGGCAACTTCAATCGTTCTATTATTAGCAATAACTTTATCGTAATGATGATCGTGGTGACGGCAAAGTCGATGGCCCAGGAGCAGACTTCACTCATTGCTGCGGTATACATAAAACGTATTAACTATTGATTGTCAAATATTATGGGAGATAATTAAAGGGACCAGCCAAATCATTTTGACTAGTTTTGTTCCTCTTTACAACTGGCTAGAGACGTTTGCTCTTAAGACAATTTTCGGCTATTCATATCTGTGTCACGACTGCTTTTTTGTGAATGGACGGGTGGAAAAACCTAGTTGTCCGCAACATTAATGACTCGGGCTCAGGTCCGACGCAAGTACTTGAGCGTCCAATGGAGCTGCACGCAACAAGGTCATGGTTCCCTGTAAGCAAAGGATTACCTAGCTTCGCTCGGAGCACTTGTGCGCCGAAATAGCCCGCAGACACACTCGGCACAGGTACGTGGAAAATTCGTGCGTCGAAAATGGTGCGTTTGCCGTTACTGCGTTGAGAAAATGACAGCCTCACCAACCATCGCGTACACGTGTTGCACTGGAACCACGCCACGAGAATACGTCAGCGTTGCCCCGAAGGCCTTCTTTGTCACTCAGCGAGTTTGTTTGACAACATGCTCCGCATTTTCTCGGACACTGCTTCCATGGACGCTTGGAGAGTTCACGATTCTATTAGGGAGCATTGTGGGCTGGCTTGCATCCATAGGTCAGCAAACGTACTCTTGAGTCGACTTACCCGAACTCACTCAGAATAATATCGAGCCATGAGTCAGAGTCTGAGTTAATCCTGCTTAGTAATTTTTTTATGAGTCTCAGTGCGAGCGATCTCCCTTAGTGCGAATTATATTTCACGAGTGAGTCTGAGTAACCTCCACAATTTTTTCGACCTACGGCTGCAAGTCGCGGAATCCGGATTCAGAATCGCACGCCGGCTTCTTCTTCAGGAGGGAGAGAAGTGGTTCCCGAAAAAGATGATGAATGGCGCTTTCGTTTGCAATCCCTGCGGGAATACTGCTCACCACCAAAGAATTACGGAAACGAAGTGTCGCTCCTTTACTTCACGGTAGCGATCCTAATACTGCGCTCAGCTAGGTTAACGTAAGTGCCTTTCCTTTTATAGTTCACTCCCTCGTTTAATACGCATCACGCGTGGGCGCACGATTGTTTCACGAAAGGGGAAAGTAGACGAGCGACGGGCACGGAGGTTACCATATGCATTCGCCTAAAAGGACTCGAAGGCGAAAACCATTCCTTTATTTTTCTTTTCAGTCCGTGTATCGATCTTCCCCCGCGTCACTTTTCGAAGACTCTCGTTCCTTTGAACTGCCTCCGCTATCGGCCTATCAGGGACCAAACGACAGCCTCACTTGGTGACGTCATCATGTGATGCATCGTTGTGTGATGTCGTGATTACTTCGGAGAGATGTCATGATGACGTCACACGTTTTTGCGGTCTGTGACGGCGTGATCTCGTGATAATGAGGTCATGATCACGTGATTACGATTCTGCGTAACTCGTATCGACGCAACCGACGCCGACGGTCATTATTGGCGTTCGCAGAGGCACCCAAGTCTTTATGATTCCGGAGGCTACGATAGAGTAAAAGCTCTGTGACAGTGGTTTGTAACACGCACCAAACGGCCGTCACCAATGCTCTTTCCGCACAGAAGAAACCGAGGTTAACGCATATAATGCCGTACCACACAGCACAATACACACCTAAAGGACGCAAATAGATGACAAATCACTAGTTGTGTACTGTCCGCGCCAAATGAAACCTGAACAGCGGCACTAAATCGCGATGGTATACTGTGAGCCTTCCACTTATCACGATTGGCAGGTGCTGTAATCCTGTTCCGCAGCTCCGCGATATATTTCGTTTGACGTGGATAGCACAGGTCTCGACGTTTACGCCTCGATTGCCCGATCAGTCATGTGTGCATAGTACCGCGATTTCCACATTGCAGTGGGCACATGTATCGTCATCTTTAAATTACAGTACCACCGATACATCCAATGGAACAATTTAATGGTTATAGTGTGTTACAAGCAAAAATAAATGTAGAATCGGGGAACCACAGACTACCTGTCATGACTAGAACAGAAGTACGTTTTGACCAATTCTTAGACTTGCGTTCGTGAGCCTTCGCGTTCCTACTCTTCACATAGGTGCGGTTTGGAGTGCCAAGGAACGCAAGAGCAGCGTACTCAAACGGCTCAAGGTTCCCAGCACTAAACTTTCTCATATTTTTTTTTATTCGATAGCCTTTCTAGGTCGCCTTTATTCCGTTCACTAAGCTGCATAAAAGGTTCCGCATAGGAGCATTTGTGTGCAGTAAACAAAAATTTCGATATGCGATTTTTAATTCTTCACTTAATAAAAAGTAGTCAATCCCATAACATTAGATGAAGTACAAGCCTTCCACGGATACCCATCAAGACATAACTTGCATAACTTTGTAATTTTAAAGGTGTTTTTCTTTAGACTCGTACATTGAATGGCTTCAGCTATACATACTACTTGGACTCTCAAAAACAGAAACATTAGAATGTCGGTGCTCTCCCGTGTTTTTATGGCCTTTCGTTCTAATTGTATTGCACTGGAAAAAAAGGTTTTCTTTCTCATAAATAATTTGAAAATTTCTGCAATGGTTTATGCAGTTAAGTGTATGAATAGAGGCCGGTTTCCGCGATATACGTTCACAGAATTTTATGTTTGGGCTCGTGCATTCATGAGTCATAATCTTGTGGTCTCACTGGGTGCAAGCCCTCTGTCTTTCGATAGCTTCCTCACAACTAGTTCATGCCAGGACATGCCTGTAAAAAAGGCTTGATTGTAGCCGCGGGCGCATCATTTGCGCACTACAGACAAATATCTTTATATTGTACACAGGGACCTTATGCACGCTTTCGCTATCGTATTGTGCTGCAACCATTTTTTAACTCCTAACGTGTTGCGAGTCGAGGCATCTTCTCAATTAAAGTGAGATACATTGTGCGGACCGCTAACCGCGGTCTATGCGGTATACGTGCCCTGGGCGAAACGACCGCGCTCGTCCCGCATGGCTGAGCGCCCGACGCGCTCTCATTTCGCCGAGTACGGATGGTCACGCACCACCGACAGCGAGAGTCGACTTTTGCGTCGTATAAATGCCGTCAAAGTTGGGGGAGTGCAGTGAGTGGCATACCAATATGACGAGGCGGGTTGAAATTGCACCGCAGAAGCCCTGTCACTGTGCTGCTCTGCGAGAATCAGGGGCGTCTTGTCGAAACTGTTCGTTCCATAGAAATAACAACTGCTCAGCTGCTGTTGATCATGCATAACATGCCGAGGCTTCTTTTCTTTTTCGAAAGTGTATACTTCTCTACATTTATTAGTTTTATTTTCATTATTTGGCATTTTGTAAATTCCGTGAATGTATACATTATATCTACTCTGCTTAAGCTCGGAGAGAGGTTTGCAGTACCGATAAATAAAAAATAAATTTATTAAAGTCAAAAGCCTCTGATGCCTTGTCGATGGCGAGACTTGACCGTCGGCGTCAGCGGCTTCAATGTGAGTGTGGAAAAAAAATCGTGTGATGACCTCACAGATGGCGAAAATTTGTGACGTCATGCTAGCGTCGTAATGCCGTCATTGGCGATGTCATTATATGTCAACCTAGCTTGGTAGACGATCACAGAAGCCACGCACAACCAGCTGAGGTGGAGGAAGATTGAACTGCCTCCAATCCCTGAGGCCGTGAAAAAGTGCCTGGAAAGTTGCAAATATGTCAGGTCGCAGGTAATTACATTATATTAGCGGATAGATAAAAGATCAATTCCAACAATTTATGCATAAACGCACAATTGATGAGAAGTAGTTACGCAATTGTTAATAGTAGTGGCACTAAAAGAAAGCAGAATAAGGGACTAACAATTGCGGGACTGTTAAGCTTCGCCTTTAGGAGTTGAACGTGGAAGCGATATTCTGTTTCTAGTTCGTTCTTCGACCACTTAGTGCATGAAATCTTTTAGGACTTGCTGTGCAGCCACTACGTGACCTTAAAGGTGCAGTAGCGGGGGTAGTTTTCGTAGCGGGTGGCCCGCTTTAAACCATAAAGTCGATATGATAATCGCATGTTCTGACACTCGATGACAATGGGTGCTTGTAGCACGCAATAATACTGTGAGCGATTTTAAATGATTTTAAATGAAAAGAACAGAAAAGTGAGCCCCGTAACTGTTTCCCAGGGGGATGACACCTCCACAGTAGCTCACAAAGGGTGAGGGTAAAGGAGGGAATGAAAGGATAGGATTAAAAGGTAACGAGATAGATAGAGAGAGGAAGGAGAGAGCGAGGCGCAAGGACAGCGAACGACTAAAAACGACGGAAGTAAAGAGGAGATAGGAAAGTTGGACATGGTCACAGGAGTCCGAGGACGGGGTACAACCCGGCGAGAGCTCTTGTCGGCGTCAGCAGATGGCGTAGGGCGAGCCCAGTCGGCCAGAGCTGCGCTGTCGTCGGACATCGCGGGGGAACAACCGGTCGGCCCGAAATCCAGAGAGCGAGTCCTGCAATATTTCCTGTTGTATCATGAAGCATGTATACAGGTCGGGTGTTTGTGTAAAGCGTCAAAGTTGCTTTCACTGCATTTCCAAGCAGAGGATGTTATTTTCCCTTTATTCACAAGCAGAAGCGTGGCTTTGTGGTGGAACATCCGCTTGTCACGCAAACGACCCGACTGAATATACTAACAGCGCCACCAATTAGCATTTACAGCGTAACTTAGTGGTGCTGTTAGTATATTCAGTCACGGCCTACCAGCTCGCCCAAGTTTCCAGGCTTCAAAACTACCCGGGTTCGATCCCCATTCAAACCCGAACGACCTAGCTTCGATCCCCAATCTGGCCCAGCATTTTTTTTGTTTTTTATTTTATTTGCATCATTCACGGCATTTCGGTCGTGCATAAGATGAGGATTTTTCTCTCATAACCAACGAAGTCTAGGCCGACACTGACGCCGACGATGAAATTTCTGCGAAACAAGCTCTTGAACGCTATTGCGTTTACTTTGCCAAACTTGCAATATAGATGAAGGTAGTTATTTAATATCTATATATGCTTCGGACGGCGTGTCTTCTGGTGCATTTCACCGTTCTATCGACAGCCATCTAGCTCCGGCTCAACGAGGGCAGCTCCTCACCCTGTTGCATGAGTTCAGGCGTTCGTTTGGCTTCCTTTGAAAGGGCGCTTATTAACAACGCCTGGTAGCACGCAGACAGCTGGTACAGCCATGGAGAACAGTTGAACGAGCTCAGCGTCCACAGCTCGTGCACAACACCGAGGGGCGGTCCCACTGGTGATTGTCTTGTTCCTTCACCACTGCATCTGTAATAACTGTGGGGCTCTTAAAAAAACACAAAAAACTTGGAACAATATATTGCACAATATTTCTGTAAAACGGTTGGTATATATTTTTGTTAAATACAGCATCTGCTATAAAGTGATTCGACTCATCACATCCATGCGGTACGAAGGGATGAAGGAAAGTGGTGGGTCTGAAGGATGGAGTGCAGAACAAGCAACTCATGTGTTCCTCTCAGTCTTTCTTGGGCTGATTGTAGTTCTATTTATTGCGCTAATTGGTCACAGCCGTTATTTTTATTGTTTCAGTTGTCACCCGCTGAATACAGTGTGTCAATAAAGCCTGCTAGGCCACAGTACAAGATATGGGCCCACGTAGCTAACAGCGTAACAATCAAAGATGGATTATTAGGCGCGAAGAACGTTAGGATATCGACTTGTCGGCGTCTGAATGCTGTCACAGTGTGTCATGTAGTCTCAGTCCATCATAAACGGGTGTTCGCCAGAAAAATTTTATAAGTCCTACTACTCGCCGCGAGTCTCCTGAAAATGAAGGCATTAGTTAGTCCAACATATGGTCGACGACGTCAGTGCAGAGAAAGCACCCTTCCATAGATGTCGTAGGGAACTGAAACTGGACATTTAGGGAAGAAGTAGGAAGAGGTGGAAGATGATTGAGGCCCGCGTACTTTGATTTGAATGCACGTCAAAGAACCCCAGGTGATCGAAAGTTCTGGAGCCCTACATTACGGCCACTTTCATAAGCATTTCATGGTTTTGGGATGTTAAACCCAAATAATTATTATCAATATTAGAAGAAGTAGCACCTGAGGGTAAGCTGACTTCCCACGAATTTTTCCAATGATGTTAGCAAAGCGAAAACATCCTTCCTTACACGCCTGGTTTTCAGGCTTGGAACACCCTTCCCTAGATGCTTCGCCTCTCCCCAGTTTCATTTCTTTGAGAAAGTAATTACAGGTAGTTCTTCAAAAGCAGGAGGTGGAGGAAGTTCAGGTGTGTGTGTGTGTGTGTGTGTGTGTGTGTGTGTGTGTGTGTGTGTGTGTGTGTGTGTGTGTGTGTGTGTGTGTGTGTGTGTGTGTGTGTGTGTGTGTGAGAGAGAGAGATTCCCGGTATGGTGAGCTCCACTACAGGGCAAGCCAGACACCATGGCGGAATTAATATACGGCCTAGTTGTATAACCTAAATAGAGTGTAGGGTTATGTAACAATTGTAAAAGTAAACCATTATCCAATGTTAGAGAACTTATGGAATTATTAGTTGCTGATTCACCAAGAATACTTATATATAAATAAGGAAACCGGCAAGACACCAGTGATCGAGTTCCTGGTTGGCCAGCTGGTTTTGTTTGCTTAATATGTTCGACAACAGTAGCAGTGTACAGGCCAAGTCGGCAGTAAAACATGACATTTCTGTACAAGAAGTACATTCTTCGGTCGCTTAATTTTTACGCCTTACCGAAAGCCAAATCACATCATTCACCATTTGACGTCAATTGTCTGACGTCAAGCCCTGGCTGTTGCCCTTATGAAATTGCGGCACACGCCGTACATGTACCGAAACACTGGGTCCGTATAGGTCACAGACGAAAGCGCGCGCACGGACGGGCAACATGCACTGGCGACTGAAGCCAACAGGCTCATCGCCATTCGCGACGACGCTCCACGATGTCTCGACCTTGGCGCGACCGTGGTCGACCATGCGTTGTCACCAGGGTGACCGGGGTCATAACAGAAGCGCTCCAGCGCGCGCAACACGCCTCGTTCACGGTGCCAGCGTGGCGCAGTTCCACGGCGGTTCCCAAACCGCCAAGCATCGTCGGCAGAAGGAAGCCTCACTTTGCGAAGGATATTCGCGTGGCCTACTGGTCTCAAGGCAGCGAGGTCTCCGTGCTTCTGGACTGAAAAAACTTACCCGTGGGTGCCCACGTTGAAGTCAACCGCGAGTCACTACAGCTCAAACCAGGATCGTTCTTCTTGGAATCGGAACTGTGACGCCACGTTCTTCACTTCCTCAACGGGATCTCTGAAGCCCGCATCAGAATCTCAACCTCGTCTTGAAGTAGAAGCTGGCATTCAGTGTTTGGGCTGCAGAATATCTGGAAGACGGCTTGAACAGACAATTCCAAAGGGAAATCATCGACATTTTGGAGTTATTCAAGCATAAGTCCAGTTGGCAATTTGATTAGACGCAAGGCCACCGCCTTGCTTATCTTCAATATGGCAACGATTATTTTCTGATAATCGGTACTTGACTTGATTGAGTAAATCAGGTGGTAGTCGTTCGCGCAACCGCGGCCATCAAGAGCTAGCGGTGGAACATGTCATCAATGACTGCCTCCATCGGAGGTGCTCCAACAAAAGCTGCTCTTGCGCGGCTGGGACTCTGGATTTTCGTAATCGGAGCCATCGTACAGAATGGTAAGATGCGATAAGCTCAATTACTTCACGTTGTCCGGGGAGACGATGAATTTGCTATTACAAGAGAAGCCAGCACGAAGTAGAAAAGTTAAAACGCAGGCAAAAGATTGGGACGCTCTGCAGGCACGCTGGCGGCAGCTACAGAACAGCGAGCGAACTTAGCGATGACTTTCCGTCAGTGCTTACAGCCAAGCGTATGCTCAGATGCTTACCCAAAGAACACGGGTTAGATCTCGAACACTGCGATGGCATTTAGATAGAAGCAAAACGCTACGTAACCACGTACTCTGCGATGTAAGTGCATGTTATGTAGAGGGTTGAAATTTCTGGAACCCTTCACTACAACGTCTCCAATGATCATATCACTCTTCTGGCTCGTTAAACCATAGAAAATATTGAAGAGAAAGAAACGTGAAATATTTTTAACCTTTCCCTGTAGCTAAGCTGCTATTAAAAGCTACATAATTTATAGAGGACATAGATTCAATTGTAGAACAAGACGATTGCATCTCACTGGCGCCAAAGGGTGAAATCATTGGTGTAGTTATAGTTAAGTTTGCTTTGAAGAGTCCATCGGAGTGAAAACTATTCCGGAGTCCTCCGCTACGACATGCCTCTGCATCATATTGTTTTGGCACTTTATACAGCTGAATTCAAATATTTTTATCACGTACTGCTCGTAGATGCTCCTTCTTTCAGGTACAATTTAAAAACTTCAGGTCATGTTTGCAATCACCGAAATGTTTTTACGTGAGGACTGCCCACATGAGGACGTGGAAGCTAATAGTCTTGTTGCACATGATACAAGTGGAGTCAAGGGGTATGTAGTCACTTGTACTCACGAATGAAAAACTTTTTGTAATTATTGTTATATCAAAAGGTTTTTAGAAAGAATATACAGAACTGCACAAACTCCTTTGTCATTTTGTCTGGTTGCATTTGAGTGGCGGTCTTCATGTTCCCTGCATTGGGCCTACAAGTCGATATAATGAGAAATACTGGCATATAGCCGAAACGTCAGTGTACGTGGAAGTTTAAGAATGCTTCTCTCTAGATACTCACCGTGCCTTTTTTTTACAATTGTCACGCTTTATGCCACTAAAACAAGCCTTGATAGTTCATGAGCTTGGTATTTCAGTGTCAACTCATGAGCAAAAGAAATAATAAGCCTCGTGAATAAGTGAGAATCGCGGAGTAAGGCGCGTATGGTACTCATATTAACGCAAATATCCTGCAACAGTTAATTCTATTTTATTATGCACCATGGATACTAGATAATAAACTGAAACCTCATTATTATTCGTACGTCATAGCATCGTTTGTCCAAGTTTGGTTCAGGTTATCACATACGGAGCTTCATGTATGAGTACATGTTGTTGTGTTTAGCTGAAAGGAATCGTGTTGAATTGCTCACCTTTTGTTATATTTCGGTCAATCAGCACGTACCTAATATAAATGGGTATTTGAATGTTTACTGAGATCGCAAATGCATTTAGGACATATTATTTATGTTTTGAAAAAAAATGTTGAAGCAAACATTTCTATCAGAAAAGCAGGCCCCTAAACCACTGCGAGTTCAAAGAAGACAGCATGATTTCTTTCTCGCCTTAGCTGCCTTTCCTACTGGCGATATCTTCTCCTCGCCACCTATCTCTTCATAAAACACGTGTACAATGCCAGCGCTAATCCTTGAGCCTATCGATGTTTCACGCTTCGACTATGCGATGTTACCTTCACTTTCTCAGTCGGAAACACACAAAAGGAAGTGAAATAATGTTCTTGTTTCGCTGACCACCCTCGACAGTCATGCAAGACAAGTGACAACCGGTGGGCTACTGCATAGCAAAGTATAGTAGCAGACAATTCACAATTAATATTTCTCGTATGATGACCTATCGAGAATATGTACCTCAATGACGTCACTTGAATAATCTTTTTGGCGTCAGGAAGTGCACCGGAAAAAACGAGAAACACCAAAAGAGAATAACGTACTCGTTTTTCTTCTTTTCTGTTCCTTTGTATTTTGATAGACTGTTTGGCGGCCCCTTAAGACACTTCTTAGGCGTACAACAAATACCAGAGCCTCAATGTGAAGGATGAGGTGGTGGTTGTCAACAGGAAAAATGTTAAGCTGAAACCCGTACTTCATCCATCTGCCGTTCTCTAAACGTTCAGTAAGCCGAACGTAAGCGTCGGCAACGCTGCTGTTTCGCATCCGATCAGGGTTGCCATTGAGAAAATTTCTTTTATGTGACATTAAAAGATAGAGCCATTGACAGCATCGCCGCATTGGCAACGGAAAAACTGAGCACATGCAAGGCCTAACTCATTTCGACGTTAATTAGAGGCGTCAATTTCATGATACGATGGGTGCGCTTTTTTCGATTGGCGAATTTCACCGTCACTCCACTTCTTTTTTTCCTCACCAGGAGTTGCATGATGTCATGCCGTCTCGCTACATCTCCAAATATTATTAAACATTCGCATTACTTAGCAAAACGCTTAAAAACTAAGTTAAACAAACTACGCTGATGTGCCCACCCAGGGAACGCCCTCAAAGATGGCGACTGCTTGCGCTCGGACTCGGCGTCGTACTTCCAGCTCTCACCCGGGGGCTACGACCCGACCAAAGGCATGGACGGCGCCCGCTGCCAGAACCTGTGCGCCTCCATATCGGCGCCTTATTCGGGCATACAGTCCAACCGGTACTGTCTCTGCTCCGACGACCCATTCGGTGAGTCCCGTTCACTTCAGCCTCGTTCCAAAGACGGGGATGTCCTTCCGGAACAAGTGTGTTTAGAAAGATTGGTTAGCGATTTAGTGAATTTGGTTCTATGAGAGAGCATAAAGCCATTTCATGGGCCTCACCATGAGGGTTACGTACGTGTTTAGAAAAAATGTTTAACGATTTCGAGCACTTCGCACTCAACTATGGGAGAGCACTGAGCCGTCCTGCTAAAAGAAGTTTACGTTTAGAAAAAAAAATGTTTAACAATTTCGAGTACCTCCGCGGTGGTCTAATGGCTAAGGTACTCGGCTGCTGAGCCGCAAGTCGCGGGATCGAATCTCGGCTGCGGCGGCTGCATTTCTAATGGAGGCGGAAATGTTGTAGGCCCGTGTGCTCAGATTTGGGTGCACGTTAAAGAACCCCAGGTGGTCGAAATTTCCGTAACCCTTCACTACGGCGTCTCTCATAATCATGTCGTGGTTTCGGGACGTTAAACCCCACAAATTTATCGAGTACTTCGTACTCAACTATGGGAGAGCACTGAGCCGTCCCGCTAAAGAAGTTTATTCTGCAGGAGGTGAAGCATTTTTACAAAGTGTGTTTCTTTTTCGTGCGATGTGTTATGTGTACATATGCGGAAACGGGAAGTCTAATTGTTTAAAAAATATATTGAGATAGCCGGTAGCTTTAATCAATCGTACCCTCCATATGTTCGAAGGAAATCAGTGACAGAGTTTTCGCCAAACCCCACTCATAAACCTTTAGCTGAAAAAGTTCTCTTGGTACCATGGCCGGCTTATTGACATGTACTTCATACAAGCAATGCTCTCATTGTCACCCTGGAGCGAGCATGATGGGGCTTTGAAGAGCCTTTGTCCATCACCACAACCATCATCATCATCATAATCATCTTTCAACTTAGCACCATATTTCTCATATATCTTTACACCACTTCCCCAACGCTAAGGAGCAGGTTAGAACTAGGAGTCGGACCAACCTCTCTGCTTTTATACCACAATAAATCTCTCTGTCAATCAGCGCCATATATTAAACAACAAAAAACGGCTTCTACGCCATCGCTACGAAATAATACCTAAGTACTTTCTTTGAACAGTGTAACTATCGTATGTACAAACGACTTCAGCAAGACTTGCATAGAGCTTACTTTATTATGGCTCATGAAAGTGATCTACTTGTGTGTAAAATAAAGCATACAAAGATCTCACATGCACACAAATAACGCGCCCATTCATGCGTGCACATTTATATACAAGTCAGTGGTTCCTTGCGTTTCGTAAAGGTGTGAAGTCCTTAACTACACCAGCAGCACTACATTATTAAATGCATTCAAAAAGAGGCTCGTGCCTATAGGCGCGACCCCGACTGCCTCTTTTGTCTTACACAATAGTTTGCATCGTAAAGTTGCCAATAACCACACAATAATACAGAAGTCACACTTGAGTGAACAGTAGCATTTATATTCTCGGCACTGCAATATAATTGTACACGAAGCAGCAGCCATTTTCGCACGTCCAGATGTCCACATACCCAAGACATTCATGCTTTATTGAATTCATTGATGTGATCGCAAAACAGTCGCTGGGTGCTTGCCCACACTTTAAACGCAGCTGGTAGGGTCGATAATCGCAGGGATGACGTGTTGACGTGTTGGCGGTTGATCGTACTTCAGAAACCATAGCGTACTAAATGAGCACAGGGCAAGTTGAAGACAGGACAGCTGTCCTGTCTTCATCTCATTGGCGATTCTTTGTCGGACCTAAGGAGCGTCCGTAGCGCCAAGTTCAAAGCCGCTCTTGCACATGCAGTGCTGCCTATTAAGAGGTGTCGTTCGGTTTCAGCGGAGCGTCTGACGGCCACCAAGAAGGATGTGTGCGACAAAGGCGAGCAGCTGTCGACACGCTTCTTCCACTCGGACCTCTTCTCGCCCATCGAGGGCCTCCGCGTGATGCCCTCAGCCTCGGTGGTGAACGTCGGCGAGGAAGTCACTTTGCACCTGGCTGTCAAGTCCGGCCGCAACGCCACCGTGCTCTTCAACTTCGGCGAAGGTTTACCCGGCACGCGGGGGACGCTGAGCACCGAACCCCGGTACATCTACTGGAGGCCCGGCACGTACAAGATTGTCGTGCTGGCCACTCCCGTCGGTGCCTCGGACGTGAGTGGAGTCTATTGTATCGGCACTGCCCGCGTTATAGACGTTATGCATATATACGAATAACGTCCAACTCTCTGTAACAGTGACTCTATAGGAACGTACAATGTTTCTAGCTCAGTGGATCTAGTATAGTCGTCTGCGTTGCGTGCATGCCACATGCGTTATAACGTATAAATTCGTTTTGAGTGGACGTTACAGAGTTTCTTGCGTGCTCTGTAGCTGTACACGGTTCGGGCGGAGGCCATGGTGGTGGTGACCACAGCTCCTGACGAAGACTCGGTGCACTGGAATTGCCCCGCGCTGGTGGAGCCTGGGGCTGGTTTCACTTGCCACTTGAGCGTGAGCGCGGGCGCCGACATGACCGCTGATGTTGACCCTGGCGATGGTTCACGACGCCAGGTCATGAAACTGCCCGGTGCGTATAAGTTATGCTATAGCGCTGGTTACGTGCTTTCCCTGCGCTGCCACATGCGTTTACATCTTCGAAAAAGTGGCACCAAGACGACACACAACACTGTGTATGTAGCTACGGGGAGTCGGGGCGGTAGAGTGTCTTGGGCTGTTATACATACATACATACATACATACATACATACATACATACATACATACATACATACATACATACATACATACATACATACATACATACATACATGCATGCATGCATGCATACATGCATGCATACATACATGCATACATACATACATACATACATACATACATACATACATACATACATACATACATACATACATACATACATACATACATACATACATACATACATACATACATACATACATACATACATACATACATACATACACATTAGGTTGGTTGAACTCCGTCAATGCACGAAAGGACAGCTAAGAGAAAACAACTTCATTTTCTGAAGCCATTGTAGGACATGCTTCTTTACGCGCGCGACTGCCAAATGTCAATGTCCGATTTTTTTTTTATCTCAATATCGTACCCGCAACATTTCCGAGGTACCGAATATCTGTCGCATATCGGGATGCCAATGAAGTGTCACGGGCTCTCTATACATGGAACTTGTCGTCACTGTTGTCCAGTCTCCGCCAACGTGCCACTTGTAGACACGTTCAGAGCTGTACATTCCACGCGTCGATTGCACTACGACGCAGACGTGGTGCCCGTGCTGATGGGAGAGCCGGTGCCCCAGTTCCAGATGGAGGAGATTGTGGCGGACGAGGACGACTCTGCCGACTCCGGCGTGCTGCCGATGGCACGAACCGCGCACTCGGGTCAGATTGACGTCATCCACGGATACGGAAGTGTTCCAGGAAAAATGGACATGCTGGTGAGTATAATAATAATAATAATAATAATAATAATAATAATAATAATAATAATAATAATAATAATAATAATAATAATAATAATAATAATAATAATAATAATAATAATAATAATAATAATATTATTATTATAATATTATTATTATTATTATTATTATTATTATTATTATTATTATTATTATTATTATTATTATTATTATTATTATTATTATTAATTAATACGCCAATTGCAGGCTAAAGACCTCTCCCATGTTTCGCTAATCAACCTGCAGTGCTTTCTGCAGTGACGTTATACATGCAAAACTCTAAACCTAATCTGCCCACCTAATTTTCTGTCTCCCTCTAACTTGATTGCCTTCTCTTGGACTCCGGTCAGTTATCCATAATGACTGGCGGTTATCCTGTCTACGCCCTACCTTCGCTGTCGATGTCCATTTTCTTCTTGATTTTGACTACGATGTTCTCAACACCAGTCTGTTCCGTGACCTATTCTGCTTTGTTCTTGTCCCTTAAGGTTACAGTTATTTTTTTTCTATTGCTCGCTGTGTCGTCCTCAATTGAAGTTGAAGCTTATTTGTAAGCCAGGAGGTTTCTTCTGCTTAAGTAAGTACTGGTGAGACGTAGCTGTTATATGTAAAGAGAAAGAATATCAGAAAAGTAGGGAGGTTAACTACATGAAGTTCAGTTTGCTACCCTGCACGTGGGAGAGGAAAATGGGAGAGAAAATAAAGAAAGGGGAAGAGGAGATACACATTGCACATAACACAAACACCACACACAAAGTTCAGGTTTCACAGGCGGTCGCACAGTGATGTTGCCCTCAAGAACTGTGGAAGGGCTTGTGTGGCTTTCTGGGCTGAAGTACTTGAAGGCCACGCGCCCAAGATCATCTCCAGAGTAAGGGGTCGATCATCCGGTCTCCTTAAGGCATACTGGAGAGTTCGGCGATTTTCTTTAAAGTCTGGACAATGGCACAGGACATGGTCGAGAGTTTCTATATGCAATGACAGCTGTTATATAACTTCCTCCTGGGGTGTAGGGGTAAACTACCGTTCGTAACTGGAGAATTCTTGGCGAATGTGCTCCATCCCATCTAGCTGGTTACACAAATAATAGCTAATAGAACTTACACAACATTACGATTCTATCTTTAGCTACGGCGACATTTAGCTTCACTTGATTCGATGATCGGACCATTCTGTCCAGGAGTATTCAACTTAGAGAACTCGCTGCCTGTACATATAGACAGGTGAAGGATCCGTGCTTGTGTTCAGCTTGAAATAAAAAGCGAAAAAGAATAGATTAAGCTGCAGTGCGTGTTCCTCGCTGCCACGAAGAGAAAACCTGATGAAGGGTCTATACAGGAGTTTTCAGCGCGCACCCAACAAAGGTGTTAGTAAAAACGAACATGCACTGACTCAAAAATTCTGTTTTATGGACGAAAAGGAAGTAGACACATACACCCGGGCTAACTTGAGGGCGCATGTGGAAGGTAATGTAAAAATTCGCTATATGGCCAACAAATGTGAAGTGAAAAATGAAATTATAGCATCCATCAAACAAATTGATCGAATTGCACTAAAAAAAACCGAACTCAATGCTAGTTCTATCGATGGCTACCTTAAGCAGTTTTCGGCCCATCTCTTGATGTAAAAAGTTTTGGTTACTTCGCGCGTTAGTTAATGTTGGTGGCTCCACAAAACCTCTGCCTCACCCATTTTTTTTAATATTTTCACATCGTACATCGAGTTGGGTGCTGAAATTAGCGATCAATGGCTTGCGATTGCCGCAGCAGAGCATGAATCTTGTACTTACGGTGTCACTCCAATCGCGGGCTCGTCATGTACTGGTGAGCAAAACAAAGTCAAATAAAAAATTGGCCCCGTATCTGCATTTAATCTGCAAATGTCGTTGAAAGACGATAGTCTTGCGTGTGGAGAAAGTGAACAAAATATTTATTTGATGTTCTGCACAAGAAAATCGGTGAATGGTATTCTGGAGGCGCTGCGTTAGAGTGCCTCGAGGGTGCAGCGGAGGCGAACGAGCGCGTCAAGTCACGTCACACGTGAGACATGAGCACCATCTGGCATTTTTTTTTTTTGAAAATGAAGCCCGTGGCCCTGAGATGGGCGTGCCCGTGTCAGAGGTGATAATGTGTAGAACGCAAGGCGATGGGTACGTGTCTTAGCAAAGCGTTGGAAACACTCGCCTTTTCGTGCAAACCTTACATAGTCAGCGCAGCGTGATAAGCGCTACGGTCCTTAAAATTACTTATGTATGCGATTTCTAGTAAAAGACGCACATGCAGAATATATACGTGTTGGTATGGTGCTCCAGACATGCACAATAATTGCTTTTTAATTGACGATTGCACACGTATGAACGCTTAACCTTGAGCAACATTGGTGGGCGCTGAGGTTGGGGTCGGCCGTTTCAAGTACCTGGTGCTGTTAAGAGTAGACAAACAGACAGGTGTGCAGACAGACAGACAGACCGACAGACAGACAGACAGACAGACAGACAGACAGACAGACAGACAGACAGACAGACAGACAGACGGACAGACAGACAGACAGACGGGCGGACGGGCGGGCGGACGGGCGGGCGGGCGGGCAGGCAGGCAGGCAGGCAGGCAGGCAGGCAGGCAGGCAGGCCACAATTTTTGCGTCGAAGATCCCCAAGAAAGACTATCGTCTTTAAAAAGTGTGCGTTACTCACTGGATGCTGATGTATCAAGTGAACGCATCTGTCGAGTCTTGTCTTGTGCTTTTACCTTGCTTCCAACGCGCAGCTCCTGCGTCCCACGTGCCAAGGCTGCACGTTCCTGGCCAACAACGTCACCTGCCACGAGGGGGCCTCACTGTGCTCGCAGGAAGCCAACTGTCTGCGCAACGACCAGTGTCCCAAGAATCAGGTCTACTCCATCTACAAGATGGTCGAAACCATTTCCATCATGGTCAACAAGGGCTACTTCGTGCAACGTCTATCCAGCCCAGTGCCCATAGTCGCTGGTTTGTCATGATTATTCCGTTATCAGTATTTTCAGATTAGCAACAAAGCAAGCGTGCTAAATGCATCTTCTTTTTACTTGTGTCCTGCCAGTTTTCAGCTTCTACGTATATTCCCTGAATAACAAGCACTCTAGGTTCGTCTCTCGAGAACAGTTGCCAGCCCACGGCTTTCACAATTCAACTTTGTCATTTATGTGTGCGTGCGTTTTACATTACGATAATATAAGCGTTATAAGCTCAGAAGCCATTCCACTCTCCGAATGTGAAGGACCAGCGAAGCTGTTTGGCATATGGCACAGAGCTGACACAGAATTTATTTGTTGGTTTGACTTGTACACGTAGAAAACTCGAGGACTCACAGGAAATATTGAGGGCACAGCTGAGAGCTGCCACCTAGAGGGGCACAATGCCAACCTGTTCCTTCGGGAAGAGAAAAGATAAAAGAAACATGGAATGAACCAAAGCTCACCACACTTTGCAATTGAATTCGAAATGTCAGTACAGAAAGTCCCTATTGAATTTAAAATATGTTCCTATTGTATGCTCCTATTAACGTTTTTCATTTGAACAACAGGTGTTTTTTTTTTTCGTGACATGCATCGTGTTGTCTGGGTTACCACACACGCTTGGTTTTAGGGGCGAAATTTTAATTGTTGTTTGTCACCCGCGTGTTCCCTTATTTTTATTGGACCAGTTGTGAGCATTGGAGTTTGACCAATTTCTGTGGCACATAAGGTTTTGCCGACGAATGTCGTACATACGCTAGTCATATTGACCCTCGCTGTTATAGGGAATTGTAGAAATAAAGGCAGGAATGCAGTTAGCATTAATTGAATTGTGCCATACCCTACGGAACTATGTACCCGGGCCAGGGCAATGAACTTCCAATACACAGCATTTATCAAAAGTTATTCCTCATTTTCAGCATTTAGTACAGTGCACTGGGTATATGATGGGTATACCGTGTGTTCAAAGTTAAGCTCTGTGATTTTCTTAAAATTCAGCACTTAAAAGAAAATGAAAACCACCTTTGCAGACCACTCATGTGTCCAGAGGGACGCAAAGGGAGAAATAATTATGGCTGTCATTATCTCAAATAACTAAGATTTAATGATTAACTTCTCAGTGAATGTAGCAAGCGGGCATATTTGTATTTTAAGGTCAGTGGCAGTCGTGTTTCTACACAGTCACACTTGCAAGAATTCTTCTAACTTGTCGGTGCTCCGAGGTATGCCGCGGCAAAGTTTAATTGTGCAGTGCATGATTGACGTATGCAAGGCGGTGAAGATCGGCGCAATGTTCCTACCCGATGTGACGAACAGTCATAGCTTGATATCGCTAGCCCTGGTATTGCGAGCGGCGCAATGGTGGTAGTAATGGGGCAACTGTTATAATCTCTGCCGATGCCTTCGACCAGTTGTTAGGTCAAACGACGCACGCAACTGTCGCGGCCCATTGAGGAGGAGCTTCGCGTCAGCGCTGACTGTATTGCATGCGTAATAATGCAAAGCGCAATTAAACTTTGCAGCAGCATATCTCGGAGCACCGGCGTGCTAGGAGAATTCTTCCAAGTGTAGCTGTGTAGAAACGTGACTGCCTACAACTTTTCAATACAAATATGCCTACTTGCTGCAGTCCCTGAAAACTTAATTATTATTGTTAGTTAATTGGGACACTGACAATACTAATTATTTCCTTCTTCTGCGTCCCCCTGGATACATGAGCGGTCTGCAACAGTGGTTTTGGTGTTTTTCCCAGCGCTGAGTTTTAAGAAAAGCATAAAGCTTAACTTTCAATGCCCGGTATAAGAATAGAGTACATGCTGGCTATAGTACACTCTAGATGGCGCTATAGTTCACTCTAGATGGCGAACTCTAGTATCAGAGTTCACTATTAAATGCAGTATGGTACGCCATAAGAACTGTCTTGAGGTGCCCCTGGTTAGCTTCACAGACAACGTAGCCGATGAGACAAACTGGTACATGGGTGTGTTCTTCGTGCGGTTACTAAACTTAAAATACATCTTTTCACAAAGCTGAAATATAGTTAATCTTATTTAAGGTATCTTTCTCGATCAGCAACAATTTATCCTGTGTAAAATAAGACAGTCGTCTGCCAATTTGCATAAAGGAGAGTAACTAGACATCAACGTAGGAGCCATTACTTCTTGAGCTACAAGCTTGCCTTCAGCTTGACTTTACACTCGTGAAAAATAGATACGTCAGCATTAGGAATTCATTTTGATCGCCGTGTCTCCGATCGAACCACTTACAGGCGACATCCTGGGCTTCACAACTTCGGGTGGCCGCTTGGCGTACCGGGCCACCCGCAGTGGCGAGCCCTCGGACCTGGTCAAACGGAACCAGCTTAAAGGCCAGGCTGTCCGCACCGATGACCTGCTGGAGATGGGGCGGCGATATCTTGTCGGCGCGCTGGTCTCCTCTTCCGTCAACCTCACCTACGACTACCTCTACGTGGAGCCCGGAGCGTACGAGTTCAGGATCAGTGAGTGGTCTATCGTTGTTGCGTGCATGCCTATCGATTCGTGCACCTCATCGCTAGCAGAATGCATGTATTAGGTGCCTCTATTACGGTGCATTAGCCCCTTCAGGCACGGTGTACACAATTGTGCGCATAAACATCGAAAGGCGTGTCACGCACCGCGTGTTTCATCGAATGGCCTGAAACTCAGTGAGGCCTACTGAGTAAACAAATAGTGGTCATTTAACTCCATTATGTTGTGTATTGCTCCTGAAGATTGCTTTGCAGGTGACACTACCACGTACGACGATCGTTCGACGTGTCGTATTCCAGGACCGATTTCACTAGTTTTTTTTCCCCTTTGATCAAAACGAACACAACCAAGAAAACAAACTGGACATGCATTTAGGCACGAATGATTTATTCTTCTTATACAGAAACTGAAAACTGACTGATGGCAGAAAATTACATATTTAGAAGCTAATTACCTATGATTACTGAAACTCACACAAATTAACGTATTCATTTATATTCTTTTTATAATGCAACACTGAGTGCCTGGGAATCCGGCCATGCCAATATGACGCATTTGCAGACAGTGAATCATAGTTCGTGAATGAAGGGGACCTGTACAACCTGAGCATCTGGGTATCCATGAAATCCTTGGGTATCCAGCCAGTGAGTGTAATGATAGAGGGGTTGTTCAGACGTAAATAAATCTAGCGGTGAGAGAAGAGAACAGGAGGGAAAGTAAAAGCAGGGATGTTAACCAGTCTACAATTACCGGTATGCTACCCTCCACTGGGGATAGGGATGAGGGAGTTTGAAAGATGGAAAAAGTGAATATTTCTATGAAAGTTTGGGGAGGGAACTGTGGTATTAGTGTCTACACGAGTTACAAGCATGAAGAATTAGTCGGCTTAAAAATGATCACATGGGTACGGTTAAGGCCTTTTTTTCTTGCCAGAAGTGTTAGACGTTCATGTTAGTGCAAGTTCATGTTATACGAAAAGTTATACTACAGATTCAACATCAGTACTCATGTTTGCCGTAAATCATTGCTTCGTTGCGCAAAGTACGATTCATTGAATATTCACAAAGATAAGGCATAATAAGAATGACAAAAAGGTTGGAAAACAAAAGCACGTATACTTAAAAAATCTACTGCCCGAAGTCATTCCTTCGTAGCGATGTAATCGCAATGCGAGGTTTTTTCCTAGTAATATTAATATAAAGCCGTGTTTCTGGTCTGCCACTCTGCTGCGAAGTAAATTGGGAAAAGCGAAAGGGGGAAATGAGACAGACTTGGCAGCCAAGTTTCTTCGGGGCGCTTCAAGTACATCCAGATGAAGGATTGGCACGATTTGACGACTATTCAGTGTGATAGATAAAAATTGGCAATGCTAGTTTCCGCCATAATGTTATTCACATCAAAAAAATTGGCCTGAGATAGCTGCCTAGAAACACGAATCTTGATATATATGAACAGCATCTACATGATCACGTTTTGTTTCGTTAACAACAAATGGACACTCTCGACGGGTTTCTGCTGTTGGTGGCATTGCCATGTTCCTACGAAGTTCAAATCGACAAAATCATGATTGATATTATTGATATGTGGGGTTTAACGTCCCAAAACCGCCATATGATTATGAGAGACGCCGTAGTAGAGGGCTCAGGAAATTTCGACCACCTGGGGTTCTTTAACGTGCACCCAAATCTGAGCACACGGGCCTACAACATTTCCGCCTCCATCGGAAGTGCAGCCGCCGCAGCCGCGATTCGATCCCGCGAGCTGCGGATCAGCAGCCGAGTACCTTAGCCACTAGACCACCCCGGTGAGGTAAAAAGTCGACAAAATCGCCCCTCGCTTTGTATTTTCTTCCGACGAGTAAAAGCGCGTGAGCATTGTAGACGAACGCGGCTAAAATAAAAATGAAACAAGTCGGTCATCTGCGTCGCAAGGAGGCCGGATGCGATAATAGAGAGCTTTAGTACTGCGGAATGGTGCGACGTACGCATCACGCAAGCGCCTTGCGTTACGTGGCGTCGTTTGCCACTAATCGGCTTTAGTACGCCGTAGTACCCGCGTACGTAACGAGCGTGAAGCGTGTTGCGCCATCTGGGAGATCAAAATAGAAGCACGTGTTGACAGCCAATGTGAGCCAATCCAAGTGTTATAGCCAGATTATGGCCATATTTTAAGCCACAGAGCCGGTCGGTGCTTGCCACGGAGGAAGGAAAGGTAAGGAGCGGCCCTGACGTCACTCGTTGTGAAGCCGCGATGAAGCCGGAAGTCGGCCATATTGACTAGGCAAATTCTCCTCTCTTGTTTACATATGAATGCGAAGCAGAAGGCGCGACTCCCTCTCCGGCTCGGAAAGCACGTGGGCTGCGCAGCGCGTGTGTCGTGACGATCCGAAACTAATGGAACTGGGCTCATCACTCTGAGCCAGCGGGACACCTTCAGCGAAATCGCTTCATCCGAGTAATAACAGGGAGTAACAGCTCGCCGACAACGAAGCAACTGCGAGAGAACGCGCGCTAGATGTACTGACAACGGCGAGTGCTTTCACGTCATTAATTCAGCAACTGTACAGACAACAAGATCGGTCGTGCTCCTTCTACGGTTGGATTCCGCCACGCGGCCGACGCAGCGTCCTGCCAATGTGTCCGTGTTCCGCGTGAAAATCACCGGCGCCAGCATTCTGCGACCGTGGTGACTTCGAGCACGGTGCTAGCGACGGTTGAACGTGGTTGCTGTTACGTTGAGATTACATGCAATGCTGGTGGAGAGTGTACCAAGCGGAACAGAAAAGGTGTTTTAATACGCACATGCAAGTTGTTACTGTACACACACAACACGAAACTACGTATGTGCACATGATCCTCATGGCGTCTTGCTGGGCTGAACAGCGTCGTCCGTTGTCACAAGCAGGAGCACTGCTCAACCGTCGCTGACCTGCGCAAGGTGGTCGTCGTCATTCAGCTTCGTCATGGTGCCCAACGCAATTTCGCTGAGCACTTACTGCTTCATATCCGCGTCATCAGCCGCACGACACATGGATATGCACTTGTTCTACGCACTGTTGAAACTCCGTGATCGACAAAGGGATTTGTAAACGTTGCTAAGAGTAATGTAACAGCCAGAAGAACAGTGCGTAACCAATAACGCGGCGCAGAGCACAGATATTGTCCGCCACGGCTCAGCACGAGACCTGGGGAGGCACACATTCCGCCGCCAGCCGCGGCCGCTCACTGCTAGACCAGCTCCACTGCGCAACACGTAACCATAGCAACGCCGCCATTGTGCCTACTGAATATGGCCGCCATGATGTCATTTCCGCCACATTTTTTACGCCCTGCGCCGGCTGGGCATGCCCTCTCCTTACCTTTTTCCTTCCTCCGTGGTGCTTGCCTTCGATGCCGCCATTTTGCAAAACGAAGTCTCGCGCTGTCGCGAACTTGTTCGAGAGCGGCGCGATCACTTCATACGTACGCACGCACGCATCTCATGCGTGCGTACGTAGCTGCTGCGTACGTAATGCGATATGTGCGCGTTGCGGTCTGCGCATGCGCATTACGCAGAACGTGGCGTCCTTACGTACGCAACGCCGCCACGTACGCAGCGTACGCAGTACTAAAACTCTCTAATATCTCGCCTGTGAGGCCTACCATCGATTGCGACTCAAGCAGAGACAAAATACGCCCCACCTGCCTTGAAGGAGCATGAAGGGACGCTGGGGTACGGGGGAGGAAGTGTCGCTCGAGCAGCAGCTGTGAACATTTGCTATATGGGAGTGGTCCCGATAGCTGGCGAGTGCGCTATCTCGGCAGGCGTCAGGGGACGGCCTGTATACCCTTCTATGTGCTGCGCTCACAAGGGCTGCATGAAAGCCGTTACTATTTCCCTAGAGTGGCCGTATTTTCTTACACCAGCATTTTGTAGAACGCGAGAACGAATCCAAAGTAGCTAGCTGCTAGCCTTACTTTAGGATTACTATTCCTCGCTTTCGCATTCATTGTTTTACTCTTGAGGCGAAACTGAGATATTTTTCTTTCTCTTTTTTCAGGCCTGCAAAACAGGCACCACGACACGACCGTACGCAAGATGGCCGATGTGAGCAGTCAAGAGAAATTGACCAGCTTCCGTCTGGAGGTTTCCAGGAACCAAGTGCCGACGGGGACCGAAGTCGAGATAACTGCACGCATGTTTGGAGGAAGTGACGTCACGATGGTGTGGAATTTCGGTGATGGTCAAACCACTAAGGAAGTAGTAAAAAGTAAGTCTGTTCGATGTTATTAAGGGTAAGGTGGCCATATGAAAAAAAAATAGTAGAACCCAATACGAGTCCAATTGCACTCATATGTGTTTTTATGTGAGAAATATAAAGCGTAGAGAGTATACTGAATTAAAAGTGTGTCGTGTCGGCATATGTAGTGTTTATGGCCACAGGTACTTTTAGTGATTTAAGAAAATATTCAGACGTAGCATGCTTGGGAGCTTGAGACGCCCCTTATTGCTTATTGCTTGAAACTTGTATGCAAAGATGGCCGTATTAACATAAGTGATAGACTGAAAAACATTCTCTATTGTAGCCTAAAAAAAGATGTCTCGGGTCTCCACAAAAGTTCTCAAGTTTAAGTTGAGGTATGCAAGTGAGTTCTGCAGAAACCTGCAAGGTGGCGGATGGGTTAAGAAAGAGAAAGGAGACAATGACATTGCATTCATTGCTTCGCTTATGGCCACCTTCTTTTTTAGGGCCATTTCTTTCTTAGGGCCACGTTGGTCCCGGGTTCGAGTCCCAGACCAGGGCGAATTTTCCGGCAACTAAAAAGCTTTTCTTTTGAGAAATCCGTATAGATTTCCTTATGGCTTCAGGCTACTTATGGGCGGTTACCTTTTTTCTTTTTTTTAAATTGAGATCTAAAAAGTAACCGACAAAAACAAGTAAAATATATTAAATATGGTAATGATAAGAAAACATTTGAGCTCATCACTAAGTCGTACGACTTCAGTTACACCACCAGGTGGTGCGCATGGGGGCACGGGGCGGGGGGGGGGGTGCAGAAGAGCAAGTCCATAGTCACCTAAAAGGTGGGGGGGGGGGCAAAGTCAGCCCCATACTTTGTCATAATATGAATGAGGCGCCGCGACAAACATTCAACCTTCCCTCCCCCCCCAAAAAGGGGGGGGGGCTCTGCGCACGACTATGGTTACGCCGGTTCACGATATTAAATCTATGTATATACTGTGATACTTCAAGGTGGTCTACGCATATAGGGGGGTCTCTTTGCATCCATGAGGCACATCGAACAGGTATACGTGAAATGAATAACCTGGCCTTGAGACCCATAATTATTGAGAACGATTGTGAATTTAATCAATAACGACCTTTAAGGTGTCGCAGCCAAAGACCAAAGATACGATAGTGACAGAATTAAACTCCACAGTGGGCTTGGGTGTGTCGTGTGTTTAGACTTCAGAGATGACAATAAAATATCTTAATTTTTTAATAAATTTATCACTCTTCTTGCTTCAGTACTAGCACTCTCATTTGGTTTTCTACTGAGGTCGTAGCTTTCACATCCCCAAAGGCCTGCTACTTTTATTCTATACTATTTTGTCACGTGAGAGTGGTTTTCGCTTTGCGCGTTTTTCAGTCGATGTGCATGACAGTGAGAGTACAACATGGTCACGTAAAAAGATGACGGCATCTCTTAATAGTGTCATTACTCCTAAGTTAAGCGACAAGGCACCACCAGATATCAAAACATTTTTATTGCCCTTTTCAAGTATTAAACCTTCCTACCAAAAAACACCGCACCTATCTTCGGAAGAAACTGTTAGAGCTGCAAGACACCAATTGCCATGCATGCATTTACTGTACGCATAAAAACCAAGTTCTTGAATCTATATAACAACTTTTTGTACCTGGAAAGGTAGGACTTAACAAAATCAAATCGCGAATGATGCTTTTCACTTACTTACGTTAAGAATCTGAATCGGCGGTCAAAGTTGAAGCTACTTACCTCGACATTACATGGTACTGGATTCTCTTGGAACGTTTTCTCGTTGTCCTTGCAGGCGTCCTAGCTGGACAGCGTTTCCTGAAGAAGCACGTCTTCAAGGACCCCGGCACGTACGTGGTGCAGGTGAATTCGTCCAACCTGCACGGGAACTTCATCGCCCGCCGAAGCATCTCCGTCCAGAGGCCCGTCACTGAGGCGTGGGAGCTCTTCACGAACTCTCCCGTCATCCTACCGGGTATGTCAGGCCGGCTGGATGTAAGATAGATCGGTGACACAGCAGCATCACTCACGATAACAAATGGGAAAATGCATAAAAGTGCGAAAGAAAGCACTGCTGCCATTAGCTTACATGGCGAACTGGTGGTTGGTTCGTAAGGTTTAACGTGTCAAAGAGATTCAGGCTACAAGAGACGTTGTATTGGATGGCTTCGGATATTTTCAATTTAGATTTCAATTTGTTTATTTCAGATATACAATTTGTGGTGTTAAGTATGTCCACGATGTAAGGCGACCCACACTTTGAGAAGCTCAGTGCCACCTCGACAAGAAGAGGGCACAACATGAGTGCTCACTCGTATAGCCGAATGTTTTATTATGTAATATAGAAAAATAGCTAGCCAAACCAATCCCCAGGTATTACCGACGCATGCGTACCATTAGTTAATGAAACCACAGGAAATAGACAACATAGACAACAGGAATGCAACAGCCGACAACCAATCGTCTAGAAATAATTATATTTCTAGTCAAGTTTAATTTTGGCTTAACTAGCATTTAGTTGTTTCGGGAAAAAAATACTCTCTATAATTAAGCACGAATGTGCAATGACGAGGTGCTCAGCCCTCAGTCCATAGTGCAGATTAAGATGAACCTTTAGGGTGACTATAGCTCTGCCTTCTGCCATGTGCGGCGTTTCACAGAGGCCATCTACCTGACCTTGACCTATCCCAAGACAGAGAAGCTGCCGACAGACGCCGTGGCGCGAATATCTTTCGGAGACCGGCAGAAGACCAAGTGGAAAGTGCCCAGCGAGTCCGCGGAGAAAGTGTCGCAGAAGTTCAGTCACGTGTACCTGCGGCCTGGCTACTACAACGTCGCCGTCAACATCTCCAACCTCATATCACACTACGTTCTCACCACCAGGGTAGGCCGCTTTCTGAATGCTTTCGTCTTTTTTTTTCTTTATTGTATATAAGCAACCAGTCGATTCGCGATATAGGCTGAATGTTGCGAGATCGGCAGGGCCACCGGCAAAAAACAGCGCAAAATTTTGACAGAACACAACACTGTTAAGGTACCAGCTATTAATAAATTACTAACAATTGCTGGCGCTTTACGTCCCGTGACCAAACTATGATTATAAGAGACGCCTTAATGAATGTCCCGAGCAATTTTGACCACCTGAGTGAGGTTTTATCCCAGATGCCATAATCACTTAGCGTGAACAGGAAAAACAAAGAACTGGCCGAGAAGAGAAGACGACGGTGCATGAGGCAATTTATGCTCCGCTGCGTTTGACTACATCATTGCAACTAAAAGATTACCATGCTAGTGAACCCTAACCTTTTCAGATCTTTATAATTCGTAGCGATGTCTGTCAGGAACAAGAGATGGTTTGACCACTTGCTCAGCAGCAATTTTTGTTTATTGGCAGTTTAGTCTCTAATTTTTCAGATTGGCTTTAATTTCATTATAGTTTCATTTAAGTATCCTTCCGCCCGGTTCTTGGCCCGTCCCCCTCTGTGGGTGAGCGCCATCCATCTGAGATCATCAGCATCAGCACTTTGCCTGTTCACCATCTTCTTTTCTTCTCGACTAGCTCTTCCTTTTTCCTGTTTGCGCAAAAACAATATAAATGTATATATGACGTCTGAGATAGAACACCAACTAGACCACCAGGAAGTTTTATTGAAGCACCCGAGTATTATTTACTTCCACCTTAATATATTTACCCGGGCCTTTAAGATTTCGCACCCATAGAGATGCAGTCGCCGCGGCCGGGATTGGACCCCACTACATTCGGGTCAGCAGTCGTGACCCATAACCGCTTGACGATGGACAATAGGGCCGTTCCAAGAGCGAAGTGTACGCTAACTTCCCTAATATTCCCTACAATATTATTCCCTATATTCCCTATTACGCTTCTACAGGGGCGTTTTTCCTCTCTCTCTCTCTCTCTCTCTCTTTCTCTCTCTCTGTGGAAGTTCATTAAAGAGTTGCATTAGCGTTGAGTCCAAGATTTCTCCTGCCCTTTTGTTTTAGAGCCTGTTCGCTCGTTTTGCGTTTATGCTGAACAAAAAGGAGCACAGGAAATGAAAAAGACAGGAAGGTTAGCCCGTGTTCATAAACAAGTCAAATGGGGGTGCAGCTTTTACCATCCGCTGTTGAAAGCGTTGAGCGCGCGTAAGGACCTCCAACTTTGGTCAACAGGTGGAAACAGCCACGCGCACCACGGGTCTTGTGGCCAAGGTCCAGTTCCAGCCCACGGACGACGCTCCGCTGCGGGTGGGTCTCGGCTCGGCCAACGACATTTTCCCAACCACGCGGCCGGTTGTCTTCACCGTCAAGACGGGAACTGGTGAGCAAGATGTGCACTATTCACGTCGTTTATACACGACATGTGGACATCTATTGATACCAAATGGATCAGAATTCTCCTAACAGACCCTACAGGGAAATTTCTTTCTCCAATACTACTTAGCATGGACTTCATCTCTTCTTGAACTTCTTTTTCGTTTGGCCTTTTTAAAGTACACTAAGGAGAGAAACAACTTCTTTTCGTATTAGAGAATTACAATTTCCGAATTCCTAAATCTAGCTTGCCCCGAGAAAACGGGCAAAAAAAAAATGCAGGCAGTAACACCACGTTGATGCTAACGGTAGGCAACTCTGCACTGGGGAAGGGGAGAGGGGGAAGGAAAGTTATAGATAAGGAGAAAATGCAGCAGCCGCAGCCGGGATTTCATCCCGCGACCTGCGGGTCAGCAGCCGAGTACCTTAACCACTATAGATCACCACGGCAAGGCAGCCGCCGAGAATGCAGCGCAAATGAATGATTTATTAGATGAAAAATAAGAATGAAACATGAAAAGGAGGGAACCCAAATGAACTGCACAGTCACCGCCACCTACGAATCTTGCCAACTTGCGAAAAAGCAAAGCAAGCTGAAAAAAATGGGTGACTGAACAAACTTAACAATGTACCCAACAATCCCAGTTGTCTATCTTGATGCGAGATAAATGAAGAAGATCAACATTCTAACAATTAGAAAAGGGTCAAAAGGCAAACGGAAAATGCAAGCTCTCAGCATGATAATTGCTTGTAGCTATTTTTATAAAAAAGTCACTAAACAAACAGATTTTCACCCTCTTCTTCTCAGATAAACGTAAGAAAACATATTTTGACAGTGAAGGCAACTGGTGACATACAAAGAGAATATGAGGGAATGCTTTTTGTCCACAAAATTAAACAGCATGAAAAATGATGACTCAAAAAAAAAAAACACGCAAAACCAGAGCTTTTCTTATTTTTTGTCATTGTTATGATGTTTTCTCCGCTTTTTTAAAGTTTTATTGGTGAGTTTGGTTATGTCAGCGGGTAAAACCTTCCACTGCCTTTTTTTTCGCTTCTGCATTTTGATTAATTCACCGTTATACAAAATACCAACACAGAACACAGAGGAACAGATGTAAGAGCTATATTTAAATACAATCACCGTATACGCACGCAGCGAAATATTTTTTTGTGTAACAAGAATTCGTCAAAAGTATGTCGTATCGTGTACTTCAACGTTTGGCTTGCGACTCATTGTACACAAGACATTCTGGCTTTCAGGCATTGTGGAGATGTTCATCATCGAGACTGCCAAGGGCCAACTCCTTGCCAACGGCACTGGCAAGCAGCTGAAGTACACGCTCAACTTTCCTGAGGTACGTCATGTTGCATATTGCACAAGTGCATGCGCACAGCACCTGCATGCGACATTTAAATGAGCGAGGAAAGAAAAAAAAATCTCCTGCATGTGTGAGTTGAATCTACGCAGCCCTTCGCCCGTTTCGTGACGTCACCTGTGTTATTAACCTTCATTAGAGAGTTTTAGTACTGCGTACGCTGCGTACGTGGTGGCGTTGCGTACGTAAGGACGCCACGTTTTTCGTAGTGCGCATGCGCAGACCGCAACGCGCACGTATCGCGTTACGTACGCAGCTGCTACGTACGCACGCATGAGATGCGTGCGTGCGTACGTATGAGGTGATCGCGCCGCTCTCGAACAAATTCGCGACAGCGCGAGACTTCGTTTTGCAAAATGGCGGCATCGAAGGCAAGCACCGACCGGCTCTGTGGCTTAAAATATGGCCATAATCTGGCTATAACACTTGGATTGGCTCACATTGGCTGTCAACAACACGTGCTTCTATTTTGATATACCAGATAATGCAACACGCTTCACACTCGTTACGTACGCGGATACTACGAAGTACTAAAAGCCGATTAGTGGCAAACGACGCCACGTAACGCAACGCGCTTGCGTGATGCGTACGTAGCACCATTCCGCAGTACTAAAACTCTCTATTTATGTCGGCTGTTCCCGCAGCCCGGCCAAAATGACGTGTTTGTGTACGCCTGGAACCACGTCCAACAGAGGACGGATCCCTTCGTCGTCAGTTTCCGCAGCATGGAGCCCATCGAAGGACTGGATGTGTACATGAATCAGACCACACCGAAGGTATGCGGCATATGCCTGTCCTTTGACTGACACAAACGCATACTCAATCGAGGATATCAAGACCAACGGCGTTTATGTCTCACGCGAACGTGGTTTAAAATGAAAATCTGGTATGAGATTAGTGAAGCGAAAGAAGTTGCGGCAGCTTCGCACTGGTGCGGCAAGCATTTTAAAGAGAGCGCAGTTGGGTAGCCGCCCATATATTTGCTTCTCCTTGTTTTTCCTTATTTATATTTTTCTATGAAACAAGATAGACGGCGTCCCAATTGTCAACTATAATGCGGAACTTGTTGTATAAGCGAAGATAGATTATTGAAATACGAAATAATGGTGGTACTCAGTTATACTAAAAGCAAGCTTATAACATCTGTCCTCAACGAATACAGTGCTTAAGGTGATTCCTCTCATCGTTTGTCCTCTAAACTGTTTCCCTCGTGTGAATCGTGCTTCAGGACGAGCACATCCGCAACTTCATGGTCACCTTCGACCTGATGGGCACCGACACGTGCGTCGTGGTTGACTACGGCGACGAGTCGCCCAAGCGCGCCTACGGCTCCCGCTCCCAGTGCTTCACGCGATACCGGCCCGAGCAGTTCCAGCTGGAAGGGGAGCTGGAGGACCCGCTCTGGCTGCAGAACGTCTACGAGCGCGGATTCGACTACGTCTTCACGCTGACCGCCTTCAACGACATCAGCGAGCAGACGAGCGTGCTCAACTTCACCGTCAACAACGAACCCTGCAAGCCGCCCATCATCAAGATCCGCAACCAGGTGCTGGACCCGCTAAACGCCACCATATTTTACAGGTACGTGAGTTACACCGCTTCGAAGCTAAATAAGAAAGTGGGAGACAGTTTTATCACGGAGAGGAAGCTGGGCGAACCGTTGTACGAACAAGGTTTGTTTATGATGAAACAAGCGCAAAAATACTCACACTCAGAGAGGACACAGACAAGCGGTTACTGGCAACTGAAAATTTTATTTCGGAACGAACACTAATAAATACATCACACGCATGTACGTCATTCCCGACTTCCCCTGTCATCATCAACAACGTGATATAACAGAATATGCACTCTCATAATCTATGGCACACAACCGGAAACAAACACGTGTCAAGAACTAAGAAAAGAAAAAGTAAAACAGAACAAAACCGAAAAAACACGTAAAACACGGACGTCACATAACCCAGTGTTTTTTTGTTTTTTTGAGTTTTCTGTTTTACGTGCTTTTTCGGGGGGGGGGGGGGATTCTGTTTTACTTTTTCCTTTCTTCGTTCTTGACACGTGTTTGTTTCCGGTTGTGTACCATAGTTTATGGGAGTGCATATTTTGTTATATCACGTTGATGATGACGGGGGAAGTCGGGAATGACGTACATGCGTGTGATGTATTTATTAGTGTTCGCTTCGAAATAAAATTTTCAGTTGCTAGTAAGCGCTTGTCTGTCTCCTCTCTGAGTGTGTGTATTTTTGCGCTTGTTTCATCATGAACCTTTACCAACACGCCCAACAGGCAGTCATCCTTAAGGTTTGTTTTCCAGCAAAGTCGCCTTACCGAATGAAAGTATATGACGCAGTTCTTTTGTAGATTATAGCAATTTAAGTTGACTGCAACAAGCTGAATTTTAAGGGCCCAGCTCTTAGGCACCCGTTCCGGCGTTGAGAGGCGTAGCCGTCGAGTTGCCGTTAGTATAGCGTACGTAACCTACTGACATGCAAAATTAACTGATAGATGACACGATAAATAATGAAATAATACAAAAAAATTCCGTTGTTGAGTGGGTTTCGAACACGGGTCTTCGTGTGGCAGAAGAGTAAAAAAATAACAACCAGTCATAACACAATGGTAACTGCGCAGCTAGTGTGTCGTTTAAAGCTTTCCTCTATCTGCAAAGTGCTCATAATAATAATAATAATAATAATAATAATAATAATAATAATAATAATTCCCATCACTGACATACATGACGAGGGATGCTTGCAAAAAAAAAAAATCTGTTATCGTGGCAGCTTGACAATACCGCAAGCCATCGCATGGGTAACATGGCATAGTGTTCAACGAATCATAAAAATAACTTCTCGCCCATTGATCGTTATGCATAACAATAAGATATCGAAATTTCGGGACATCTAGTTGCAATATCCAGAAACGCAAACTGTATACGCCTAACACTTAAGATACTGTAGAAAGTTTTAAGTCTCAATGCGAACAGTGAACTTTATTGACATCATGTACATAGTACACAATGCCGGAGGCCGGCAGAAAAAGCCATCGCAAGGATAGCTTGACGAAGCTGCGGGCCCCCGTTTTGGCACCAGCGTACAACGGTGTTCTCAGTACATAAACAGACAACAACAATAACAACAACAAGAGAAAGAAAAAAAAAGAAAAAAAATATGTACAAGGTGTAACCCCCTATATTTAAAACGTTTGTTGCGCTTAGAAGCAATGCACGCATGTTTTGCCAGATTGCGCCCAGTCGAGCTGTACACCTTGACGTCCGTCGAGTGCAACATCTCGATCGACGTGACGCGAGCCTGGGAGGCGTTCCTGCTGAACGAGACGGGCGACCCCGTGCGGCAGATCGACCTCACCATGCTCGACTCGCGCACAAAGTCCATGATCTTCCTGCCCGAATTCTTTCTCGAAGCCGGGCTCTACAAGCTGCGCTACAACGTGAACATGAGCGGTACGTTTGGCAGCATCTCGTTGCTCTTTAGCACTTCCAAGGAGGTCTTCCTTTAACAGCCAGACGGGGGAAGGTCGCTGACATGATGAAAAAAATTTCGTGTGGTTATTTCAAAGGAAGATTGCCGAAGCTAGAACTGTTCTATTCTTGCCAATGTGATGGCGACTACCATTTAACCGTGGCCGAAGTGTTAACCCATGTGGAAGGCAAGTACACAACGAGGTGATCCGCGGACAAGATAACTAATGATATTGTTACGCAAAATGACACGAGGCGTGGCTATTTGCAAATGTATTTACACACTGATCAAAATGGAAGACAGGCCAGCTCACTTTGCCGTCGTCTGTACGAGGGGTGTCTAAACCTTGGTGTGTTAGCTACGTAGCAATATTATCAACGACACGAGTAAACGACCAGCTTAGCCCAATGAACTTAGATCAAGCCGATCTAACAGGCGTTCATATAGTTCATTTTGTGACACCAGATGTCGTAACAAACGCGAAATGACCTACCAAGAACAGCGTCTGCGACAGTGTTTAGTGGTGTTAGAAATAGATCCTTAAGTATAAAGTAGCAAATTGGGCTAATTGGAATATACTATTCACGAAAACACGAGGATGTGCACGGCACTTCCTTGTGTGTCATTGTTTCTTTTTCTTGCACTGATCACGATGAAATAGAGCCCGCCGGGATCGTCGAATTTCGCGAAGGCCTAGCAGCAAGCGTTTGGCCGATGTCAGAGAGATGACGAGCGAATGACCTTCAACGTTGTCCTTTCAGCACCGAGAGCCAAGCCGCCTATGTTCCACAAGCGATTTGCCGAGACCTACATAGAAATGAAGCCCTCACCACTGCTGCCTCAAATGTCCAACGGAGCTCAGTCGAGGATAACCAGAGGCTTTCCTCAAACGCTCATTCTGAATCCAGGCAACTACTCCATCAACCCCGATGACCCGTCCGATAAGGTAAGTGCACCTAACGCTGCGTTGCCGAAGGTAGCGAACAGCTGCTATCTTTAAAGCACACAAAAAATCTTTTTATGTGCTTTTGGAAGCTATTGTCATTTCTTTATTCTGCCATCATTTATGCTCCCATCCTCGTGTGAACATTGCGCCTTCTTCGAACCAAAGCAGACCACACAGGTGAATTCCAAAAGTGGCAAAGGATAACCGTATTGTTTAAAAAAACTGGAGAAGAAAATTCATCACGTTGTAGAGGGCTCTATTATTAATCTAAACACTTACGCGTAGCAGAACTTGCGAGTTGTGTTGCGATGATGCGGTTGCATCTTCTAATTCTTTTTCGAGAAAAGGGAAGTGAGCAAGGCCACCTTTCTACAGTCTTTGCCCCAATTTTTTTCCAGTGACTGCTCTGCCTCGTTTATAAAATGGTTTCATTTCGTGCCACTGCATTGCTTCAAAAAAGGGCTTCCGAACCTGCAATAAAAAGAGGATCAAACAAAATATATCACAGGTCGAAGTGGAGCAAGTTAAGTTATGTGCACAGAAAGTTAGGCTAGGAAAGAGTTCGGTTCATGGCACCTGAGTGCACGGTAGTTTTTTCGACGCCAAATATCGGCAACAGGATGAAATTCCGCATTGTGTAGCCATTTTATTCAGAAGGTACGAATATCAGCGGCCATATGTCGCTTTAATCGTTAATGCAATTTCAGAAAATGGATGACATATATTCTATTTATCGTACGAGCTTATATTTAGAGCAAATGGATCATTGTCAGAGATGATTGCCGTACAAATGCAAGAGAAAACAAATGATAAAATAGCAGCACACGGTGAAAGAAGACCACAGTAAGAGTGCTGTCGAAAAAATGGAATCGGACGTACGAGAACACGTCGCATCGCAACCTGTGCCTTACGTTGAACGCCTGCGACTCGCTGGTCTCCCTTCGCTGCCCCCCCCCCCCAAATGGACGAGAACCCTGTTGTCTCTCTTTCACTTCTTCTCCCATCTTTATTTCCCATTCCCCTGTTTCTGTACTATGCTCCCTATTGGGCTGTAGAAATAAGCGTCATTTCTTTAACTAACCACTATTACTGCTGCTAATAACTAACACCATCTGTGTGCATGGTTCTGCGTCTAATGGAGAAATTTGCTGAGCATGTGTACCTTGCTATTTAAGTTTGATACACAATCATAGCGCGGCATTTGCGAACCTTCGGTCATATAATGGGCCTTCCATCGCGAGGTACGCATGCTCAGGAAATTTTTTCCTAGTGATGTGGAACCCTGCGCATGCTCGATGTGTGATTCTCGTGTGTTCCCGTTTGTTCGGTGAATCCCGGTTGATAGACGGCGCTCGTCCTGTGTCCTTATTTTTCGTTTTTTTTTTCACGTTGTTTCTTTTTTTTTCTTATGCATATATGAATTTCAACTCGACAATCGTTCTACCTAAAGGCAATCAATAAAGCATTCTGACTCCTATTCTACAAAGTAACGCTATACACGTGCGGGATAAGAAACGGAATAACGAAGAAAAGAAGCAACATGCTACAAATCAAGATGCAATATAAAGATGTCCAGCGCACGTACACACACAAGCACACAGATGCCAATTTGAACATTCCCTGTGCCCGAGCCCTGAGGTGGAGGAGGACAAGAATAACAAGAGAGAAGGCAGGGAAGTTAACCAGGCACATGCCCGGTTTGCTACCCTGCGCTGGGGGAGTGGGACGGGGCATAAAGATGAGAGATAGAGAGGAAAGAGAAAGAAAAAAAATTGTCAGTCAATGGGCTGACGGGTATGCCGCGGTGGCACATACGCGTCAGCCCATTGACTGACAATTTCATTTGCGCGAAAGTGTATACCGAGATTCCCAACTGGCTGTTTCGGTGCGGTAACAAGTGTTCGTCTCGTGGCGCAGAACTTCAGCGTGACGTGGTTCTGCCGCCGAGTTCCAAACGAGGTCATCAACCGGACCGTCCCGGACGATGAGCAGAACGTGACCGAGCCCCTGTACCACCGATTACGCCACCTGGAAAACATCACGGCCAAGGGTCACGACTTCGACGTGGCCGGCTTCCTCGCTGCCGAGAACATGGAGGACCGGGGAGGATGCTTCGGCACGGGACCAGGTGCCCACGTTTGCTTGCGAAACTTTTCAGACAGGCATTCTATGCATTATGCTAAGAATATGCCTTGATGATTTGAGACACTGCCAAAAATAAAACAATGAAAAATTGGAAAGAATAAAAAAACAGCTCCAACATTCGGCACAGCTCATGTGCTCACAGCGCTATTGCGAACTAATAACAAAAAGAAACACCTCTCATCCTCTCACCAGGCCGCATCAACATCACTGGCGGAGACCTCGAATGGAGCACCATCGTGTTCTACAAGCCTAACGCCACCTACGAGATACTGGCGAAATTGGAGAAGCCGGATCGACCACCGTCTTGGGGAGCCATACAACTTGTCCTCATGGAGAAAGTGCCACCTTCCATCAGCGTCCAGTAAGAGTCCGTCCATGTGGTTCCCTCGGTTTGCTCGGTCTTTGCTCGGCTAAAAGTACCTTTAGCACAAATTATGAACATTCTTTCGAAGCAAAGATTATGCATCTAAAGATATAATGCGGTGTGACAAGGGGCACTGCTAATCGCGATAAAGCCCGATACTGATGAAACTGCTTAATAGCCCTAAGCTCCCTTTTGCAGCTTGCTTAAAGAAGGGAGCTTATGGCTTAAAAAATTTCTAGAAATTCCATGTGGACCAGGCCCAATCACTTTTGGATGTGACCCTTTGGCACTGATGGTATTTCGGTCGTATATGGGCTTTCAGTTCGTTCGAGCGTAAAATTAATCCTAGCCGAAGTGGCATGGAAACAATGGTTAAAATTTACTTTGGCTTTTTCAGAGAAACGGCTACAGGTGAGTTTACATGACTCACACTAGTTTACTAGGACAGAAACTTAGAGTGCGTTCAGTGTCACACTATTTCAACGAGGGCGCTGGAGAACCGATCTTACACGCAGTTTTACCTCAAGTACCATCACATCGACGCCTTCACACGTTTTGGTGCTTATGCAAAACATGAGGGAGAGTGTAAATTCAGGGGCTCTTAGTTAAACGCTGTATTAATTAGAACTAACAGACAATAATGCCAAGGAAAGTGTAGGGGTTCTTATTAAAAGTAATTGTAATGTAAATGTAAAGAAGGAAAAGCGGACGGAAAGATAGCTTGCCACCGGCATAATCCGAACCTGTGGCCTTCATTTGCCATTTCTAACAGACTCTTGAGTACACGACAACGAGAATGCAGCTCACCTGCTGCCCGAATGTCTCAAGCCCATCACACATAGACTGTAACTCTAATAGGATATTCGTTTACTGGATTCAGGCTGAATTCTTTTTACTTGCCGAATTAGAGTGCCCGCAGCCGTAATAACGCATTACAAAGCGCCGAAAACGATTGAACATTTCTTTGAAGAAGTTTGCTTTTGTGATGAGTGCTCAACGGACTACAACATGAGTGCGAGTCGCACTTGTTTGCATCAGATGTCCACGTTCTCTTTCAGAAAACTCTTAAATTTTAACTCGCCGAATGGAAGAATGTATTCATTCATTTTTAACAAACAAAATAAAGTGGCAACTATTGCCATGAAATTGCCGCAACTATTTTGTTTATATTTATTTCACTGAATAAGCACACAATCGATCATGTGCCAGCAGCTGTAATGATAAGCAAACGGTGAAGGCATGGGAAAGAAAATGACGTTTACATTACAAGTTCATGGAGTAGGCCTGCTGATGTTACGCAAGCACAGGAAGCTGTTAATGGCATATTGAGCGAAATGTGCGGTATTTGCTTATTGCGTTCATTTACAGTGAAAGCCGCCCGCTATAATGTACGACAAAACTAACTGCCTTTGGAAATTTACAGCGCATTCTCATTCCCAGTGCCAATAGAACTACGACGATATTCTGCGCGTGTAATCTCTCGGAGCGCTAGTCTGTGTCGCTCGTAGCCAGGTTTTATCTAAGGACCTTAGGATAGCGATTTGGGAACATGACTTTTTTCAGAGGGCGTCAAGTGACACGCGATCTTTTGATGATGTGACAGATGTATAAATGTTCGCGTGCTGAGCTAAAGTATCAGGTTAAGCACATCACACAGTAATGACGCAATTCACAAGTAATCCTTATTATTTTAGTAGTAAATTTTGCCCACTTCACGGCTACGATTTGAAGGTTCTGGAGAGCCGCATGAGATCTATAATCCGTTTCTCACAGCTTCCACTAATTATCGATCCCGGTGCTATTCGGTCATGCCTGTTGTTTGGCCATCAAGCACGAGACATCGAGATGAATCGTACACGCAGGTGCCAGACGGAGAAGCTCTGCTACCCCAACGACCCTATCGGCCAGAAGATCAACCCCGTACGCGTTGGCCTCATCGGGCTCTGCATCGAAAACTGTGACGGGGAGATGATCTACAACTGGGAAGTATTCGGCAGCGACAATCTCACAGAGGTGTACCTGGAGGATGCCAGGGACTACCTAGTCGGTGAGCAGCACTGAATATTTTTTGATATTGTGTATGTATATAAAAAAGAAACATGGCTGATCCCTCTGTCATAGGTAACAATATAACACGAAAATGATGTCTTCATAGAAGTAGTCCTTATTGTGTAGCGATATTTGAGAGTTTGTACAATTTCTATTGTCGTTTCGCAGCTATAGCACCGTTTGACGTCGACAAAGCCACGTTTATTTCTAGTGGCACATCTCCATCGCGACGACTACCAGCCATGATCATGATTTAACCGTTGTGGCAACTGAAGATTTTTAACAGATGTACCTGAACACAGCGTATCTTTCTTCGTGCACAAAGATGACATAAACAAGCACACACTACACACCGCTACTCAATACGCGCGTTCGTCAGTTAAGGACAGAAACAGCGTGGTGTGAGCTCCTGAAACCTACGTCAGCGCTCACGCGTTCTGCACTTCAGCAATGTGGAACGCAGAGGTTCATCTTAAGCCGCTAACGCGTGCCGGCGTTCCACGTCCTGCTGGCCTCAGTTTCGCTCCACCAATGCGCGACATTCACCCGTCCGGCTTACTGCAGCAGTTTTATTAGATGCGAAGCAGCTCTTTAACTCGCGTGTGTAAAGCCGTACGTACGTGCGTCCATAGGAACGCGCCGCAAAGCGTTCGCCTCGCCGCAGGAGTTGGAGCGGTGGCAATTAGGTCACCCGAAGCTGCGCGCTTCCGTCATGCTGCTCTCGCAGTGCGCGCTGTAGTTACTCTCTCCCTCGCCTGCCGCGCGCTCACCGCAGTGCCCGCAGCTGCTGCCTCGTCCGTTCGCTCGCAACATATGCCGCTATAGCCGCTCGCTCCGCTACCACGACGGCCACTTGCTACACCGCCTGCTTTTCGGTTCACACGCAATAATTCAACGTGTGCTTGATGGACACGTTGAAACATTTCTGTACGTGTCACCAACCAGACCTACGCCAGCCATCGCTTCAAACTAATCTTCCAACGCTCACAGCAGCACCCGCGTTAGTGCCGTTCAACTTGTGACGCCACCCGTGCTCAACGCTGCTGCTTCGCATCCCATCTGGGTTTCTTTCAGGGAGATGGCTCTTTTTTTGCGAATATACTTTCTAGATCAGTTAGGGGAGGAAAAGGTGGCAAATATTATCAGCGAATTCTCGTAATGAGGACTGTTTCGTTTCATAAAGCATTTTGTAAAGTGAAGTAAAAGCGTTACAGTCTACATGCATTGCATTACTAAAACATTGTTATGAGCCAACCTTACCAAGCAGTGCTTGTATAACAGCGTTTTGTAACAAACGCGCTTGTGACCGATGCCCTTTACGAAGGCTGTGTTTGTGCACACTTGTATGTCTGTAAGATAACACCGGCGCCCGGTGTTTGAGAGTTATGCCACCGTCACCGAAACCTGCAACTCGGAGAAGCTTCTCTTCAAAAGGATTAGCTACGCTTATGTAAGCAGTCATCAAGTGGCACCCGATGGAGTGACGGGATAATAGAAAACTAACCTCAAGGAGGCGCTGTATTGTCTGTGTTGTCGGTCACAGACTCTGGCCGCGCGTTTGTTCCATCGGACGTACACCAAACGACATGTGTTTACGCGCCCATCTGCATCGGCGCTCAAACTCTCGCCTTCAAATGCACCACGGTAGTCTGTTGCAGGGGTGCTCAAGTATGTTGGTCCCATGGAACCCTGCTAAGCTCCATTAAGTGCCAATCGAGGAAGTAATGCTTTCCTTTCGTTTCACATAGCAGGCATATATTGACACGAAACTACTTAGCGATCACCCGACCAGTAATCGAATAGTCATCCCCGTAGCGTTCACAGGTCGGTAGGTGGCAGGTTCAAATGAAGCTGAGTGTTGAGCTGGGGTGATGGTCATACCCATCCTCTTCACACGCCAGCTGACTGAACCAAGCCTGTCACTGGGTGCACTGCGAACGTGTGGCCCCGGTTGTATTGAAGAATCCTTGTCAAGGACGGGGATTGTTGTCGTATCGGTCGAAGCCAAGACTCGCCCACGCTGCTGGCTCTTGCAGGCGAGGAGAGAAAGTGGCAGTTGACGGTGGTGGTGGTGAAAAACTTTATTTGTTAGAAGGCCAAAAAGTAAGATGACCGTCTGACGGAGAGTGGCTGTAGTGCACTTTTTCATCTTTTTCGAAAAAATAGTGTCAATAATGCCTGTGCACAAGCATATCTTGTTACAAATGGCTGAAGCATCTCCCTTGTATCATCTTCGACACATATCTTCAAATAGGAGAAATGCGCATGGGGGTTATATAGGACTGCTGAGTTTTAAGGGCCGTAGCACAACCACGCAGCCCGTTTTCGGAGTCCAGCTGGCTATAAACTGCTAGCGAGATTTATTACGCTGCTCGCACGTTTTTGTTAAGCACTGACTCCACGAAGGTGTGCCCATTGACAGTGGTGCGTAATAGAGGTTCCTTAACTAGATCGCACCTCTAGTTCACTGTCTGCTTTACTTGGCAAGTGCGGAGTCGGAAAAAAATTATGAGTGACCCGCGGAACCCCTAGGAAGAACCTGCAGAACCTCTAGGTTTCGCAGAACCCACTTTGAGAGAAACCGTGGTTTAGTGGTTACAATATGGTGCTCGACTTCTCGTCCGAAGGTCGGAGTATCTATTCCCGGCCGCGACACGCCCATTTTGGCGTAGATGTGCTAGAGGCCCCAGTACACCAGATGATTCGAATTCCTGGAGCCCTCCATTATGGTATCTCTCATAGTTGTACTGGGCTTTCGGGACTTAGAACCCCCAACAACTATTATGTTGTAGTGATTTCATTTTCAAGTCTCTTTAAGGATGGTGTAGGGCACCTCGTAGAATGTTCTGACGACTTTCCTACGCAGGCGCCACAGAGCAAAAGATGGCGCTGTCGGACGAGTTCTTCAAAGTGTACTACCCGACGTTCGGCGACTTCGTGGCTCGGCTGACGGTGACCAACCAGTGGGGTGTGAGCGGCATCTCGGACCTGTTCCTGCACATCAACAAGCCTCCCGAAAACGGCATCTGCTCCTTCGAGCCACAGGAAGGACGTGCCCTCATGGACAAGTTCAAGGCCTCGTGCTCGGAATGGACCGACCCCGAGGGACAGGACATTGAGTTTTTCGCCTTCTGGGGTGAGGCAAACAGTGTCACTCGTTTCACTTTAGAAATGGTATTCCTACACGGGGAAGAAGGGGAAATGGCGGGTCACGTGACGACGTGTCTGATTGTTCAGTGAGCGCAGCCCCTCCTCGCCTTCTAGGGGGGGGGGGGGGGAGACGGGGACCCCCTGAGCAAGAAAGGCTCGAAAACAATCCGCCCGGTCTGCACGAAACGCGCAGCACAATCACGGGCGAAAGCTGAAAGAGTGGCCTTTGAGAGCCTATTTTAAACACTATTTCAGTAAATGCTACAAGCACACTTGCAAGGTACTCACTAAGCCATAAATCGTAATTTTTTTTGCGTAGTATGGAGGCATTCACTATCCCATCTTTCGTCACATTGATCACTCGGGCATGTTAATGCGTGACAAAGCGACGTACAGTTATATACGTTTATTCAACATGAATGGTATGTTGTGTAGAGTTGTGAATTTTGTTTTGCCTTCGTTATTACTGCTTTGTGGTATCGGATCTAGCCTGAAGTTGTCAAATACGATGTCCATGAACGTTATCCTAGTGGCTCGTCTTCAGTCATACTAAATGCGTCGTAGATTGTATCGAGACGTCTTGTACTGCTCAAGTCAGTCGTTGTCCGTGATCCTCTTCGTCATCGTCATCTTAATCACGGATACAACGCACGCCAACGGACAAGCCTCGAACTTAAGGAGCTTTGAACAAAAACCGACCTTTCAAGAGGAATTTCTTCATAAGAAGCGCGGTCATTTCGCCCAGATCACATAGGCCACGATTTTCGGTCCACGCATTGTATCTAACTTTAAAGGGACTCTAAAGAGCAAAACTATTTTTAGCTTAATAGTAAAGTACAATGTCACAATCTCAAACACACCTCTTTTACCGCGGCACGGCGTTTGGTAAGCGAGAAAACGCTCGAAAAGAAAATACAGGTGGAGAGACCACATCAAACACCGTGACGTCATAGGTTTTGACGGTGTCTACTTATTCCTGCGTAGCTTGCTTCTAATCGTACATTGTCATCTTTGGGTGCCAAAGACCTAGTATAGGAAGTCACCAAAAATTTTGCCGATCCAATATCGTGCAAATACAAAATATCCATTTCGAAAATTTTGATGACCCGAGCAGAGATACTGGTGCGTAATTTAAAAATAAAACTTCAACCTTGATAAGCTTTATGAATAATGAGCTTATGATAGTTAAACATATCGAATTACAGTTCTCAGAGTGCAGTTAGTCAATATAAGCCAAGTCGTTGTATCTCATTGGTGTCCCTTTAATGGGAAGATGCCTTGACACCCTACATGTATGAAGTTAAAAATGGTTGCAGCACAGTACGATAGCGAAAGCGTGCATGGGATCTTCATGTGCTATTCCGGGATAGTTGTTCATATTGCGCCAATGAAGCGTCCGTGGCGGCCTTTAAGCCAATAATTATTACGGACATGCGCCGGCCTAGACCAGTTGTGAAGGCACTGCCTGAATAAACGAGGGATTACATTCAATGAAACCAGAGGACTATGACTCATGGCTCACATACACAAGCGTCTAGCAGTTCACACGCAAATCTCAAACGGTGGGCACTTTCCTCCAACACTTGTATTATTGGCAACTGCAGAGCCTTGTGCCTCTTGTGAGCCGTAACAAGATAATGCTGATCGCGTCCTGTCAGCCTTGCTTGTTGTTATTGCCTCTATGCATCACTGTTCTCCTCTTGCTGGATGACGACGTCGCAGTGCGCAACGTGGCCAACGGGGCGTTGACATTCCTGACGTACGGACCGGACAGCGAGGTGACCCTGGTGCTGCCTTACGGCGAGTTCCAGGTGGGCGCCGACGTCAAGGACAAGGAAGGAGCCACCACGCGCGTCAACATGACCACCATATTGGTGAGCATTGCTACACGACGAGACTCTTCTACTGAGTCTTTTAGGGATTCGCGCTGTCCTATGTGGTCCTAACTTGGCGCAACACAGGCACAACCATGCATAAGTACGGGAAAAGAGAATAAGTGAGCGAGATAAGAAAGGGGAAAATGGGAAGAAAAAGGGCACAGGAGAGAAAGAAATCAAGAGTAGGGAAGAAATAACGGGAAATAGAAGGTGAAAACGAAAAAGAAGAAATAAAAAGACGAGGAAAGAAAAAGGAAACTGAAGAGAAACAGAGAACCCTCGTTCGAAGTCGCCTTAATATATATTTTTTATGGCCGAGAATTAGAGGAACTCTTTCCCATGCAATCATCGATCGGCTTCAGTAAAGATTATTGATTCACTAATCAACAGCTGCAAAAAAAATAGAATTCGACAGGTACGGGAATAGTTGTAGGGATCTTTAGCGCGCTTTAATGCTTCCTGTTTTCACCTCCCCCGACGAGTGCGCTGGAAGCTAGGCAGAGAGGAAGTTACGTCATGCACGCGTCATGACCTGGAGCACTTTTAAGTGCGAAGCATTTCTTAGTGAACTTCGGCCACTTTGAGCGTGTCTATCTATCTATCTAGCCGCCAACGACTTTTAGCTCTCCTGGCCGTTTCGATGATGATATTGATAGCAAACTTGGTATGTCATAACATTCTTGTATAAAGAACATATTTCACTAGTCATAACGCGAAACACACATGGACGTCATTGTGACGTTTCTTTGCCATCGCCTGATCCCGTCGCCCGGTCACATAGAGGCCTATCACGGAGGCAGTTCAAAACCAGTTCAGGTGCGAAAACCTTGAAACGCCTCCGACCATCGAGACATTCTAAAACCACGTTAGGTGTACAAATGTTTTTGATGGGGGAAAAGGACGAAGGATGATCACTACATGGACTGAGAAGAAGGAGGAGGAGGAAAGAACTTTATTCAGAGTCCGGCGAGTAGATGAGGTGGGCGATTGGCCCCGCCCAGGTAACGGCCAGGAGTCTGAATCCTGGCGGCTTGCTCGGCCCACTGGACGGCCCACATTTGGTCCTGAGAAGAAGAAAAAAAACCATTGTTTTCGCCTCCGAATAATCTTGGGCGTATATGATCTGCGAGTGTTCTGTCCATCTTCAATAATGTTTTTGCTCCCTCGCCCCCTTTTTCGCAGACCTACCTGCCCACCAAGCAAGATTTCGAGCGGTACCTTGGCGAGCGGTCGCTGGACAACGCGGACGCCGCCGGGGACCAGGCTCGCATGAACCAGATGTCGCAGGCCATCTCGTCCCTTATGAACGTGCGCCTGCCCGACGAGCTTGAGAACGAGATAAACTACTCGGGTAAGGCTCTCTCAAAGATCCTGTCGCAGGTCTACGGCCGGAGCGTCAGGTAAATAACGCGATGCAGCATCGCCACCTATACTACATATGTCATGAGCATCACAGACTGACTGTTCTTAGCAGGGTGCATACTTTACGCCTGGAATTTTGTGCATTAAGCTTAGCTTATTGACTCACTTGCATGTACTGAACACACTGTTAAGCCATTATTATGTCATGACAGACTTTTTTCACTTTCTTCTTTTTGTTTTCTTTTTTCGTATTCGCGTAAAGAACGTCCCTACTGAAACGTTCCGTATGCGAGTCTAACAATTCCATATGTTTCCATAAAGAATCCATATGTTTTCCGTATATTTTCCATATATTTCCGTAAGATACTTACGGAAACATACGGAATAATTGGACATCGCATACGGAACGTTTCAGTATGGGTGTCAGCAGTACTTCGTCGATCGTTTTATGTATATATATTCTTGTGTACAATCATAATATAGTATTATTTTTTAACCGTTTTACACTATCATATAAAAGGTTTTTTTTCTAATTGGCATTGACTGCTATATGTTTATAATGCGGGCCGAGGATTTGTTTTTCCTTACCTCCCAATGGAGAATGTCATATAAAGAAATTTAGCAAAGTGGCTGACTGGGCTTGTTGGTTTAGCGTACTTGAGGTTTAACAGCGCTAAAAATGCATGGTGGACAGAGCTTGTCCCGTCCTTTTTCTGCCCGGCGTGTATTTAAACTTCAAGTCATATAAGAGTAAAGGTTGGCAGATGCTTTCAAGCCAGATTTCAAGGTTTTGTCATCACTGTTCACAACGTATTTGTGACGGTTAAAATTATATTGATTTGAATTTGAAAAAAAAAAGCTTGACTTCAACGAGACAACGGCAGCACGCTGTTAACAAGTTTACATGACAGGAGTTTGCCGCCGTTTGTAAAACCTCATTTTTCTGGCAGCAATATAGAGTCTTCCTATTTTAAGTAGCCCTAATTTATTCCGAGGTCGAAATGATACTTGTAGCGTTGCAATTGCGCACGAGTCTTCAATAAACAAAGAGCCGCAATAAAAAATTTGTAAAACGGTGTCGTAGTAGCAGAGTTACACTCGTTTAATAATCCAAAAGCAGCCCTGGCTCACTTCGACAATTTCTCGCTTGTTTTTTGCCCTGTTCATCGGCCCGCCTGCACTTCAGGCCGAGTGCTCCTCCTTACTGGTGATCTAAGTGGTTGAATGTACGAGTACAAGCAATGGCGCACGTCTGACGTACCACGAAAGTTTTGCTCTGAGAACCCAGCACTGCGTCCTATACGGCAGTGTTGTTACTTATGGCGCCAGCTGTCGACATGTTATCACTGGTCCTGGGCTTGCTCCTATCGCAGACCCCTCTGTGCTGGATCGAGAGCTCGAGGAGCAGGCCTTGCTTCGGGCCAAAATGGTTCGCTCGGTGTCCTCCATTATGAACGTGGACACGCTGAGCAGCCTGGAGCAGGTTGGCAGCGCCCTCACCGCCATCGCCGGAGACGGAAGTGGCGTAGACAACGAGGGAAAAGTACGTACACGCACTGGCACAGAGCTTTTCTGTTTATTCTTTGCTGTCGTTGTTAAACCTTATTCGGTTAATCATTCTTGATTTGTTCACTTCCTCCGCAAAACCTTGATTGATGTTTCTAGAAAAAATATTTATCCCGGCGTTGGATTATTGCTGCTTTTGTTTCGCACTTGTGCATTATTTTTATTGTGCACTAAACGTATGTTTTCACTTGTTACTTGTCTCTTATTTTTTTGTTGTTGGCAGTACGCCGTATATTACGTTGGGCTGAAAACTAGTTAGGCCGCCAAATTGGCAGCTTTCTTTTTTTGTCGTCCATCTGTAACGTACATGGTAAAAATAAATAAATGATATCTATTTAACGTGATTTTTAAAAAGACGGTAGTCTACCTTGGAAAACTGCAACGCAGACATTTTGGTCTGTCTGCCTGTGTGTGTTTAAGAGAATTCATTTCTGAAAGAAGCATACATACACAAAAGACATTCATATGTTGCATTTTTCGTTCTCAAGACTTTGCTATTATATTCTAATATACGTTCAAATGCACAACAGGAACTGTTTGTACCTGTAAACAGAAATTCTAACGTGCACAAAGAAAACTATGCCTGTGTGTGCAATTCTTTCCAGCTTTTGTGTCTGTCACCCATCAATTCAGTAAAATGGCAAAAGTTGAACACCTTTCTAAGTGATCAGCCATCTTGATGTGCTTTTTGCGTTCATACGTGCTGACAGTGTCAACCAAAAAAAAAAACAAATATTACGCATGTTTTGGCGCAACATCAGTGCGGGGTGATTAGGTAGTGTGTTACGTTATTGCTAAAATGCATAGATACGTAATTAAAAACACCGCGGTGCTTATTACGTGGCCCTGGCAATGTGATGCTATGACCGAAAAAACGAGTGCTTCATACACTGCACTAAAACTACATGGTACTGCTACCTACAAGTTGCTTTGCGTTCTAGAAGAACTTCGTTTCTTCAAATTACTGCTAGATGGCGTCCATATCTCACAAAGCATCTACTTGCCGAATGTCTCGCGTAGAGCTTCAAATAAACGTTTTATTCTCTCTCTCTCCAGACAGAAGATCATCGTATTGCAAAAACCTTTGCCGGCGAAGCACGCAAGCACACCACCAATTTATTATTTTTTTTCCTTTTAATGTATCCCGCAGTAGAGGTTCTTCCTCAATAAAGCTCTCAAAATGCGCTGCGTTCTTAGGGAGGAGTATTTACACAACTAAAATTCGAAAAAGGCAGAAATCAAACCCCATGATAGTCTCAGCAACACTATTTGCTGATGTCGTAGTGCTTTTCAGTAATAATGGGAACTAATTGCAAAATGTGATCGAGGTCATAAACCATGTTTTTATAAAATTGGCCGCGTATCTCCGTGCTTAGCTGCAAATGACGCTGAAAGACGATAGTCTTCCGTCTGGAGGGGCTATGTGAGATATGGTGCCATCTGACAGTAGTGTGAAGAAACGAAAGCTTTTTTATAACGCAAAGCCACTGGTAGGTGGAAGCACCGGGCTGTTTTAGTTAAAGCCGCTGAATGTTTTAGCAAAGCGTAAGAAACACCCGATTTTTCATTCATAGTGTCACAATTTTTCAGCGCACCGTAATAAACATTTTTAATATCCCGTATCCATGCATTTTCAAAATAAAAAAGACACACGGACTAACACACGTGTATTGATGTTGCGACTCAAATATGCGTAATATTTGCTTTTTGATGGACAGTGTTCACCAAGTATGGGACACAGCCACCAGTTCAAAATGGGTTGGCGATGAGCAAGTGGTTGAACGTTCGCCAGGTGGCTGAATCGTTTGACAAACACCAGCAGACAGACTGAAATTTTGCGTCGAAGTATCCAAAGAAAGACTTGAAAATATGCCTCAAAATGAACAGGGTAGACACAAGAATAATGCCGAATAGCCTGGCAAAAAAGAGTTTATTATTGGAAACCATGCATTGGAGTGTATACGATAATATGTGCATATAGGTAAATGACTATCAGGAGAGGAGCGTAATCATGAAAATTCACCGAAGAATAGAACTGGAGCGGAGCTTATTAGACGGGCACTCCCAAATAATGTTAGAAAATCTCCAACTGCTATTCAAGCGAAAAGTATACAATCGCTTTTTGGTGGACCTGCCCGCCATGGTGTTGTAGTGGTTAGGGTGCGGACCCGAAGCTCTCAGGTTAGATCCCGGCTGCGACAGTCTCATTCTAACGGAGCCGACATTCTGGATGCCCGTATACCTTGTGATTCCAGTGCACGTTAACCCTCTTCTATGGCATCCCTAATAATCATATCAATAGTTTGGGACACTAACCTAAAGATATTATCAGTGTAGCGTTGGTGAGTAGTGTAAAAAAAAGCTAGTGGAATTTTGGTGGCGCATACTGAATTAGTGATGCTATACGAACATCGACTATACATTCAAGCTAGGTTTTTACTGTAGCTCTGCAAAAAAGAATAATATTGAACAAAAATAAAATTCTTTCTACATAATGAAAACTACAATGGTCTGAGTAAGTTACATTAACTGGGTCCTCTTGCTGTTTCCGCAGGAAGTGATCATAAAGCTGCTGAAAAAGACCGTGTCTCTCGCATCCAACCTGAAGGTGGAAGCACCCCAGCAACTTCTCGACTTCTGCATGTACGCCGTCGGCACCATGGGTGGCATCGTGTCGGTGCGTATCATGCGGGACGCAGTTATTTATGAGAGCGAAGTCGTCTCCCGCCCCTTCTGGGTAGAGCTCACGCGCCCCGAGCCAAGGGACGCTCTTCTTCTATTGCCGAGGCCGACTAGATTGCTCTGCAAGACAATCTGTGGCGGTAGGATATATTCACGCGACGTCGTCCACAAGGGACGTTAGCGCGACAGTCGCCATACTTGTGGTCTCGTGTGAACACAATTTATTTATTTTTTTATTATGAGGGGTGGGCATATCTACAACATCAGCTCTTCTATGATACGTTTGAACATGGTTGGGTCAGATTGAAGCACTGCTTTGGTGGGAAGGCCATTCCAGACCCTTGATGTCAGGTTGAAGACGGAGGATGCATGGGAGACAGTGTGAGCTTGAGGGGGTTATACGGTCTTCTCGCGTTTGGTCCGACTTGAGTGGCAATGTGCGGAAACAATGAGGTCAGCTTGGGATAATCTGTAAAACAACTTGTGAAAGACAGAAACGCGGTACGACAAGCGCATAGTTCTCGGCAGCACGTGTTATGTTCACTTTTGCTAATGTGCTGCGCTAACTGTTTTAACTCTAGTTTACGACACATTTCCTTGGCCTGCGTTTTTACTCTATCTAGACGAATGTCGGTACAACATTTGAAAACAGAGTCGATAGCTGTGACCACCTTTTCCAGGTACAAGCAATTAGGAAGAACGGCGAAACCACCCTCCTTATCTGACGGCACGACACAAAGTTCATTGTCTCTAAGAAACTTGGTCGTCTTCCGCACCGGAAGGCTGTTGCTGGTAGGCTTACACCGTAGGAGCACGTCGACGCCTTCTGAGATGCACCTGTCCGAATCCTCTGGTGAAGCGCGGCCAGCAACAGAGCGCACCATTGAAAGAAGATGTTCACATTTTTCTATGAAAATGGGTTAATTAGGTGCAACAGCACCGAATATCACGTTGTCATATGCCGGGTCACTTACGGGTCATGGCTATGGCGGCGCACTCACCGGCACCGCCTGGCTGGAAGAGTTCAAGAAATACCTCCCATTTAACTTTAGATGCTGTGAAGGTAAATGAAGTGGTAATAATAAATAGCAACAGTACAACAACAAGCACCTAAACAGCCAAGGCAGACAAGTAAAGAAATTGCCCTGTTCCACCAGCGTGAAATCTGCAGAAACAGAAGCTGCGGTTCCCTCGCCTTGACCTTGTGATTGCGTCAATTTTAGAGTGCAGGTCACGCTAACGCCCGTGTGGCAGTGCCTGCTAGACCTGCCCCAGTGACTTCTGGGCCTGTTCACGCCCAAGCCGCCCTGGCCCGCTTTGTTGCGCGGCTGTCGTGTCAAACATGTACCGCGGCAGTCACGATGGGTATATTTTACCTACCAGACCACAGGTAGTCAGGTCAAGCCTTTATATGAGCTCCGTTGTTAGAAAAAAAAATTACAGCCAACTCGATGGCACTGGACGAACGCTATCGAAGCAGCGAAACTTATGCCCGTCTTTCATCGGGTTGCACAATATTTTTCAAGCCTTCCGTTCCTTGGCGCTTAGCTTCGACCTCTCTTGCGCGAACATCGCGGTTAGCTCGACTACGACATGTCCGCTCTCGCGTCAACTCTCGCTGACGTCGGACGCGTTCTTCATCGGGAGAAATGTTCGTTTATTTGAAAAGCGCCAACTCCTGAACACTGGCACGCTATATTACACTCCACCGCGCTTCGCCAACACACCATCTTGGCACGCGTCTCAAAGGTTTGCCCCTCTGTATACATCCTCCACCGTCACGAAAAAACGAGCCCAAGGGCTCGTTTTTCCGTGCTTTGACTCATCCGGGGGTGACGGCCGAACCGTCACCACCGCCGCCCGCACTGCGCTCGCTGCCGCTGTGGCTTCCCCGAGAGTCGGCCGGCCGGAAATGACGTCAGATTGCTGGGCGCAGGCCTGAAAAGATTTTCCGGGGGTGACGCCTCCACCCTCGCCTCTCGCAGCACATGCAGCCCTCCACAACGGCGGACATGAAAAGCTCGGCTAAGGGCAGTTTCGCTGTTGAAAACGCAGTTATCGTTGCCGAAGACCAAATTCCTGGTCGTGCAGCGCGCCCGTAATCGGGTTAGTCGGCTAAACCTATCAGTCCAGTCTTGCGATCAGCCGAGTGCGCCTTTCGACGCGTCTTGCTGAACCCAAATAGGTTTATTCGCTCGATCACGTGAATGCCGCGAAGTGAACGCACAGCTGGGGCACTTCGATGCACGAGACGTGCAAGTGGCTTTAGGCCAAGTCGCGTGGTTATCGTTTTATTTATTTTATTTTTTTTAATCACGCAAGCCGCAAAGAATCGATCACGCAGCTCGCTTGCATGAGCCGCGCTGGCGGCACCAGGCTTTTTTTTTTCGCACACTCTGAAATTTAGCCACGGGACGCACCTTATAAGACATACACCGTTTGTTCCCTTCAATAAAGAGAAAGCACTGTGCCGTTTGACAGGTCCCGAGTGCGTATACCGTACTCAGTGCAGTATCTCATCAGCCGTGACCACCCTACTCGTGGGCATGGAACGAAGATTTCGTGAAGCTGTTCATTGCACGCTAGACCCACTACATTTTTGCTTCGCTGTAATTAAACGTCCCTACTAAGGACCACTTAGCCTAACCGAGCACAACCATATGCTTCCGCAATAGACCCGGTCTGCCTCCACTGCCGCTTATTGAATCCCCTCCTAGAGAGACCTAGCCAACCCCATTCACACGTAATGCTCACAAATTCCTTTTACATGGAACGAGTTTCTTCAGGAGCTGCACATTTGCCGTCAGTCTGTCAAGGCAGCCCAGATGCTCGCAGTAAGATTTAGCCGTTTGGCCTTTCTACAGTTTTTCGGACCTGCTAGGTGGCCCCCAACTATCTTGCAATGCTGAGCTAGCCGGATCGTCGCGCAAACGCGGTTTAAGAAGGTCATATGGTTTTTGTTATCGATAAGTTTCACCAACAGGTAGGTGCACATGTTCTGTGGTTTCACTATGTACTTATTCGTAACATGCTGTTTTGGAAGACCAGAGAAATATTCCCATGACAATGCTTTTATTACATTCCCACATTTTCCTTTCGGATCACACTTAAATGTGAAAACATAACCAAAACAAAAAGAAAAAAAGACTCTCTCATTCCTCTAATCCACCTGAACACTTGTTTCTTGCCCTTGAAGATCGCTGTGTCCCGATGTTTTCAGCGCTTCACTTGTGGTGTTGTCTTCAAGTGGCCGAGCATCAGTGCCACGATGGCGTTGAAGGTCATCCCGGAGAACCCGCCCTGAACGCGACGCAAGTGGTCCACCCTCCTGCGGATCTCCTGGTCCGTGTAGTTTGGCTGCTGCTTCTTCACCATCTGTACCATTTTCGAGATCAGTTGCTCTGTCTTGGTCTGCCTGGAGGATACACCGAGGCTAGACTCGACGCTCGAGCACTGGTCAGTGGCCTTAATCTTGCTTCCTGGAAGTTCGTAAACATCCAGCATCGGCGCCCACTTTGTCACCACTGACGTCTTCAAGTTCTTGTGCACCAGCCGAGGACTCGGGACAGGGGGCCGTGCGCTCAGCTTGTCGGGCTTGAAACAAGGTGGTGGAGACGTCTGACGAAACACTCGCCGTGGCTGCTGGAGGTCTTGGGCGGCGCACGTCCCGTCTGCGGCGCTAAGCTTCCACTCGTTCACGGCAGCGCGGTTACTCTTCAGCTGCGGTGAGGTTGGCGAGCGCCTCCTGACCAGCTTCTCAATCTTCGTGCGAAGCTGGCGCACCTGGCGGAGGTGGCACTCGCGAAGAATCTTCAAGCTTTCTCTGAGCTCCGCAATCTTGGCGTCTCGCCTGCGCAGCATCAACTCCAACTCGATGATGCGGTCATGGACTACCCACCCTTGAGTCTGGGCCACGGCGTCGCACATCTGCTGGCCCTCCCGCCGAGCTCGTGACTGGTAACAAGGATTTGAGGGCCCTTGGCTCCAGACGACCTTTGTCGGGTAACGTCGACGCGGTTCTCGGTCGTCTTCCTCTTCATCCAAAGCCGATTCGTAACAACTGCTGCTCGATGAACTAGAACGTGAACGCTGGGGTCTGATGACGTCTGCCCCAGTGTACCGTGGTCCGCCGCCGTCCTTTGCGAAAGACGCCATATACGACGTGGTGGTAGCTCTGTCTTTGTCGAGGGACGAGTAGCCACCCTCTTCGTCGTCAGGGTCCAGGTAGTAGACAAACGTGTAGAGGTCCTCGTGCAACACTCGGAATTCCGAGTACCGGTCTAGGAAGGCGATCAACGTGCCGTGCGCTTCAAGGACTGGCTTGGCCCGCACGTAGCCCAGCGCCTCCAACAGGTCTTTTTCTTGGGAAGGGCCCCACTCTTGCAAGAATTCACGCATGCGCGTCAGGACATCCATCATGTAGGACTCGGTGAGAGTCTTGGTCTTTTCGTTCACAATCTTTCCTGCCTCTCGAACAATGTCGGCTTCATTCTCGACAAGTTGACGCCCACTTGTTTCGCCCTCCTTCACAGAAGGCTTAGTGTTGTCGAGTGATGAGTGCGTTTCGTTCGCGTCGTTGGGGGACATTTTCGGAAGCTCACCTTCTGAGCAGGGCTTGGATACAGGTGGACCGTGCCCAGCAGCATCGCAGTGACGCTTTTCTCCATTCGCTGTCTGCCGCAGCGTGAAACGGGCGAAGAGTTCTGGAAGCTTTGCCAGCAAGTTCGACGACGTCAAGTCGCTGGAACAGCTGCTTGACGAACTGACCGATGCCTTCGGCTTCCTTCGCCTGCCGCGCTTTCGACCGCCCATGGTGACCATGTCGTGCAGTTGGCTGGGACCTCGTGGAAAAGGCGAAATAGGCGAAGCCTCGATTCTGATGGGCATATTCTGATGGCGGACGTCGAACGATTTGATCGAGAGCCCAGAACGTGCAGCTCGTGCAGAGACCGAGCAAGCCAGCGAATGACGTCAAACCACCTCGAGGCATGCATTACGATGCCAAGTCGTCTTTCTCTTCTTCAGGAGATGCCGGCACGCTCTTTGTTGTTTCGTTACACGGGAGTTTTCTTAACACTTTACACATTGTCACGTGGTCGTGACGTTGATAAAGACAGCAGTCGGCGTATCTAAAATTGAAACATCTTTATTTGGCCGAACTTGTGGCCGGGAAACGGGAATTCTAACTACATCGAGCAATGCAGTAAGCAATGTATAGTGTTAGATAGCGGCGAATCGAGCATCGGAGGTCGATCATCTGACAAGCGGCGAAGCGCGTCGCCATTTACACATGCGCCATCAAAGATTCTAGCAATATAACTAGCGGCCGCGTAATTTCTAGAACAAACCAATGTTCGAGTTGTGCGCGCAGTCTCATAGGAAGGCTCTAAGATTATCTAAATGGTTAACAGTCTTATGGAAGCGATTTTCTCAATTCCGCAGTTACACGTGTAATGAAGTGATAACATAAACATAGAAAGAAAGGAGCGCGTGTGCCTATATGGTCTCCAGGGCCTGCCAACTGCACCCAAAAGTAACCCCAATACCCAGCCCAACCCAATAATACTTGGTGGCGATGCTGCTCAATATATGTCAGAACAGTAGGAACAGTGAACTATGGTCCTGCTGGCTCGGGTGGCGGCTCCGACTAATGGCGTCCCGCACTACCTATAGGGACGTCGACCAGCCGGGTGGAGATTAGGGTGATTTACCACCCCCTGCTTCAATGAAGGTTTCTGCTTCTCCTCCATGCTACGGTGAAAGTTCTATAGCCCGGTTCATGTATGTAGGGCGTGCGTTGCTTGGGTACGCACGCTATTTACTATAGTATACTGTTCACCCAACAGGTTCACGTGCTACACGTGGACAGGGCATGTCACTAGAGTAGGTTGATGATGACTTAGTATTGGCTAATAACTACGGAACAGTTTAAGGGAGCACCCTTTCACCATCTCGTGTGTCCTCGCATTATTGTCATAGCGTTGTCGTCAAGTTTGACACACATAAACCAATAAGGCTGCACTATAGGCACCCGACAATGAACCAGAGGGCACGACGAAGCTTTTTGGGGCACTTCAGCATTGTTGGTACCGACCAAGGAGGATTAAAAATAATTGCTAGGGTGGAAGCTCCCGCAGTGCCTTGCCAGCAGAAGCGAAGCCAGCTTTTGCCACTGCCAACATGGCGGAAACGTGCTCTTTTTTCTGATAGTGCCCACTTGGAGATCAAGTGGCTTTGATATGTTAGTGTTAATGCTACGTTAGTTTTATAATAAAAGATAGTTGTTTTCGACGAAATAACACACAGAAACGAGTATGGGTGACTGAACTTCCCAAAAACTTTGCATTCAATAAGAGGCTCACTAAGAAAAACTAGTAACACTAAGACGCACTTGGAGCTCTGAGTGACCCGAAAACGTTTCCACATTAGACTCGTTGGGCGTGAGGAAGATACGCCCCGTTCTTAATCGCCGAACGGTGATACTTTATCATGCCTCTAATAAGATGGCCGCTGCAGCCGCCATCTTGCCAAAGGCACGGCTTCACTCCTAGGCAATGATTTCTACTCCAGGATATTTTATTAATCCTCCTAGGTACCGACCGCCAGGGATACCAAGAAAATGAAATTCTCGCTGAACACATTGAGGCACTGAAGTGTCAATGCCTTTTTTGGCACGTTTTCAAAGAACGCTTCCTAGGCGCTTGCATAATCAGCCATGACCCTTAGCTCACAACTAAAAAAAAATGGCAGCATATCCACGGAGTGAATGATGGATAGTGAGGCGAAGCATCCGTCCGTCCATTCGTTTTTGCTTCCGTCCATTCATGCGTGTGTCTGTGTGGCCGCCCGTGCGTCCATCCGCCCGTCCGTGCGTGCGTCTGTTCGTGCGTCCACGCGTTCATCTGTGCGTCCGTCCCTGCTATCGTCCATGCATCCGCTCCTGCGTCCGTACATGCGTCCATCCGTCCGTGCAGCCATCCGTGCGCCCGTCCATGCATATGTCTGTGCGTACGTTCGTCCACCTATTCAACACTCCATGTACCACCATCTCGAATTTTTGATCATATATTCGTCATATAGAAGCACCGCCATCCAGTGGACATTCCAAGGACTGAACGAGAGGAGGCACACGCACACTTTCTTACGACTTGCGCTTCGTATCTACTTCCCACCTTTACCCACCTCGAGATGATGGTATATGCTAGTTCACTGTATTCATGGCACTGCGTCTCAACGCTCGCTAAACCTTTCTAAAACCTAGGAGGTTACGCCCAGCGAGTATAACGTAGCAACCCTTTCTTGTCTTCTGTGCGTTGTTGAACAATAAAAAATTTGCAGCGTGCGCGCTAACTAAAAGCCGAATTCTCCTGTCTCTCATTTCCCCTTAACAGCCATTGGTATGTACATTGAGCACTATTTTTTATTGTTCAACAACGCACAGAAGAAATCTCTCACCGGCACCACCTTGGAGGTCAAATTGTTATTCTTGTTACACACTATACAATGGCTACGAGGGACGAACAGGTGCCGCTATAACAAGTGCCCCTAAAAGTAATATGCACGGGCAAGTCCGGTTTCGCTGCGTCTACTCGCTAGGCTACGCATTGGAGGACTCGGTTTTGCTGCGCCTACTCGCTAGCCTGTGTGTTCTGGCACTACCATCAGATCTCGTAAACTGCATTGCCGGGTGCCTATAGGCCGGAGGTCGCAGGTTCAATCTTCCGCGGCGGTCTAATTTCGATCGAGGCATAAATGCTAGAGGCTATAGTGTACGTAGACTTACCTTCCAGTGCGTGACGCCAACCCTCCAATTGCCTTGCAGCGCATGACTCAGCAACTCATCTCGGGCGTAGTGATGCCCACCGACCGAGCCAAGGCCGTCAACATTGAGTACGACACCGAGATTGCTCTGGAAGGAGAGCCTGAAAAAGGTACTCACCAGTTGTGCCACCAAGCCCCGCCACGGTGGTCTAGTGGTTAAGGTACTCGGCTGCTGACCCGCAGGTCGCGGCATCAAATCCCGGCTTTGGCGGCTGCATTTCCGATGGGGGCGGAAATGTTGTAGGCCCGTGTACTCAGATTTGGGTGCACGTTAAAGAACCCCAGGTGGTCAAAATTTCCGGAGCCCTCCACTACGGCGTCTCTCATAATTATATGGTGGTTTCGAGACGTTAAACCCCACATATCAATCAGTTGTGCCACCAAACTGCATTAAAACGAGTGCGTGGTGTGAAGAGTTAACATCGCACCAGCGCTAGGCGACATCTACCGTGTTAGCACGATGATTCGCAAACATACTCTCAGGAAGGTGGCCGTTTTGTAAGGTCTAGGAACACTTGAAAGTGGTCGCGCGGGCTTCGACCAAGGTCTACGACTGCGCCGCGGCATAGAATACTCTATTGCGAAGGGGGAGGTGAGAGACAAGTTTGCCTACCGTGGCATAGCCACGTGGTAACACACGGGGCCCATGCCCCCTTCCCCCTTTTCCCCGAATTTTTCGGCCATGAAATACAGAGTAAGAAATGGGTGAATGGATGCATGGATATGGCTGTACCCTTTAGATCGGGCGGTGGCTAGCGCCACCAAGCCGTAATACTTACGAACCAAAAACTAGATTTATTTTTTTCCCTTAAATATAGTGAGGTTGAGGATTCGCACTTTGAAGTGAAGGGTCTATTTTCACTCGTGCCTTGACTTTAGCCACCAATCAGACAACCTCCTTCTAGTTATTTCTACCCGCTTAAAGTCTATTTTGCCCTCACTGTTCCTAAATCCCAGTGCTTTGAATGACAATTCCAAGGAGGTGCCCTCTACCGGACCGAAAAAAAAAGAATTCTGCCCACGCCCCTGCTTCTCTCACACTGTTTCATAATGGAAGGGCCTTTTCGTTGTTCTTTCTTTCTTGAGTTACGGTGTTACGTTTTATATCGTGTACAGCTTAGCAAGTCGTTCAAATGAAGCACTTCAAGCACCGGCTTTACCATATCTTTCCCATCATTCTCCCTGTCGTCCACGGACATAGTAGTCAATGAACTATGCCCATGCTCACAATGAATGAAAAGCTTACAATTGAGAAAAATTGTAAATAGTTTGCTGCAGGAAATGATTATTTAAGCGCGGAACGGCCAACAGGACTCGAAGGGGAGAGTGCGAAATTATGATTTTCATTGTTCTTAAAACAGCGGTAGGCTTCTGGGATGCTATAGGCCGGTCGACACTCGTGCAATATCTTTACAATTGCGCTCGAATGTACAACTTTGACAGCTGTATTGTTGTTGGTTCAGTTATTGTGCTAAACAAGGCGGAATGCATCCAAATATATGGCACAAGAAATATGATGGGGTGACAATTTGAACAAGAGTTATTAGGTGAAAATTGTGGCGACACAGCGTGGACTATGGGACTAAGAATATAAGGGACACAGCATTGTGTCCTGTATGTCACAGCTTTAATTCTCCTTTGTTGCTCAAGCTACTACATTTATTTTAATAACTGTAACCTGCAGTGAATGAACTTCTTTTTTTTTTCCAGAAAGCCTCTTCGATGGAACAGTTCCCATGGATGTCGCCTTAGCGAGAGCCGTTGTCCTCAATGAAAAAAAGCAGGTACGACGTCTCTACACAATGTTGGAAGACTGGTGCCGATTGCTATAAAGGTTTTCATTATGCTAGCAGCCGCTGTAACCATAATGAAGCAGGCAGGGCACATCTTAAATACAAAGCACAACATTGGATGTAAACTGCGGTTTCAGAGCAGTCCTTGGGGCAACATAAACAAAAACATTTTTTGTGCTAAAATGGCAAAAAAAAGAAAGTGTCCCCTAAAGTCGCATACAACTTTAGAAGATAGCGGCATTTTATCCGCGTAGCTGAATGAACATGAGTATGCACCAATGAGCACGCACGCCTGAGTGGCTGTGGATTTTATTTTATTTTTATTATTTTTAGTTGATGGGATCGGCTGTTGTGCTGCGGGAATCTGGGATAGGCCTCTCCTAACTTCTCAGGTTGTATCCACCTATAGGAATGTAAAAGAAGACATATGAGGTAATATATAAATTAACTATTGTATAAGAGTACCAAGACAAAATGTCCATTAATGACTTTTCAAGAAAGTATACCAAGAGTCTGAACTCCATCGCACTTGAACACAGAGATCCAACACTGGTTAATGTTTCTTTTTTTTAAGATCATGTGGGGCCGGCTGATCGCTGGCTTTTGTTGGTTAGTGTGGGCTAATGTCGAACCTGCTTTCTTATGAAGATGTCATAAAATGGTACAAGTGTACTACATATTAGTGCCTCACATCATGAAATGCTGCGTCGCACATTATGAAAGATTCCTGGCAAAAAAATCTTCACAACTGTTTGTATTGCCACTTCTTTTTTTCTCTCGTTTGGTAAGTAAGTTTAAGTGGTGATTTTATGTAGTTTTTATTTTAATGAAAGTGATTTTCACTAATTAAGTTATCAGTGAAAATAAGTAACCGGTGCTACATAAAAGGGCGAACAGCTGCTAATAAGCGCATCACTTAACTTTTTCCGCGACCAACTTGAATGCCAAGATTTCGCGTTTGTACACCATTTTTTCTATGTTCAGTGCCTTTCCATAACACTCGTGTTAAAAGTTACCTGCACCAATCTTCCTAACAGTTTCCAATTGACGTGTATGGGTGCATGTAGAGTGTACCAATGTGTACCAACCAACCTAACTTCACACATAAATATCTTTGCAAATGAATTTTGCAGAGGCCCGCAAGGTAGCGGAAGGGTAAAGAAAGGAAAATTAGACGACCAACCGTTTGTGGCACGAAGCCACAAGGAAATCCGTGTGGGTTTCTCGGAAAGAAAGACTTCTTGGTTGTGAAATCCCTCCTGGTGCGGGGAGTAAGCATTCGCCATGGTCCCCGCACAAGGACGAATTTTTTGGGCAACTAAGAAGCTTTTCCTTCTGAGAAACACGTGCGAATTTCCCTGTGGCTTCGTGCCACAAATGATTGGTTGTCTAATCTCCCTTTTGTAGATATCTATCGATGGAATCAAAAATGCTATAGAGACGCGCTTTCTGGATTGAGGTGCATTTTATTGAACCCCAAATGGCCGAAATTTCCAGAGCCCTCCACTATGGTCATCTTTCATAATTGTGGTTTCAGAAATCCCAGCAATTAGTATTACTTCAATATCAAGTGAGTGGCTAAGCTTGTCCCGGAATGCTTCCTCAGTCGCTTCTCCCGGCAAACGCAGGCCGAGCGTCAAATCAGCACCATGGTGGAGCTGACCGTGGATCTGGTGTTGGCCATCCTTCGGAACATCATCGTCGGAGAGAAACCCCTGGAGTTTAGAGCTCCCAGCGGTCTCGGTCTCACCATATCCATGTAAGCGGTCGCCACCTTACGCGCCGTTTACTTCGCACGCTTGCAGTGAAATCTGTTATGAGATCAGAACACGTACGGGTCACTTGGGGCGCCGTAGTTGTCCGCCGCCGCCGGTGTCCGTAACCAGTATCGCAAGAAATAGCAAACAAACTCAGTAGATAGAAGACACGAAAGACACAATGAGATTCGAACCCGGGTCCGCTGCGTGCCAGCTTAGCATTCTACCACTGAGACACGCCGTTGCAATGAACACGTTTCTGAACTGGCCTTAGGCAGGCTTGATACTATAGGAAAGAAATCGCATTGATATGAGTAATATATAAAGCGTTTCAGAACATCAAAGGAACAGCCAATCGTCACGAATGCTCAACTAGTGGGGCATCCGAGGCCCCAGCCCATTAGAAAACTTGTTCTTGATCACCCGTAGGGTAGCATACCGGATACTAGCATCAGGTTAACCTCCCTGCCTTCCTCTCTCTGTTCTTGATCACCTATTTAGTGTGGCGCGTATACCCACTTCAGGCATAGTTCTTCCTCGTCGTTAGCCACTGCATAATAAAATTTCACACAATTCCTAGCTATAGCGTGTAACTAACCACGCTTCTCCAAAGAATGACGAAGGGTAGCATAGTTGTAATTTTTCATCACTCTCTGAATCTTTGTTTTTTATTAATATTATTATACTGTCTTTCTTCTACATCTTTGTTTTTGTTGTTGTTTTTTAAGCAATAGTACAGTTGTCATCAATATGATACTATATGTTTTCTTGGTCAATCCCCCGAGTGAGTATGGGTCATGGATTCCGGGCTATAAACAAACAAACAAACAAACAAACGAATGCTGCCCTACCACACGAAAATTACGTTGATTTACGGCGTAGTGAGTACCCAGAAAGTGGCAGCTGTTACCCGAAGAGTGTCTTTAGAAAAGGCTTTGAAAGGCCGCTCTTCCAGCTTTCGCTGTGATTGTTGTGCGCCTTCTGCGCAGACCTGGAGAGTTTTTTTTTTTTCTACAGCTGCAACTCGGACAACAGGGACATGCATTGAAGCAGAATGAATAGTTAAGCGAGTTGGATCACGGCGAAATGTAGACGCGTGCAGAAGAGAAGGACTAAGTGTAGTGGACAAACGTCTGTTCCCTACACCGAAGCTTGCGCCGACAAGTTACAATGCGCGGAAGCATAGATGATTCCATTTACGAGGCCGTTAAAACGTTTAACAGTCAGTGCTTGAAAGGCTTTAATCTGTCTTCGCATAGAAAGTCAGTGAAGGCCTTAAAGAACTTTTTGCGTGGTAGTGGCCTATTGAATAGGCTATAGCACCCCAGATCACTTTTTTTTTCTCTTTCGTGCGTCTATATTGCTCTTCGCTTTCTTTCCAATCTTTGTTCCCCATTCTCCCTTCCCTTAGTGCAGGGTAGCAAACCGGATGCTCTAATTTCTGGTTGATCTCCCTGCCTTTCCCTCCTTTTATTCTCTCTCTCTCTCTATTTAAGAGGCCCACACCCATGAGCCACAAATACTGTAGGCTGTCTGCGAAATGGTGGTGAAGGGTGACCAATTTTTATATATACTTGTGACGGCTAACTCATTTCATAAGGCATACTACAGCCATGAGTTCCTCAGCATCTTGAAGTGCCTCGCCTACAGGGCGTACGTTAGCCAGGAGTTGATTAAGTGTTCACGTATGTCCTTATTTTTTGTGCACGCTGACATTTCACCATGAATTAACATAAATGTGTAATCTTTCCGATGTAGAGATAATCTGAAATAAAATTTTAAACAGCGGTTGCACTGATTTAGTGCGTTGAATTAACTAGCATTTTACTTGCATACATAGCACTCCATTGTGTATTTATAGTTGAAAGTGAAATACCTAAAAGCCTTGTTTTGAGCCTCTATGCTTGAATGTGACCATGTAGACCTTGAGAATACAATAATAAGCTAAAGCTGTTAATATATATCACTATCCAAAGGAGAGAGAAATTCAGAAGAATATGTTGTCTTGGAGGAATGAATGGTTCGAACACAGCATGTCACTGCATCCAACGTTCCGACAAAGTGAATTGTCTTCCTCAGGGTGCCTCGTTCCCTTATCGATACGCAGTTGCACCATCATCCTTCTTTTTGGGGGGGCTGGAGGAAAAGGTACGACGCATATACCCGCAAGGGAGGCAGAAGACAAGTCCGCTTGCGCAAGCGATACGTCTTCACGCATTATGCATCAACGACTTTTCGTCGCTTGTAGATATGAAGCTCGCGGGGTCCCTTACTTATTCGCGTGAGAGACGAGGGCGAAAGCCTTCCGGTGTGGCTGTGTCACCGTCAAGAGATGTCTGATGAGGCACTTAAGGCTGTCTGCTTTATAATGCAATGTTATTACAATGCTGAGTGAACGGCGCTCGCTGACGTGCCCGGCACGTTTCCTCCGTGCAGGTTCAGCGGCGGGGCGTTGAGCGGCCGCGCCATTCAGCATGGTGATGCGGTGTACATATTTCCCGGCATCTGTGACGTCCTCGCCAGCCGGCCTACCTGCGCTGGGAACGAGACACTCGGCGTCATGGTGAGAGCGCTAGAGGCCACTGTGCTTACAGCTCGCACTTCACTTATAAGCTTGCCTTTAGGGTCTACCAATCCCTTCGGGTCTCTCCTTTTCGCTTCTCTCCCTCATCTCTCAACCTCGTGAGATTCTTCGTTTCACTCGATCTGACGCACTCCTCGGTTAGGTGGAGGACTAGCTCGCACTTGATCGGTTACGATGCCGCCATTGCTGGAAGCGGAGTTGGCATCCTGCCCAATCAAGTCCGAGCTATAGGCACGAAGAAGAGTCTCGGGAGCAGCAGAGCAGTAGCGCTGATTATTAGAGCAGGGGGCGAGTTGCTTTTGATTAATTTCGTTAAAGGCGAGACCGATAAGCTAGGTTATGTATACAATGCTCGCTTGTCGTGTTTTGCCTCCTCCCCCCTTTTGTACCTTGCTTTCTGGTTATGACAGCATGGAAAAGCCTCCTATAAACTGTTTTATAAACGTTACACAAGGTACCAGGAAAAAGTAATAAATACGTGACAACTCTGCACGAGCATTTCGATTATGTGTAAGACATTGCGCGCAGTTGGAATAACGCCATGGCTGAATAAAAAAAAACGAGCACTCTGAATTAAAAATAAAGTTGTGCATGATATATGCAAGACAATGTACGGTTCTTCCTTATACGAACCACCTCTGTGTGTTTCAAAACTTTTTACCACGTGAGCATGACATGTAGCTTATTACACGTAGAACCTTAATTAACCCATACGGCAAAAATACCATTGTCCCATTCAGTACAGGTCGTAGCCGACGGATGGAAACGCAGCATGCTACAGAGGTTCTCTGTACAGGCAGGTGCCAACGTTTGAATAGTCTGATTTCTATTTGTCAGAGACGCCAGATCTTCCTTTGAAAGTCACTTTTAAAAGGTTTGAAGAAGGATCACTTACTGACGTCATGTCACGTGGTGTCATTGTCGGTTATTGTCATCAGATGACATACTGTCATTGGTACTTGTCATGAGACATGTCATTGGCACTTGTCATGAGTACCGAAAGAAACATCGCGTGACGTGACGTCAGTGAGTGATGCTATCAAAGTTTACTCGACAAGAATGATAATGCTTATTTGGAGAATACAGATCCTGCTATCAAAACATCGGCCTGTCTGTCTGAGGCGCTTATCCCTGTTCGTAGACTCTCTATATCAGGGGTCGGAACCTTTCATCTCCCAGAAAGCTAGTATGTCCCACAAATTATTTGCAGGAAGGGAAGCGGCAGAGATTAAACTCACCAGCCTGTGGTTGGAAATGGTCAAGTTCCCGCTCAGTTAGAAGCGTTGACGTCTGCAAGCATGCCGGACATTTTTCCTTGGATGAAGTCCTTTTCCTGATATTTCCGCAAATATTTTTTTCCTCTTTTTTGTATCTGTGCAAAGACAGGATGTGAATATGTTATCTGGCCAAGTGTGACAATGGTGGACAATGCCAACCGAAAGCGAGCTTGATTTGTTTGTGTCGAACCCCATTCAAGGTCAAAACTACCACGTCGACCCTTGTTTCACATAAGTAACCCCTTGACGTTCCCGCGAACGCAGGCTGTGTCCTGGCCGTCGATCCTGCAATCCTTTGGCGGCAGCGTGGACGTCCTGTCCGAGGACACGCAGACGCTGCAGTTGGTCGTCCTGGACGAAAACCTGTACCGCGTGGACGTCACCAACACCACGGACTACTTCGAGATCATAGTGCCGCGCAAAGGGGCCAAGGAAAACGCAACGGTAGGCGAGAGTCACCCAGCTAATTTGGGGCTGCGGTCGATGGTAACTTGGGTCCGAATGACACCAAACCCGGGCCCTATAGAGTTCTTCGTTCGTACTAGTCGTGAAACTCAGCTTCGAAACCTGGACATGCCCATGAACTAACTTGTGGAGCATAGTGTATAGCAAACTGACGCTCCACCTGTGACGCTCCACCTGTGAGCGACAATAGTAGGAGCGACAGGTGGAGCGACTGATGCTCCACCTGTGAGCGACAATAGAAAACACGCCTCATCGCATCGATCGCTGATCTTCGCTGTTATTGGATGTATTTCCGCAGCAAGAATTGACCACACAGTATGATCTCCAAAATGTAAGCAACAAAACGTAAACGCACTGCTCGCTTTATCAATGCGGTATCTATGGCGGGCTCGCACAACGCAACACACACATGTATCGTTTATTAGCTTCCCTTTCCGCGTAAAGATAGTGCTACAATCAGCACAGCTCAACTATTTCTTCCAGTGGTGCGTCCTCATTTCGGTTATGGAGGCTATGGAGATTTTCTCAACTGCTATGATTTAAGAAGGTTGCCTAGGTCTAAGTGACACCTATAGTCACTTTGACCAGACAACTACTGTTCGAAAGGCATAGGCAACGTGTAAATCTATTCGCTCCTAAGTGAACTCGGGTTTTCATAACAACCATTTCTCATACCCGATGAAAATTCACGTGGTGCTGTTGTGGAAGGGAATGTTTGTAATGTACCCGTTTGAAGCACGGCGACATAGAAAGATGTGTGCAGTTTTACGAAATATTATGCTTCCCGTTTATCATTTAGTATTTTAAAAGAATGAGTCTTTGCAAATCACGTAATGCGAAGGACAGATAGCCGTTTGAACGACGGAATCGATACTGAGAGATTGGAAACGTAACGTATACGGCGGAAGAAAGATGGAGCGACGAAAGCAAACAGATCTCAGGCATAAAATGGAACCAGCTCATGCACGATGATGCAAATTCGGCCAGCAGGGGACACGAAATGGGAGTACGTGTGCATGTAGTTTCGGTTCTTCATTTGTTCGCTTGGTAGCTTCTATGGATTCCGAGAAATACCATGCATACTGATACTGATCGCTTTCTGTGTGACACCTTGCCTATAGTGCTCGCTGATTTCAGTGGGTTGTGAAAAGTGGAGCACTTCACTCGCGTTCCGCAAGTGCGTTCATGAGACTGCATAGTACTGTGACTAAAAAGAGTTTTCGAAGTCTCAGAAAGAAAAGAACAGTGCATTCAGCGGAAGTCGGTCTCAGCGTCCGCTAAAACGCAGGGCCTCCCGGAGCCGACGGAATTCGCGCCGCAAGTGAAGTGGAACGAGGAGATGGTGTACCACCAGTTCGTGGTGCCCAAGCCGGACTCGGCCGTCAACATCGAGATCACGCCGCACGATGCCAGCGCGCAGTTCCTGGTCTACATCAAACACCGGGTCAAGCCTCAGCTCAACGCGTACGACCTCATGGTCAACTTGTCCACCATACGCAGCGTCAATGGTCAGTAGTATAGCGCCAAACTTAAAAGGACCATGACACAGACGCCTACAAAACTGTGGTTTTCAGCAAAAAAAAAAATAGATGTAGAGGGTCTATTGGACTTGTACATACATAAAAAATAGACCGTAAATGAACAGCTCATTGCAAAGTGAGTCCTAGAAACTGCCGGTAACAAATTCCACCCAACACCGGCTCATTTTGAGTATTGACTTTAAATTTAGGAAAAAACCACGTGCTGCGTTGTAATGTCTGGCTCGCGTGTTGTCCGGAGGCTCGACTACCAAATCACATCGTTTTTCGACCATGCTTAGATAATTGTCGCTGGGCCTCTTTAAGCTCGTGTACGCATGCGCAATGACAGTGCCTCATTTATTTGCACTTGAAATTCGTAGCATTCGCGATGTTGCACGTATGACATTTGGGAACATCTCTGGCAGGCACGTACGACATATTCCTGGACAACGCTCTGATTGCCAACCGAACTGGCTTCTTCTACCTGGGCCTGGTCCAGCCAAACGGTAGCCTTCCAGAATTCAGCATGGAAGACCCGGTCAACCTGACCCTGTCGGAAGTGAGCAGGGAGTTCAGCACAAACTACTCCGTGCGCATCTACACCTCCGGCTGTTACTTCTTCAACTCCAAGTTGAAGATGTGGTCAGCCGACGGCTGCTTCGTAAGCCCGTTCTGTCAATTGTTGAGCGAGCTTTGTTAGGGTGCAACTCACGTTGGTCCTCACCTAAGTGGGAGCAGACACTTGCAGGCTCATAAAGAGGGTTCAACGTAAGCGTGTGGTATACGGGGCTATAGTTGGTACGACATGAAAAACTTCAACCTGCGCCTTGAAACAAGACACAAGAGGAAAGAAGTCGACGGCACCGGCTCATATGCCGCCAAATTCTTTCCTGTGTTATCAATTGTTTCTATGCGTAGTTTTAAGTTTCCCGTGTTCAACTTAAATTGTGGATAATGCAGTGAGCAGTGGGAATGAAAATTGTAGGGGTAACATTAAGCGACAGGAAGAAAGCAGAGTGTCAGGAAGCGAACGAGTTTAGAACAAGAACATCTTGTTCTAAATAAAAAATAAAAATTCTAAATCAAGGACATAGAAAGGACGTGTAGTGCCTAGACAGGATAACCTCCGGTCATCAAGGGTAACCGACTAGATTAGTGAGAGCGCGCATAAATGATGATATGGTTTGGCTCTGCGGTACATTTTACGGCAATGCACACATCTTAGTCATGCTTTTTTTTTCTTAATAGACAGCTTGACATGCCTGACGTCACTCGTTCCCGCCACGGCGCGTGCTCGGAAGTTCATTTGTTTTCCGGCTTTGACGATCAATAAAAACTTGGTAGTTGGCGCTGCTCTGACTCCTCTCCGTCCTTTTATCCTGTTTCAAGCGTTGTGCCAGAAATAGCATGTTTAGCAAAAAAAGTAGGGTGCGATATCATTTGTATAAAGCTTTCTGCACAAATTTGTAAGTCAACATTGCTTGTTACCATCCTTGCCGTCACCCCACCGTGGTGGTCTAGTGCCTAAGGTGTTCAGCTGCTGGCCCACAGGTCGCGGGATCGAATCCCGGCTGCGGAGGCTGCATTTTGCGATGGAGGCGGGAATGCTGCAAGCCCATGTGCTCAGATTTCGATGCACGTCAAAGAACCACACAGGTGGTCGAAATTTCCGAAGCTCTCCACTACGGCGTCTCTCATAATTATATCGTGGTTTTGGGACGTTAAACCCCACATATCAATCAATCAATCAATCAATCAATCAATCTTGCCGTCATTCGTGGAATAGAATAGATGGTGCATCGAACTGCGCAGGTGGCGAACGCCAACTACGCGGTGACCAAGTGCAAGTGCAACCACCTGACCTCGTTCGGCAGTGGCTTCTTCGTCATGCCCAACACGATCGACTTCTCGTACGTGTTTGCCAACGCGGGCTTCGCCGACAACGTCACCATCTACATGACCGTCGTGGTCACCATGCTCGTGTACATCATGCTGCTCATATGGGCGCGCTACGAGGACAAGAAAGACGTCGAGAAGGTAACTCCGTCAAGTGCCGCCTCATGCAGTCTCAGTAAACAACGGCCGCTTTAACACGGCCTCACAGGTTTGCAGATGTTTGTTTCACAAAAAGAATAACCGTTTCCTGGATTTCACGTGCCAAAACAAGAGCATCAATATGAGGATTCTCCGACGGGCACCTATAGATCTACGTACACGGCTGGTTTTGACTTTTGCCCCTGTCTAAATGCGACCGCTGTGGCTAGCAGTCGAACCCGGCCAGTAGGACCCCAGAAGTACTTATTCTGATAGCCATGGCATGCATGTTCATGTTATTTCAATATATCACAAGAGTTATCGCCAGGATTACTTTAAAGGTTAATTGCACATAAGCGTCGACGAACAGTCGTATAGGTTAATTGTTTCAAGGGTCAAGGCAACAGTTAATTAATATCACTGCTATAGTCTGTTTATATGCATGTGATCACTTGCACAAGGCAATTTACTGACGTACTGCACACTCGTCTGTTTTGTTTTATTATGCTCTATTATATTATGTCATATTACATTACACTGTGTATGCGTTACCATTATGTGTTGGTATTCACAGCCGCTTCTCTAAAAAGTTCACCTCACGCAATGACCTACACCAAGTCTCTCTTATTAACTTGCTCTTCCCTGGTTTCGTTCAAGCTCGGAGCACTGCCACTTCAAGACAACGATCTCAAGGACAAGTACATTTATGAAATTGTCGTATTCACGGGCGACAAGAAAGGAGCAGCCACTGACTCCAATGTAAGTGCTCAGTATCACACATACTGTTTCGTGACGGGAGGTTGACGTCGTTGCATCCTGCTTGTTGGTAGCGCAAGCTAATTGACAGGGACGACAAAAAAAGCTCACTCGACAAAACTGTCATCCCTTTCAATTAGTTTCAATTCAAGTTTATCGGCATTCGTTTGTATACGACTATAGTTTGGGCTGCCACTAAGCAGAATTACAATGTAGACCACATCGCCACTCTCAATGACGCCGTTGCAATTTGCCTTCTCAGGTGTTCTTCATTCTTTCCGGGGATGATGACGAAACGGAAGTTCGCACTTTCGGCGAACAGAAGCGCAAGATATTCCGTAAAGGTGCTGTGGACACGTTCGTCATGACGGTGCCTCGGTAAGCATGTCTCACGACTCACTTTCTGAACACCCCTTGACGGTTCACGATTCGGACGGCACTGAGCCCGACTCTGGCATTCTAGAACTGTAGGCCTAGCTAGGCCTTGCATTGTATGTGCACCGCTATTCAGAACCAGACTTTCAGGATCACTGTAAACGTGTTGATTCATCAATGTTGTGTCAATTTATGCGAACTTCTCACCTTCCATGGAGATAGTAGCATTTAAGAGCCCGTATTACACCAACAGTATGTCCTATTCTTCAATAAAGATGTTTCTCTCTCACTGGGAAGACTTTGCAGTAAGGAATATATGTATGTGCCGAACGTGCAGTTGTGAACTTAGCCACATCACGGACGCTTTACGACAACTGAGAATGTAAAATGCTAAGTGAAATTTATGTCAGCACACAACAGCACTTCGCTTCCGGACATCGTAACCTTACACTGGGATGTCAGTTACACCGCACATGAAGTGTGCGTGTTTTCACATAGATGACGCCATACCATTCTGAAGAAACTGCATAGTTTATTACATCTTCCACCCCTTTCATTTTCCTAATTCTGAGCAGCAGGCCAGGAAATGATTTCAGGCTGACGTTCCAGCTTTTCTGCCACAATATAAGTTACATCACATGCTGAATAATGGTGTCGCTATTACCGAAGTTTGGACAGGTGACTTGGTTTTGTCAGAGCGATAACTATAGGCTTTCCATTGTCTGCACGGACGTGATTTCTTACACATACGTACGACTGGGCGCAAAGGGAGCATTTCAATCCAGTGCTGATCTCTTATACACCTGTTTGTACGTTCCTGTCTTTATCTTTCTGGGCTCATCAACCTTGACTAATTCAGCCTGGCGTAGTTTCTTTAGTTTATCTGTCCACTGTCTTGGCTCGCGCAGTTCCCTCGGCCGTCTGAACTACATGCGCATCTGGCACGACAACGGCGGCAAGGGCTCAATGCGTTCCTGGCACCTGCGCTTCATCTCCGTTCGCGACGTGCAGACCAACGCGCGCTACGACTTCATCGCCAACAAGTGGTTCGCCGTCGAGAAGGAAGACGGCCTCGTACGTATAGCAGCACTTGTTTCCTTCATTGACTACTAAGACTTCTCCCCTAGACACAAAATAGAAGATGGTTTATCGAAGAAAACATCTGTGTCATCTGGATCTCATGCAGGTTCATAACGACAGCGCCTAATACAATAAGGAGCGTGGCAGCTGAATATTGAATGTAAGATGCCATATAGCGTTTCAACTCTATAGACACCTTGCACTGAAGATCTCGGCAACTGACAACAGCGCCAGATTACACCACCCAGAGTAAACGGAGAAAGGAACACTCGACTTCAGACGTCGAGCCATCTTCAAGACGTCTTAGATATTTCATCCCAAAGCAAGAACGTCAAGATCTGACAGTCTCTAAGTTGGTAAAAATTATCCGCATGTATCTGGTATTATGTGAGATTGAAGTTGTAAATGAGAACACCAGAGCACTCGCAAACAAAGCTTCATCTGTGAAACTTAGGTGAACGATATAATGTTGGTCGCCGCCATTTTTTATGTCGTCTTATCATCCGTGCCTGTAGCGGCACTGTCACTGCCGTTATGTGATAAATAAATAAAAGTTCGCAGTGCCCTGTAAAATGCACAGGGTACGTTACGGTGTCTGTTTAAAAACATTTTCGTGCCCTGCAGTTTGATTACCCTTACTCAGGTTTCCCATGTTGGGACGTCAAGGCCTTGCCTAGCGTGCACTTCGGAGATTTACCAAACCACTCAGATTTGGCTGGCAATCAAGCCAAATTTGTGCAGGTCATCGGCCCACTTCGACAAGAGAGCATCAGAATTAATGCCGTTAATATTCGCTTCGCGTTCTAGTGAATGTGTCTGAGGGTATAACAAGTATAATATCGGTGACCTTAAAGGTGCTGTCGTGATAGATAACTATGGTACGTACGCCAATGGGTTTGGATAAGCTGCCACCAGCTGATAGCTTGAGCTCCACATAATTTGTTAGTGAAGCCCCGTCGGGCCGGATAGAAAGCCCAAGTAAATTCGCTGTCAACCTCGTGAGCTTCGGAGATGAAATCGTATTGCCCATTCGGTCGGTGGAGTGCGGATGTCAGTGCTGCCCTGGGCGCACATTAAATTGAGGGAGGGGGCTCCTACGGCACGGTCTAAATTATCTCCCAAATCAGGCGGATGTGTCATGGCGGTGCATCGGCCTGTGCTTACCGTGCGTTACGATCTGACATGTTAATCTCATGGGCTCAACGCAGACTGACCGCCTGCTTCCTGTGGCCGGCAAAGACGAGGCGACCGAGTTCAGCCACCTGTTCCAGCTCAAGTCCCAGAAGAACTTGGCAGACGGCCACCTCTGGTTCAGCGTCTTCATGCGTCCGCCCAAGAGCCGCTTCACGCGCGTCCAGCGTGTCTCTTGCTGCGTGGCGCTTCTCTACCTCTCCATGCTGGTGAACGCCATGTGGTACGGACGCGTGCCTTCCAAGCCGTCCGCCTCTTCATTCAACGTTGGCCCTTTCTCGCTCAGCCCGGAACAGGTAGGAAGTGTTATCACTGAAGAGTTTCGGTGCACGGGACGCCAAGCCACTTGCTTTCCCACGCTACTGCGTTCTTTTATACTCCAAACCGCACCCATCGAGAATACAAAGGAACGCAAGGGCTTACTATGCGCGCAAGCCGCTTGTGGGCTCCGGCATTAAAGCTTGGGCCCCCAAAGTACTTGCGCACGCGAGATCATACTCTCATTTGTGCCTATTCCGGGTGTGGCTGTCGAACAGCGGAAAAGCGGGAGATGTACAATAAAACGCAAGAACACAAGAACAAGCGGATCCAATGGATATGAGTTCCTGGCACTGAAACACTCTAGCGAGTGTGGCAGCTTGGGCTTGTTGGTATGATATGACGATAGTTATATCGCGAGAACAGAACTACAACGCAGAGACAAAAGGACACGAAGGACACGAGCGCTATGTCCTTTGTGTCCTTCTTGTCTGCGTCGTCGTTCTGTTCTAGCGATATAAGCTTTAGCGAGATTTAGTGCCACGAACACCAACCGTCTTCTAACTGTTACCACTATAGCTTATAAGGTACCAAATGAGGGGTGTACGTAACTAAGAATAACTGCATATATATGCACTACGTTAGCAATTTTTATACCGTTACCTCATTTCATATAATTTTCTTTCCTTTACATTTAGCTCTCTATCTTTTCTTCGTTCACCTTCATACTTCTACCAACGGAATTGAACCGAGTCCAATGGAGCATCGATTCAGGTCGGAATCTCAGCTTATAAAAATAAAAAATCCAACAGAAAAAATTACTTCCCCATTTTTACGCAGCTGATGTGAAAGCATTGACAATTCAGAGACGCGCCCTGTACGAGATTTCCATTGAACCGTTCGTATCACGTGCACAACAGGTGGGCGTAGGAGTGATGGCCAACCTGATCGTGTTCCCGCCTACGTTCCTGATGATCACGCTCTTCCGGAGGTCGCGCCTGAGGCGCAAGAGACCCAACAGGATCACCGAGGCCCTTCGCCAGAAGAGAGGTGACGGCATCCACTCACGCATTTGACGGTTTTGAGTGCAGACACTCAAGACACGGAATCTTTTAAGGATATTCTTAATATGTTGAATTTTTAATTGATTATTACAACAATTCAGTATGTTGAAAAGTCCAACCTAGCCACTGACATGGTCATTTCTTGAATGGTAATAAAGGTGCATAGCTGGGCCATTTCGGTGAATGCATACTTAAAATTAGTGCGGACAACGACGGAAAGAAGCATGAGAAAGTACTCAGGACGAGTGCTTGTCCATTAGCTTTTCAATGTGTATGTATTCGAGTGGCCTAGCCAGGTTTGTGGGTTCAAACCTCCCACTCCATGAAGCTTTTACGTAACTTTGTACGACTATATATGCGCAAACATATGCAAACATATATACATACTCAAATATATAAGGAAAAGTAAGATGCTCCGTTCCTCGAAAAAAAGTTCTGGCTATTTCAACTGGCGTATTCGGTCGTTGTCCGCGCCGATTCGAACGTACGAACCCCATCGTCAACAAATCGGTGCATTCCACTGCTCTCAACTCGCAGACTCCCTTGTGGTGAGCCGCGCTTCGTCGGCGGCTGCCAAGCCATTGGGCCGTGCCGGCAAGTCCGAGTCGACGATGCAGCTGACCGAGACGGAGCTGAACGACGTGTTCGAGGAGCGTCCCCAGAGGCGTCGCCTGCAGCAGGGCCGTCGCAAGCGCAAGGGCAAGTTCATGTTCCCCTGGTGGTGCCGCTACGTGGCCTGGTTCCTCTGCCTGGCCTCCATCTTCGTCTCGATCTTCTTCATCTGGGCCTACGGCGTCCAGTTTGGCGACGAGAAGACTCGCAAGTGGATCACCTCGCTGCTCGTCTCCTTCTTCATGTCCGTACTCATCACGCAGCCGATCAAGGTGAGAATAGATCAAGGAGGTGAGTTCGTTTCTTGTAGTTACGCCACGTAACGAGCGCCTGATCCATTCCCCTTCTTCCATAACTAGGGTGTCGTTCTTGGCATACTTGACGTCTAGGTAGCATGCGAGTGTTCTTTGGTCAGCTGCCAGCTTGCGAAAAAATCACGTACTGCGTGGTGCCAGATTAGCCGTCATGACTACGAGTGGAGCTCCCTCGCTAACGCAGCACGAGTCTATGCAGTTTATGTGCCTCCTCTCATTCTCGTTACTTTACATTGCACATACTTCTTATATGCGCGCCGGCAGTTCACGCCATGTCGTTTGCCCAGGTGTTCATGCTTGCCATCATCTTCTCGAGCTTGTTCAAGTCTCCGGACAAGGACGACGACGAAGCGGAAGAGGACGAAGAAGACCCAGAGCTCCTCGAGCACGAAGAGTGGCTGCACAGTGGTGAGTCGCGTGGAAAAGTGGCGAAGCGTAAGGAGCGGCAGGCTTGTGAGTGTCACGTGGTGCGCAAAAACATTAATTAACACCAGCAGACAATCAAGCCTAGTAAAGTATAGGGCGTGTTAGTTGCAGTCGTGGTCATTTAAGTAAGATTTAAAGTAGGAACCAAGCTGCAACTTTCAAATAATACGTCTGAAGCTTCAGCTGTGGCTTGAAAAAAGTGTTCCAACTCCCCGTCATGGCTACCAGTGGCACTGATTACTACGCCCAGGCGTAAATGTGCAGATATGTGAATGGAGGTATGACCGCCTCTGTAGGTCAGTTTGTAGATTATCGGAGGCGTATTCGAAGGCCACAAGTACAGTCCCTAGCTTCCAGCGGCAAGCTATCTTTTCGTCCACTTTACTTTCTTCTTATTTTAGCACGATTACTACAAATAAAATCTCGTATTATGTTCGAATTATGTCGTGTTTGTTCGAATTATGGTCGTGTTTAACAAACAAAAACAAGCCCTCAAAGTTTTCTTTCTCTCGCACACGTTCTATGAAAAAGATAAAATTGAGTTGTCACATACTTAGCTCTCTTTAAATATACATGTCAACTATCTTGGGAAGGTCATTTCTCTCCTTAGAAATTCTTCAAATGAGTAAAACTCCAAAATAGAGTTTGGAGGTCATTATGCTTTTTCTGGAGAGTCGTGAGAGGTTCAAATTTCCAAAATGGAGTTAACATGTATCTTTAAAGAGAGTTATATGTGTGGCAGCTCCGGACACACCGAAGAGAGTGACGGGTAATCTTATCGTTTTCCTATAGTGGGCTTTAGATGGCAATCGAGCCTAATAGGGATCGAATGCCTCACTCCCTACAGAGTATGGATCGAAAATGTGCATGAGAATGGCTCGACTGCATTCCAGTTGGAATCAAGTGCGTTAGTAGGAGAATGAAAGTTCTTTAGGCAGATGAGATTAGAAACTTTTGTGGGATCACGTGAACACAGCAAGCACGGCACCGGCTTGATTGGCGAAACATGGGAGAGGCCCAGCACTGGAAGTTGTTAGGCTAATGATTATTATTATCATCATCAACAATATTATTAGTAGTAGTAGTAGTAGTAGTAGTAGTAGTAGTAGTAGTAGTAGTGGCGTTGGTGGTGGCGGGGGTAGTAGGCGTAGTAATAGTAGTTGTTAACGTATAGACTACATGACTTCTAGGTGCAAAATAAGGCTTGTCGCCTGCATTCCGAGCATGAATCGAAACCGTGGTTTACTTGCAGATGCGCCGAACCACCGGCGGCGACGGCTGTACAAGCCGCAGAACAGCTGGGAACTGGACCGTGTCCGCGAAGAGCGCCTCCGGGAACTCAAGATGGCGGCCATTCTCCGAGAGATTGGCAGCTACCTCTTCTTCCTGTGGATCCTCACCGTGCTCTCGTACGGCAACAGAGACCCGAGCGCCTACTTCCTGCAGCAGAGCCTCAGGCACGAGTTCATCGACAACGGAAAGTTCATGGAGGTAGGAAGCCTGGCAAAGGAGCAAACACTATACCAAAGTGCACTCGTAAGGGTATTATTAGGTGCACATTACGCCCCGAGAAGCCCCACCGCGGTGGTCTAGTGGCTAAGGTACTCGGCTGCTGTCCCGCAGGTCGCGGGATCCAATCCCGGCCTCGGCGGCTGCATTTCGGACGGAGGCGGAAATGTTGTAGGCCCGTGTGCTTAGATTAGGGTGCACGTTAAAGAACCCCAGATGATCGAAATTTCTGGAGTCCTCCATTATACGGTGTTCCTCATAATAATATGGTGGTTCTGGGACGTTAAACCCCACATATCAATTAATCAATCGTTACGCCTCGTAAAAGGAAATACAGACTTGCTGTAGGGCGAGTTGGTGAAACGCTGGTTACGTAAGGCAACCGAGCGCAATGAAGGGAGGCGAAGAATAGTAACCACAGCTGATCTCGGTTGGTTACCATACACTGTGGTATGAGAAAGGGTTATAGGAGGAGATAAAGGTCCCTGTTACCGCAAGCAGACGTCACAACAGTCCCGCGCTTAGCGCCACAAAGGGTCAATCAATCCGGTCCTCTGAAGAAATCATCGTGGCAGCGATTTCATTCGTTGCCTTTCAGAGGTGTGGCAAGAAGTCCGATGGTCTCAACATGTCGACAGTGATACCATTTTCGTTGAGATGAAGCCTCTCATTTGCGTAAGACCTGCCGCAGCACAAGTGGCGCTCATTAAAACAAAAGAACTAGAATGCTGAAGTGGGAGACGGAGACATAGCTGAGGGCTAACAAACGGAAGATATCTTGGAATTAACTACCGCAGCAGGACAACAAACAAATAAGCATGCCTGATTAGCATGACGTCACACGCCATCCCCCAGATATTCCCTCCAGCAGCGGCACTGGTTAATTGTCGTGACGGCTGTTAAACTAGTATAATTTATTAATAAACGCAGATCAGCAGCGCCCAACAGTTCTGGAAGTGGTCGCGAGACGTGCTGGTACCTAACCTGAAGGCCGGCCCTTGGTACAATGGTGACCAGCCCTTCGGACTGCGCGGATTCCTCGGTGACCGGGTGAACCGGATCATGGGATTCGCATCGCTGAGGCAGATACGCGCTCGGCCCCGTGAGTATGCATTTCGAATTCACCACATTACGTGCGCCCTGGTTCAGGGCGTAGCGAGATTACTGGGCTTGTTTCGTGTACTTCCACACCGCTAATTCTTGACCCCATAGTATGAGGCTTCGTCTCGAAAAAAAATACCTGTTACATTCATTCTTGGTGGTTCCTGAACTAAACTGCCACACAGTTTCTTGCGCAATTGACCAAAACACCTCAAAGACGAGAGCCTTCTTGTCGGTCGACCATATGAACCACGTCTCTTCGAAGGCTTTGTGCCCAACGTAGTCCTGGATTGGTACACCTGGATGACGACACGTGACGACGTCATCGGGTGACATCGTAGTGGGGTTACAAATTTGGGAGGCCTGTGACGTCATTATTACCATTCTTGTGTAGCGTACAAGGTAAGTAACACTCCATAGAAAACACGGAACAAGCATTCTTTCTCGTGTGTTGTCTTGTGCACTGCTCAAGAATCAATGTGCTCCAACTCGCTCGCATGTCGGTTATACCGCAGTCATGGCGACGTCACGCGGGCACGTCATAGCATGCTGATGATGATTTCTTCATCACTGGTGTTAACGCTTACAGACGCCTTTCTCAGTTGTCAAGGCATCTGAGGTTTTCGCCTTAGTATATAACTTCGTTTAGAGATACACAGCAGCTATCTTTTTGGAGATCATTACACTCTTCTCGCTGAGTTCTGGGAAGTGCGACTCTGCAACTCAAGTTCACACACGCTCCAGTTTAAGCAGCTGTTCCGCGTCTCACGCAGACTCCTGCCGAGTGGAAAAGCTGATGCGTAACCTCGTGGACGAGTGTCGTGGGCAGTCGAACCTGCTGAACGAGGACAAGTGGAGCTACAAGCCGGGCTGGAAAGAACGGGCCGACCCGGACAGCCCCGTGGACGAGTGGCACCACCGCCGAGCCAAGGAGCTGAACGGACTGCCCTTCTGGGGAAGGCTGGACGTGTACGGCGGGGGCGGATACGTGGTGCCACTGCGAGGCCCCAACGACAAGATCAAGGAGAAGCTGGACTACCTGGAGAAGTCCGACTGGATCGACGGTGGCACCCGAGCAGTATTCGTCGAGTTCAGTGTCTACAATGCCCAGGTGATGACAGTTTTCACGTTGTAGTACGGCGAGTGCCAAAAGGCCATAGGCGTGCGCACGAAGTGGGGAGAGGACAGGGCCACCGTTGCTAACCATCGAATGGGGCCGGAGTCTGCCTTTACCTTTCCTCAGGTGGGTGGCTGCACCTCAACAGCTTCGTGTGCATGGCTATGGCCATGGTGATTTTCTATTATAATGTCAGCCGAGGTATCGTGATGTTTTATTCCAAGGACTGTTTACTTCCACCTCTATCCTATTCCAGGTACAGGCTACAGGCTATTGTGAAAAGAATGTCGTCACTTCATTTTTATTTTTGCATATATTGCAACGCTTCATACATTCCGAACTTAATCAAATGGGAGGCTGGGGGAGGGGTGACTGCGGTCAAGCTTTCCTTACACCTAATGGATGATTTTGCGCATGGCTATGTCAAGAGCCTTCTAAAAGTACGCTTTGCAGGATTGCGTAGCTCCGAGCACGTGTTCGCTGGCGCGCACTCTGTTTCGATATAGGCATCAGCAGACAGCTCACAAACTTGCTATGCTCTTAACGCGTACTTTCGGTTTGGACAACTGTCAGCACAAAACCCCCCATCAGTCTCTGGAGCAGCCGTATTCCTTTAAACCAGCGCATTGTTGAGTAACACGAGATTGCATCCGTAAGGAGTTCGCTGCACTTCGTAAAGCAAGACAATTTTTTTCGCTATCACATCTATTGCTTCACCCATAAGCGAAATGGTATTTTTTTCTGCGCTGTAACTGTTTTTTGCCTATCATGTTTCCGACGCATAACCTATAGGGCAATCAATTACTCCCATCTGTGCGGCGCAGGTGAACTTGTTCGGCGTGGTGACGATCGTGGCCGAGTTCCATCCCGGAGGCGGCGTCATTCCGAACGTCCGCATCGATGCAATCCGGTTGATGCGCTACCACCAGGGCTTCGGCCTGTTCGTGCTGCTCTGCGAGCTGGTGTTCGTCGGCTTCATCGTCTACTTCACGATGCACGAGTTTCGCACCTTCCTCAACCTCAGGATCGACTACTTCCGCAGCTACTGGAACATCGCCGAACTGGTGGCGCTCGGGCTCTCCTACTCGGCCATGTTCTTCTACATATCACGCATGGTCGTCACCAACAAGATACTCAAGACCTTCGAGCGCAGTCACGGCAACGGCTACGTCAAGCTTCAGGTATCGTGGCGACTTAGTTATTCTAGACTTGGCAGTAACAAGCACGCAGTAGTTGGATTATTTATTACGGCAATGATTAACATGATGATTTAGTGACACGATCAACTGCTTCGAGTGAGCTCATAACTCTCTGTCCCGATGTGCCGATTATAAGATCGACCATTCCCAGAGTGGATTCTGCAGGAGCACAGTCCTCCTCGCTAGTCAGCCCATAAGGCATGTCAAAGCACTTTCATGCTTTTTAAAGGTTACGGTCCTTTGTGAACTCCTTCTCTCTTTGTGAACGCTCCTCTCTCTCTCCTTTCGAATACCTTTTTCCTTTCCCGTCGCGTAGGGTAGCCAACCGGACTGGTGTCTGGTTAACTTCCTGGCCTTCTTCTTTTTGTTTTCTTTCTTCTTTCTTGCACAAACACGAAGGATAGCCTTCACTATAGTCGACTATTTTGGGCGGATGGCTCTTGCGTTTGTTCAGATGCACAAAACACGCACCATGCCCTTTTGCGAGAAGCCCTGTGGTGCTTCCCGTCTACAGTATCTAAGGACATTCCGATTAGTGACAGTTGTGCAAATGCTTCCGCAGGTGGTGGCGGCCATCGATGAGCTGTTCGGCTATCTGATGTCCTTCTTGATATTCATCTGCATTCTGAAGTTCACCAAGCTGTTGCGCTTCAACAAGCGCATCGGCATCCTCTACAGCACCCTGGCCCAATGCTCCAGAGACCTCAGCTCCTTCTTCGTCGTTTTCTGGGTCATATTCTTCGCATTCGTGCAGGTTGGTTTTCTTTTCACGATGGCCTGGTGCACCTTACCGCTGCTGCATTTAGTATATCATGAGGCTTAGGCTGCAGCACATTAAAAGTTAGCTTTTTTTTAATAACTGTATTTAAGGAGATGTTGATGTCAATTTACGGTGCTGCCTGTACCTCTTCTTTTGCATAATAGTAGACACAAATAAGAGTACAAGCGCAAGACATACGAAGGCGTACGGTACTGTACACTCATGCAGTCAGCCCTACTTTTTTTTAATGCGAGAATGTTTCCACACAGCACGAAAGTTAACATGAAACAACTCTCCATACAATCGAAATGTCCACGAAGAACATATAGGTGAAGTAGCATGTGCACGGAAGTGTTTTAATGCAGTCAAGATTACATTGGTTATATACTTGGGTGGTAACACAATGTGTAGATACATTGCTTCTACGCTTGCATTAGCGTTGACAGTCGTCTTATTTTAATTTCTTCGGCATCTCTCTCTGTCAGATATGCTTTGAGGTTATGTTCCTCTCGGCCTCTTGTCCTCACATGTCAGTATCCTTTACTTAAATCGCTTTTGTACACACGCTTTATTTTACATTCATTTTTACTATCTAGTATCGATCTCACTACATAACGATGAAGCAGTCATGTGATAGTTGGCCCGTCCATTACTATGATTGAGGTAACAAGGAACTCTGTACTATAACCTCAGCAGGGCACCAGCCTAGGTAAGCAGGGCCAGTAGCACGGAACGATGACAACTGTTTTACACAATAATCTACTATTTTAACCGCGTGCCACGGGCGAAGTTATTTTCGCACAAATTTCCCTATCAGTACTTATTTTGCCCTTTCGTATCTGTGCCCTCGTTTCACGTTGTAAAGATGAAATTTAAATGGCCTGCCGTGCGTCTACCATTTCAGGTGTTCTACATTCTGTTGGGAACCAAGATGGCGGAGTTCTCCACCTTTGTGACGGCCGCCGAAACGGCGTTCGACATGGCGCGAGGTCAGTTCAAGTTCGACGACATCGCCATGGCCTCTCCGGTTGTGGGACCGTTCGTCTTCTTCGTCTTCGCCCTGGTCACCTCCGTCATCCTGCTCAACATTTTCGTCACGCTCATCATCAGTTCCTTCCAGTCCGTCAAAGAGGACGTCGAGAAGCAGTGCAACGACTTCGAGATGGTCAGTTACGTGGGCAAGAAGTTCAAGGGATTCCTGGGGCTGGCCTCGGCCGAGCTCGAACCCGAGACCTCCAAGCCGCCCACACTGGAGGCGCAGATCAGCACTTTCCCGGAGAAAGTGGATCGGCTCCTGTTCTACATCAACGACATGTACTTCGACGGTCAGCTTGACCTGTCCGGCAAGCGGGCTCTGCGAGCCCTGTACAAGGCGCCGGAGCCGACGCAGGCACAGCAGGCACCCTTGCAAGCACCGATGCTCGACTGGATGGAAGTGTCTGACGAACCACTCGAGGACTCGCAGAGCGCCCCTCGACGAAGGAAGAAGAAGCGTTTCTAAGGCCGTGAGCAGTCTTCACCGCACTCAGAAACATGTTGTCTCATCTGTCCCCTTGTCATGTTGGTAATAGCTTTCAACCCGTGCCACTCGGGTACGAGAAACTACACTCAGTAGTTAAAACACTAAGTTCTTGAATGAATTTCGTTTTCGGCAGAGCTGCCACGTTTAGCTCGAAATTCGGCATGGCCATAGGCTATAGAAACATTTCAGTTTTGTTGAACGCTACACTAATGTAAGAAGATGAACCAGTTTAGACTGCTAAAGTATTCGTGACGCCGTGGTTGTAATTACGTTCACATTATTAAACGACGAAATGATGGTCAGAGTTTCGTATTTAATGTTTCGCGCCAAAATGTATGCACGCGAATGTCGGCGTGATGTAACGGATTTCAATACATATATTTTCGTTTAAGGGTGACTTGGTATTCTTTTTTCCGGCTTGTGCTGGTACACGTTGATTGCATAGTGATGCTCACTTGTGTTGGTTACGGTTGCAAGACTGCTGAGAAATTCAACGATTTCACAAAATCTTCCTTCAATAAAACATATGGCATGAAGTGCGCCACTTAAACAACGTCTTGCAGACTGTAGTCTCATTTTAAACTGTTGCAAACAATATGCGCAAAGTGACCCGTTAACACAACGTATTAAGCGTCACACTTGACTCTTCACGGCTCGCGCCGTAAAAGTTGGTGCTGTTCTAGAACTGATTACGCCTCAACGCGGTTTTCGATATACGGGTGATCTCGGGGTTCGAAAATTCGAACTGATGCAAGCTGAGATGAAGGACGCCTCTGCATGCTGTTGCGATTGTTAACTGTTCCGCACTGACTACATTCAAAGCATAATTGAATGAGGCTGTATGGCAAACTGACGGCGCACGACAGATTTTCGAATGTGCTCTCCTTGTTTTATGCATTATATGCAAAAATGGGTTGACAGTTGCAACAGAGGTTCTTAATAAGTGGAGGGAAAACTTCACGAGAGTATGTTGTTGTACTATGTCCTCCTAATCACACATGTTTAATGCTTCCCGGAGAAATTCACCTTCTGCGCAGTTTGTTTTATGATAACCGCCGAGGTTGTTTCTGTAATCAAATGGCAGGGTCAAATTATTTGCATAGTATATTAGTGGGATTGAAAGTACATTTTTTAACAAATTCTTTTAATAAAATTGATGTTACGGAAGGTATCGGAATGAAAGCTCTGTAAAGGTATCTCAACAAGCGAAACCCTTTACGTCACGGGATATAGAACAATTAAAGCACGTTTGAAGTTGTCACAATCGAGGTCACATCACATAGAAAGCTTACGTTTTATTTTTGATTACCAGTAAGTATACAGGAACTGTGGCAAAATTATTCAAACTGGTAAAATACCATTAATGGTTTCACATGCTCAAAGGTGAAAGAAAGGCACTTCGTAACGTAAAAACTTATTACAATAATTGATGCTTACATGGGGGCCACAGTTTGACCAATTGAAGAAATCATTATTTCTACATTTATTCAGGTTCAAAAAAGCAACTTTATCGCTTCTAGCTGGGCTATAAGTCATGACTGTCACCTTATAAATTCTGATGCTTTTACTAACCACAAAATAGCGTTTGCTTGCGTCAAAAATGTGCGAAAAAAAAACACTTCAATACAGATCGAAAGCGCCACATTTAATTCACCAAATCAATTTACATCTAAGCCGATGTTCGATCGACAGGGTAGATTTATCATTTCAGTCGCTTGAAATAATTAGTGTCATATTGTATGAAACGACAAAATGCAGTCCGTTAATCGATATGCGCACAAGGAATTAGTTTCTGCTATGACGTCACTAGATTTCTAGCATCATCCACTCTAAGATAAAGAAGTTCATTTGACCTTCATTACTGCGTATGCGGCTCTCACAAGTATAACTCTATTTTGACAGTCACCCTTATTTTCTAAGTTGTGAGACGCACTAATCTTCAGAATAAAGTGAACGTGTTTCTTTAAAAAGAGTTGTACATGTTCGGATCACATAACTAGCAAAAAGAAAGAAAAAAAAAGACGAAGAACTTATTTTTTTTTATTGGCCAGGTCGCGCACACGTGACATGCCAGAAATTTCCGCACTCACAAGAATCCGTAATGCAATTTTATTATTCTCCTGCAGCTGTACATACCGTAAATGTAGTTGTTCCCAATTTAATGGTTTATTGTGCGTACGAACACGCTCTGCTCGAGAGATGTCACGGTAAGGTTTTTTTTTTTTAAGTACGGAGCAGTTTGGATGTCCGGGCAGACATATGCTGTCGTCCATGGGCGTAACGCAGGCAAAACCACGCATAAATATTCTAAAAGAGGAAGCCAGCGAGAAATGCAAAAAAAAAACGAAAAAAACGACAGATGGGAAGAAAAAAGGAATAAAGAAAAGTTAAAAGAAAATGAACACAGAAAAGCTGGAAAAGAGAAGAAAGACAGAGGGGAATAAAGAGAATGATAGCTGAAAGAAAAAAATAATTGATGAATTATTATTCAGCCCACCTAGGAATGACGCAGTGCAGAAAGTATCGGGAAAATTCCCCTTCTACTCGGACAATCCCCTGCATTGGATATGAGTCGCGTCCGGAGGACAAAAACAACGAGGCCGCCCAGCTCCGCGGTTCCTTCAGGCGTGGCACCACTATGTAGGACGAAGGTGCCGCTTTTTCGTTGTGGCTTCATTTCCAGATTGGGATATCGTGAAGACCTTACACCATGGATTCAAGTGCACCGTAATAAAACAACAGAAGCGCGTGTGTTTAATTATATTTGGTAAGACAAGCTTTCAAAAAAAGTTGCTCAAGGTTGACAAATAATCAGTGTTATCATTCTAACGTGCTTACAACATTGCATACGCATAAAAAATAAGTGTTTTTTTTTATTTTATAAGCTCTTAAATAAGCTAAAGGTGTTTTTATAATAGATATATACATCATGCACCATAATTCCCTATAGGTAATCTGTAATCTTTCTATGATATGCCCTACATTATTCCGAAACTTAATATTATTTTATAAAACCACTAAATTCTTGGCCAATTCCACACAGTGAGTATGCGCCACAAGTAATAGGGGAACAAGAAGTTCATTTCACGTGCTTCACAACAACACATCTCATAAATGCCTGGTTACGAGTCATTATTTAATTAATTTCGTACCGTCAATCTGATATTCGGCTCGCAGGGAGGAGTGAACATACAATTGATACAAAATTAAATGTGCGAAAAAAACAATGGCATGCACACAACAAACAAGAGCGAAAAAATTATAAGACATGAATTGACAGCATATTGCAAGCAGAAATAACAACATTTTTCAAAGGCTATGGAAGACTGTCTTCACCCGAACGAAGAGTAACTCATCGTGAAATAATGATGGAAGGTTTAATGTTTCATTACGCAAGGTTTAGTTGAAAATGTATTTACTTAAGCAGCTACAGGCCGTTGCAATGTACCGCACTAAAATATTAAAACCCGACATGAATTGTTTGTTGTTGTTTTTTTTTGTGTGTATAGCGGCTAGTATGCGCAGTCGCTCTAGATAACTGCGTTATATCGTGACGAATCTGGCCTATAAAGGTAAGGCTGTTTTTGAGGTACGCCTTCGAGGGGAAATTAAGCCGATACGACCCGAGCTGAAGACAGTGCAAACGAAAGTATGTGCGTTACTAGTCCAAAATTGTCCCGTTTCAATACGTAAGTACTGAATACGCACTTCATCGAAGGTAAGAAACCTGTCGATGCGTGGGAAAAAAAAAGTGGGTAGGGGTGTAGCATGTATACGGAAGGGTGTTTTTGCTCCACAAACGTTGTCGGCTGTTGCCTATACTTCGTTATTGGTAGACTGGTAGGGGGATTTACCCTATTTAAATGACACACCCGCTTTTACGATGGACAGTGATTTCGCGACACACCGTGACGACATACCAAGCGGAGCCCTTGATTTAGTTGGCACCTGAAAGAATGCACTGAATGCCGCGCGAAACAACACGACGATGCATGCGCGCGCAACGATGATGCGCTATTTGCGTGGTTCACCCCGCGAGATTTCCCGCCAGTTGTCGCTTTGCTTTTAAACCGAGCCCGGCGCCCTGGCTTCGTTTTCTTGCTTCTGCCCGCAATCTTTATTGTTTCTATCTGTTCCTCACTCGGGGGCGCGCGCTAAGCTCTATTTCGGGCCGGGCCGAATCGTCCAGCGCCTCCTCCCGCGGAAAGTGCTCGCGAGGCAGCGTCGCAGAAGTGGCAAGCGGCGGCTGCTCGCTGCGGACCAGGTTAGGCTTAGAACGACGGAAGGAGTCATGCGACAGCTCAAGAAGGCCGACGTGCAACAGAAGGAGTGGGAGGATGACCTGCAACCGCACCAGGCGAGCGCTTTACCCGAATAGACGCGACGGTGTATCGTATGCCGAATTCGAGACACGCCTTTCAAGCGCATGGTCGACCTGTGCGACTGAACGAAGTGGTTGCTCGGGCTATTCGCATGGTTCGTGCAGCCATTGACGCGCGCTGTGTTACGTATTAGGAACTGGTTGTTCAAAAGGCTAGTGGGTTTAGCACACTTGGAAGAAACTTTAAATATGCCAGAAAGAAGAAACTTGGCGGAGGGGGGGGGGGGGAAGTGTTGGCAAAGTTTTACCGCAGCCACCCCCCGTCTTCCCGCCTGTCGGGTCAAAAAGACATGCTCAGCATTAAAATGTAGTGATGCCGCGATTCCCCAAGGGCCGGCCTTTGATTCCTAAATCTCCGGGAGCATATAAGGGAAATTAACAGTTCTAGGAATGAAACATTAGGGCCCTCCAGCCAGCATATCGTCAAAAAACTGCATGGCCATATTTCCCCTACCTAAACAATGACGTGCAATGTGCGGGGCTCTCTTTGCGTCCCTCCCCCAAATGTAATTGAACAGAGGGGAAAGGGGGCACACTCCTGCGAGCATGACTACGCGTGGAGGGCTGAAAGACGACCTAACCACAAAACACGTGACGTGCGCTCTATCACAACTGAAAGATTTATTTCTAAGCACACACAAAGTTCACATAGATAGAGAGAGAGAGAGAAAACGACCACAAAAGACACGCGCAGAACAGAAAATTGCGTCTTTCGCTTTTTGGAGCAGCGTCGACCCCGCAAATACTCCAGCGTTGTGTTCGTGTCTTCTTCCGGGGTCCCTGCACCGTGTGATAATTTCCAAATAACCAGACTGGCAACGTGTCCTCGCTGATTCCGACTAGCCCAACTTGGCATTCCATCGTCTGGCTATAGTTGATGAGGCATTCAGCGTAAGGGTGATGATACACGGTAATTATGGTAATACATGCAACCGTAATACAGGGTAACGGGAACGGTAATACAGAGCGAAACCACAGTGGATCCCTTGTTACGGTGCTCGGCTGCTGGTCCGGAAGACGCGAGTTCGAACACGGCCACTTGTGTCACTTTTTTCAATGAAGGCGAAATGGTGTGCGAGCCCGCGCACTGTGCGATATGTCTGTACACGTTGAAGAACTACATGTAGACGTTCGCAATTATGTGGCGCCCCTTACAACATTTTCTCTCGTAGTATGGGCCGGTTTGGGACGTTAAATTTTATAAGGAAACAAAGAGTAATGCGCAGTGAGAAAGACAGAGACGTTTTCTGACACCTAGTCCCCCCCCCCCCCCATATATATATTTACTATTGAAAAGGTTGATATGCGCACGATCAAAAAACGAGGCACTGGTTATCCGGCACCTGGGTCATCCAATTTCCCTAAACTGCCGCCAGAAGGTTTTGCTCGCTCTTCACATTCACGGGTGTGGGTTCCGGCCTTTGTTCCAGAGTACAATCATTGTTGGTCGGCATAAGGATGAGATGACTCGGTTGATCATAGAAGCCGAACTTATTGATGCTCTTGGAGATGTATGTATCAGCAAGCCTTCAATTGCCTTGTCACCCAAGAAACTGGTGTTCCTATACGTACGCAGTGACACGTGATTTTATCTGTGACGTTTCTTTTTGTTGTCCTAGTCATCGTGTTTTCTTGTAGGTAGATGACATTGTCGTACATTTATCTGAATACACGCGCTTATCTGCTTGCTCGCCTGACGATTATGGCTTAAAAGCGGCTTGGAGGTCGAAAATAAACATGTTGTTGCTAGTAGCGCTCTATCCTCTCAGTCTATTTCTTCCTGTGTCAGTTTTTTCGCCTCGCGCTGCATAAATTTCTTTCAAATTTCTCCCTATTACCGTTGCACTGGCCGTGTCTAAAACATCATGGTAGTCCATGCAGTATTTGTGGATTTTGCGACAGAGTACACATTCATAGTCGGTTGTGGTGGCGCGGCTGCAGTGTTCGGCTACTGACCCTGAGGTCGCAGTTTCGATCTCGGTCACGGCGCTGACGCTTCGATGGAGGCGACGTGCTGGAGGTATGTGTGCTGTGCGATAGTCAAAATATCCCGAGCCCTCCGCTACAGCGTGCCTGATAAACGTATCGCTATTCCGGCGAGTAAAACCCCATATATTACAAGACACGCATTCTTACTTGAAAATTGTAGCATTCCATTTGAATGCAAGATAACCGTATGTCACGACAACACCCGTCATGCCATGCACTTCTCTCCTTGTCCTCCTCAAATGTAGTGATTTTCAGGTAAGAATGTATTAACCAGTAGCGCCCGGACGTGTTGTGTTAAGCGCACATATATTTATTCATTTATACGGGGCATTGGCATCAATGCGACAGCAGTGGCCTAGCTTGGCTTGTCGCACTAAAATTTATTCGTCGAATTTGTGTAAATGCTGACGGGTCGGGCAGACGACGCGTCGTTGCTGTAGGAGTCGGCCCGATGGCATGCGAGCCGACTCGGCCCTGCCATTGGGAAATGTGACTGCATCATCCCAACCCAGGCAAGTGGCGTGTAGAAGCTGTCGGTTAGAACTGACAGAGCTCGGAAACTCTTAGTCGGATTTTTTTTTTTTCATTTTTAGTTCAGCTTCTCGGATGTTTCTCTCCGACACCAGTGGCGTAGCGAGAAAATCGTTTCTAAGGGAGTTGTTCGTGCGTGACCAGCGTGATCTGTGACGTCCCATTCGACGATACCGGTGCTAAACTTAAAATAAATCTTTGATCTTAGGTTATGAGGGTAAAATAGCGACGTTAGAGTTCGGTGAGTAAGATTTACCGATCTCAACCAATTCACTATTTCAGTTAGGTATCCCTCAAAAAATTCTTAGAATACGTCTTTTACAATGATAAATTTCCAAGTGTACATCTGACGTTAACGCAATACATATTCAGTGCTTTGCCCCACCGCGGTGGTCTAGTGGCTAAGGTACTCGGCTGCTGATCCGCAGGTCGCGGGCTCGAATCCCGGCTGCGGTGGCTGCATCGGAAATGTTGTAGGCCCGTGTGCTCAGATTTGGGTGCACGTTAAAGAACCCCGGGTGGTCGAAATTCCCGGAGCCCTCCACTACGGCGTCTCTCATAGTCACATGGTGGTTCGGGGACGTTAAACCCCACATATGAATTATTCAGCGCTATAAGGCGAAAGCCATTAGATTGCTCGTTTAACGCGAAAAATTAACCGTCGACGCGTCCCGTGTCGTCGTGGCAAGCTCGAGCGGTGTAAAAAGTCCTCACGTGATGACGCAATATGGGGACACGTGACGCCATCGTGATGTCAAAGATAGCCAGAGTTTGTGACGTCACCATCACGCCACATTGCGTACCGTCGCATGACGTCGACCTCATCGCGTGGCAGCGTCGCTTAGTCACTGACGTGTGCCGATTCCGTATAGGCCGAGCCACAACAACGACGTGGTGGTGCGTAAAGCCCACAGTGCACCTGATCTAGGAGGCATGCAGTGCAAATTAATAAAAAATACGTCCCAAAACCACCATATGATTATGAGAGCGGTCGCTCCGATACTTTTGACCATCTGGTATCGCTTAACGTGCACTTACATCGCACAGTACAAGAGCCCCTACCGTTGCGCCTCCATCTAAATGCGACCACTTTGACCGGGATCGAACCGACGACCTTTGCTTCAGCAGCCGATCGAGTACCGTGGCCACTGCTCCGCCAAGGTGGAGGGGGCACGTGAAAGTTCACGTTAGATGGAGAACGCTTTCGTGAAAAATGCAGTCGAGGATCAATACATCGACTGAGAGGGAAAACGTGGGTTTCGTTCAAGTCGTCTTCGGCAAATGCTACTGGGGGGGGGGGGGGGGGGCTGTTATAAGAAGGAAAAGAAAAATGAGCCCCGTAACTGTCTGCTTCAGGGAGCGACACCTCAACAGTAGCTCACAAGAGATGCGCTAAGCCAGCGAGCAAGGACATATCGAGGGGATAGGAAAGATAGAAACACGGTCACAGGAGTCTGAGGATGGAGAACCACTTGCGAGAGCCCTTGTCGGCGTCAGGAGGTGGCATAGGGCAAGTCCAGTGGGTCAGAGCTTCACTGTCGTCGGAGATAGGCGTCAGGAGATGTCGTAGGGCCAGCCCAGTCGGCCAGAGCTGCGCTGACGTCGGAGATCGCGAGGGCACAACCAGTCGGCACGGAATCCAGTGAGCGAGCCGCTGAGAAACCCTGGGAGTGTGTATTGGCACGAGCTCGGTGTTTTTTTTTTCGTGTTGCCCGACTTCCCTTCTCGTTATGTGCTGACGAAAATAGAATCGCAGCCAGTACACGTGTTCTTGACAAGGATCATTTTTTTTTTTTATCGCAGCGTGACAACACCAAGGAAAGCCAGATTCTGATGTGGATATGGAATTGCCTCGAGATGGTCAGCTGCCTCGACTACGAACAGTTTCTCAAAGATGGTGTCGCTCTCTGCAAGTGAGTGGCATTAACGATAAAAAAATATGTAAATATTAATTATATTTTCAGACGAAATATATGCGTAATGTTGTAAAACCATCGATGCCGTTTTCAAGCTTCTCAAAGGGACACTAAAGGGAAATTTTTTTTGCGTAAGTAAATTATCCTTTCGCCATACAATATTAATTTATTTATTTATTTATTTGTTTGTTTGTTTGTTTGTTTGTTTGTTTGTTTGTTTGTTTGTTTGTTTGTTTGTTTATTTATTTATTTATTTATTTATTTATTTATTTATTTATTTATTTATTTATTTATTTATTTATTTATTTATTTATTTATTTATTTATTTATTTATTTATTTATTTATTTATACTGTTAGCATACATGGCAAAACAGGTGTTGTTCAACTGGGAGCAATACGGCCGTTTCTAAAATCGATTCCATCTCGGAAGAAAACCTCGCAGTTTGACACAATACAAAAAAAAAAAATACCGCTTGTTTCGTTTAGTCGCTTGGTAAGCCAGCAAGTGCGCAAAATGGACATGCAGGTAACGCCATATACTTGATGTTCCCTCAACAACTCAGTGTGACGTCATAGATTTGGTGGAGTCTACAGAGGTCTACGTGTGCCTCATCTATAAAAATGAAGCACGTTATCCCCTTAAATGTCAAAAGACATGATCGACAACCAACTTTTACGGAACCTATTTTCTTTAGAGCTGCTGAAAGCTTCCTGGTCAGTGTGTCTAATCACGGAATGATGAAGTGTAAAGTTTATTGAACATTTGTCATCAATTTTTTTTTTTGCGGCGAATAATAAGTGGTATAGGCACACGACAACACATGCTGCGAACAGTGCGTGCAAGAGGGGTTCGAGTTCGAGCGCGGAGGTTTATTGCGCATGCGCGCACTCTGTGCGCATGCGCCGTGGCTCGATCGAAATGGTGCACTGGCTGGCCCACCGTCAAGGCAGCGCAGCTCCTCACCGTGCAAATATTGTTACGTGCGTCGCAAGCATCACAGAATAGAGGGGGACTGGATAATATATCTTTTCCAACTTTGAGGATTGATTACGGCGAGCATGACAGACTATGTGACTACGTAAGGCAAAGTGATCAACTTCATCATCCTGCTTCAACGCTCTTCTGGTAGCTGTGTGACATACCGGTTTTGCATTACTTTTGAACCGAATTTAAAAATATAGTCCTACTCACAACGGGAAAATGATGCTGCAATATGTCAACATATTATTTCACAATGTTTTCATTTCAACCAGGATCTAATCACACGATCTGGTCAGAGTTTCAGCGCATATTGTGTAACCAAAGAGGCGAAAACACTAAAAAAACACCTTCATATTCGCGACGTCACATTGATGTTTTTTGTGCAGAGACTTCGGCGCGAAATTTAAAAGGAAGCTTTGATCTTTATTTTCTCTTCTTATATTAAGAGTAAGAAGATGTAATAAACGACAAAGAAATATTCAAATAAAAAAATTTTAGTCTAAATTGATTTATTGGTTTCATTTAATGCATCTTTAAGTGGAACAACGGCTTCTTTCTAACTCTGTTATGATAGCGTCGTTTTCAGAGCGTGTTGGTGGTCGTGTAACTGGTGGGTTAGTTAAGTTTGCATAAAAACTCGTAAGGGTACGGTGGGGAAAATGCGGCAAGAATTTCACAGTATGCATTTTTTATTTAACTCATTGTCATAAAATATAAATGCATAAACTTTCGGCCATCTTGCCGTGGTGTAAAAGTTTGTTTTAAAGAGAAATAAAAAATGCACCAGATGTCTCATTTTAACCCAACCTGCGGGGCTCTTCCGGTTTTGCAATATAAACACTTTAAATTTATTATGTGAGCCCCCGCGCACTCTTCATGGGTCCAGTCTTTGCACTCCATGCCCTGAATCTAGACTGAACTTGGTGCTCTGATGCTTCAAACTCCCTGCATATCAAACAACGCCAGTCTTTTTTGTGCTAATGTTATCTTTTGATGAATGATTGTGATTTATTGGCTTATTCATTAATTGGAGGCTGGATACGCTCTGACACCTATTTCTTTTTCTCTTTTTGCTGTACATATGCAGAACTTCGCGAATGCTTTGCAGTTTTCAACTTCGTCAGCCTGGCTTTAAAGCTGTATGACATATGGATTTTCTAGCGCTTTCTTTGTAATTTTCGGTGCTGGTGAAATGTTATTAAAAATCGACACCAAGACATGTTTCTGAACGACTTTGGAGATTCTTCTCATAGTTCTATGTGCCTCCGGAGAGCATCCTTGGGAACGCGGAACAACCTCGATGCAGCGCGAACGGAGTGAGTCATGTCCTGAACAGGAGTCAGTGCTTTTTCATGCCGTTTTTCTCCCAGGAAGCTTCATATAATATTCTCTTGTAAGTCCAAAATCTCCGAAACGAACAAATGTAACATATAATGAGTCCAAGTGAATTGTTCTTTTAGTAGAACACTGTAAAGTAATTCTGTGCCTTTTTGTCGCGTTTTGCCCCTCCCACATGTTGGAATTGAAAACAAATCTGCTTTGTCAGCGGACGTCCATTGAAGTAGACTTTTGGTGGCATGTAGTTATGTTGTTGTACTAATGCCGGAGTAGCGTCATGCACGGATTCGAAAATTTGGCCGAGCAGAATTTCAGTCCTTTTTGACGGGTCACGAACACAGTGACACCCTGCAGACTAGTAATTTTTCCCGCGCGAACGCTGTGACCAATTATCAACGTTTACGCATAAACACGTGGACAACTATACCACCGCTTACACTGGAATAGAGAAACAAATGTTACTTTTTGTGTTACCTTCAGAGGTCAGCAAAGTCCAAATGTTGCGTTATGCCGCACGTCCCATTTTGCCCCGTCTTACCCTACCAACTTTAGAGAAGGAAATAATGTGTCGAATATTTTCTTAAGATGAAAGCAGACAAGAAGCACCCCTCATACTCCACTATTAATGATTTGTCGAGCTCTATTCTGTTTCAAAACAGGCCTTCGATGGGGTAGCCCTTCTCAGTTCGCCTGAAGGGTCTAGCTGAGGAAACTGGAGTGTCACTTGAACGCAGTTTAATGGCTCCTGTAGTATACCCGCCACCGTGGCAGTGGCAGATTATAGACTGCGATGTGTCTTTCCTAGAAGTTACAAAACATGCACCTATTGCCCATATCCGAAACTACTTCCTGGAACTTCAACACAAATATACACGTCCTGAGTTCTTTACAGATGCCTCCAAGTCTAACTTATCTGTGTCCTACGCTGCTGTCGGCCCATTCTTTTCGGATGCTGGCCCTCTACATCCAGGCACAACTATCTTCACAGCAGAAGTTTACGCGATACTTGTGGTGGCTAAACACATCAAGCAATCACAAATACAAAAAGCAGTAATTTATACGGACTCCCTCAGTGTGGTTACGGCTCTGCACAATCTTAAAAAACAAAAAACCCTCTCCTCGTCTCACTTTAATCTATTTTATGCACACTCTACACACACAAACAACATGTTGTAGTGTGCTGGGTGCCAGGGCACCGTGAGATCCAAGGCAACGTGATGGTGGATCAGCTTGCTGCATCCGTCCACGAAATCAGTGCCACTACACCCATATCGATCCCGCCCCTTGATCTTAAGCCGTCTCTCAAACGAAAGCTCAGGGACTACTGGCAGAGCAAGTGGGATAGACACACACAAAACAAGATACACGTTATCAAGCCACACCTTGGCCATTGGCCACCAGTATCAAAATAACGTCTAACAGAGGTAATACTAATAAGGCTCAGGATAAGACACACATACACGGCACACTCATATCTTTTGTCCGGTGGCGATCCACCATTGTGTGACAGATGTGGTGAGGCATTAACAGTTCTTCACGTTTTAATCCAGTGTAAACACTTAGACACTCTAAGAAGACAACACTTTCCATTACCCTACCGACAACATATACCTTTACACCCTGCAATGTTCGTCGGTAGGGAACCACTGTTCACTCATAAATCGATGCTAGATTTTTTAAGAGATGTTCGCTTTTATCATGTCATATACCCAGGCAATGCGTAGCGCGACCTCTTAAGAGAGGTTGCTGCTGCAGTGACTACATTTAAAAGCACTTGCCTCGCAGCCCTTGGACACAAGGGTGCTGAAGAGGCACTTGTGCTAGTGCCAAATATTTTTACACGTTTTATTATTATTTTATTGTCACCCCTTTTTACTAAGCATATCACGCCACTGTCATGATTTTAATACTTATCTTTTTACCCGCATTATCGCGAGGAATTTTAAGGTCCCTATATATACAGCCACGCAACATATCATTGTCCACATCTCTACTCATTGAAATGGCGCTCTTTGGCCATCAATTGGCCCTTGCGCCATAAAGTGCTACACATCATCAAATAATGTGTCGAAACCGAAACGGATCACTGCTATACGTGGAGTCTGCGATGACAAAAGGGTGTGTTGAAGGCCTAGTTGCTTGATAGCTTATGCTGCGTGGAAACGGCGCAGGAACAGGACTAAGTAGAAGGAACGCATGTCACGAGTGTTTACGATGACGCGTGTCTTGCGACGACATCACACCCGTTCCCGCCGTAATGTAGACCCATGCAGTGCACGTTGTTCTGTGTATGACCTTCTTTCCTCATGGCGATCAGCGGCATCGAAAAATTGCTCTTGTCCTTTCGAGTTGATCTTTACCTTCGTGCCGCAGGTTGATGAACCACGTGCGACCGGGCTCGGTGAACATGGAGGAAGTGAGCAGCGGAAACGACTTCCGCCAGAAGCGGCGGAACATCGAGCTCTTCCTTCGAGCCGCCAAGGCATACGGAGTCGAGGAGCGCCTGCTCTTCCAACCCGAGGACCTGCTCTTCCTGCGACACGTGCCCCGAGTCACCAGGTGCATCTACGCCCTGGGAAAGCTGGTGAGCGTGCGATCGGTTGCTACTACCTTCAGAATCGCTTTTATCATTTCCCTCCCACTCTGATAACAAGAGCTCACACGGTTGACAATGCATTCGCCTAAAAGGCCGCTGCGGTGGCGCCGTAGTCGCAAAGGTGCTGTGCTGCGAAGTTCGAGGGCGCTCGTTCGAATCCCGGCAGCGGTGACCGCATTTGGTTGGGCATGAAATAACTGCTAGGGTTTAACATCCTAAAATCACCATATAGTTATGGGAGGCGCCGTAGTGTAGAGTTCCGAAAATTTCAACCACCTAGGGTTCTTTAACGCAAATCTAAGTGCATGGGCCTCCTGGACCACCATGGCGGGTAAGAGATGAGGAGAAAATGCATAAACATCCGTGTGCACACATGCGACTACCAAGGGCTCAGCACAAATCGATGTGCTAAGCCCCTGGTTGTCGAAGTTAACCCGGGGACTGCCACCACGGCGTGCCTGACAATAATCTCATAGTTTTGCGGCGTAAAAGAACAATTAACGTGGCAGTAATGACCATTAATAACGACAGCCGTCGAGAGAAATCTGGCCGTTCATGACGAGGAGTCACGACGCAGGTGGACCAGGACTCTGGCTACTCGGGTCCCAAGCTGGGTGAGGAGCCCTACGACCCCGTGAACGCGGCGGCGGGGAGACGCCGCGGCGGCATGCCCATCGGGGATGACATCTACGTGGCACACGTCAATGTTCGGGACGTCATCCGCCGGCTGCCCTCAGTCACCGAAGGAGAAGACGTCATGTCCATCGGGTGATGCACGGAAGCAGAGTGACGCTTCAACCCAGTGAAACCTGAGCCACCTGCGAAGAACGTGTGCAAACGTATCGAAAGAAATCGGAGTGCAAGGAGGTGTCCACTTGATTGGCTCTTAAAGGTAGCTGGTCATAACTTCACCAAGTGCAGTGGTCATAAACTCCGCCTCAGCGTAGTACCATTCAATTGCTTTCGGACATTCACGTCTGCTACTTTCGATGCGCACACCTCATTTCAGTATGCAGCGAAATTGTCATTTTTCGTTTGCACTTTTCTGTCAGCAGGACATATGTGTTTAACGCATTCCTGCTGTCAACAATATCGGCAATAAAGCTTTATTAAAAACAGATTCTGGAGGAACCCATTTACAATGGTTACCCGTTCGTACTTACGAGCTCATTCACACGTCATGCGTATTTTAGTCAACTGTCCCCATGGTTGATTCTTATTGGTATTTATTTGTCTACGAGGCAAACCCCTGAGAGAGAAAAAGAGAGGGAGAACCCAAGGAAGGAAAAAAACTGCGCCATTTTTCAGGAAATTTCCGTGGCCAGACAACAGCCACTAAGCTGAGCGAACGGGTTTTTGTGTTCTCAGGTATTCGAGCGTTTTCCATCGTCAATGCAGTCTTCTCCTTCCCTGCGGACGTCTCTTTCGTGTTTCTTTTTTTTTCTTTATTTTTCGAATGCATGTGCCGCTCAACTGCCATGTTATTGAACAGAATGGCTGGAAGTAATCACCGTCGTTAAGAGAGGGAGAGAGACCCTGTAGCGAAGTTTACCACAGTCTGCACGCAAATCCCTTCAATGAAGCCCGCCTTTGTTGTTGCCCCGTATGCACGCGGTGGCAGAGGTCTCTTGGCTGGTTCTGAGGCATGGACGTCGCACATCCATGCCGATTCCCGTCGCCCCACTTCTCATCTTTTCCACCCCCTTCCCCCTACAAACGCCGATCCCTGTCCAAAAAAAAAAAAAGTTTGAAAATAGCGGAGGCTGCAAAGAGCTGCGGCTACCGAGTGAAAGATGGTGAAAGCTCGACGTTGTACTCGGAATAGTCACGTGATTTCGGGCACGCGTGTACAAAAAATAAATATCCACATGCCCATTATGACTGTATTGTTATCCATGGACCCACAGAAGGCACGTAACGTCAGCGTTTTTTTTTTTTTACTTATCTTCATCAAACGCACTTGGTTATATCGAGGCATGCTTCTGCGGTACAGCACTCAGCATGAGTTCGCGTTTGGCGTGGTTTTCTCAGCAGATTCCTCCACTGCAACATGCATCGGCATGCCTTGGAAAATTCGTGTTTCACAACATTTCACAAGCCACCATCGGGGAACCCACGTTGGAAGTTGCCCCGACACCGTCACCCTCCTCACAGGACTTTTTTTTTTTTTTTCTGCGAGAGCGAATTCTTGTGTACTCTGACAACGGCACTGGGGGGAGCGCAGAGCGTCTGCCCGCCTGCCGAAGGCGCGCCACCGAAAGCATCAGACCGGCAACGTGATTGCACAGAGCGTCGGCACTGTAATCGGGGCGCTTTCTTTTCGGAAACGAATCTTGTCATTGATCGACACGCTCGCATTGACAGCCGCAATGATGCTTCTGGTGACCGTGACCGCATTCCTGGCAGCCGTTGCTACGACCACCGGAAGCTACGGACCACAACGCAGGATGGCAGGTGGGTCATACGCTTTCATCCGCCATCATCATCAACATCGTCGTCTTGTAATGACCGTTTCCCAGCTGAATGCCACGCGCACTTGTGCTACTCGTTTTTATTGTAAATTGCATTATCTGAACGGGCTTCGCGCAGACAAACAAGCTGTACCTTCACTCTTCGTAGACCGCGCCGCTATGTAAGAAAAATTGGCGTGTGTTTGACTTTCCTGTTAATATTACGTGCAAGGACTGCGCTGTTGAAGTTGCGATTTATTTTAGAGCCTACGCAAGCACTGTTCATAATTCTAATTCCATAAACCAAACACATCTATAAAAAAGCTGATGAATTTCACAGACCAGCAGAGTCGCAGCTTGGTTCAAGCATGAAGGAAACAAACGATAGAAAAGGAAGAAATGGCAGGCAAAAAGATGCGCGCTAAAATTCTAACTTTATTCTATAACCTTGCAGCGCATTATGTAGCTCGCACATGTGATGCTGGACACGTGGCGACAAAACTCCGTTTAAGCGATCACTTCACTGAACACATGTTGATCGCTCACGATAGCGCTCGTGCCTTTCGTGTACTTCCTGTCTCTGTGTCGTCGTTTTGTTCTCGCGCTATAACTATCGTCACTCTCACGAGAATCAAGTTCAAATGACGTATTCACACACAACTTGACCCTCCTCCCCCTCCTTTTTCTTTCATAAAATAGGTCATCCCTTGCATCCTCCTTAATGTTTTCTCTCCTTTTTTCTCTTTTACCCCTAGCAGGGGTTTTTATACAAGACATCGTACACGCGGCGACCCGTTATAAAAGGAACGGCACCACATCATCATCATCATCCAGAATTTACCGTCGGGGTTTAACGTTCCTAAACCACACTACAGTCGAAGCCACTTATAACAATACTGAAATGCCATGAAAGTTTGATTGTTGTCGCCGATAATGGTTATGAACGAATTGTGTGAAAAAGCAAACTATAATAGCAGGCTGTTGTGAGAAAACTATTATATCGGACTGTACATGCCGATAGACATCAGTGATAAGGATGTCAAAGCTGCCAGTTTTTTTCCTCCACAAGCTCCACAGAGCCTCTATTTCATAGTGAAGTCTCGGACACCGAAGCCCTTCCAAGCTTCAACTTTTTACCTAAATTGAACGTCGGAAAGTGTATTGACAGAAGTCATTGCCGCTCCCGCGCCATTGGTGATCTTCAAAGTTGGCTTTGCCGCAGTACTACAACGCTATTTAGCGAAGCATTTCGCAAATTTGAAGGGGCACTGCGGGACAGTGGGGTTGTGGGTGCAGGTTTCATTTAGTGCCTAGAATCGCTCGTTTTCTTCTCTCTTTTCAAGGATTTCGTTTTCCATTGCGTTTAGGCACAGCCACCCTAAAAGCCAGAACTCATTGTTATAAACGACAACGGCGCACACGGGCAATGCTGTAAGCCGATTATATCTCCGTAGAGAACGTACAAAAGTTGGCGGTGCAGCTGCTTCTCATTGTTATAACCGAGCTATTCTTGAAACCGGTCACGGAGGGCTTCTTAAATTTCGACTACCGGGGGGTTCTACCGAAATCTGGAAACACTGGCCTCGACCATTTTTGCCTCTTTCCCGTGTTCGATCCTGCGACCTACTGATCAGCAGACTAGACCCCCATGCACCGCGACGGGGTCACACACAACTTGACAGATTTCACGAAAGCATTCGCTTCACTAATTTCTCATTTCAAGCGATTCCGGGTGCACCAACTTGCCCCGTCTGCAGTACTTGACACAGACGAGCCGATCCACGGCTGTGTCTGCCGCTACAGGTGTATGTAGCATCTATTGCTTGCAACTGTCGCTTCTTTTGCTGGGTATAAGTTAGCCTGTCGCGACCAAGCGACGTCTTCATCAAGACTAAACCAACCATCCATGGTCTCGACTTACGAAAAATCTTGTGTGAATTGATTGCATATTGTGCCTGCAAACTTCTTGGCATCGTGGCTCGTTGGTTTGTTGGTGGAATACGATGAATTCTCGCAGTCCTTTCGAGAGTACAGCGTATATTTTGGGTAATAATAGTGGAGCCTAAGTTATCACTCAAATTTGAAAATAAAAGGTGAGTACTCGTGCTCGCATTTGCGTGGTTTCTCCCCACGGCATTGCATAGTCATTGAGGGGCGTTGGCCGAGAGTTGAATAAAGTTAGAAAGCAAGTTGCTTTTCTTATAAGTCAGTCAGTTTAGGTCGGCCTGTAAGCGAAGTCAGTGCCCGTTAAAGAATCCAGATGCTCGACATGTCCGGAGCCTTCCACTACGGCGTCTGTTATAATCATTGTGGTTTCGGGACGTTAAAACCCAGGTATTATGAAATAACAGTTAGTCAGCTAGGTTTCGAGAAGACAGACATATGGGAAAAAAATAACACTGAATCTTCACGTTGACTGAGAACATAGTCCTTAATTAACGGTGATCTTCGCTGTCACCTATTTAAGAAGATGATAAAGACGTGCATTACCGAGCCAGAAATCTCATTTGCTCAGTAATCGCAGTTACACAGCCGGCGACTTCTATAGGGCTTATATTGAACTGAACTTTTTTCTTGCTTCTAAAAGAAGGTAGACCAAAATTGATTGATTGATGTGTGGGGTTTAACGTCCCAAAACCACCATATGATTATGAGAGACGCTGTAGTGGAGGGCTCCGGAAATTTAGACCACCTGGGGTTCTTTAACGTGCACCCAAATCTGAGCACACGGGCCTACAACATTTCCGCCTCCATCGGAAATGCAGCCGCCGCAGCCGGGATTTGAACCCGCGACCTGCGGGTCAGCAGCCGAGTACCTTAGCCACTAGACCACCGCGGCGGGGCCCAAAATTCCATTAAAAACGAATCTATTCATGGTTCAGCTCTCCCACGGAAACCATATTCACAATATAAAAAAAAAACATCGGCTCAGCTGTTCGCCCTTTTTATGTGCGTGACGTGATGAAGGCACCTGGCGTACACCGGAGAAGAGTGTGCGGCGAGGATTTTCATTACGAAGGACTCGAGATAAATGGGTGAAGTGGAGTTTTACTCCTTGGTAATCACGGGGCCGTTTTTTAGATGCGAAGTGGCTCTTTGACCAGCCTGTGTAACGGTGTCCCTCCGTACACCTCCACTGCGCATTCTCGCGTCTGGTGCCGGCCCGGGAAGACACCCGCAAGACTGACGCTCCCCTCCACCTCTCTCACCTCGCAAGGACGACGCAGGCAGCGCCTGCTAGTAAAAAAAACCGACATCGCTACAAGCCTCTCAGTATGTCGACGAAACTCGACAGATGAGCGCAGTCTCACAACTAACTTATTGGAGATGGTGTGTCTATTCTCCCTGCAACCGAGATAATTGATCAAAACAATTTCTCCCGGCAGTCACCTCCCATTGGTTCTCATAGGTCGCGTGACTAACTGCTGGGATAAATTTTATGTATGATTCTCCCGGCAACCGGTAGAACTTAACCTAACCCATTCAACATAACCTAACGTAACCTAACCTAACCCAACGCACGCTGGGCCACGTCTGTCCAGTCTGTCTCGCAGCCTAACTTAAACCTAATCTAACGCACGCTAGGCTACGTATGCGCAGTCTGTTCCGCAGCAGCCAGTTTTTTTTTTTTTTTCTCTTCTCCCCACGGAAGTTAGTCGCGTGACATATGAGAGCCAATGGGAGGCGACTGCCGGGGAAATTGTTTTGATCAATTATACGGTAATGGTTGCCGGGAGAATAGACACTGCGTATTGAAGATGTAATCGACGCTTCTTTGTGTAGCGTCTGCTGCGCAGTTTGCTAGAAGATGAACCCTTAACCAACTCGCCCAGTTGTCAACGCTTGTTACACATAGAATATATTCATAGGCGTAACAGACCCCCTAACTTGCCTTGCCGCGGTGGTCTATTGGCTAAGGTACTCGGCTGCTGACCCGCAGGGCGCGGGTTCAAATCCAGGCTGCGGCGGCTGCATTTCCGATGGTGGCGGAAATGCTGTAGGCTCGTGTGCTCAGATTTGGGTGCACGTTAAAGAACCCCAGGTGGTCAAAATCTCCGGAGCCTTCCGCTACGGCGTCTCTCATAATCATATGGTGGTTTTGGGACGTTGAACCCCACATATCCTTCAATTAATCAATCAATCAACAGACCCTCAACTTGTTGATTGATTGATTGATTTGTGGGGTTTAACGTCCCAAAACCACCTTTTGATTATGAGAGACGCCGTAGTGGAGGGCTCCGGAAATTTTGACCACCTGGGGTTCTTTAACGTGCAGACCCTCAACTTGTGTATTTTTCGCTGAATAGTGCGAATTCTATAGGGTGACTACGTGATGATGACGCCTTTCGAAAACTGTCCTCTTGCTGTGCCTGACCCCCCACAGGTCGGCGCGTGCGCAGAACCGTGGACGCCCTGTGCGGCAACGAGCAGTTCGTGAACGCCGTGGTGCGCACCGCGATGGACGAGCTGCGGCCCGCGCTCTCTTCCACCGAGCCGCTGGTGCTGGGCGACGGTCCCGAGTGCGGCATCGGCAGCGTGCGCCTGCTCCGCGGCCGCCTGTGGGGCGCCGCCTCGGCGCACCTGCGAGAACCCGTGCTGCTGCGCTGCGACGCCCAGCGCATGCTCGTCGCGGTGCACGTGGCGCTGAACAACAGCGAGATCTCCTTCGACTGGGAGGCCTCCCCCAAGACCTTGCTCGGGTGCGTACGTCTTCGCCATTGTTGAAAAACAAAACAAAAACAGCTTCAGCTTGTTTGCGAAAGGGACACCAAATGAAGGAATGAATCGATTTAGGCTCATAAATTGTATTACGTGCAACTCTAATGACGGTCGTTTCACTGTATACTTCTTTTCACACTAGTTGGTTCCCACAGGAAACACGAGTTTCTGCGCAATCAGGGCAGTTCTCTGGCCTGCAGAAGGAGAGTTCCTCCTTACTCGCTTTTGCATTCCTTTTTGCTTGCACAGCCAGTCGAGTTTTCAGTTAATCTTACTCCTACGTGCGGCGTTTCAAACGCCCCCTGCCGAAATGTAATAATAAATAATTGTTGGTTTCACGTCCCAGAATCACGATATTATTAAATGCGAAACATTTCTTAGCAAGCTTCGGCGACATTGAGCGTATCTATCTATCTATCTATCTATCTATCTATCTATCTATCTATCTATCTATCTATCTATCTATCTATCTATCTATCTATCTATCTATCTATCTAACCGCTTGCGACTTTTAGCTTTCCTCGTCGTTTCGATAATGGTGTCGATACCAAAAATGACAAGTTGCAAAACTGGTATCGTATTACATACGACTGCATGGAGAACACAAGCGACAGACTCTAACATGAAAATCATTACATGCGTGTCATGTAACAACATGACATGACAACAAGCCGCACTCATGATGCACTCGCGGCCGTTTCGCTAGTTCACATATACCAAATTTGGGATTACGTGACATGAATGAATGACGAAGGTGACTGGTGCCGACATGATAATCATGAGATGCGTATCATGTAACAACATGACTACATGCCAGGCTCATGATGCGCTCGCGGTCGTTTCGCTAGCTTCACATATACCAAATTTGGTATTACGGGACGCCAATGGATGAGTAAGGTATGTTACTGGTGCAAACATGATAATCATCAGCTCCATGTCATGTAACAACATGACTACATGCCACGCTTATGATGCGCTCACGGCCGTTTCGCTAGCTATACGTATACCAAGTTTGGTACTACGGGACGTGAATGCATGACGAATGTAGGTGACTGGTGCAAACATGATAATCATGAGACGCGCGTCACATAACAACATAACTACATGCTACGCTCATGATGCGCTCGCAGTCGTTTCGCTATCTTGACATTTACCAAATTTGGTATTACGTGACGCAAACGGATGACATAGGTAAATGACACGTCCAAACATGATAATCATGACATGCGTGTCATGTAACAACATGACTACTTTTGCATGTGCATAAGTTACATGTGTGCATACAAATGCATGTACGAACATACGTAAAATATGGTTGAGCCTTCCAGCCCCCCTCTCAAAAAAAAAAAATTCTGGCTACGTCACAAATGTTTTAAGAACCACGTCGTTGCGCATGTCACTGCTTTGACGCTCTACGTCAGCTTCTAAACCTCGAAAATGTGATGAAAACTGGGCGAGTCGATGGGAACTCGTTATACATAATATTTTGTGCGCACACAAAAAAAAAAGATGTCAGAGAAGCACCGATTTTGTCTTCGTTTGTTGTTTGTGCGCTTAAAACTATCCTTGTTAATTGTAAACATTGTTTCGGATAAATTATAGCTCTTTATTAGGCAGCATGATCGACGCTGAGGTAACACTTAATTAACCTCACTTGTAAGTCACTTCAGCTACTATTGCTACTCTTACGTGCTTGCTTATTATTCTTACTCTGTTAAAGCGCCCCGAAACAGTCTGAAAATTCGAAGAATGAGTGCGTTATTCTTTCGCGGCGCTTCCCGCGTTTTAGACCCAATTCGTGACGCCAGCAATTAGTTCGCGTGACGTCACGAGGGTATAAGCCCTCGACTGGACCTTGTACGAAGGTTATCAGCTGCGAACACTCTCCCATGCACGCTCCGCAGTGCAGTCGACGCGCATTCTGCCTTGTTTAGCATGGCTTTAGCGTGCGACAACCCGACTTGCCCACCATGGTCGTCTATAGTGGCCAAGGGACTCGGATGCTGAGCCGTAGGTCGCGGGATCGAATCCCGGCTGCAATTTCGATGGAGGCGAAAATGTTGCAGGCCCGTGTGCCCAGATTTGGGCGCACGTTAAAAAACCTCAAGTGGTCGAAATTTCCGGATCCCTCCACTATGGCGTCTCTCATAATCATATATGGTGGTTTTTGGACGTTAAACCCCAAGAATGATCATAAACCGACTTCACTTTGAGCATTTCTAATTGCGAAAGCGGAGATAACTGCGTGCAGCCTAAAAAGCACGAAATGACGATAAGTTCAGCACTTGGCGCTTACATCGTTAACCTGGTATAATGAAATCAGTGACGACGAGGTCATGGCGGTTAAAGGAATTCAGGATAGGAGAGGTAAGAAGGAAAACCGCTCTCTCGTCTTTAAATTCGGCAGTGTTCAAAGGGCCCTAACCCCCGTATTCTAGAACGTCCCTTCACTAAACGCTTCACCTGCTCTTGAGAAAGCCGATGGGAGCGCCGTCTCTAGGCACGGCAAGACACTGCATATCAGCGATAAACTTCTGAGATTCTTGAGTTGTGCAGCGTCATTTTCAGCCGATCGATAGCGTAGTGTTCAACTCTGTCAAGGGAAGGGTGGAAGTCGAGTCGCGGAGCGTTTGTAAATACGGGAGTAAACCACATCGTGTTCAAAGGTCTTTGCTTCCCTTCCGACGAGCGCTATCTATTCTTTGGCCCTTGTTTCTTTAGATAACAATGCCAGCACTGAGCGTTTAGCCAGCCAGGATATCGTGCTTTTCGACTGCACGCTACTATCTCAGCTTGCGCAGTCGCAAACGCAGAAAGCGAAGTGAAATCAGTTCATCGCTCGCGACATTCATGCGAGACAAGGCAGAAAGGGCGAGCTACCAATTAGACCATGAAGCTGCTGTATGGCAAAACCTGGTAGGCTATAATTCACAACAGATATCTCTCGTACATCGACGAAACGAAAGCTTATTTCATCCTGACGTCACGCGAAGAAACAGCTGACGTCATCAATTGCGCCACAAAGACGGGAGACGCATGGGAGAAAATATTGATTTGTGGGGTTTAACGTCCCAAAACCACCATATGATAATGAGAGACGCCGTAGTGGAGGGCTCCGGAAATTTCGACCACCTGGGGTTCTTTAACGTGCACCCAAATCTGAGCACACGGGCCTACAACATTTCCGCCTCCATCGGAAATGCAGCCGCCGCAGCCGGGATTCCAACCCGCGACCTGCGGGTCAGCAGCCGAGTACCTTAGCCACTAGACCACCACGGCGGGGCATGGGAGAAAATAAGGCGCTTGTTCTTCGTATATTCAGGAGATGTTTAGGTGCGCTTTGCAGTTTGTGGGGGTGTTATCACCCTTTGTAAAGTCATTTGCGCCTCGTGGCACACACGTGTCGCGGATAGGCCGTATTTAGGGTTAACAATTTTTACGTAGTGGGTGGCGCAGTGCTCGCGAGAGTTCAGCGCCGTAATCGCCATCGCGGTTAGCGTGGTAGCCCAATTCTAGCCACCATAGCGCCAACTGCCGCCTGGCGGCGTGTGGCGACTGACGCGAACTGTCGTCTCCCTCCGGCGGGCTCACGGGGATGGCGCCACTGGTCGTTTTTCGTGGTGAGTCGAGCCGCTCGAGCGTTGGCGACGATGCCGTCACGTTACCTTGCGTTTTTTTTTTTATGTTGATAGAGTGCATTAGAATATCGTATAAGGTTGTGTTTAGTATGTTCATCACTCGTGATGTATTTGATTCAGCTGACGATAACGTTGATGTAAAAAATAATTGAGAAAATGTACACGTTGTCATTGGTTCGGTTCGACTGTGTCTGACCTGTCCGTGTGTTTCGGTAGCGGCGATCTCATTTCGAGACCCCGCAAACTCCAGTAAGTCCTCTCTATCTGCCAATGCCAAGTGCGCTTGTTAGCTACACATTCGGTCATTCGCTTGTCAGGCGCGTAGTTACTTGCACGTTCTCGATATTGCCGAGCGGGAGAGGAAATTCATGCCGAGTTCCCTTCATTCTCGCAGCTCCGAAGGCACGGTGTCCGTGTTCGCTCGACACATGTCGCTCAAGACTTCGGTGCTGCTGCCTCGGAGACAAGCGGCCCGCTCCGCCGCGTCCCCCATCCGCGTGGTGGCGGTGCGTGTCACCGACTTGGTTGGAGCCGATGTCACGGTGAGCGGACCGTGGCCGTACGGGCTGCTCATGTCGGCGGCGGCCACCCTGCTCCTCAAGAGTTTCCCGGTCCAAGCGAGGGCGCTGGTGTCGGACCCACTGCGGAACGGATTCCAGAACTACTTGGACGAGAACTTCGTCTGACCGTCGGGCCGTACAACAGTGGAACGCGTGGAAGGGGGGAATACTCTGGGAGAGGGCATCTTAACGTAAGGTAAGGCGTTGCGAACGCGGACAGAAGAGTAGAGAACAAGACACAAATGTCATATATTAATAAATTACTCCTAGAATGTAATTAAGCTAACTAATTATAATATTATAGTACTCTTCACTAACCATTGTGACGAAGCGCCAAAATTATTGAGAAACAAGCGAGAAAGCAGGCCAATAATTATAATGATGACAAAGCTAATGCTGAAAATCCGTGCGAAACAGAAAGAGTTCACGATTAGAAACTGTAGATGAGAGTGTCTACTAGAGTTTGTATATCTAGGACAAGTACTAAAGGCAGAGTTTTAAAAGCGTATCAACTTTAGCCTATTCGTACATAATCGGCGTAAAACAGCGCAATACAATGGACACGAGACCAAATAGCGCTGGTCCACGCATCAGTGGAACGTAAAAGTCGTTGGTCCTGCTTTATTTGTTTTGCAGCTGAGAAATAAAATGGCTCATACCCACAAGGGGAGTTGGTCGCACTGTCAAATATTAAGGAAAATTCAAACGATTTGCAACATTAAAGACGGAAACAAGCATGAAACGCAATTTAAAGAAAAAGTAGAAGAGGTAAAAGACGCCAGAAACCCATTGATAAAGAAATAAAAAGAAAGGAAAAAATAATTGTCTACCTTGGTCATTGGTCTATTTAGCCTTTCTTGCCTTCGTTGCATTCCGCTGTTTTACCCTATGATTAATAAAAAGGTGGGCTCAATCACGGAAAGAAAACTTACCGAAAATAGGCTGGAGGGCGTTCGGCAGGTACTTCCCAATCGTGTCAAAAGTAACAATTACCAGCGCAAACACACAAGGCGCCCCACATAGAAAAGACACGACATACAGCTCTTGTGCGTGTCATGTCTTTTCTAAGTAGAGCGTCCTGTGGGTTTGTGCTGCTAATTTTAACTCGGGAATATGCCCCAACTAGGCCTGAATAACGTTTTGCTGAATTTTAGAAGATCTGACATTGTCAATAAAGCGAAAAATATGCAGTCATTGCCTACTGCCAGTTCTGACATAAGGGACTGACACATGGAAGACAGCAAAGCAACTAGAGCGAAAAATGGGGACCATGCAACACACAATTGAACGTAAAATATTAGGAATAACACTAAGAGATTGTAGGACTACAGAATAGGTCATGGAAATTATCAAGGGTTGCAGACATCCTAGTTAGCATCCTAGAAATCGACCTGGACTGACCACGTGATGCATAGAACAGACAACCAGCGGACAGAAAGTAAGAGCAACAGTGTGGTTACCATTTAAGGGATAGAAAACGCAGTCGGGGAAGGCAGAGAGTTGGATGGAGTGGCGAAATTAGGAAGTTCAAATGTATAAAATGGAATCGGTTAACGCAGGATTGGGTAAACTCGATATCGTTGGGAGAGGCATTTGTCCTGGACTATAAAACAGGCTGAATATAACGACTAGCCTGCTTTATCATTTTCTGAAATGTAATTAAGTGTCACCACAAGTTACAGCGGCCTGAAAATGATGACACTGCGTCGCTATTACTTTCGTAAAGTGATGGCATAAATGAAGTGATTCCAACAAAATTTCATCACTGATGCACTAACTCACGTGCACTTTACAGCACATGTATATTGAAATCTTGGAGATCTTTCTTCAACTTTCTTTGCTAGAGGTTTGGCACACAGGTTAGATTGGATTTGTAATTTTACTTCTCTGTGCTAATTTTTATGCCACAAGGAAACCGGGTGGTCAAAAGTAACTTGGAAAGTAATAGTATTTTTTATTTACAGGCTCAAAGTAATCCGTTGTGTTGCAAAATTACCTCACCACAAAAGTAGTTTGCCACGTTACTCATTAAAGCGAAATCACGATAATGTCATTCTTGCCAAGTGAAAAAGGCATTTTAACTGCGGTGGTTTACGGGGAGCAGACAACCGGAGACTGATGGAGCGTAAGAGGTCGTTAACCGGATACTCGCCGTTCCTTATGTGTTTACATTGTGTAGTGTGTAAATGAAATTCGACGAATGCATAATGTTACACTGGCACACCGATACATTTACATTTTTCCTTGGTGCTCTGTGGCCATAGTAGCATTTGCGACAATCAACCGTAATGCTACTACTAATAAATAATATACCGGCACAACAATAAAAAAACTATATTGATAGAGGTGTAAGCGTTCGTGTGGGCCAGTTTTCCAGACCGATTAAAAAAATGCTCATAGATCTATCTCCTACGTAGACTCCCTTTGCCGGACTGGCATGTGGTGATACCGTAACAGCGCATGCGCAGATTAGCTTTTGCAGTGCACCCTTCCAGCTGATAGTCAACGTTTGTGTTGTCTTGTTCCCTCTTCTTGTGCCCTTGTTTGCATGCCTTACCTTCTATTATGTGGAGTACTCGCCAACAACTTAAGCTGTCTTCAGGAGAGGACACGGCTTCACGCAGCCAGCCTTAGCAAGAGAACTTTTCGCGAAACCATTCCACTTGCCTGTTTCCTCACCATGTTGGTCCCACAGAGTTTCCTGCAATATTTACTAGGGGAAACTGGCGTCGCAATCGTTCAGCCACCATCCATGGAAACGATCGGTCGTTCATGAATGCGCCTTTGAGCTTGAGGCTGCGATCGCACTTGTGTCTTTGGTTATTGTTTTGTTTGGGCTTTTGTTTCGGACGAAAGAATGGTTCGTTCTGAAACATCGTGAGCTTATTAGAACTCGCGAGTCTTAGCGGGTCAAGGTGGTGAAGTGGGACTTCTGAACTTTTCCTGCCTATCGTGAGCTTCGTCTTGAGACGAAGCTGTTTCAAGCCACTCTAATCCCCGTATTCACAAACGCCCCTTCACTCAAGAGCTCTCCTCGACTTGAAAAAGCCGATGGGAGCGCCGTCTCTTGGCAGACCAAGTCACTGCATATCGGCAATATTCTGCAGCGGTTCTTGAGAAGCGCAGCGTCAATTTCAGTCGAGCAGCGGCGCAGTGCTCCACTCAGTCAAGTGAAGGATGGAATTCGAGTCGAGGAGCGTTTCTGAATACGGGGGTAAGCCTAAAAAAGCGAAGCTCTTGCAAATTTCCGCGCTAGCTTGAGCGCCACGCGTTGCAGCTCCCATAGGCACTAGTGCTACATTTACTTCGAGTGCATCATTAAGAAACTATATGGTCCGCCCAACACATCATCTGTGAGTTGAGTTGCACTGCCATGGCGGTGCCTTCTATGCAGGCACGTCAAGACCGAGCGATGAACTGTTGACCCGACACGTGCATTGTTGTTCGTTCTTCCATGCTGCATGCTCAGGGTCCAGTTCTGTTAAATCTCGCAAGGCGTCATTGTGTAATAAAGTGTGTGCTGTGCTTTTGTTTAGTGTTTGTTGCTTCTAATAGCGCCCGTGGGCGAAGCTTTCTTTTTTTTCAAGCACGGCCCAAGTAAGACATTTAAAAATTTTTAAAATGAAAAAAGCTCACGTTCGCTCGCTTGTCCATTTTAACATGGTCGGATATAAATATATGATTAACATAACTGATAGCCATGAGATCTAACAGACAATTATGCCAAGGTAAGTATAGGGGATGCTATTGTAATAGAAATGGGAATAAAGAAAAGTGGGCAAAAAGATAACTTACATTACACACTCACGTTTAATGCACATACATATTCCATAAAGTAAACGGGGGATAGCCGTCGTGGTAGCTCAGTTGGTAGAGCATCGGATGCATTATTCGAAAAACGCAGGTTCGGATCCTGCCCAGGGCAAGTTATCTTTTCGCCTGCTTTTCTTTGCAATTACTTCTAACAACATCCCCTATACTTTCCTTGGCATGATTTTCTTTTAGATACCATTAATATTGTCTAAACAAATAAAATGAGCCCCAAAATGTACACTTTCCTTGATAATTGATAGCTATAGTGACACCAACATATGCGTGTCAGTTGAATCACGATTAATCATATCAATACCGTAGGCTGGTATAAGCCAGGGAAAATAAAAAAAACATTTAAAATAAAATAAAAAGATCCGAATGAATAAATAAAAAAGAACAGAAATTAAGACTGAAAAAATTTTTAAATCCGAATTAGTAAATATAAAAAGAAAAGAAATTAAGACTGATAAACGTTAAGAAACGTTTGCCTAGTAAGCCCACTCCGTGTCGCCGAAAACACTCGATTTTATTTTTGGAGGGGGGAGGGTGAGAAGGGAGAGTGAGCGGCGGGGGACGATGATGTTCCCTCTCCCATGCATGCAGATGGGTAGCTGATTGCAAAGTGAAAAAATCTGGAGGTAGCGGTTTTATGCCCTCTAACTATTACAGGCCTACATCTGTGTGGCTTACGGCAACTACCTCATTCATACTGACAGTACCTTGCGGTCTTCATCAGCGACACGCTAGCAGTGGCGTAGCCATGGGGTAACACACCAGGGCCGTGCCCTCCCCCCTCTATTGTTTTTCGTCGTGGTATACAAAGCACAAAATGGCACTCGCCCACATCTACACACCCGGCCCCAACTTCAAATCAAGGACGTGCCTCCTCTCACCCCCTCCCCCTCCTCCGAGAAAAAGTTGCTGCCTACGCCTCGCCCCTGCACGTAATAAGGCGCGCTAAAAGCTAATCCGTGAGCTTTCGACGCAACCTCTCGCTCAATAAGGTGCGATATTGCTAGTTTGCCCTTTCTTACGTGAGCTCATTGCGTGACCTTATTTCACATTGCCGACTGAAACGAGAAAAGTGCCTCTAGAAGTGCTCGTTAAATTTACCGATTTTCAGCTTCACATTTTAATTAAACTTTAAACAAGTGATTCTATGGACTCATATCATACCACGCACATGCCGTTGATGTGCAGGCTCGTCATCAGGTGGATGAATGAATTCCGCTATTCTCAGTAAAAAAATTTGTAAAGCCTCACAGTACCTTTTGTCTGTGTCCACAAGGCTCGCTCTTTTCGCAGCACCGGCGAGGCATATTATTAAACAATATGCTAGTCAGCTTTATTAACAAATAACATCGATATCGGCAGTACCTCTGTCCTGTCACATAGCCACTAATCGCTTGTTAGCGGTGCTTTTGGCCGCTCGAGTCTTATCTGGGGACCAACAACATGGCTCCCAAAGATGGCCCATGCGTCTGTCTGCTGTCACACTTTTTCCGAGGCACTAAACACCACAAGTTCACGTGCGTCCAGTCTAAATAAAATCGTTTCGTAGTACTCGGCTGCTGACCCGCAGGGCGCGAGTTCGAATCCCGGCTGCGGCAGCTGCATTTCTGATGGAGGCGGAAATGTTGTAGGCCCGTGTGCTCAGATTTGGGTGCACGTTAAAGAACCCCAGGTGGTCTAAATTTCCGGAGCCCTCCACTACGGCGTCTCTCATAATCATATAGTGGTTTTGAGACGTTAAACCCCACATATCAATCAAATGAAAACATCGTTTCGTAGCGCGCCACTTTCTCCTCTGAAAACTGATCACGTGATCATTGAAACACGTGTCAGGTCACGCAGTAGACATGCAGGCTCGCCGTCGGACAGCTGACGGGTTCCAGGGGTGCGAGCTTGGGACACCGTTCTCTCCCAGGGGCCTTCAGGGCACGTACTCGTAGTGGTAGTTGTCGGTGCCTCCCAATGCGCACGGGTAGCTTTTCGCGGTCCACGTAGCGATCGAAGTCCTTGGACGTGATAAAGTGCACCCTCTCCAGGGCTTCGGCAGGCATCAGGCCCTTGCAGAGCCTCCAGACGCCCTGGAACAAGCGCGGGGCTGCCACAGCAGAACGAAGCCCAGTGAGCGAGAGTAGTAGCAGCGGAATAGGGCCATCAGATACCGACCAAGGTCTAGCTGCAGTGGAACACAAATATAAGGTCATTGTATTTTGCAGTTAAAATTCAAGGTTTTTCGGCAATCTGTCTGGCTGGGTAAGTTTACCCGACGTGTCGGCATCCCATGGGAGCCTTGTTCCCATTTTTTGGCCGGTGTATCCTTTCAGGTTGTATCTTGTAGTTGTATACGCTCAAAACAGCGCAGGCCAAGACAGTGAACAAAAATATGAGGGTGACTAATAGCCGCAATTTATTGCATTTGTATGACACTATTACGGAATGAACACAATGTGCATACACTGTGATGAGAAGGGGGGGCGATTCTTCAATTGAACAAAGGTGAATTATAAAGGGTTAGTGACGCAGTAACTGTCTCTCAGGCGAGAACACCACGTGCTGGGAAGGGTGGAGGGATGAGGGAAAAATTAGTCTTGCCTAGAACTGGGCGAAAGGAGGGGATGGTGAGGGGAGGGGGTGGGCCTGCTTAGCAAACAGGGAGGCGAAAAGTCCGCCAGCTTCACATAAGTTTTTTTTTTCAAAAGGGGATGTCCAGGACCGCTTAATAATATAGCCTCACAATTGCACAACTGCGTCCGTATTTTCCACGTGAAAACAATAAAAAAAAACATTTTATTTTCTCCTGGATGTTGTTCATAAGTAGACGTAGCACACACTACTCACATATTCATAATTCTTTACTTCATGCAATGTAATTTCGAGTTGTTGTACTTCTGAAAACGTCGCTCCTTATACGTACACGTGCCTCACTCTCAAAATGGTGTCTTCTTCTTTGGGTGAGCGCTCGTCGCCATCCAGCTATTTGGACAACTTTCTGAAAAAGCTTGTGACGAATTTCACTCACAAAAATTAATGGCTGTTGAAGCAGACGTAGTAAATTGAATGCAGTGTTATTATTCGAACATGGCCGTCATTCGAAGCGCGAGCCGAACCGGACTACTTGGCGGAGGAGTACATGTGCACTACATCCGCCCCCGTAGCCTTCCCTTCGTTAGCAAGAAAAGTTATCATGTTACCATTTTAATTCCCTTACAACGCATGTAGACAGAACAGAAAGTTCAGGAAATAGTGAGGTAAAGCCAAGGTTGGCAAGCCATGTCTTGACTTGCCTGGTGGCAGTCGCCGCCGACGCAGTCCACGAGCAGTGTCATACGCGAGGCCTTCTGCCACCGCAGTCTCCACGAAGAAGACGAGCACGCGACTGACGTCGGCCATATGAAGGCTGCGAATGTTGGCTGGTCTCAGCAGAAGCACGTGGTTCCCGTAGCGGTCCACGTTGAACGGGTACACGAAGCCGGCCTGCAGACAACTCCTGGGCAGGCTCGACTCGGTCAGCTCGTGCATCACAAAAGGGAGAAGGTTTGAGCGTGTTGGTTACTCACAGTTCTTCATAAAACAGAGCGCACAAAACACGGACAGAAAGAGATCAGGACAAGCGCTCGTGAAGTCGCACCTGTACATGTGCAATTGAAGCGAGGATGCATCAACTGAGGTTGTAAGTAAATAATTCAGTTAATAAGGTTGAAAGACTGAAGGAAAGCGGGGCTGCGGGAAAGTCTCTGCGATGAAGTGGGAACTAATGAAGCTAGGCAAGCGAGAATTGTTTAGCAAGGTTTAACGAATTAAGCCTTGCCAAACACCAACTGCCTTTTACAGAGAAGAGGTTACGTCATCATCAACGTTCCAACCCGTTGGCCACTGCACTCAGCCACCTGCACTTCGCTCCCACCACCTTGTCCCTTCCCTCCCACTCCCCTTGCCTGGACATCTGTCCGCCTGCGCTTTACTCTCTCCAATATCCTTTCCTCTCCCATTTCCTTGTTACACTAAGCCTCTGTTCTTTCGCTCTGCACAGCGATGTTGTGCATAGGCAGCATGGATGTCGCCTCGCTGGCTGCAGCGGCCATGTTTTCTTATGTCACCGTTTTGCAGAGTTACGCCAGGTGGGATCCAAAATGAGTTATTTGCTTGCATTCGTATAGCATTTACATTTGTTGCTAGCGTATTCATTCCTTATATCTTGCGATAAAACAAATTTTTAATAATGGAGCTGTTTAAGCTCCAAGTTGGGTACGAGGGATTAACAAAAGCTAAAATGATGATGTGCCTCTTCAGAGCAAGACAGAAAAGGAAAGAAATGGGGAGAAAAAAGGACGAGAAAAGATGAAGAGAAAGAAACTGAATGAAATAAACGATAAAAATTGAGAAAAGAAGCAGCCTCGCTCTCCCCTTTAGGCTTGGTCTCACTGGTGTGAAGCTGTTATAATTTTTTACTTTGAAACCTTATCGTATTAGCAGCAAGTCAGACCGTTGGTAACTGGGTACGGAAGATGAATATCTATATTGCTCCCTTAGCTGCTCAGATATATAATTGCGGTAAGCACCTCTGCTCGCCAATTGAGCGCCACGTCGGCCATGCGCCTGGCCCGCTCCAGGTGGTTGTGGACGATGAACCACCAGCAGTACTTGTCGCTGTCCAGGATGCGTCGTCGGTCGCTCGAATGGTAGGCGGCCGTCTCTCTGCCGCTATGCTCGCCGAGCAGACGTGCACGGAATGCCTTCATGTGCTCGCTGGTAATGAAGAAGCGGCTCTCGCCGAAATCGTCCGGGTATGGCGACGGAGCCATGGTTCAACCGCGCCCGCTTGCAGCGGCACCGTGCTTCCGCTTCCTGTGCTTCTCCCCTTGCTTTTGTTGATAAACACCCACTAGAAGGTGGCAGATTGGGTGGGTGAACTCGGTAAATTGCGACGTCCTGAGAAAGAGCGACGATACCTTATTAAAAAAAACACCTGGTGAGTTATTAGGGATCCGGGCAGATATCCCCGCCTGGGTATATCGGCCACGAGCACTTGAGCTCTGGCGGTGGCCTCAGCCCGCTGGACGGCCCACAGTTGGTCTTCGAGGCTGCGTCCCCGCCTTGAGCCCCACCTCTGCCACCCTCCCAAATCATGTGTTCCAGGGTGGCCCGGCCTCGCAAAACTTGTAGCGTGACGCATAAAACTCTGAGTAACAGAGATCCTGTGTCGTTTGTTTTATGCAGAAAGATAACAGATAACTGCCTTCAAAAGCATTTCGGGTCTGTTCAAGCTTCAAGTGACACAACGCTGTTCTTAATATCATCACACAGATGTTTCTTTACAATTGGTATTATATCTAAAATGTCTCCCTCTTTTTCACCCACTACAAGCGGCTTCCTAATAAAGCCTTCGCTCATATTATTCTGAATTACCCCCCGCCCAACCGACGTTTTACAGCTGCACCCGTCAACTGTGCCCGACGACCGACATTCTAGCCTACCTGCTGCAATGCGCGGGCACATCCAAGCAAGCATCACTCAGATGAATCAAGCAGCGCTGCTTGATTCAGATGCAGACCATTTTTTTGCAGACAGATGCAGACCATTTTTCGGAAGCGTGGGAACTATTGACGTGGACCTCCAAGCTGTAGCAGGACGTAAACACCAACGTTACTAGAATAGCTTCTTCTAGTAACGTTGGTAAACACATCGGCCAGGACTTGCAGGTGGTATAGGCCAGAGGGTACCTGGAATAACGGACCCTCCCACCTTTAGCAACAGACCACTCTCGTAATGCATGTTTATTCGACTCTCTTTGGTTCACATTTAATTCGTTGCCTCTGCTTTGTGGCTTTCTTGGCAACCACCCCTGATTGCCTGATTTGCAGATAGTCAGGAAGCGGGGGCCAAAGAACGGGGGTGCTGGACTGCCCCCCCCCCCTCCTCCCAAATATTTCAAATTTGCCGGTGTATAGATACAAACGTGAACGCACAGACGCGCATGAAGTATACATGAAAGCAGCATTCTAAATGGTCAGATTAATCATTGCCGTATTTGCGTGGTTTACGTAGTGACAGAAAATGGCGGCGGTGGTGGTGTTGGAGGCCCGTGCCCGCTTTGAATTGAATCTAGCGTTGAGTCGACTTAAAGTTCCGTTCATCACGGGCACTTTGCCCTATGTTAACGTGCCCTTGCAAGTTCAGCATACCATGAATTTCCTGTAGTTTCTGTTGCTGATACTCGTCCTGAACTCTTGTTGGAACACGCTGTGCGACGCAGGAGGTTCATCACGCGTCTGCAGAATCTCGTTCCCCGACGACATGACGTGATTTCTGAGAGAGTCTAAGGGTGTAGTGCCTAGAGTATATTCTAGGGGGAGAGCGCGAACGCGCTAGCGCGTGCCAGCGCGTTTGACTATAGGGGCAGGGGTGATTATTTAGAAAAAGGCGGGGAAGTAAGAAAATGGGGTGTGAATGTACACAATAACTGTCTCTTATGTGAGAGGACACCTCAACCGATACACTCACGGGGGAGCGGGGAATGAAGGGACAGTGAGACTGAAGAAAAAGATAGTAGGGTAGAAAGAAAAATAAAAGGGGGGAGTGTCAAGTGAAGGATAAGAAAAAATAGGCAAGCGTGATGGGAGGAGGACACGCTCACCATGGCGAGCGGCTTTTAAAAGTCGCTTGGTCAAGCTGGTGTCCTCAAGAAAGTTGAGTAAGGCCGCAAGGGCAGAGCCATATGTTACTCTATATGGCAGAGTGGCGATGGCCTTCGTAGCCAGTAGGGTGTAGGAGGTGCCGTGATATTATCGCAGTTCGCGTCGACTTTACCCTGGCATCACGATAGTTATAGTGCGAGAACAAAGCGACGACACAGAGACAAGAAGGAGACGAAAGACACGAACGCTAACTTCCAACTGAGTTTATTGCGCAGAGCACGAAAATATAAAGAGGAGACAATAACCATGTGATAAAAACCATATGGCACAAAGGAGGAGAACATGAGTAAGAGAAAAACAAAGACAAAAAACAAAAGCACAGAAAAAAACGGCAAAGAAAAATCTATAAGAAAACGAAACAGAAAGGTGAAGATAATATAACTACTTGCGTGCACCGAAACCATCGAGGAACCTGAGTTCCTTCTCAGACAGAGTCGTTTTGTTCTCGCGCTATAACTATCGTCACGCCATACCAACTAGCCCAAGCTGCCACACTTCTAATTAACCCTGGCCCCGCACGCGAAAGCAGACGAATGACAGCTACGCCAACTTCAGACTAACACTTTCCTTTATATTAACTCTATGTGTAACGTTGAGAGCGGGGCGATGGGGCGTGCGGCCGATAGCGCCGTCTTGTGTGCACGCCGGACGAGTCCACGTCCGTGTTTTGTCAACTTTTGTGCTGCCATGAGCCAAAAACTTGACTACATGTGACAGTCTATTACTGCGATGTATCAGAGATCCACGAAACAGAAAAAATGCTGGGTGTAATTGCAGCATGCAGTGGTGACTGCGAGGGAACGTCACCCGAAAGGCGAGTGTCGTTCCATCATGGCGGCACCCAAGCGGTTATGGGTTTTAATGCATGGGCCCATGGGGAGCTTTTCCTATAGAGTTTGTATATTAACTCTATGCTTTCCTTAGTTCAGCGGTCGCCCGGCACTTCATACCGGAAATCTCTGGCACGTGTCCAACTTGTCAAGTGTTACCCGACACCTTTCACGTTGTGGCTTTGTGTCCTGCTCTCCAGAAATCCCCCCCCCCCCCCCGAAAATTTTTTGACTGTGGCATAGGGAGCGAAAAATGACCATTTTAAGAGGGCACGTGCCCCACCCGAAATCAAAATGGTGCTCCCCCCCCCCTCCCCCGAAAAAAAAACTGCTGGCTACGCGCCTGCCCAGCTTTTTGCACACTATGTTTACACAGGCCAGAACGCGCTAGCGCCGCATAACGCGTGCTGGTAGTGCTTGGGCCAGCTGTTGCGTGTCATTCGTGTCCGACAAGAAGGACACGAAGCTCTGCGTCGTCGCTTTGTCCTCGTGCTTTAACTATCGTCATGCCATACCAGATAGCCCAAGCTGTCACACTTCGCAGTAAGGGGGATGGATTGAGCTTCGCCATAAATTGTATTACATCGACAAAAGTAAAATTGGTGCGCGCAAAGATACAAATATACAAACAAGCGCTCTATTTTTTTTTTTCTGACGCATATATCCTCTACTAGTAGGTGACGCCTACATCCCAACTTGGACACGTAAATACACATCATAACAGTATTACATAAACAAAAAAGATGTATTATTTTTTATTTTTTAAACGCCATTTTATTAGATCAAAACGCGTTGTTCACAACAAATGTTTTGCATCACGGTAATGTAATTTTTTTACCTCTCTAACATCAGCATCAGTACATGCTAAAGCTTGCCAGAAACCCTTCGGAGCCAATCATGGAGCCGACACGAGCCCATTCAGGCCGGTGTTTGAGCTGGTAATGGTAGCGCCCGTGATATCACAGATATCATAATGTGTGGCAGTGTCATGTAACGCGCGTTACCGGGTGTTATTCATTTCTGTTTGCAAGACCGCATGCGTGGTTTGGCGCGCAGTCCGACCATGTCAGCCACTCGCGACAACAGTCGCGTGTTGCGCGCTCTTCGCGAGTTAGAAAACATGTTCGGTTCCCAAGAAGCGGATTCCACTAGTAGTGTCGACGACACCATCGCACGTCGGCTCTCGTTTGGCGAAAGCATCTTGGAGTCTCGGATAGACACTAGCAGCAGCTCAGAAGCAAAGTCAGGTGAGCCAGTGTCGGCGGAACGCGATAAAAGAGCGCTTCGTACAGAACGAAGTGAGGCGCGAACAACCAAAGTTTACGGCAAATCGGCTCCATTAGGCAGGGAGAAGGAATCGACTTGCACTGCATAAATGAGCCATACGACAATGATATCGATCTCAAGTACCTTTTCAGCAAGTTGTCGCACGATTTTCCTATGAAGTCTTGTTTCACTGGTGTGTAGGGGAATGGGAGGCACATTGACACAATAACCGTTGTGCCGTTGCATGTATCTACAAAACTTCGCATATGAAATACAACGGTTCTGGGGATAGAATTGGCAAAACACCGCTGGAAAACAGTTTGACTGGGCCGAGGGTCCGTTACAAGGCATAGGGGGGGTTGTATGAAAAGATAGCAACATTGTTAGAAGCATTAAATAAATTAAATATGAACACTAAATCACAAACAGATTTACACATTATAAAAAAATAATAGCCTTGTGTTGTGCCTACCTTCGGCGTGACGTTTTCTTCCATTTGAGCACAATAACTGCTTAAGTTGTCAAGAACACTCTTTATATGTGAGGAATTTCATGAAACATTGCTTATCCTCAAACATGTCTCACATTTATACCTCACAGGCTTAAGTAACGGTACAAAACACACATAGCCAAGGTGGTTGTTACAAAGGCATAACTTTGTATGCATAAAAATAAACAAAAAATTGTGTGGTCCTGAATGTTTCATGAAAAGTTTCAGAACAGCTGTGTTTTTCAAGTGTTTTCTCTTATATACAGGCAGTTCACGGGGTTTTCCGCAGTAGTCACTATCAGAACAATAATTTGTAGAGCATGGATCATACATGTGTGGTCTGTGCATGGTGTAAAAGTAACATTCGAGATATAAAACTTAGTGCTCTAAAAATATTTCGAGAAAAAGCAATATCAAACAGGTTTATGGAGTCCAGAGTTAGACAGAAATACATCTGGACGTGGATGAAGAAAAGTACAGTGCTGGTCAAAGTAAAAATACATCCATAAAGAAGACGGATCGCCTCCTACACAAGAGCTCTGTTGACAGTGAAGTGACAATAGCAGTGTTACTTATCGCCTGTTTCGAGCAGCATATATATATTGGCGAGACATTACTGCTAGTTTTATTTAACTTGTGTACAGTGGTTTGGATCATCAAAGATTCCAGGTGAAGCTGTCGACGGAGTTTTTTATTAACGCCTGAGATATTTAAAGGGACACTACAGAGAATCAATGACTTCGTTTAGATTGATAAAGTGCACTCTGAGAAGTCTAATGCCATAAGTTGCACTTTGCATAAGTTGCATAAATTTATTATTAGTAGAGAAAGTCAAGGTTAAAGTTTAGTTAAAGGTTAATTTAAGGTTAAATTTCATGCCAAAATCACCGCATGTTATGTAGCAAATTTCAAAATGTACTTTTTGTATTTTCCCGACGTTGGCTCATCGAAATTTTCCGAACTTCATATGCTAGGTCTATAACACCCACAGAGCAATGTACTTCATTTTATTAAGTATAAATGATGCAAAACCCAGCAGACACCTTTAAAATTTTACTACATCAGGGTGTTTGGTGTGGGAATATCACAAAGGTGTCTCTACCTGCATTTTCTTTTCACACGTTTTCTCACTTGCCAAGCATCATGTTATGGTGAAAGTAGTGTTTTTGGGATTGTAAAATAGCAAGTTACAAATATGCGAGAAATTGTTTTGCTCTTTCGTGTCCCTTTAAGCTCGGAGTGAGACTGCTGTCATGGACAGAAAACTCGGTGAATATGTGCCACAGAAAGCAAATGGCAAAGCAGCTTCTAGCATAGCTTGGCCATGCATGGTATAGTATAGCAATGGGGTGGTAATGAAGAGTTATGAGCATGAAGAGAAAAGCACAAGGTAAAGCATAGTGTAGCTTTTTATAATACATTTTATGTGCTGCAGACAGCATAGAGTAGCTGTACATCGTACAGCATCGAAAAGGGTGGGAAAGGGAAGTGATAATGTTAGGGTGAGAGAGAAGGTGGGAGAGAGATTAAAGCATGGCATAGCCATGTACCCTTCAGCAGAGAAATGGGTGGGATGGGAAGTGAAGGTGAGGGAATTTGAGAGAGGGATAAATAGAAAGAGCTATTGCAATACCTCTTTCTATATTGCCCTCTCTCTTTCTATATAGCCCAATACCTCTTTCTATCGAGGTAAAGCAATATAAGAAGAAAAGAAGTTATAAAAGAGATAAAGAAAGAAGAAAGCACTCGGTCTGCGTTCGCCAGATAATGGTGCTTGATTGCCAGCTCTGCTGTTTACTCATAATTCACAGGCATGGAGCTGGCTCCAACTTTTTTTTCTCTCTCACTCTTTTTTTGTGATTTACACTAATAAACAATGATTATCGGTGCAGGAGAGAGAGATGTCCAAACTGTGCAGCCAGCTTTCGATACTGTGTACTTTAAGTGACAGCCTGCTTTTCTGTTTCCAGCTGAGGCGGAAATCCGAGCGCTGAAGGCCGAGCTGCTTCAGTGCAAAGCAGAAATCGCTCGACTCACCATGCAGAAGAATGAGGAGGAACCTGCACGAAAAACAATTGTTCTTAGCTACACGCGAGAGCTGGACACACTTCAGGAGCACTTGCAGGTTGGTGCCATGGTTCTCGTTTTTGACCAGATTTTCAATTTTATTTTCATTTCACGTTACTTTTGTTATGGCAAAGCGTTGAGAAGAATGGAGAACACAGGACAAGGGGATACTAGGAACATAAAATTTTATTTAAACAAAACTTGTTTAAATAAAAATTTCTACTTAAAACATTCACTTGTCAGCACTGCTTTGTCCTGTGTTCAAAAGTATGCGTTCCTTGTAGCTCTTCACCACTAAGAACGTATACCAACTTGCCTAATTGGCAGTCATTTTAAATGTACTACTTTTTCTGTTTGTTATACTGTATTTTACTCTAATGTATTCCCAACACCTCTGAATACAGTCGAACCCTTTTATAAGACACACTGATATAAGAGACAATCAGTATAGGAGACACCAGTGTGCCTACAGTAAAATAGGGGTTGATAGAGAAATACATATGAGGTACCTGTCATTTTAATAACCTACCTTTCACAATACTGGAATCACCACGCATGTCACAAAAAGGCAGTTAGCAAGCGAGAAAGTGCAGGACGCCACATTGAAATTGCTGCGCCAAATGCTGTGAAGTCACAGATTTTGACAGCTTCTCCATGGTCCTAATCTGTAAAAAATGAAGTACAGCTGTTGGTGAAATGCATTGGGACGCACATGCGGTGACCACAATCAGATTAAACTGCATTGCCGCGCCAACTGACATTGAGCGTCCGGTGTCGAAACATCGCGGTACGTCTACACATCCTTTGATGTCCACTGCCACATCTTTTTACTGACATGGAGCGTACTAGCTGATTACATGTAGCATTTTGTGGTAGAGGTGTTTTTTTTTTTCTTTAATCTGTCGTGCACTTCATTCAACAGGGGCACGGTTGGCATGAAGCAGGCACGCTGGTCGCTTTACCAGATAAAAATAACTTTGTCTCGGGGACAAAATGTTGCCACATACATCATTAGTTGCCTTCTGTGCATGTTATTTTCAGTGGAAACATACCGCGCAGTACTGAAATACAAATGAGGGCACCAGAATTGCAGAGGCCTGGAGCCGGAATATTTTTTGAGATTACTCCTCACTTTTTATTTTTATTTTATTTATGCATGCTGCAGCCTATCATGGGCTATGTATGGCCAGAGCGGCGATAACATCTCATGTCAAGTGCAGACAAAAAAAATAGTCATTCTCAAAGCACAAACAAATCTAGGTAAGGCATTCTAACGTTCAACTGTTGCAGGAAAGTAGCTATATTTGTACAAATCAGTTCTAGATTCAAGCTGCAAAAGATTGAGATTATGCGAGCTACTAGTACAGGAAAGTTGAGCAAACTGAAATTACTGGTTTAAGAGGGCATAGCATTGGGACTCAATCAAAGCAGGCACGAACTTTAACGATAGTTATAGCACGAGAACTAAACGACGACACAGAGACAAGAAGTCGTCGTTTAGTTCTCACGCTATAACTATCGTCATGTTGTACCAACTAGCCCAAGCTGCCACACTTCTACGAACTTTAAGCTTTCATTGTGGTGACACGTTGCCAGAGTGGTCAGACTGAGATTTGAAAGTTTGGAAAATGGTGAAAAGTTTCTATTTTAGCGATGGGTAGATAAAATGAATAGTTTTTTTTAATGAACTCAATCCTGTTAATATTGATTCTATGAAATAGATTGCAAACAATAGATGCATATTCTAGGACAGGACGGCTTAGTGTTTTGTACAGGAGCAGCTTGATTTCTGGAGGAGCTACTCGAAGAGTGGTCTAGTGATACGCTGATTTTTTCAATTATTTATTACATATTATTTGAACATGTAATGATGACAAAAAGATTCAGCTGCTACGTGTTATCTGTCTGATAAAAGTAAAGCAAGCAAGCTGTTACCCTTCACCGCCAGTGTACTCCCGTCGAACTGAGCGCACGACGTATTGTATAAAGAAAGGGACCCCTACAACCTAACACTGCATGCAATTAGCTAGCATTTTGCAAGCGAGCAAAAAGTCGTAACTGTGAGTGTAAAAGGATGTTCACATGCACAGCGACGTGTCGGCCCTAAGCACTCAATGTCAGATGGCATAGCAGTGCAGTTTTATCTGATTGTGGTCGCCACTTGCATGACCTGATCTATTTTGTCAGAAAGTGTACATTGTCGTCTGAGGAGACCATAGACATAACACATTGAGTTTCAGATAATTTATTTGAGCCAACGTAGCCAAAAATAAGAAAAACATATAGGATTTCAGCTCAAAATACAGAAATGAAACTGATTTTTATCCCCTATTGATGAACATGATTATGAAACTAATGGCATTACATAGAAATCATGAACTAGACCTATGCATTGTTTCACTTTAGTGTCCTTTTAAGAGGTAGTAAGTTAGATGCATCATATTAAAATGCATCTAAATAGGCGGCAAACTGTAGTTAGATGTACTTGACTTTCTTTTTGGTGTCATTTTGTTTCTTCTACTATTTCATTGAGAGAAATTATCACACCTCTTGTGTAATAACCTTTTTGGTGTCATTTTGTCTCTTCTACTATTTAATTGAGAGAAATTAACACACCTCTTGTGCAATAAGAAGTATAGGGCTTGAGGGCATTCGAATAACTAAATGGATGATTGAGTTCTCACAGCCAGAATGAAATTGTTGCCACATTAAGCCATATTGATCTGGCTGTTGCATAGGTAGATAAATCATGAACACACTCGATATTGAAGTCTGGGACTTACTTGAGAACAGTAACATAAAGCAATAAACCATTTTAGACTGATATATTAGTATCCTTCAAGTGTAACTTTGATAGTAAATATGTATGAGATTGCTGGTTCATTATTAAATAAGAAAGCGAAGGTCAACGTATCATTTTAGCTGAATGTCGGTGCAAAAAAACAGGTCTGACACCCTCCCTCCCACTCTCTACCTCTCTACTCCCGCCCCCTTTTAAAGAGATTTACGAAATTTTCTAGAACTTGGAATTAGTTCCGACAATTAAGAACTATGCAGATCCTACTTGTCTCCTTTAAAATGTAATGAGACGTTGCATCAAGTTGGTATGGGAACATCAAAGTGGTGTCATTACCTGTATTTTTTTATGTGCACATTTTATTTGCTCTTCGCTTGCCAGATATCTTGTCTGACAAAATTGGTGCTTTTGGTGGTATCTTACTAATACGAGAAAAATAGTTTTTCGTCTTTAGTTTGCCTTTAAATACTGCTCTGCCACAATCTTAACATCTTGTAAGAGACAATAATAATATAGGTACTATAGTGGTGTTTATAAGTTGAGACTTCTACATCAAGGATGCCTGTCTAATGCAACTCATATGCAACTGTCATGTTTCGTTGAAAAAGTCTTAACATAAATATTGTATACCTTGTTTTTCTTTTGCAATAACTAACTCACGACCCACTTATCAAGGCTGGAAACCTTGTTTCTTCTAGCGTGCAACAATTAATTGTTTAGAGACCGTTCATAGTGCCCACTCGCAGTTTCAAAAAGCGTTGATTGAGGGTGGACCCAGGATGTTCACATTGGCAAGGCGATCACAACTCTTTCATTGAAGGCTCCACCGGGTGCTGTTATAACCCTCCCGCACTGTTGTAAGTAGGCGTGGCCCCCTAAAAGTGCACTGCCCAGGCAAGTGTCAGCCTTTGTACTGCTGTGCAAGCTCATAAAGAAGGTTACCCCTCATCTTGTTGAAAAGGTCAGCTTGGGCTCAGGGCTCAGATTGATCACGGCATTACCTACTCATGATGCGAGTAACGGTTTGTTGTAAAAACAAGGTGGTGTCGTGAGGTAGGTACACGACACACACTTAAAAATTTGTTTAAGCTATATTAGCCATTGATATTTTATAGATGATGCATGGATGCCCACACAGATCTATCCCGCCAGTTGTCCCGCCTTAAAAATTTTGGGTTGAATCGCGTGTTCCTGCAGAAAGAGCGAGACGTTAATGCCGAGCTGAAGCAACAGGTGATCAAGGCCCTGGAGAAAGAAGCCGAGGACCGGGCAGAGATTGCACAGCTGCGGCAGCAAATGAAGAACCGTGTCTCGGAACTGGAGGAGCGCTGGCGACGCTCCCAGGCGCTATGTCTCGAACTTCAACAGCAGTTGGACCAGGTGGGCAATCGGGGTGCCTCGTGTAGTTTAGCGTGAAAATGCTTTATGCACCAAGAGTTAAAGCATGTCATTTTTGTCTTGAATGTGATGTCACATAAAGAACATTTCAGTAGCTCAGAAAGAAATTCGAAAAGAAGGTTTAACAATTAAACTTAAATGTGTTGAACCAAACTAATTTAAATTGTGGTTTATATCGAGCCACTTTCAAACAGTACAGAAAAGTAGCAGGTTGAGAAGTGATGATGAATGCAGTGAAACCAATACATTGGCATGTAACAGTGAGTACGTGCGGCATGCACGTGGTGTAATGTACACTTTAACGTCTCATATTTAGACCGGGCAACACTGCATTCTAAACGTATACAAATTCCTCATACGCATGTTAGAGTGCTGAAGAAGTTATTCATTCGTAGCACAGTACGATGCCAGCAGTTTAGTTTAGTCTGTTTAGTTAGGTTTAGTTAGTCTGTAGACTTCCTAACATTTGCAGACACCCACTAGCCGCGCCTTTGATGGCTGAAGCAGGAGCAGCAGCAGCTGCTGTGGAACTGGTAGCAACATATTGTGGCACTTCATCCAACTAGAACGATTTTTTTCTGTTTTCTTAGCCTCCCATCTCGGGTAGAAGCTGAACCTACACAGCTATACCATTTCAAACAATAATAGTTTATTCCTCTTCCTTAGTCGTGTCACTGTTTTGATGTAATTTAATAATTATCTCACTGCCATTGCTTTACACAGAGTCAGTAAGCAGGTAAGTAGCTTCGGTGTTATTTTTGTATATCTCTGGTTAGGCTTTGTGTCATCAAGTGTCACTAACAGCCTTGTCTTTCTTGTGCGTGCACTTGGAAATCCGGCCAAAATTCGTGATGTACATTTTACAAATGGGGCATGCTCTATAACCCCACCATTTCTTGCTTCTGTTTCTGATTTGTCACTCTCACAAACTTCAAAATTCAATTCATATACTTTTTAGGCTGTTATTAATGGCTGATATTGTATAGACAGCACATCATTGTGGCCGTCAGTGTGATGTAACGGTCAAGTTGTGTTTGTATTTTTGTGTCAGTGCTTCTTCAAGGTTCTCTGTGCATGCCAAGAAAGTGAATGAAATGAATATAAGGCACTTACTTTATGTAAAAGTACTTTTTTTTTTATTTTCCTGATAGACAAAGGAGTCTGCCCAGGAAACCACATTTGCACTTGAACAAGAGGTCCAGAGGTATTCGTCAAACTATTTTATCCACTTGCTGAAGCAACAGTATGCAACATGCTCAAGCGAATGTTATTGGTTTAATTTACTGGGCAAAATCAGTGCCAACATGACCGATGCGCAAGACAAGAAGAACACAGTACAAGCGCTGTCTAACAACTGAAGTTTACTGAAACAAAAAACAAGCACAGGGTAGCCAACACTGTGTGTGCAGAGGAGTTTTACGTCATGTAAAAGAAATCGTTCACTAAGTGCGCACACCTTGCAATCTAGCAAACTAGCAGAAGGCTCAAATATGCAATCATCTTTTTTCGTTTTTATGAAGAAGGCTTCTGCGAGTTTATGCACCTGTTTGTCTTTATGTTTCAACATATTGACTGTGTTATTTTATAAAAGGGCTATACTCACATAGGCTCTTGCAAATAGTAAATTTGCAATTCAAATTGAGTAGCGATATGACAAAATAATTTTTAATCTATGGTATATATCATATCCTATACAGAAAAATGAGCATGTTTGTCCTTTTTAATTTTTTTAATTGTTGGCATACACATATACAAGGCTTGCCTGCGAGGTAAGGCAAAAGAAGGACTTAAACCTCCTAAGTAAGCCTGACCACATTGGGGCAGCACAAGCTATGGATTTAGAAATGATAAATCATCTTTGTAACATAATGAACCAATTTACCTGTGCAATACTTTTTATGATCAAAATGTGTTATGTTGAAATGTCATTATTTTTTATTTGAAAAGAAGTTAAATGAATGAAAACAACATCTATTAGGGCTAGCAGTTGCGATGATGTCGCGCTACCAGCTTGGTCTCACGTTGGGGCAGACAGACGGCCACCTCGCAAGCCCGCCAGACGACCACGAGCTGAGAGTCGAAGTTGGAACTTGTGAGGAGTTCACACCACTCCCCGTTGTTATGCTTCGAGTAGAACTTTGGCAGTCGACCATGACGTGCTGTAGCTCCGCGGGTTCGTTGCATGCAGGGCAAAAAGTGGAAGCAACTTTGAATAGTAGCAAGATATTACTTTCAGTAGAATGCAATTTACAGTCTGTAAAATTTGTTACGTTTTAATATTTACTATAGTTAAGCCGTATAAGCACGCATAACAAGCTTTTAAACTTAAAAACGATGGTTGGTTCGATGTGGGGGTAATATTTTCATTTAACCTTGAAGTGGGGCTTCGCGGCGCTGCAGCTTCTTTTTCTTTTTGATAAAGTGTATTCATGCGGTAGCAGTCCTGTACAGCAGTGAAACGGCCTTTGCGGGGAGTAACATGTAGTTTGTACGTTTATTTCTTAATCTTTAATACTTCGAAATTTGGTATTCATTTCAAACTGAATTCAAGGGCCGTAATATTCATTTGAAAATTTCAAGTGCTTGAATATTAGCACAAGCCTATAGCTTCGTGATCTGCAGTGAGCTAAAACATGCATCATAGGCGTTCCCTTTGACGTATGTTTGTGCTGGTGAAGTCTTTCATAAATGCATTTACTGGACTTGCCTATGTACGCCTTTCTGTGGGAAAATGGAATCCTATAAACAACCCCAATGGTGTTCGTACTGTGTTAGATAGCACTCATACTGTGTTCTTCTTGTCTTGTGTCTACGCCATGTTTGCACCGATTTTTCCAAGTATGCGTAGTTTTCAAGACATCCACTCCTCTAATTTACTGCTAAGTTACATGCATACCAAAGTGCAATGTTTATGTGTATGGTTCATTTATTTTCCAGACTGTCAGCAAGCCAAGTGATGACCCGCACCTCTTTAGAAGAAGCGAAGGACCAAACAGAAATGCTCAAAAGGCTAGTAGCATGTTGCATGGTCATTACCACTGCAAAAAAAAAAAATGAACCCATATCTGCGATATCCATTGTTAGTATACCTGCTCTGAAAAAAAAAAAAAAGAGCTACACTACGCCCAGTGAATTGTTTTGAAGTCAGCACTTTCCCTTTTTCATTTTCCTTGGGTTTTTCTTTAGCTGTTAAACAAACTTAGCAGGTAGGCTGTCACACTGATAAGCTTGAGGTTGTGGGTTAGATTCCCAGCCATGGCAGCCCCGTTTTGATGGGGACAAAGTGCAGAAACAGCCATGTAGTCAGGTTCAGGTGGTAATAAAAGAGCCTCAGGTGGTCATATTTGACACCGAGCCCCCCCTGTGGCATGCTTGACAATGATGTCTTGGTTGTGGAAAATAAATCTCATGAGGCAGTGTGAAATAGTGGTTTTCAGCGTGTTGTTTTATGGTGTCAGCAGTGGCAGATGTGTATAAGTTCTGACAAAACATTTTTTTTTTTATGTGTACAACTGAAAGGAAAAAGCCCTTAACGTTTAAGTATAATTTTAAGGAAGTGCTTTTGTCTGTGGTGTCAAAATAAAAATAGCTTGGGCTATGGATATCAAACAACTTCATACGGGATAAACATATCTGTTATGTTACAGCTAATGCTTATAAAAATTATTCTTTTTAAGAGGATCACTAACTGTGGCTACTACTGCTCTGCAAAGATTAGCATTCAAGTGCATTGCCTTCCAGTCTTAGAAGTCTTAAACTGCGGTGTTATATAAGACACCTATACAAAAGGTAATATTCTTAAGCTCGAAAATGTCCAGAAGAGAGCCATATAATTCATTTATAACGATTTTGACACTGCTCAATGACTAACCCCTTCATCTGAAAGAATCCGCTCATCACATCTAAAATTCTTTGTATCAGTTAGTTAAGGGGCACTATAATGTTGATGTTAATAAATCAGTTAGTTAGGGGGCACTATAATGTTGACGTTAGTAAATGGATTTCATTTCTTCCGGTTATTCGATGTGCCAAAGGCACGGGCTAACAATAACACCTTTTTGTTGTCATAATGGCTCTTTCAGGTATTCTTTTTTTTTTTTTTCGGCAAACACTTTAGCAGCCACATCGTTCAAGCAGATCTTTGTCAGCATTTTCATCTCTTATTGATGGCTGAAACATAATTGGTTTAGTTTCATAGTGACTGTGTGTGTTATATCTGTGTTGCCTCTTCCTCTATATTTAATTGTGCATTTGATAAATGTTTTGTTTAATGACTGAACCTTAATTTGTGTTTTTCTGGCGTTTTTTTTTTATTTGCAGACTTTGCGTGTACATATATTATGAGTGCCATTATGTTGTATTTTCTTTCATGTACTGTATTCCACTCTACTGAATTCCTGGTAGCGACTGCAGTATGTATAAATAAAATAAAATCAATAAATAATAATAATAAATAAACTCCAGAACTTTTCATGTACTGTATTCTACTCTATTAATATCCCAGTAGGGATTGCAGTACCGTATCTATAAGTAAAATAAATAAATAATGTATAATAATAATTGAACTCCAGCACTTGCTTTTTATATTAGCTGTTGAACAAATTGCTATCTTGCGCACTGCTTTCTGATCTCAAGGTACTGATTATAGTACTGCAGTAAAGTCTTTGTAGTGTTGCCTTGAATCAGAAAAAATGTATGTACCTGCTTTGATGCCATTTTATCGGCCTAACATTCCAGCCGTGCCTTGTGAAATTTCGTAGTGGCTGGGACAGGCCTCCTGAGTGAATAACAAACACCTTCCTTTTCTTTTTCTCATTATCTACTTTAGCTTGTAAAGGACATCTATGGCACATGTGCGATAGCCATGTTGCTACGTGCAGTGCTAACATCTGTGCAATGTCATCTCTTGTTCCAAATGCAGACATATACGAGAGAAGGAGCTTCTCATCTCTCACTTGCAAAGTGAAAATTCTGAGCTTCGAAAGTCTGAAAGCAAAGCCAGGGTAAGGCTTTTTAACTTCTTCTTCTGTTGGTTCTGCACTCAAATCTAATTTTAACAAAGTTGCATCTTACAAGAAAATAACCTTGTTATATTCGAAAATTTGTTATAAATGTTTATTCCTAACAAAGTATATATTGCAAGACTATTTTTTGTTTACTTTGTTATAACTGATATTTCGTTATATCTGGGTTCGTTATATTAAGGTTCGAGTGTATACTTTATGACTTGACACACGTAAAAATCAACAAGGGTATCAATATGGGTTTGTTGGTTTGTGAAGTCGCATAAACTTTTATTTACGACATGCACGAAGTGCAATGCTCATTGTTTATTGTATTTAAATAAAAAAGGCCCCACGTCTGGCATTTTTGATTCATTCTCTTGTAATTAGGCAAAATCCTCGCTGTACTACTGATGCTTGCAGGAAATTTTCTGAATGAGTTGTGTTGAAAATTGATCGTATTGTCACAGCACATTCCTTGGGGCACAGAGGTGACGATTCATGAAAAGGCAATCTTGTTCCGCTACTCGTCCATTTGCTTAACATGGCAAAGGCCTTGCGCTATGCATGCATGATATAATTGTGGAAAAATAACACATTGGTGAAGGGAGAAAATAAAATACATTAGAATTAGTCTTAACCTGGTCCTTTTCGAACTATTCATGCTAGTTTATTTAAGAATTAGTGCTGCTTGTGTATTCAGTATTTATTTTAGTGATGAAATCATAGGGAAAAGAATGCTCATTCGTTTCGCAACTTGTGTAATTTTGTGTAGATTACCTTACCCTGACAAGGACAAGTAGCATTAAATAGCTCAGCAAGATTATGGGAAAACTATACGCTTAAACCTCATTATAACAAAGTTGCATATTACAAGACAATAAGTTTGTTATATCCGAAAATTCTTATAAAGGTTATTCTTAACACTGCATTTATTGTATCATTATATTTTATTTGCTTCGTTATAACTGATATTTTGTGATACCCAACTTTGTTATACTATTGAGGTTTGAGTGTAGTCAAGAATGAAAATTTTCAGAGCCCAGAATTCACAGGCGTAGGCCAGAAAAAAGTGGAACTCGCTCGAATCCACTCAAAAAATATATGTTGCACTTGGTTTTCACTTGGGCTCACCAAAGTATGCCTCACCCAGACTGACTCAGGCTTGCACTCGTGCCTCTATTCGAGTCTGATCGAACGATGGGTGAGCCAGCTAACTCGTGTTTTGGTGATATTTATATTTCCTCACAGCTTCAACATTAGAAGTGGGGCAGCTTGGGCTAGTTGGTATGACATGACAGTAGTTATAGTGCAAGAACAGGACGACGACAAAGAGACAAGAAGGACACGCTCGTGTCCTTCGTGTCCTTCTTGTCTCCTTGTCGTCGTTCTGTTCTCGCACTATAACTATCGTCAACATTAGTCCTGAAGTTTAGGTGCACACTATGGTAGCGGCACCTTTTTGTTTTTACTTTCTTTTATGACAAGTTCCATTAGGACAGCACATGATAAGGCACCACACTGGTTGCACTCATACTCACAGGCTAGTAGGGGGTCAAAATAAAAATCTATAATTGCAAGATAAAATTGTACTGACAAGGCAGACGTTACACATGAAGTAAATTCTACGAGAGAAGGAAAAAAAGGCAGAGCGAGTTGTCTCGAGCAAATTTAGTTCACGTGCGGCTCAAAGCTTGCTGGAGTCCCATGCACTTAGATTTTAAGAATGTCCATGTTAAAAAACATGAAGCAGTCGAAGTTTCCATACCCCCAACTGCAGTGTCTTTCACGATCGTGTCCTGGTGGGGGGCATAAAAGTGGTATATGTGCTTTGTGTCTGTCACTCACTTTTGTCCTAGGAACTCCAACGACGTCTCGATGAGCTGAAGGAGGCAGAGGAACTAGCACGCATAATGAAGGATGAGCTGAAGCGGCTACCGCTTGTTGAGAAAGAGCGGGCAAAGCTTCAGGAGGAAGTTGAGCAACACCGGTTAGTTACTTTTCTTTTCTTAAAACTTCTACTGCTCTAAATACGAGAGAAGTTTGTTCGAGGGGCCTGTTTTATTGTTACTTAGGACTGATGAAACCAGCTAACAGTAAGTCAAGAAATGCACAGGAGGTACCAATTGTTGCCTCTTTAGCTGTAATGCAATGATTTTGATGTAAGTTTGAAAGAAGTTAAAGTGTACAAAAGAATCACCCTGTCTGTCGTTGCGATCTAAACCCTCAAACTTTAATTCAATTGTTAGTGATGTCGGCGCATCGTTTTTCAATGCAACTTGTTCTTTCTTGCAGGCGGGCGCGTATGAATGTGCACCTGATACAGGAGCGCTTGTTAGCAGCTCAGCACAATACAGCCAAGGTGAAAGAACTGCAGACACTCAACTCACAGCTACAGGTGAATGTGGAGCAGCTTCAAGAGGAACTGGGAAAATGGAAGGAGTTGGCTGCTGAACCACACGGTCTCACGTAAGTTCTCACGTATTTTTATGCCTACTTGTTCCTTTACTTTCGTGTGACCGGGCTTAACTGACAAAAACTATTACGAGTGTCTTCTTGGGTGCATGTATTTGTGCATTCGCTGGTACCTCACTTTTCAAGTTTGTGGTGCACCAACTGGCTCAACCGCTAGTGCCTGCGTCTACATTTATTAAGGGTTTTTGATCACACATGCATAAAAGATGTGTTTCACCGACGATCAGATCAGTGACCATTCGCTAAGCTTGTATCTAATGTTGTACCTCGAGTATTACTTGTACTGTGAGTGATTCCTTTTGCTGTTGATATAAATAGCCTTTGCTGGTTTGACTGCTTGGTTCTTCACCATCACAACTACGTGGTTATATGACTGAAGCATAGCCAATGGACACTTTACTACACCGACGAACGTAAGGAAGACAAGGCACAACCCTACGAAGTAAAGTCTCCAGCTAACTCTTTCGGATACGATATTACATAATTCCACTAAAAGCTGGTGTAAGAGCATACACCCACTCTAGGTAGAAATGCTCTTTTCGCCCAGTCTCTTCGGGTTGAGAGCGCAACATAAAAGGATATACAAGCCATGCACTGACACTTGCTTAGATAGCGCACGCAGCAGTGATCGCGACTGCGCCCTTAGAATTAAAGCTCATTCATTGCTATTTGAGTGACCCCCCCCCCCCATCACAATTGTTGGCAGTGACACGTGTGGGGGGATGTTACAGCGTGCGCCCTCTGAGCGATAGGGATGGGTCGGCTTGTTTGATCTCTGCTTCAGCAGCACTCGTTGCCCTTATGATATGCAGGCAGATGTTATCAGTTTGGACTTCATACGAATCATGATGGCAAAAACTCATCTATAGTGTCCTTATAATTGCTATTGCAATAACTCATTAATAAGTAAATGTTACTGGCCAGCTCTGCCTTCAGTTTTCCTTTTGTATAATTTGCACATTTGTTTTTTAAATTTCACACCATAAGTGCTTATAATTAAAACCTCTTTTTTGGGGAAATGTGCTAATTTTGTTATATCTAGGTTTAACTGCATAAAGATTCCTGAGACAGAGGGATCAGTCATTTTTTTGTTGTTGTTGTTTTCTGTTTCTCTTTCCTTGCAGGAGTCCAACAGCAGTGCTGCAGTGCCTGGCTGATCTGCGGCGCTCTGAGTTGGTTCTGACAGAGCGACAATCAAAGTTATTAGCAGAGTAAGCATTTCCATCTGGGCCCAATGGGCGCTTTGTAGTGGCCACAGCAGTTCGCAGCTAAGCACAGGGTTTCTGGCTCGCAAAACTTCACAATTAATTTGAAAGAGCCAAGCACCAACATGAACGTGGCCAAGAAACACTGCCTATCAGTGGTCGTGGCTTCTGCAAACGTGTGAGCCAAACACGGAAGTGCTGCACATGCCAGGGAGTTTATAATTATGTTTCAAAGACAGCCGAAAAGAAAGGCAAATTTAAGGGCTCATTTTTTTTGCTAGACACAATGATAATGAGAACTGACAAACAATTATGACAAGGAAAGTACAGGGTATGTTTTTTGAAGTACTTGTAATGTAATTTTAATGAAATAGAAGTGGACAAAAAGTTGACTTGCTGTGGACAGGGACCGAACCTGCGACCTTCAAGTAATGCATCCGATGTTCTACCATTTGAGCTACCACGATGGCTATCCCCCCCCCCCCCCCCCCCGTCCACTTTATAGGGTATGTATGTGCATTTAAACGTTTGAGTGTCAGTCACCCCACATTTAAATACACATACGTACCCTATAAAGTGGACGGGGGATAGCCACCATGGTAGCTCGGTTGGTACAGCATCGGATGCATTACTCGAAAGTCGCAGGATTAGTACCTGGCCGTAGCAAGTTATCTTTTCATCCAGTTTTTTTTCTTCATTACAATTACTTCTAATAACATCCCCTATACTTACCTTGGCATAATTGTCTTTCATTTCTCATTAGAAATTACATCTTTCAGAGGGGAAGGATTCCACAAAAAACACAGCTCACCAAAAACAAAAGCAACACCTTTGTAGACTTGCAACTGCTTTATTCCTTTCTGAAAGAATGCACCAACTAGCACTTAAGCATGTGCTACTGAAAATCACATCAGCTATGGGCTCGGCTACATTAACAGAGGCAAGGATTTGGCCGTTGGCTCATTTGAGCATTCTTGGGCTGGCTAGATACCACGGCCACCGCAGGGTGTCACTACATGGTGGTGCCGCTCTCTGTAGTCTACTGAAATTACCGACTTGACAGTGTGTTTGCGATTATCCGTGCTTTCCTGGTCTTGTTCAGGAACGAAACGCTGCGGAGCAAGGCCGAGACCTGCACCCAAGAACTTCGCCGAATGAACGCCAAGTTTGTGAAGAACCAGTCACAGTTTGACGAGCAGACAGCGTTGCTGCGCCGAATGCAGAGGCGCCTACTTCTCTTGGGCAAGGTGATGTGCGTTTTGTATATCTAGTGCAGAAGAGCCCTTTAGGGGCCCGGACTGTTGTATGCTGTCGTCATCTTATGTAGCCTGGTGTAACAGTGGCAAAATCACTTAAAGCTTGGTCGCCTGTAGCGCCTTGATGATATCAAGTGCAGAGCACTTAGGGGGCCCGGACTGTCGTACGCTGCCATTTCTTCACATAACGCAGGCAAACAGTTGTCAGTGGAAAGAGAGTGTAAATTATAGAAAAAAAAAGAAAGCAAGTGAGAAATAGAGAGAAAAAGAAAATCACTGCCATAAACACAAAGTGAAGGATGTTAGAGGAGCGTGCTCGGATGAGCACAGGGTGTTTCTCAGAGAGACCGTTTCTGTAGGAAGGCTTCTTAACGAGCCGGCCCATGGTGTGTACGTGGAAGGCAGCGTTTTCAGGCACGTTCCGCAGCTGACACTGCTCAGTCTTGGCCCTGTCGATCAGCTCGTTAACCACCTGCCCCTTCGTGGCATACTGGCTTCTGCCGTGAGTCAAATGCCTGACGTTCACAAATGCAGGCGTGGAGCTATCAGGCATTCTTCAACGGGGTTGAGGGTGGGCAGGTGGGGGGCCCCGGGAGAATGTCAGTACCTGTATGTAAGACTCACACTCATGGTAGGAACTTGTCACTTGCTGCTGCTGTGCCCACGAAGCGACGATAATGAAGTGGACATAGTCGCGAGGGCCATCGAAAACCGACGCTTTGGGTGCCAGCAAGCCATATATGTAGTGAGCTTTGTTAAAATTACTGGAGAGGATGCCTGACTGGAGAGGATACCACATTTTTCCTGTTAGGGCATTAAAAGAATGTAATTTTTTTTTTAACTCACACCTATGTTATTGTACACTAATATGGGGAAACACAACATTATTAATCTTGCAGCAAATATTTCTGGTCCAAAAAATTCGCCGCGTGCTATAGAAAACTTCTCTCATCTGGAAAACACAGACCCTTTATTTCAAAAACATAAAATCATGAAGATTAATAACATATACAAGCATAAACTGCTTAGAAAAATGCTATATTAGGAAAAATAGAACTATTTGAAGAAATAGCGAATCTTCAAGCAAATAAAATTTCCTACCTTTTCAGGTATCTCCCTTCATATCATGTTCCTTTCGCGCGTACCCATTATGGGGAAGAAAAACTTGATCATGTACTCGCTCTCACCCTAAATGAACTATACCAAAAAAAAAAATGTTGATGTTTTAAGCAGTACTAACAAAAGCTTGGTGGATCTCTTTTTATAATGTATGCCTTTATATGAATGTATGAAGCAACTTATGATTCTTTAGTAGTTCTTAGCAGTAGTTTCTTTCTCTTAGTTTTTTTTTTCATTAGACATAGTTCTTTTTGCTGTTAATCTGTTTTGATGTTTGCTGCACATGATGATGTTTACTGCACATGATGAAAAAGCTGCACATGTGCAGCTTTTTCTCTGATCTCCTATTTTCGCATGAACATTGCACTGTATTGGGCTTTGGCAATGCGAAAATAAAATTTGGATTTGGAGTGGCGATCAGAGAAGTGTACACTGGCAACACAGGTGCACACACCGGCGGCCACCAAACAAGGCGCGAGCAAGCTCCTAAAAGAATAGAAAAAAAAAGAAATAGTTACAAATAAAGAGAACGAACACAGAAAAAAAACAGGAAAAAAGAAAAAGAAAGAAAGAGAGGAGGAAAGGTAGAGAAAACTGAAGAGAAACAAAGAAGGCTACCAAGCTGCCTTATCTTTTTTTTTTTGGTGTGGAAGTGGCACTGGCTAATAGCCACATCCATGTTGAAAGTAGTGTCAGTAATTCCTTGCTGCTTATGCTGCAGTATTCAATGATGCTTTAGCTACACTGTAGGCTGAAGAAAACGTGCACTCTATCAACTAGAGTATGCTGGACAGAACTGTTGTTTTGGTAACCAGTGTAGGGTGCCTTGTTCACAGGGAAGAAATGCTATGAGGTCTTTATTACATTTAAACATCAAAGATCTGATGCATTTGTGTATAACTCAATGAGGGGAACCCCATGTCAAATTTATTATAAGTACTAGACTGTATGTAGAGTGATTGAAAGAGCTGATGGGGTGATAATTTTTTAATAGCGCAGACATTTAAGGCTCAAAGACTCTGTCGAGGATCTGTCGCAAACCTTTTACTTGTTACGTCTGAAGCGGGACTTATTAAGAAGGTTCTATCTCAGCTTGATTATTCAATCATCCCAACAGCGTTGCGGCAGCACAGCTGAACAGTATTCTAGACAGACTGATATTTCTCCTCCAGTTTTACAATCCCGAGCTGGTTTACAACTGAAACAAGTGCACGATCTGGTAATGTAACCGCTGCTACCCACTGTTCCCGCATCGCGCGTCCTGCAAACAAACGAATGAAAAACGATACCCACAACCGCTTTCCAAAACATAAAATTAATTTTCATGTAAAATTGAAAAAATTGAGGCCTGTGAAAATTAAGTTTCGTTACAGTAAACGCTCATTGATTTGACGCTCAGTAACTTTGAAAATTGAAATTCGGACATGTTCTCTGGTCTTGGCCAGCATATGCATCATTTAATGGCATCAAGTTCTCGTTAATTCAGTCATATTTAGCCGCAACTCAGTTTAATTTAGATCAGACTCGCCAAGCCTGAAGTGTCGCACGCGTGCAATGCAAATAAACCAGAATTGCGCTGGCAGACAGCTGAAACATTCTCGGGCTTTCAGAAACAGAAAGGCACGGTTTCAATCTGCAATCACCTTTTTGGTACGTAATAAGGTATCGGTTCAAAGTATTCTTCAGATTAAAACTGAGGGTTGTTGAACGGCAATCAAATTTGGGGGGAATTTGCAAATGACAAACATTGGGGCTTTTTTACTGCTCTTATGCAAAATAATGACAGGACTTCCATATTTCTCAAGAAAAAGTGCATTCAGCAATCGACGCTTGTTTACTGTTTTCCTGATATTTTTGTTAATTTGGCATTCTGTTATATTCGGACAGTTTTTTCCAGTCCCTATAAATCTGAATTAATTAGCTTTTAGTACTTTAGTTTATGTCTGGATCGATATTTGACCCTTTTTTTGTTTGGTATAATATTTAACTTAAAAGCAACTATTCTGTATTTTTTGAATGATAGGTTCCGAATAGTAGCCCTAGTAAGTAAAAAAAAGGCTTGCTTTGGTTTTTCTCATCAGGAAAGGGAGTCTTACCGGGCCATGATCGAGAGCTACCAGAAAGAAGCTGGCCCCGATTGGCCAGCTGCAGCTGCCAAGCAGATACAATCTCTGGAGACTGTGATCACCGACTATCGCCACTCCCTCGAACAGGTGTGTAGTTGCTCTTACTCTAGAATTGCAGCTTTCGCTCGAGAAAGTCGATGCACTGATCTTGAATTTTGTGTGTGTATGTGTGTGCATGCGTGGAGCAAACACCTGTGCATGCTTGTGTGTGTGCAAAGCAGTACCTTGCTTCAGGTACTTCACCAGCCTCTTACCCTTTCCCTCCCATCGGCAAGTATAGTAATCTTAAGATTTTCTGCCAAAATGTCCGATGACAACTACACTTGTCATCAACAAAAATTGGTCCCACGTGCAGCTGTGCTCGTCCTAGTCATATTTCTCGATGCTAGGTGGCCACACTCGTCCATGTTGTTGCAGTTTCTGGTGTACACATATCCAAAGGAGTATGGCCACCAGTGTGGGTCCGGTCCTAGCGAGCCGCAGGGCACGCGTTAACCGTCGTGGTGGCGAGAACACGATACTGCTCAAAGTCGCAACACTTTATTGTGGCAACACCAAACGCAGTACAGCCCGTTGCAAAGGCGCGACGGGAAAACAAGTAGGCCTATCCACGCCACGGGCATAAAAGTACTACACAGGGTGCCACAAGCACGTCTCCGCGGTAAAGGTGATCCACGGAGACACCGGGACCAAGGCCCGTTTGCTCGAGCGAGGGCAAAGGCACTCGCGTTGGCTTCGGAGGGAGACGGGTCGGCGTAGCTAGGCCACGCACTAGGACACCGTACCACTCCTCGGCCGAGCGTACGCAAAGGGGCAACAAAAGGTGAGCGTTCGTCTCGGGCGCGAGGCGCCGTCAGCGAAGTTTGACGAGCCCCGAGTGACGGGGGGGGTCAACGGACAGAAAAGATTGCGTGGCTCACACATGCGATACTCTCCGGGACCGCAGACCTCAATGACGTCTGCAGTCCCGGAGAGTATCTACCTTCCGCTCCCGACGCAGCGCGCGAGAACCTCTCGGGAGACTCCGCGCGCGGCGCCACAGTCAACATCCTCTACCGGGTGAGGGAGTTAAACGTCACTCCGCTCTCCCAGCGCGGCAGACAGCAAAGGAGGGCAGACATGTCGGGACATGAGAACGGCAGAAAAGGCGGCAAAGCCCGCACAAAGGCAGCGGGCTAGCCTCAATTCCCACATACCCCTCTCCTAAATTTGCCCTTTACCGGTCTGCAAAAGGCAGCCGGACTTCACCCATACAGTTAAAATGACACTGCTATGAGCGACAGCTAACCTCGATCCAGCCCTGTTACTGCTGCTAAAAAAAATGATGACAAAGGAGAAACAAAAATATAAATAACAAAATAAACACATGACGCTATGCCTCAATTCCCACAAGTTGTGTCTGGGCTTTCATTTTATCGCCGTTTTTCATGCTGTTGCCATGCAGTAAAGCTGTTATAGAGCCATCTTTTTTCGAGGGGCCCCGCCGCGGTGGTCTAGTGGCTAAGGTACTCGGCTGCTGACCCGCAGGTTGCGGGTTCGATTCCCGGCTGCGGGGGCTGCATTTTTGGTGGAGGCGGAAATGTTGTAGGCCCGTGTACTCAGATTTGGGTGCACGTTAAAGAACCCCAGGTGGTCAAAATTTCCGGAGCCCTCCACTACGGCGTCTCTCATGATCAAATGGTGGTTTTGGGACGTTAAATCCCACAAATCAATCAATCTTTTCGAGGGGAAATTGGTGAAGTAAAGGAACCCCATTTAATGAAAGTAATGGTACCAGTTTATTTAGGGAAAAAATGCTCTGCAAATTTAGTGTTAAAATAATTAATTTGGTACATTAATTCAGGTGATTTTTTTTTTCACAGTAAAAGAAATGTTGAAGGGACCCTGAAACGGTTTTGGTGAATTTGTACAAACACATTGGGCCAGTAGACCAAGTTCCAGGGTTTATTTAGAGACTGATTTGAGCTCTCTGTGTAAACTGTGTAATTTATTACAATGCTTTAAAGCTGTGAATCGCTGCAGGTCGGTGCAGATCATTGCGACTCGGCCATACGCGTTTGCTGCCGCCAATATACAGAGCGACATGCTTTGGCCACTTTACAAGACTAGAGCACATCAGCAGTCGCGTCACTGTGGCTGCTGATCTGATTGGCTGTCGTGGCCTTTAGAATGCCCGAAAGAAAGATCAGCTGGTAGGAGGGCAACACCCGTCGTAGCACATATAAACCACTCCGCAACCTTCCTCTCTGTTGCCAGACAGCGTGTGTGCTGCCGGATGCTCTATGTGATGGCCTCTGAGACTGCATGCAACCTATCAGTATCCAATCTCGGAGGCCTGGATTGGTAAAACCTGAAATCGTCGAGCAGGCTCATGAGAGCTCCGCAATCGCCAGCGTGCCTCATGAGTTTAGGAGGCCAGGCAGAGGCAAGGAGGAAGGCATGATGGAAAAATTTGTAGTGGCCTTGGCACGCGGGGTGTGCCAAAGTTGCCATTTTGATTCTGTTCAGATTATCTTTTTTGCATACTCTTGCCCTCTTTTCTCCTCTCTCTTTCTCCTTTTTATTATTTCATTATTTTGTTTCAAAATTTTACTGCCGCACGCGTTGTGGCTAATCCCCGTAGTGAACTGTGCCATTCTTCCAAGAACAATCTTCATCATCGTCACACGGCGTGTGACTAAATTTGTGGTGCGAGTGGTTTGATGATGCTCTTGCCTAAACGCTGTCAAAACTTTAAAAAACCATTTCAGGGTCTCTTTAGCAAGGGACATGATACTCAATTTTTTCTTTATCAATTGATTTTGAAACTTTTGTAAGAACTGTGTGGTGGAGGCGGCAACCGTAAAGCCGCGAGACGGCGCCGCAGCTGGGGGCTGTCATCGTCTTCGTCATGGACACTGCAAATGGGTAGTGAGGGAAGCGGCAATGGGGAATAAAGAGTGTGTTCAACGAGAGGTGCTGTACTCGCCTCTTTCCTGACAAGCGCAACAAAGTTGCAATGAGGTTGGTTTATACAAGTCACATTACAGTCACATGGCAAAGCATTACAGCCAACATGATGTGTCAAATGCAGAATGCTTGCCAAGATGTCACCCATATTGGTCAACATGCCTGGGTCGATCAGCGGTTGTGTTATAGAAGCCAAGCAATTCTTGCATCTCCTCGGAAGATGCCAAGGGCAGCCTGGCATACTTTTAAGCAAAACTTGTACTCATGTTGGTACATACCTTTTATAAATCATGTTGTTGGCTGCTTTTCAGGTGGACAAAGAGTTGCATGAGCTGCGATGTCGGAGGATATTCGATTCCACAGCAACCAGCGTCGAAGTGCAAACTGACGACATTCAGTGAGCAACTGTATTCTCATTCTTCATTTGGCAGCCGCATTGCACCTACATTTAAATGAAGTGTGCTAACATGGCTTGTTTCTTTTCTTTCTCCCTTCAACAGATTTGCTGAGGTCAAACCGGTAAGTGTGCATGAACTTTTTTTCTCTTGCGCAGTGCTATAGTGCTAATTACTTAGGCAAAAGCCTCATGTGGCCCATGACGAGCAAAATGTGACCGTCCAGAAACATCCACAACACACTGATGGCAACGCATATCCCCTTTAGACACATATTATGGCACACTGTCTGCAAATATGCCAGATTTGCATGGCATTATTCTAAGGCACTCAATATTACATTCCAAGATAGAAAATGAAAGAATGCGTTATTTGGTGTGAGTTGCATTTATTAGTGGTTTTGATTAGCATTTTATTAAGTCAGTCAGCTTACATTCTTGCATGAAAAAAGCAAATATTAAGTCCAAAGTGCATGCCCAGTTTGTTTATTGCTCGTATTCGTTCCAAGCAAAGAGGAATAATACTCTTGATGTTGATCCCGAAACACGGCATTTCGAACAGTCGTCAAACATGGTAGTGTTTCTAACAAATTGATCTTCTGCAACAATACGTAGCACCGCGACTTTGAATCACCACTAGTTGTCCTTTCAGGAACTCGTCGCAATTGCATTTCCACAAAGCACATGCGCACGCCCACAAAGCACATGCGCACAACACAATATTTTGCAACTTTGTTCCATCATTTAGCACTGGTGCCCATAAATTGGCCGCTGCACACACTAATCAAAAAATTGCTGTACATTGTACACTTTGCCGTTGTAGGGAATATGGCACCAAAAGTATCACATGACCTACGTGGCACAAGTTGAGCATTAATATTATTCACTTCATCTTTGCAGTGTTCTTGAGATGAAAGATAGCTTTAAAATTTACCGTGTTACTTCTTTTTTTTCTTGCTTCAGCATAGAACACAGGCATGTTTTTGTGACAAAGAGTGCGTTTTATTCTAGGAGGACCCGAGCTTCCGCATCGTGCATTTAGTGGAGAATCCTTTGGAGATGGCGTTTCGGCAACGCGTGGAGAATCTGAACAAATTAGAAGAGGAGAATGAGAGGCTGCGTGCTAGAATAAAGGTAAAGGTGACAACATTACATGTCTTTCTGCTAACTGCTCATTTGTTGTCTGAAGCTTTCATCTTACTTTTTATTGTTTCTTTTTGTAAATTGTGCATATAAACAAGCCTAACAGCCAGTTTGTAAAGTACAGTCAAACCTTAATATAACGAATTCAAATGTAACAAAATTTGGTTAAAATGAAATAAATGAGTCGTTGTGTTGCTTTTCATGCATTGTTACCAATTATAAACACTTTTTCTTGTATAAGTAAGGCCCTTCCGTGTCAGGTGCGACGTTGTTGTGGTGAAGCTCAAGTGTTGTAATTGTTTACCTATGAGAAGAACGAGAGTAATCGGAGAGCTTAAGTTCTTTTTGGGTTACATCAATATAAAGCTAATGGACTACGAATCCAAGGATTGTGTCATGGCAATTAAGTGCTAAATAAATTCTCGCGGATTTCATGCTATAACTGTGTTACAGTTGTTAGCAACACTGGTCGATGCGTTAAACAGTGCATATGCTGGCCATAACTGAGGAGCACGTCCAAATTATCTTACTTTCCTAATTAACAACGGTCATGTTAACCAGCTTGTACTGCATATTCATCTCGTCTGTCGCATCATTTGCACTGACAGATCTTGGAGGAGTTTGGGAACTGTCAGGACATCACTGCCCTGGTGCAGCTGAAGTTGGAACAGGACGGTGCGCTACCTGACCGAAAAAGTAAGCAGCTCTGATATTTTCTCACCTGGAAGTTCTTCAGGCCATTTTTAAAGCAACACTGACATGGCAGTCATGTATGCCAGTGATGTACTTAAAAAAAAAAAGACACTAGGCCTGCATGAAATGCACACAACATTCATAGTAAAGGCTGAAAGAGTGGCCTCTGTGGAGCCAATGTCAAACTGTTGGAGCAACTAATAGAAAGACGTTCAAGGTATATCCGCTGCACCATCAATTATGACTTTAGCACCCACTATGGCTTTATTCGTCTTTCTGTGGACAAGTGAGGTACCCACTACACATCTCTAAGGCACTAGTATATGCACTTTGTTGATGCTGCATGTGTTTGATCAAGATCAAGAAATATGGATGAGCACTTTCATATAGGTGGGAAGCATTTAACTATACATTCGTTGCTCAATTAGAACTATGTGATTCCTGCTTGCTATTTTACTTTTCTTCCACGCTATATATGAATGTTAACGAGATTTCTTGCCTGACATGATCGTGGCGGCTGCATTTTCGATGGAGGCGGAAATGTTGTAGGCCTGTGTACTCAGATTTGGGTGCACGTTAAAGAACCCCAGGTGGTCAAACTTTCCGGAGCCCTCCACTACGGTGTCTCTCATAATCAAATAGTGGTTTTGGGACGTTAAACCCCACAAATCAATCAATCAATCAATCAATTGCCTGACATGATGCGTGTATTCAAAATGAAGTGTATTCAAAATGAACAGATACTCTTTTTTCATGTAATAATATCGTTAGTACTAATTGTTTTGGTTGTAAGTACCTGAATTACGTGGGAAAATGGCTACAAAGTCTATACCTGCAACTTCTTGCTGTGCACAGGCCTTCAAGATCAGCTGGCTTCGGCTGAGGCCAAGAACCGGCGGCTCATGGATGCGTTTCGGCGCACCAGTCAGGACTTCCGGCAAGGCTGCTATGCATTGACTGGCTACCGGATTGATGTGCTGAGTCAGGGCCACTACAAGCTGACACACATGTATGCCGACTCTCCCGACGACTACCTGCTGTTTCAGGTAAGCTGCAAAATAGTTCCACTGAAACCAATCTAGAACCTGAAGGGGTGTCTTAATATTGAAGTGCCTCCATCTAGTCCAAGTGTACTAAGGATCAAGAAAAGTTATCAATTATTCAATCGAATGTTTTTTCACCTCTAAAGAAAGCGAAATATAAGACTTGTGTGAAGTTCATTTCGTGGTGCATTTTTCTTTTCTTTTTTTCTTTTTACACAGTCCAATCATTTTGTTTTTGAATCTCTTAAACCTTTCTTTGGGAAGTCTGATTTTGAGTGTGTTTGGAAAAAAGGAAGACTGATTTTGAATACACTGCCCGTGAAGTGTCATATTCACATGTTTACCATGGTGCTGTTACCACTATGAATGTTTCGTGCCTTTTTTTATTTATTCTTCTCTGGCTGTGAACAAGTGAAGCCATTTGATGCACAGCTTTTTTTTTTCACAGTTATTTCTTTCTGCAAGGTTGAGAGAAACATAAGTTTGATTTGACTTTATATGTACTTACAGGCGTCTACAATAGGAGAAGAAATACTGAAAACACTTTTAAAGGCCATAGCAGCTAAATACAATTGGCAAGCACAGCTGTCTAGTGATAAAGTTATGGTAACACTATATGCTCAAGCTGAAAGGTACCTCTCAGAATTCAGTGTATCACACACTTAAACGTACATTATAATTATCCATTTGTTAAGAAAACAAGTACGGTATTCCTTGTCATACAGTATGGCTCACGACTGTACATGTAATGTGTATCCATACACTTAATGTACACTTGGTCAACTGAGGTGTTTGCTAGGCTTACGTGAATAGCCACATGCTTCAAATATTTAATATTGTGTTACAATATTTAATTTTGCTCCAACACAAATTTAGGAATTTTGAAACTTCAAGGTATTTTATGTAATCTTGTACAAATATTCGAACAAATGTTAGAGCATTCAAATACACTATGATTCGAAATTATATAGTGAAAATTTCAAAGTATTTGAAATGAACGAATGAGCGTAAATCAGTGCGCATTTAACTCTCTGTAAAGATGGTTTTGCTGATGGTTTTGCTGCCTGGTGCCTATAGAAAGCATCTATAGGCACCAGGCACGGGGCGACCTTGAACTGGTGGCGCCTCGATCTGTGGCAGTGGGGAACTAATGGCACGTGGGGGCCAAAACGGGTGCAGGTGCTTGCTGAGGGGGTTCAAGGCTGGATGCTACATTCCTTTCATTGTGCTGCCATTGCTTCTGTTGTGCGTGGCCGAAATCTACGTGAAGTATACAAGGACTGAAGATTACATTATCTGTTAAAAAAAAACATATCAGGGTCAACAAAGCATCAAAAAGAAAAGAAAACAGGAGCAAGCAAGAACTATAATGAAGGAATAAGTGTAATCATGCTAAGGTTATAGCCTGGGCGATTAGGTTCTCATACATAGTAAAAAACACAGTGCAAGAACAACAGGAAAGGAAATAAGGAGACCTCCTCCTTTTCTTTCCTGTCATTTTTGCACTGTTAACGAGTTACCACAATGTTAACGAGTAGACACAATTACAAAGTATTAGGGAAGATTCGGCAGATCCCACACATTGTGGATAGGTTTATGCGAAGCAGCCAGTGAGTCTGTGCTGCATTTTTTAGCTTTGAGTTAAGCGTAACGAAATGCATCGCGTTTTTGTAAATAGAGTAGTTGTGTGAACATAGTGGGCTTGCCAGCCATGCTGACTACATTGTCGTTTCAGGGTAACTTATGGTTTGACGTAATGTCAGAAAGAGACGTCATTTTTATTGAAACAAAGTGCAGGCTACGATTCAATTCACATTTCGCATTCAATGCTGTGAATATCGTACTTAGCATACGTCAGTGTTTCTCCGGGGTTAAACAACGCCTAACTATAGCTTGCTGAGTTGTTATAGAAGCGCATATGTAATTTTTATCTGACGGTTATAAAAGCAGAGCCAACGCGTACTGTAACCAAAATTGGCGTTAAGCCCACATAACGTCTGTATCATAGCATTAGGTGTACATAAGTAATGTTTATTACCTTGTCATGAAATTAGAAAGCCAGCACTGCAGCCAAGACTGATGTAGGTTGCACAGACATTTTCTTGCACATAGGGTCTTTTCAAAAGCAGTTTCAACACCGGACTTGGCTCTGTTGTAGAATATTTGATGGCCACTAAGAATGCCTGGGCTCGGTTCCTTCTGGTATCCTGATTTCTATTCCTTGCTTACCTTGGGTCGTCAATGTTGATGCCCCATTTTCTTGGCGCGCACCCGTTTAAGGTACCAATGTCTGTTCTTGCCACTTCAGGGTAGATATAAGCTGTGAATCACCTGTAGCTTTTACATGCATCCCGCGGCCCGGGTATTGGCCACACGTAGCTGTAGGAAAGGATTTCATGACGTACAGGATAAGATTTTCGTGCTACTCATGTCACAACTAGACGCTAATGTTCGTCATACTTTTGTAACCACTTATTCTTGTATTAGTTAATACCAATTAGCTTAAGGAGGCACCATGAAAACATCTATATTGACTTCGGCGTCTAGTAGATAGATATACACGTAGATAGGAACACTCAAAGTGTCTTAGTTCACTGAGAATTCCTGCACATTTAAAATAGAAATAGAAATGGTGCAACTACATGGCAGCTTGTCACATCATCTGTGGGGTGCACTTGCAACGCGATCTACGCTCGTCGCCTCTATATTACGGGATTTCACGCACATGACCTGCTTCATGCAAGCAGCAACCTTTCTCCAGAGCAGACAAATGAAAAGATGTTATACGACAGCTAGTCAAGCTTTGAAAGTCACGGCACACATTAACTGGCATCGTTATGGGTGCACATGCACTGTCAGGGCTCACCACTAGTGCGAGCCCCGACAGCCCTGACAAAAAATTTGTAATTTGAAATAAAATTGTTTCACTCACTCATTTAAAGCCTAAAGAATGTCTATTTTAGAATGTTTCGCCAGTCGGGCCTGTCTCATTTGCTGTCCTGAATGGGAGGAGGCATCCTGCCCCTTGTTCGAACGTAAACAAACGCTTAAAAGCACAGCACCACGCAGAGAAGCCAAGTCGTTTGATGTTCCGAAGGCGTTCCTCGGTGTGAACACCTGAAGGGACACGTGTCATCCTTTCTAGTTGACTTGGCGACCATTAGACGCTGTCACGACAGCAAATGACAGTGTGGGACTCTTTCAAAATACCCACAGCGGGTCCCGTTTTTTTTAACGCGCGTACAACAGTTGAAAGCTTCATGCATTGTTCAAGGAATGTTTTTTTTATTATTATTGCAACATGGACTTGCCTTTAAAGCATAATATTTTTTTTTGCATGTATGTGTATTAAATGTGCGCCGTTAGGCTGGTGTTATCGCTGCTGCTTCTCATTGCCTTGGGCAACAAACATAATGCCATACAGCTTCAAATTGCTCAAAACGAAACACCGCTGCTACTCTACGAATTCGATGGCGAAAGTTGCAGAGCCTTCTCCGCGTGGTCTGCTTCACATGCCAGCACTGCCCCTGCTGCCACTCTCGGCGCTGTTCGGGAGGAGCGCAGCTGGTGCCGTACGGCGGCCGCCCTGTGCCTTTACAGGTGTACATTAGTCCACATGTTACCTCCTAGTGAAGTGATGCTAAGCCGTGAAAACACCTGTACAGGGGAAATCCACAGTGCCACAAAGATTTACTTCAAGGTTAAATGAACATATTACCTTCGCATCGATTCATGATTCTTTAAGTTTAAAAGCTTGTTATTCCAGTTTACATGCTTTAAGTATAGTAAATTTTAAAACATAGTGTATTTGACTGGTAATCACTTGTATTGTACCAAAAGTCAAATCCTGCTATCTGAAGTTGTTTCCACTGCCTTTGAATGAAAAAAATTGCATTTGCACAAGCCTTGCTTCAGGTTTAATATATATATAATGCAACGAGCAAGGTTGCATAAAAACACAGGTTATTATTCGAGAAACGTTAGCCGCAACAAGCTGGTACAGGCAGGAACCCGGCAAGCATGAGCCACACACGGACGTCAACGTCTTCTTTCAGGCTGGCACAGAGCTGGCGCCTCTATACTTCGGTACAATTACTCCCCGCGCAGAAAGGAGCCAACCTGGCGACTTAGGGAAATGACACGACAAGGGGGTCATAGCGCGGTTTGAGGCGTGATACGCGTACTGTTTCACGCCCACGGCAGCGTTGGTCCGGAGGTGGATCAATGGGCTCAACTTCATAGTTGACAGGAGATGTTTGTCGCACCACACGGTAGGGGCCATGGTATTTCGACGAAACCTTCGGGGAAAGACCGGGAGGGGTAGACGGGACCCAGAGCCAAACCAGCATTTCTGGGTTAAAGTGTACACTAGACGCAGAGGAATGGTGATCAGTTTTCTGGCGCCATTGGTCTTGTGCGGTAAATGAGCGAGCGAGTTGACGACACTCTTCGGCATAAGCAGCTGCCTCGGAAACAGGTGTCGCTTCGGAAACATCAGGCCTGTGAGGGAGAATGGTGTCCATGGAGCATGATGGCTCACGTCCGTACAGGAGGAAGAAAGGAGAAAAGCCAGTGGTTGTTTGTGGCGCAGAGTTGTACGCGTACGTGACAAAAGGGAGCACTTGGTCCCAATTAGTGTGGTCGTCAGAGGCGTACATGGCAAGCATATCTCCAAGGGTACGGTTAAAGCGTTCTGTCATGCCATTGGTTTGAGGATGGTATGCCGAGGATTTCCGATGGACAGTGCGACATGCCTTGAGCAGCTCGTCGACGGCGTTCTAGAGAAACACGCGTCCACGGTCACTCAGTAATTCACGAGGTGCACCGTGTCACAAAATTAGATGGTGAAAAAGAAAGAACGCAACGTCTTTCGCAGTGGTAGCAGGCAGCGCAGATGTTTCAGCGTAGCGTGTCAAATGATCGACGGCGACGATAATCCACCGCTTGCCTCGAAGAGTGTTGGGTAGAGGACCATAAATATCAATTCCAACGCGGTCGAATGGTCTCACTGGGCAGGTTAAGGGTTGCAAAGGGCCAGCAGTGCCGTGAGAAGGCGTCTTGCGTCGTTGACACGTGGTGCATGACCAAACGTACTGGCGAACGTGCCGATACATGCCGCGCCAGTAGTATCTTAGACAAAGGCGAGAGTAAGTCTTAAATACTCCAGCGTGGCCACACTGGGGGTCATCATGAAAGGCAGCGCAGATGTCCGAACGCAAATGACGAGGGATGACAAGGAGCCACCTACAGCCGCCCGTCACGTAATTGCGGCGATACAACAAGCCTTCACGGACAGCAAAGTGTCTTTTTTGACGAGAGAGGGAGCGTGAAGTCGTTTCTGACGAACTGTGAGAGAGGACGTGAAGCAAGGAATTGATCCAAGGATCCTTGCGCTGTTCGGATGGCATGTCAGTGATGCTCAATGATGACGAATCACAAATGGCAGTTGATAAGCAGGCAAGATCAGGAGGCAGTGGAGAACGGGATAGTGCATCGGCGTCTGAATGTCTGCGTCCTGAGCGATAAACAGCACGGATATCGTATTCCTGAAGGCGTAAAGCCCAACGAGCGAGGCAACCAGTAGGATCTTTCATGGACGCTAACTAGCATAAGGCATGGTGATCTGTGACAACATCAAACTGGCGTCCGTAAAGGTAAGTGCGAAATTTTCCTATAGCCCAAATGATAGCCAAGTACTCCTTTTCCGTGACGGAATAGTTGGACTCTGCCTTCGTTAGGGTACGGCTGGCATAGACGACAACGTACTCGTCGCAACCATCCTTGCGTTGAGCGAGAATGGCACCGAGGCCGACACCGCTTGCATCCGTGTGAATTTCAGTGGGTGCATTGTGATCGAAATGGCGGAGAACTGGAGGAGACGTGAGTAGCCGGCGCAGCGTTGTGAATACGCCATCGCAGCGGGAATTCCAGCCAGAGAGGTCCGCGCTACGGGAGAGAAGCTGAGTCAGAGGGGCAATTGTAGAGGCAAAATTGCGAATGAAACGCTGAAAATAGGAACACAAGCCTACGAAACGAAGCTCCGTTAGGGTAGTAGGCTTGGGGTACTCGTCAACGGCACGCAGTTTGGCAGGGTCTGGCGATATTCCTTCTTTTGAAACGACGTGGCCGAGAATTGTGAGTTTGCGGGCGCCAAAACGACATTTCTTGAAGTTTAGTTGCAACCCCGCTGCCGTAAGGCACTGGAGAACTTGTTCCAGATGGGAAAGATGAGTTTCGAAATTCGCCGAGAATACAACTATTTCGTCTAAATAGCAAAGACAGATGTTCCATTTAAGTCCCCTGAGGACACTGTCCATCGTTCTTTCAAAAGTCGCAGGCGCATTGCAAAGACCAAAGGGCATTAAATTAAATTCATATAAGCCGTCAGGGGTTACAAACGCCGTTTTTGGACGGTCTGGTTCAGCCATTGGCACTTGCCAATATCCAGAGCGCAGATCCAGTGAAGAGAAAAACTCCGCACCTTGAAGGCAATCCAAGGTGTTGTGATGACGTTTATTCGAGCCGAGAAGTCGCAACGAGGTCGCAACGGAAAGTGGGCGTACGGCCAGTCTGGCAATGGCGGCACAAACTCTCGCGCAAGCAGAGCACGGGCTTTTTGTTGTCTTCCGAAGGCGCATACGCGTTGGTGCGTATGCTCCACTACAATACCCCCGGGGTGAAGGGTAGCCATCCTGGCGACTCAGGGAGTAGGCACAATGAAGGGGTCGTAGTAGGGCTTGAGACGATCGACGTGTACGGTCTCGCGTCCTCGACGGCGCAAATCTGGTGATTGTGTTAACGGCTCGATGATGTAATTCACCGGGGAGGTCGCGTCAATGACACGGTACGGACCATGGTACCGGGCCAGAAGTTTAGAAGACAGGCCAGGAACGTGCGGGGGCACCCAAAGCCACACAAGGGAGCCAGCACGAAATGTAGGAGCTATGCGGTGAGCGTCGTCGTGTCGAGTCTTTTGTAGACCTTGAGCCTCACTTGTCAGAGACCGAGCCAACTGACGGCAGTCTTCAGCGTATCTGGCGACTTCCGAAAGCGGGGAGCACTCAGATGCATCAGGGCGGTACGGTAGTATAGTGTCGAGTGGGTGGGAAGGTTCGCGGCCGTACAATAGAAAGAACGGGGAAAAACCGGTAGTCGCTTGCGTCGCGGTGTTATAAGCGAAGGTAACAAAGGGCAATACAGCGTCCCAGTTAGTGTGGTCGGAGGCGGTGTACATCCTCAGCATGTCGCCAAGTGTGCGGTTGAACCGCTCAGTAAGACCATTTGTCTGTGGATGGTATGAGGTAGATTTACGGTGGATAATGTTGCATTCAGCGAGGATAGCTTGGATGACCTCCGACAGGAACACTCGACCCCTATCACTGAGTAATTCCCGCGGAGCACCATGGCGTAGAATGAAGCTGCGGAGAATGAAGAGTGCGGTCGCTGCCGGTAGAGCTGCAGTCTCAGCGTAGCGTGTCAGATGGTCGACTCCGACAATAATCCACCGGTTTCCAGAGCTGCTATATGGGAGGGGGCCATAGAGGTCTATACCCACGCGGTCGAATGGGCGAGCCGGGCACGGGAGCGGCTGTAACATGCCAGTAAGGTGCCGCGGAGGTGTGTTGTTCTGTTGGCAAGTGGTGCAAGACTGAACGTATTTGTGCACAACACGATACATTCCTCGCCAGTAATAGCGTTGGCGCAGCCTTTCGTAGGTTTTCAGGACACCTGCGTGAGCACTTTGGGGATCTGCATGGAAATTCATGCAGATGTCAGAGCGCATATGAGTTGGGACAGCAAGGAGCCACTTCCGACCACCAGGCGTGTAGTTGCGGCGGTACAGAATGTTGTCACGTAAGGCAAAGTGGGCTGCTTGCCGGCGCAGCGCTCTCGTGGAAGGGACAGAAGACGGATCGGTAAGGTAGTCGACTAACAAGGCAAGGTATGGGTCTTTACGCTGCTCCGAAAGCATGTCAGTGCTTTCGAGTGGTGACAAGGTGGTAAAAGGGGGTGACAGAGAAGCCACATCTGGTGTTAATGGCGATCGGGAAAGTGCATCGGCGTCCGTATGCTTGCGGCCGGAACGATATACGACACGGACGTCGTATTCCTGCAATCGAAGTGCCCAACGGCCCAGACGTCCGGACGGGTCTTTCAAGGAGGACAGCCAACATAGAGCGTGGTGGTCTGTGACCACGTCGAAAGGACGGCCGTAAAGGTACAGGCGAAACTTCGTAAGCGCCCAGATTATGGCCAAACACTCCTTCTCTGTCACGGAGTAATTCAATTCAGCCTTCTTAAGAGCGCGACTTGCATAAGCGACTACGTATTCGGTTTGAGTGCCTTTCCGTTGTGCCAAAACTGCGCCAAGACCAACGCCGCTTGCATCAGTGTGAACTTCTGTGGCAGCAGTGGGGTCGTAGTGGCGAAGAATAGGTGGCGAGGTCAGCAGGCGGCGCAGCTGGTGAAATGCGTCGTCACATGCAGGTGACCATGCAGATATACCTTTGCTGTTGGAAAGCAGACTAGTCAGAGGTGCAATGATGGTCGCGAAGTTGCGCACGAAGCGACGAAAGTAAGAGCAAAGACCAACGAAACTTCTTAGGGCTTTCAGTGATGTGGGCATTGGAAAGTCAGCGACAGCTCGAAGCTTATCGGGGTCCGGAAGAACACCGTCTTTTGTGATGACGTGTCCCAAGATGGTTAGTTTTCGGGCTGCGAAGTGGCACTTCTTGGTGTTAAGTTGTAGGCCTGCAGAAGCTAGACATGTCAGAATCTCGTGGAGACGACGAAGATGTGTCGGGAAATCAGCTGAAAAGACTACGATGTCATCTAGGTAACACAAGCAAGTTTTCCACTTGTGGGCCCGCAATATGGTATCTATCATGCGTTCAAACGTCGGAGGCGCGTTGCAGAGCCCAAATGGCATGACTTTGAACTCATACAGGCCATCCGGCGTTACAAAGGCTGTTTTAGGGCGATCACATTCAGCCATTGGCACCTGCCAATACCCAGAACGCAGATCCAAGGATGTGAAGTATTCGGCGCCTTGTAAACAGTCAAGAGCATCGTCTATTCGTGGTAGCGGGTAGACGTCTTTCTTTGTAATCTTGTTTAAGCGGCGATAGTCCACGCAAAATCGAACGGTGCCATCTTTTTTCTTTACCAGAACCACGGGTGACGACCAAGCGCTTTGAGAAGGCTGTATGACTCCACGTTTAAGCATGTCATCTACTTGCTCCGTAATGACGCGGCGCTCTTCGGCAGAAACGCGGTAAGGACGCTGTCACAGAGGCGAATGTGAGCCGGTGTCAATAGTATGAGTGACAGTCGTGGTGCGACCCAAAGCAGGTTTCTGAAAGTCGAAAGAAGAGCGAAACTTGTTAAGGAGAGCAACAAGTTGGCTGCGATGCGAGGGGGGAAGGTCTGCGTCAATAGCATTGTCGAAGGCTGGTGAGCTTGATGGCTCACACGCCTGAGTGATTGCGGTAATCTGACATGGCGTTTCGTCGGGAAGAATAATATCATTGATATGGTCGACAGGTTGCACATATCCTAACGTTTCACCACGAAGCAAGCCAACGGGGTAGTTGCAGTGGTTGGTAACCAGCATTACGGTTAAACCAGACGCAATCGTAAGAACGGCAAATGGGAGCACGATGCCCTTGCGTTCAGTAAAAACAGGGGATGGCGTAAACACCACCGTGGCGTCAGGTTGCGCCACACATGAAAGGCTAATAGGGACTGAAGCTTCCGGAAGCAAGGTGATGTCGTCGTCAGCGATGAGTTTGGAGAGCAGTGGTGAATGGTCGGGTGGTGAAAATTCACAACTTGGCACTAGGGACACTTCCGCACGGCAACAATCGATGATAGCTTCATGACCTGATAAGAAATCCCAACCCAGGATGAGGTCATGAGAGCAAGATGGTAGTACAAAAAATTGGACGATGTACAAAACGTCTTGGATGACGACGCGCGCCGTACACACAGACGAGGGCTGTATGCGTTGCGCGCTAGCCGTGGACAGCACGATGCCACAGAGAGATGTGGTCACTTTCTTCAGTTTGCGACAAAATTTTGCGTTCATCACAGAAACGGCGGCCCCAGTATCAATTAACGCTTGTGTGGCGACTCCCTCAACATTGACATCAACAACATTTCGCGGCGAAAATGGAGGTCTTGATAATTGCGCAGAAGCTGCAGTTCTTGCCTCTGGAACTGCACTGATTAGTTTCCCTCCTCAGGAGGTGGTCTACGACGCATAGGAGATGGCGATCGGCGACGAGGAGATGGGAAACGAGAGGTCGATGGGCGACGATCCGAGTCAGAGTGCCTCTGTTCGTATGCAGACGTAGTGGCCTGCTGCGACGCATAGGTAGGAGTTCCAAAGTAGGCGTACGCAGGTGTGGGACAGCGGCGGCAGTAGCGTGCAATGTGTCCAGCGATGCCACACGCGAAGCAGATAGGACGGTTGTCATGGGTGCGCCACTCATTAGATGGACGGAAAAAGCGAGGTGAGGGCCTGTAAACCGGAGGCGCTGCCGGAGGAGGTGGAGCCGATAAGGATACTGGATGCGGTGGGGGTCGCGCAACCACAGCGGCGTAGCTGAGAGGTGAAGATGGTGCAGGTGGTGCGTAGCTGACAGCTGAGAGATTAGATGCTGCTGAAGTGCATGCGTAAGGGGCCTGCACTGTAGGTAGGACATCACAAATTTCAGTGCGTATGGCCTGCTGCAGTGTCGAAGGCAGACTTGCGGTGGGCGCATCGCTATGCGGCAGCAGGGAAAGCTGTCGGGCGACTTCCTCCCTGATGAAGTCTTTGATCTGGTTGGACAGACTTTCTTGGCGAACGTTGACATTTGCGAGTGCGACAGCCGAGATTGAATCTGGTGGTGAGACACCCTGTCGGGCGATGGAACGCTGACGGCGTAATTCATCGAAGCTCTGGCACAGGCTTACGAGGATCGCCACCGAGGTCGGGCTTTTCGCTAGCAACATCTGGAATGCGCCATCCTCAATACCTTTGAGAATCTGCCGAATTTTCTCTTCTTCGGGCATAGATGGGTTAACACGCTTGCAGAGGTCGAGCACATCCTCAATGTAACTCGTAAATGTTTCGCCAGGCTGCTGGGCTCTGTGGCGCAGACGCTGGTCAGCGCGGAGCTTGCGGACCTCTGGTCGGCCGAACGCTTCTGTTACGAGGGTCTTAAAGGAGGACCAGTTGGCGATGGCGGTTTCGCGGTTGGTAAACCAAAGCTTAGCTATGTCTTCCAAGTAAAAGATAACGTAAGCGAGTTTAGAGTCGTCGTCCCACTTGTTGCTGACGCTTACGCGTTCGTACAAGGACAGCCAGTCTTCGACGTCTTGCTCACCACTTCCGCTGAAGATTGGTGGGTCCCGCTGGCGAGTAGCGCCGGGGCAGGTAGACGGGGCAGCCGATGGTGCTGGCTGGGCTGGGCTGGGCTGGTTGGCGACTGCGTCAGTCATGTTTGGCGGTAGGCTTTCAGGCAACTTGCGAGAGCGGAGCTCCAGGTCTTCTTGGGGATCTCAGCAGCCTCCACCAAATGTGATGACGTTTATTCGAGCCGAGAAGTCGCAACGAGGTCGCAACGGAAAGTGGGCGTACGGCCAGTCTGGCAATGGCGGCACAAACTCTCGCGCAAGCAGAGCACGGGCTTTTTGTTGTCTTCCGAAGGCGCATACGCGTTGGTGCGTATGCTCCACTACAGTGTCATCAATGCGTGGCAGGGAATAAACATCCTTGCGTGCGATCTTGTTTAGTCGAGGATAATCCACGCAAAACCTGATGAAGCCATCCTTTTTTCTCACGAGGATTACTGGCGAAGCCCAAGGACTGTGTGAGTGCTGAATAACACCACGTTGCAGCATCTCATCGACGTGTTGAGTGATGACGTCACGCTCAGCCTGCGAGACGCGGTAGGGGCGCTGACGAAGTGGAGTATGATGACCGGTGTCGATATGGTGAGCGACAACTGATGTGCGTCCCAAGGGAGATTGTCCGTGGTCGAAGGAGGCGCGGAAACGGTCAAGTAGTTGAGTGAGCTGATTGCGCTGGTCTTGCGTAAGGCCGGTGTCTACGCTGCGCAACAGAACGTCTTCGTCAGGTAGTGAGGGCGCGGTGGCAGCTGTGACAGCATCCACAGACATCGGCGTCATATCAGAACGGGCATCGAAAGGAAAGATGTCATCATAAGTGTCAAGACTCCCAATACATTCGCCATGCAATAAGGTAGCGGGACAAAGGAACGGATTGCACACGTACACGGCACTGGAGCCATCGACAAGTGTTATGACGGCAAACGGGACGACAAGGTTCCGGCGACGAGCGCATTCTTGTGACGGCATAAAAAGGGCAGTTGAATCGGAAACGGAGTTGCACAAAAGAGATACCGCGGCGACCGAAAAAGCAGAAATGACGACGTCAGTGGCGACGATCACCTTTTGGGTGAGCGAGGGAGATCTATGAATTGCTGAATGGAAACAAAACGAGTTGAGCACGAGCGCAGTCGACAACCACATGATTAGCGGAAAGAAAGTTCCATCCCAGGATGATTTCATGAGACGCATGCGAAAGGACGACAAATTCAACGATGTAAAGCACTCCTTGAATCACTACACGAGCAGTGCATGTGGCAGAAGGTGGGACGTGTTGCGAACTCGCTGTGCGTAAGAAATTTCAACCAGTGGAGTCGTCACTTTGTTCAGTTTGCGGCATAACACTTCACTGATTATACAAATAGCGGCACCTGTGTCGACAAGAGCAGTTTTGGCGAAACCGTTCACAAACACGGCAATGTCGTTAGGGGGCGAAAGATGAGGCCTTGGAAATTTCGTCGGTGGCGCAGCTCTTGCCTCAGGAACTGCGACTGTTAGTTTTCCTCCTGGGCGGGGTTGGAACAGCGAAACATGGGGAAGGAGACCGAAGACGGGGTGAAGGAGATTTGCGTCGGCTGAAGTCTGGTCGACGTGAAAGGGGGTCATGTGAATCAGGTGTCACATGCGTTTCTGATTGCCGAGGTATGTTGCCAAAATGCTGAACATCATTAAAATAGAATCCATGGCGACGACAGTAGCGCGGGACATGTCCTGGAATACCATAGTTGTAGCAGACGGGCCGGTTATCCGGAGTACGCCAAGAGTTTACAGGTGCTCGATGTGGTGGAAAGGGCCGATTTACCGGATAAACCGAAACTGGTGACCTGTAGTAGTTGGTGGCTGGACTGTATGAAGGGAGCGGCGGTTGGGCAGGAGGTCGGCGGACGGCTTCTGCATAAGTCAGCGGTGCAGCCACTGATATTGGGTATGCAGGCGAAGGGAGAGCCTCGGCAACTTGCGTCTGAATAGCACGGCGAAGTGAGTGGTGCAGTGTTGTTCGGGTCTCGTTGATGGTGGCGACAAGAGAGAGCTGTCGAGCAACTTTCTCCCGGATGTACTGTTGAATTTGAGGCATTAACACGCTGTAGTCGGGGCCACTGCTTTTGCACTCCAAAGCCGAAATATCAGCTGTTTGCGTATTAGGGCGACGTGTAGAAATTCGTTGCTTGCGCAGCTCATTGAAACTTTGACATAGCTGAATCACAGCCGTGACGGTCTGTGGGTCTTTGGCCACAAGCATATGAAAAGCGTCGTCATCAATGTCTTGCAATATATTCTTTATTCTGTCAGCCTCCGTCATCCTCGCATCAACTCGCCTACCGAGGCTGATCACATCCTCAATGTAGCTCGTGAAGCTCTCACCATTTCGCTGAAATCGTCCCCGCAGGCCCAGTTCAGCTCGAAGTTTACGCATGGCTGGACGACCGAAAAACGAGGTGACGGCCTCTTTGAAAACCGACCAGGTGGGAATGTCGGCTTGGTGGTTGGTGAACCATAGGTTGGCCGAATCCGTCAAGTAGAAGATGACGTGAGTCAGCTTCGCAGGGTCATCCCACTTGTTAATCGCGCTGGCACGCTCGTACTCTGCCAGCCAGTCCTCGACATCTTGATCTTCAGTGCCGTTGTATACTGGTGGGTCACGCAGACGAAGTACACCAGGGCACATGACAGCTGGCAGCGTGGAAGAGCCTTGTGGGGGATCGACGTGCTCGGTCATCGCGGACTGAGATGGTAGCTTACGGCTGCGGAGCTCCAGGACGTTAACCAGCACGTTTCCACCAAATGCAACGAGCAAGGTTGCGTAAAAACACAGGTTATGATTCGAGAAACGTTAGCCGCAACGAGCTGGTACAGGTAGGAACCCGGCAAGCAAGAGCCACACACGGACGTCAACGTCTTCTTTCACGCTGGCACAGAGCTGGCGCCACTATACTTCGGTACAATATATATATATATATATATATATATATATATACATATATTATGCCGCAGGTTTGCTAGGTTATGACAAATATTCCCATTTGTTTTTATAGTATGTGATATATACACTATTCAAATTCGATTTGAAGGTATTCGACTAAAGTCACTATTCACCTAATTTTATGGCATTTTGTGTGTCTGATAATTCCCACCAGAAGACCTATAATTGGGCCTTTAGCTAAAGTGATACAGTGCTCTGTACGTGTTCTTCTTTGCCTGGTTTCTCGTTTTTTGCACTCTTTTTTTCCAATGGGTCTTTAGGTCGGCAAAGGAACAACCTTGTTTTATTGAACTGTCTCTAGAATGCCCAGCAGAAAATGAACGTCCTGGAGACGGATTATCTGTGTCAGCTCAGTGAACTAGCAAGCACTTACCTCGAGAAGTACAACAGCATACCTGCTTTTCTCAGTGCCCTGACACTGAAGCTTTTTGAGCGTCGGAATGACCTGGAATTTTCACAGCTGTAAATCTGCTCCGTAAGTACACTTTTTTTTTTTTCACCATTGTTCAAGCTGACAGTAAAGGCCAAACCGTATAATCACGAAAATGCACGCGACAGTGACGCTCGACGCTACTTAGAACACCTTCGCACGAACAGTTGCTTGCCCAGGCAAACCTCATTCGTGCGACGGCTTCTGCGAGCAAACTCCACTGTTGGTGACATGAGGCCATCTGCTCATACTAAAAATGTTGCGTAATCAGGGGTATGCAATGTAGAAGTAATATGTGTTGTAGCATAGTAGAACCGGAGGTGTTTATTACTGCCTTGCAGCACTTCTTTTTTATATGCACGTGCATAAACCTTGCATCATTTCTTCCTTGTGCACATGTGACTCGAGCCGAGAATTGATCATGGTTTCGCGGTACACGGAGACAGCCGGCAGCACGTCACTCATGTACATCCTGTTTCGGCGCTTTGAGCACAGCACTTCCGGGCGATCAGCAACAGTTTCCAAATCTGAAAAACCGAGCGATTGCAGGGGAACAACCAGCCGCGAACATCCTGTTTTATCACTCATTGCTATTGCGTGCATTTTCCCGCTTGCACGGTTTGGCCTTAACAGCTGTTTTTTTATTCAGTGAACTCTACTTGTCACTCCTCTTCTGTAAAGTAGGCTGTAAAGTAGACAGTATTCAAATAATAATGTATTCAGATTTGCTTCTATTCGAATTTAAATTGTTGAAAATTTCGAGGTATGTATTCGAAATGAACGAATAGTTGAATTTTATTCCGCATATAACTTTTTTTTAGGCATTGTTTCACTGCAATGTAGGAGTGCTAAGTAGCAAAAGCATTTGTTTAGGTGTGTACTAATTTGTATGTAATCTTTTGTAAAAGTGGTTTCACTGCATCAAATGAGTGCAAAGCCGTGAAAACACTATTCAGAGGGAATTCGTGTTGCCACAAAGTTCCTCTTTAAGGTTAAATGAACAAAAAATCCTCACATCGATTCATTTTTTTTATTTTAAAAGCATGTTATACTGGCTTATATGTTCCAAGTATAGTAAATTTTGAAACATAATATATTTTACAGGTTAGCACTTGCATTTTACCTGCAGTCAAATCTTGGTACTATTTAAAGCTGTTTTCACTTTCATCGAACCAAAAAGGTTGGCATTTGCACAGATTGGTCGGGTCATGACAAATATGTATGCACATCTTTCTGTATAAAATGTTACATATGCTATTCAAATTGCTTTCAGCCTAAAATTCACTATCCACACAAGCCTATTATAAATCCCTCGTTCAGAGTTTTGCAGCGAATGGTGATGCTGGTGGCCCTGTCCAGTTTGTGTGCAGCTTGTCACCACACCCATGCCATCATTGTGCTAGTGGGCGCCTATGCATTTAGACTTTGCACGCTATTTTTGGCCGTGTTTATCAACTAACTCAAACAGTGAACAGCTCAGTATACAACACAAGCAGTATACAGCATTAGACCATAGTTCCTGCACTTTCTGAAGAAGTGTGTTATAAGGTCACTTGTTTTCTGGTTTGTCTAATATTTTTCATTTCTACATTGAAATAATTGGTCTTGACGGTATTTGCTCAATCCAGCTAACACATAAGGTTAACACATAGCTAACACATAGGTTAAACATAGTAACTTCAGCTTCAAAATTACAGAAAATGTTCACATTGGGTGTATAGTAGCAAGCTCAAAAAGAAGTTGGGTCATTTATTGAGAAGTTTTCACATCGCTTCGTAGAACCACGCGGCATTTTTTTCACTGCTGATTGCTCCCGCTTTCATGAATGTGGGTGTTATTGATCCTGCCTAGTTTTCAGTAGAAGTGCAGCCTGTCATTTTAGCAGATGTGTACTGCTGGGTGATTTGAGGAGCAGGGATGATTATTATATCAGGACAGATTAGGGGAATGAGAATGCACTCAATCCTCATTATAACAAAGTTACATATTACCAGAAAATAAGTTTGTTATATTCAAAAATTCATTATAAAGGTTGTATCTAACACTACATCTATTGCAAGACTGTTTCTCACTTTATTGTAACCGATATTTTGTTATATCTGCATTCCTTATATAAATGTTTGAGTAGATTTAATATAATGAATGGAATACTGGGCTGGTGTTTCCTCTGTTTTGTCTTTTTTCTATGAAACCAATTCTTTTTTTTTTTCTTTTAACCAACCACAAACGACAGTCGGCAATCTTGGTGATAATATAGGCAAAATGTCACTCTGTTCACTTTTGAAACAAGATGTAAAAAAAAGGGGGGGGGAGTGAATGCAACCGCCTTATTACATCATCTATTGTGTTTCTGTGCACCTTCTGTGCTTAGTGCAATTGCTTGGCTTGTTCTGCTAGCATATAGCATGTGAAAAGTTTCCACAACTTGCAAGGCTTGTTTCATAATGTCATAGGTTTCCCTCCTGTTCTCTGCCTCCGAGCTTGTGTCGCTTTCTAGTGCTGAATTAAAATATTATTCGGCATCTATGTGTTCGGTGGCGATGAAACCTTCTCTATCTTTTTTTTAGGGAACCTGGTGCTCCAGCGTATCAATGTCGCGTAAAACCCCATCTTTCACCAAATTACTTTTGCAATGTATAAGAGCATGCATCATCTGAAATAAATTCTATTCAAACCTGTTAAAGCCCCCAAGACTTCATTGTGGTTTTAGAGGCTGCACAAACGCAATGCCCACAAGTTTGGTTATAATTTTTGTTGTAGAAAAGATACGCTAATGTGTGTATCCCAAGGGTAGACACCGTCTTCCACCTCTTCAAATTGTTACATAGAAAAAAAGATATACATAGAAAAAAATTTTTACAGTGAAGGCAGTGTACATATACAGTAGTGAACTGCCTTCATACTTTCAGTCTTAAACCCAGCACTTCAATACACACAACTTGGTGTCTGCTTCTCAATCTGGTACTTTATTAGCTCAATTTCTTGACGGTAACAGCATAAGTGCTTGTTTTCTTTCGTGTTGCACTACTTTACTGCACCACTCCTAGATGGCACCATCATTGATGTCAACAGCGTTAGTGTTGGCGCTCGCTCATACTTGTGCTGCACTTCGAGTGTCTGTGATTCACTACTTTGCTGCACCGCTCCTAGACGGCACCACCGTCCATGCTAATTGTGTTTTACTCACCAATCTTCTAATTTCACTGACCAAATAAAGGGTTTATTTTGTCCCACTAACTGCTTCATTCAGAGCAGCAACTTTAACTGCTGATGCTCGATAGCTCTATCTGCAAAAGCAGCGCTAATTTAAACAAAAACAAAGAAACATCACAAAATCCATACCAATGGGCTCACATCAATTCATCTCAAGCCTATAGCACCGTCATTCATGTCGAAGACAGATATAGCTGCTGTTGACATGAAAGAAGTGTGTATGCAGTGGTAGCTTATAACAGCTACAGCCTTAGGATTGAACTTGCAATTTCATGATTGAGTATCCAGGTCAAATGTAATTTGTAACTGAACTACTATTTGGCTTAGCAGATGAAGCACTATCCACCACCAGGAAAACCAGAGAGATTACAGGAAAGTTTTTTGTCTTATTAAGGCCGTAAGTGAAAACTGATGGCGGGATGAACATCATTTTTATATATGCATGAAACGCCACAAGTACAAATTAACAAATCTTTATGTAGTTTAATGCGGACGTTATATAGTTTTTTTAGCTCTGTCGCGTGCTGCCGTGCCTACGCAGCGACAAGGACAAAAAAGCTGAAGGGGGGAGGTGGCACGAGTCTGCTTGCCTCACTGTCCGGTGGAATCTTGTGGAAGGTCATTCCATGGTCCAGGTCACCACTGTAGTAGTGAGGCAGAGAAAGAATGATACATCGGATGAGGGAACCAACTAATTTATTTCATGGCCCGCGCATGCCTGCTCGCGCCTGCAGCCACTTCATTCTCGTTGCTGTGTAGGTATGGCAGCACGCGACAGCTCTAAGCTAAAAAAACATTAAGCAAAATAACATTTGCCCTTAAATGGCAATGCTTTTAAATAAACTAAGTTTATTGCTGTGATCAATCGCTCTGTACCAGAACAAAACAAAAACAAAAAGGAAGCAACCAACACGAAACTGTAGATTATTTTATTTCAACTCCTTGATGACTTTGAACAAGAAGGTTTTTTTTTTTTTTCACACCATTATATGCGATCCTTGAACACCAGCTGCACTTTCCAGTCTCATCTTCAGAAGAAGTCTGTGATCGCGGCCGACAACATGCAGAAATTCGGAGCAATTAGCCACCATGTTTATAATTGTTCACAAAGTTATTTCAGAATTAAAAAATATTACATAAGCAAGAGGGAAATGCAAAACAACTCAACACTGGCACCATGAACATGTGTGAACACATGTTTCCGACAGACCATTCCGCTAAAGATTTTTTACGAACAATACAGCCAAAGCTGTTCAAGAGAACATCAAAGAAAACAGTCGCAGCACTGTTTGAATGTGCTTGCCTAAATTTTTGCCAGCAAATGAAAATGAGGGAAAGCAATAATGAGTCTCTAAATGAGGATGTTTATAAAAGTGTTCATATATGATAAGGTCCTTCATTTTCAGATAATTGATAACATCAAATATTTGCATCCCTGATGGCTGTTATAAAAGTGTGGGTAACCTTCAATTCTTCCCAAACCTTCACACATTTGCAAAAAGCAAAAAAAAAATAATAAAGGCAATGCAAAACCAGTAAATCCTAACTTGTGTGTTTGCAAGTGATCAAGATGACATCTATCATTTCAATCATACTTTCCATGTTTACAACATATGCAATAATCTACATTTCTGATAGACACTAAAGCAAGAACTAGCATTTATCACAAATCTATTCAGTGTCATCTGGCCTTAAGTGAGCAAAATTACCTGCCCTTTTATAAGCTGCACTTCATACATAACTGCAAAAGCGGTGGCTGTGGATAGCTGGATAGCACTACAGTTTCTCTACGTTGAGTACATATTAACAGTGGTATTGTTCTAGGTGGCAAATGCAGCATTGTTATTATGTATTAAGGACATAGTTGCAATGTTTGGAGGGCATTTTCTTACAAGTTACATTTATTTATGGCAGAGGCTTGCACTATTCTGTATTTTACTAATTTTCCTGCATCTGTTGTTAGGGTGACGGGAAAAGACAAAATGTGCATTGTAATGTGTGTCAACATAATCTCTTAAGGCATCACAACTTTAAAAAACCAGACCCTTATGCATGACTGTGTATGTTTTTTTTTTTTTACAACAAAATGGTGAAGAGAATAAGGCAAATAAACTGCCTTCAATAAGGCTACATTTGCTTTTTTAATGTTTTTTTATCATGTAAAAAATTCCTGATAGTGAGAATGCGTATATACCCAAGTTTCTCACATGAGTCACAAGCACCTCTCTTATCTTTCATTATGTTTCTGTCAGTGATTTTGCTTTCATTTGCCTTCAGCGTGAAAGCACCACATGTGTTATGTTAATCATTGCTGAAAGTTACTTGTGTACTGGACAGCAAAGGGCAGTGAGGATGTGGCTTACAAAGAAGAGGCCAACGGGCTGGTTATAAAACCTTTGTTCCAAGAATTGCCCATAGCTGTGAGTATGCGCTACAGTTAATAGGCAAACAAGAACCTTTGATCCGGTGCTGTCCTGTGTGTTACTTTTCACTGCTCGACTCTACCATCCGACGACTTGGTTAACCAAATCGTCGCTTGACACTTGAAATATCACAAGCTTAACAAAAGAAAATTTGATTGCTCCCGACATTTTTCTTGCCAGAATACAAAAATCCAACTTTTTCTCTGTTTTTCTTTTTAAAAAATGATGCCTGACCTTTATTCCCCAAATTAAACAAAAAACCATAAGACCTGAAAATGAAAGACTATTACTATGAAATTGACTATAAAAGCAAACCAATTCATGCAAAAAAAAGCTCTTTGTACGAAAATGAATTCCAAAAATCTCTTTAAATGGTCAGTCGGTAATGGCATACTAAGATCTACGAAACTCAGTGACATGTAGCTTGAGGGATGTGTAGAATGTGTACTCTCACGCACGTACAAAAGAAACGTCGATAGCACACTTTTTGGGTGCGTGAATAAAAAATATCGCATGCATAATTTGCATCAGTAGTCCAGCAAAAGATCAAGCACTTTATGGAAGCTACAAATACAAGGTTGTACAAACACAATACTTCTATAAATCAATCTCAGGTATATAGTGTTACTAGAAAACTATTAGCTGCGATCGGTAAAAATGATCTTTGTACATTGCTAGAGTGTGGCAGAAACAATTCGCAAAAGGACACAACGTCAGCTTGTAGTGCTAGAACAAAGCCAGTGTACTACGGCGCTAATCTAGACACGTTCATTACTCAGCAGCTTCTCAGATTGACACTGCATCCTCCATCCCACCAATTTCAGCACATAGGTGTGCCATACGCAAGCACAGGATCCTGTTTCAGTGCATACCAATCAGCTGAGCAAGAGGTACATGCCAATACAACTAGGTGCAATGCTAGATGTCACACTCTACAATTAACTGAGAATATAATGGAAAGATCCAGAATAACCGTCAGAGGACACAATGCATCCGAAAACTTGCGAATCCTGGTGAACTTTCTAGACGTACCCTGACAAAGGTGGATGGCTCCGATGGCGCTCTCTGGAGGTTGTGTGAGCAGCCTAGGCAGCCTATCCAGGCAGTACACCGGTACATTACAGCCGAACTGAGCAGTGGGACGATTCAAGAAGAATGAAGCAATACAAACTGCTCTTGTTTGTCTTGCTTCTTCTTGTATCGTCCCATCGCACAGTTCAACTATAATGAACTTTAACCAACTTTCCACTCTGCTTACTCATAGTCTTCCGGTTTTGTTTTTAACCACTTTACCAACTTGCCACAAACAGCGTGCCACAAATTAACTTTCCACTACTGTTTCACCAGTAAATTGCATGCCAGAAGAACTGCAGGCCTTCGTATGCTGCTATCTGGTGGCATATTTAGCTACCTCCATTGCTATTCTTCATTAACGAATGGAAAGCATACCTTGTACACACTAATGCTTTGTCTGCATTTAACTCACTGCAGTCATGGACTAGCTGATTTTGCCCAAGCTTCTAAAAAAAAAATTGGTGAATTTCTTCAAAATACATTATCTTGTACTGCAAAACACTGCCCGAGAAGTTGCATGCAAAGACACTTACTCATTGGAAATTGTGTCTCCAGCCATTTTTGTAGCATTTCGGATGATAATTTGAAAGCAGCAATACATGATTGTGGGTTTCTGATACTCCCTGACTTACTTTTTCAAAATATGTCACTATTATATTAACTTGGTGAAATCCCTAATGCGTCATTTGCTTCATTTTACCTCTGTTTAGTTTCACGGTACGATTTTGCTGTATGGCTTGCCCCCAGCAAGCATTCACAACACTTGTCATGCGGTGAAATGCAAACACAACTTGCACGGGTCAATCTTGGAACGGGGGGGAGTGTCTCTAGTACTAGATTGACATTGTTTACTGCCCTGTATTTGTTTTTTATTCCTTCAAAAGTGGACCAAGATACAATATGTACATTTAATGATACAACGAGGAGACCTTCTGCAGCATCAGTCAGCCGGGCCTGCTTGTAACAAGGGGCCACCACTATCGTAACGTAAACCACACGTGATGCTCCTGCCCCAAGCTCATTCACTGCTCCAGTAGCAGGCGAAAGGTCAACTTCTGAGCGTGACGCTTGACACCTGGCAGAGATCTCCGTTCACTACACTGAAAAACCGATGCATTTGGGCATGGGAGAAATGTCTCGAATGCACCTACAATCAACTCTGCGCACATTTAAGCAGCTATGTCAGTGCGTCTAGGAAAAAAAAGAGAAATTGTAGAAATGATGACATAGTAATGTGCAGCGCATGCGCTTGGTCGAGTGAAAATGTGGGAGGACTTTGATTCGTGCTTGGAGTAGTGTGCGACCTAAGTAGAATACAGTGAATCAGACATCAACATTGCGATGCAGGGTCTCGCATATGAACATGGTCTGTGTGACGCACAAACGACGGCAACAACATTTGTGAAAAACTCTGCTCGTGCAGAAGCATTTGTTGCATGCATACACACGTAGACGCCAGAACACATGCATGCACAATCAAGACTTCGGCTGCAACCTTTAACGAGAGAAAAAATAAAAGATGATTATGACTGACTCGGACGAGAAACCTTTGATACAGGCGGCCAGCACCGAGCAGTAATGCAGCTTGAGTAACTGTCATCTTAAACTGTAGAAGCTGTTCAGAATGTCCACAAAACTAGGCCAACATGATAGCGAAAGTGCAGACTTAATCTAGTTGCGCTAACCTTTGCAGAGATACAAGGGAGCTGCTGGGCCTAGGCCCACGTGGCATACTTAGTATTGAAATGACTTGGCACAGCACAATATTGTTAAACAATAATCTACATTACATAGCAATGCTCAAGCACTACATCAGCCTAGGTCATATTATGCACCACACTTCCCATGACATCACCACACACGCGGTGCAACTTTGTGAAAATGCACGCTAGTGGAGCTTGACGTGTTCAGAAGCTCAGCATCAGAAATAAAATCAACATCATGGTGAACCTATAGTTAGCAGGAAGTAACACCAGTCAAAGCAGCACTTGAACCTTGCATTGGTCCTTCTATTTGTACGATTTAAACAATAGCTTAACATACAAAAACATGCAGTACTCACTGCATAACTCATTTCGAGCGAGGGGTACAGACTATGAAGAGCTGCTCTGCTCACGTTAGTAATATGTAAAGGCGGGCTGGTTGCTTTGGCTGCACAATGAAAATTTTGCGCACACAAACGATTCTTGTGAAACTTTCATTTGTGTCTTTGTGTTGCGTTCACAAAATTTTTATTCTGCTTTCTTTAGTTGCAGCCATACATTTCACATTTTTTATCTATCTGCTGTGTTACATGTGTTGCTCACGACCTTCATAAAAAAAAAACACTGTAAAAAGTCAGGTCGCTACCAGGTTTCCAACATTCGAATAGAAGAAACAAGGATTGATCACAAGTTTAATGAAGAAGAAAGAGTTTGTGAATTCAGCTGACCTTATTAATGTGTTACTTATGTGTCCACAAGTTAATGCAACATTATGCTGAGATGAAGCAGTGGTACTGAATACGTAGCCTGAAGATAGATCAAGCGTGGTCTGAAATGGCCTAAAGTACAGTGAAGCTGATTAACTGCATAAGGTAGTCTCTTTATGCAGTACGCAGTTCAGATATAAAAACCAGAATAGACGCAGTAATAGTGGCACTAACGTGACCAAAGACTGGTCCAGAAGAAAGATGAATTTTTGCACAAGTATTCATATTACTGACAAAAGGTGCATCTCGACATTCAGAATACAGCAATATTTACAAGCGTGCAAACAGGAAGACATGATATGTTGATGCTGGTGGCACTTGTGTTCTGTGGCAGAGGTGCCTGAACATTAATATTTACCTAAATGTAGAACAAAGCCTTTAAAGACTTTGTACCTGTGTTAAGATTGCTTCAAACACACAAAAGTTATACCATAAAGTATAACTTTTGCAAGAGGGCTGTTAGTTGCATGAAGGAAAGAGGGTTAGGGCAAGGGTTCTAGCCCTCTCTTTCCATTTTAGACCGAAAACTTTACTGAGACAATCCCAAGGACTGGTTACGTTATGTTCTAGACATGTGTACTGCTGAAATTTACTATAAATAAATAATATACTTTTGCAAATATTCGAATGCTTCGAATCAACGAATAGTTGAGTATTCGAATTAGCTATGATTCGAATTTAAATTATCGACGAGTATTTGCAATGAGCGAATAGGTGTATATTAGTCAGTTTGTCACAGCCTGTAAAGGTGGTTTTATTGCAATGTAGGAGTGCTAAGCAGTGAAAGCACATACTAAAAAAAACTCACTTTGCCACGAAGCCTCCCTTCAAATTTAAAGGGGCCCTGCAACACTTACTGAACATGGCCAGAAAACGCTGCCGATTGGTAGTTGAGGCTACCGAAAACATGCGACGCAAATATTTTAGCGGAGCATGTGGCCTGTAATTCACAATAAATTTTCAAAGCCAAAAATTGTTTTCTTTCCTCGGCAAATGACACTACAAGCTCAAAAATCACTTGTCGCAGCCAAGAAAAAATATACGGCTCTGGTCACAGCCAGTGGCTGATTTTGGGCATGGCGCGCTCGTCGTTACCGAGGCCACCGCGGGAGGCCGCCGCTTGTCCATGAGTATGTGCGCGATCTTACTGAAAAGCCGCGTATTCGTTGGGAAAAAAAAAAAAAAGAGGTGCTAAAAGTCACGAGGTTCGCCATGGCAGTCCTCCCTGCTTAGCTTCCAGCTATTTCGTCGGGTTGAGAAGAGAGAATGCAATTGCAGCGTGCAACAAATTTTTGGAACTTCGCTCGTACTGGACTGATTTTAGAAACTTCGCGGCCATAAATTTGTGAGGCAACAAGCATGTTGACTGGCTCTAAGGCTACTTGAAAAAGTGTGGCAGGGCCCCTTTAAAAGAACATGTTATCCTCAAATCAATTCTTCATTTTATTAAGCTTGTTATGATGGCTTATGTGATCCAAGTATAATAAATTTTAAGACGTTAAGTATCTTACAGGTTATTCCTCGCATCCTATTGAAGCTACTAGTCAAGGTTGTTTCAACTTCCTTTGAACGAAAAAAAATGGCATTTGCATAGAGCCCTTATTTCAATTCAAAAGAAATATTGTGCAGGTTAGTTGGGTCATGATAAATATTCTCTTTCTTTTATGTGTCATACATACCATTGGAATTCGATTCGAAGTTATTCGATCGAAATCACTATTTGCTTTGAATTCGCTTCAAACCAAAAATTCACAATTCGCACAACCGTAGTAAACAATCATCATGCATAAACAAACTCTCAAATATAGATTCTTAAATTTTTTTAGTCTAGGGGTTTCTGGGATGTCAAAATAGACTCTGTCGGGGCTGTTCCTTTCCTGTCTCCTCCTTTATCAAAAAGAAAGAGCTGCACCTCCATTTTGCAAAATGCTGTGTGTATCTATCCTGAGCTGGTGTCAAGAGATTTTTAGCGTTCTCGTAATACCGTTTTACCTCAAGGCAAATGCACAGAAAAACTGTTCACTCAAAACTAAAATCTGCTGGCCGAGTTAAAATCCAGGCCGTAAAACATTCTAAGGTCACTGCAAGACTTAAATGTATTGTGCACTACTTTAGCTAGATGCACATTGCTTGGTCTGTCTGCGTTTTGTGGAGCCTTATCTTTTGTAGCATGATCGAAATGCACAGTTATCTTAGCAAGGTCGACAGCTGGGCCAGTTGGTATGGTTCCATATTGTTTGAAGCAGTGCAAATGATAAGACAAGAAGTGACCACAACGAATGCTTACCCCAACTAACAGGTTTATTATAAGATGCATAAAAAAAGAGAACATAAAAAGAAGTGACCTGAAGGAAACTTACTGCCAGTTGTGAGCAAGCGTTTGTGGTGTCCACTTCTTGTCCAGTCATTTGCACTGATTTATTTAATATGGACAGTTACCCTAAAAATTTAAACTGCCACAGTGTATGTACACAGTGAACAGCACATGTTACAGAGCTACTTGCAATAGCATACAAAACTGGGCTGGTTGATTGACCTTTGTGCTACTTTTGCCTTTAGGGTTAGTTAGTTCATGATAGCAGCATCAAAGAAGCACAGTTTTGAGAGCAGTGGAAAAAGGAGTAGCCACTCTCACATAACTGAACAAGTGTCCATGCTTTTGTTTTTATTACAAGGTATTCAAGGCTCGTATGCAAGGCAGTGCAATTCCCTTGTTTGGATACTGTTAATTAATTCTATTGTTCGCCAGTATCAGAAGTTACCTGTTAGAGGCTCGAAATTTGCAGTACAATCCCTGCAAGCACCGCTGCAGTGAATGTTTGCTGGCATCGTATCATGTTCAGATTTACAGGAGCTCTCTCTCTGACTGTCGATTCCGTAATTACAGTATATGCAAATGCTTACAGGCCTATTCAAATGCGAATCGGCAAACAAGGAAGGATGCATTCAACTGCAAATGTCTTATGCTTCCAGCACTGCACAAAAACAGTCAAGTAAAGGTGCAGCACGAAAAGCCGTTCACCTTTGTCCAAAGTGGCCTCGCCACGGTGGTCTAGCGGTTAAGGTACTCGGCTGCTGACCTGCAGGTCGTGGGATCAAATCCCGGCTGTGGCGGCTGCGTTTCCGATGGAGGCGAAAATGTTGTAGGCCCGTGTGCTCAGACTTGGGTGCACGTTAAAGAACCCCAGGTGGCCAAATTTCCGGACCCCTTCACTATGGCGTCTCTCATTATCATATGGTGGTTTTTGGACGTTACACCCCACAAATCAATCAATCATTTGTCCAAAGTGCTACTGAGAAAAAATTATTTTCTGCTACCGAATTTGCCAAGCTAGACAGTGAGTAAATGTAACATAGGTCCACAAAATAATTGCACACCGCACACCAAACAATGCAGGCCAGCAGGCAGGCACTTATACATAATTATTTCTCTCATGCACAAATTTTAGTGGACTGCCGTAAAATGTGTCCATATTATACAAAATTATTCTAAACTGATGGACACTCAATCGCAAGGGAGACGAGGTAATGCGATATAAATTTTCTTTCATTTTTTCAGTCCTCAATAAATATTAACAATAAAATCATACTAATTGCCTTAAGCATACCGTCAGCTATGCTGCATATTTGTGTAAATTAACTTAATTACCAGCTCAAAGTGTGTGCCAATATTTCTACCACAACTGAATGAGCACAGCACATCAAACTATGTAGTACCTTCCACAATGAGGTGATCTATAGAAATATGCCGCTCAGTAGAGTGATCGAGTGATGTATAATGCCTATAAAGGGTTACTTGTATAAGGTGTCTATATTGCCTGGAGCACTATCATGTGAAATGTGTTACATGTGGCATGGTCTAAGATAGTGCTTTCAAATCATCACTGGCCAAACCTATTCTGCTTTGTCATTTCGTGTCTGCATTTCATTCTTGCACGACTGTACATCGTTCCAAAAAGAGGGGAAACTCGTTTCAGCACATCTACCACAGAACACACCATCCATCTAGTGACAGAAGACACTACTCTGTCGTTTCACCCTGGTTACATCAACGTGGCCACAGAACGCGTGTCACCAGATGGCGGTGCATCGTGAAGCTGAAAAGATTCATCAGAAAACTTTGAAGAAGAAAGACTTTGGGAATGACCACAAAAAGGGTCTAGGAAAGACGGTGAGCAGAGGGCAAAATTTGCCTGGGAAGAGGTTTTCCTGAAGTCCAACCCAACGAGCGGTGCTCGGAGAGCCGGTTTGCTTTCAATCGTCACTGGTGCCCCATTGTATTCACTTCACACGTGTTTTTAGATATGACTTTTCGCTCAGTGCAGCAGGCAGCTGACATAACTGCTAAATTCCATGCTTCTAAAGTTTTTTTTTTATTTAACAGCAACAGAAGTCCACAGGATCAACATAAATGTGACCAGTGGAATTGTTTTCTGAAAAAGCAGCTCCTAAGTCTAGCCAATGCTATTCACTTACACTATTTTATCAACAACTTTCTATTTAACTTTCAAAAGGTGTCACTATCTCTGACTATTACAATTGTACTCCACTATTATTGCTCACTTATCGCTTCGTATGCAATAGGATTTTGAATGTGCACTGTAAGGTGGGCAGAAAAAATAAAAGGTTTATGTGTTAAACAGAATAGATGCGTTACTATACTCATGTTCCGCATTATGCGAATCTTCAATGGCCACTAGTATAGCTGTTCATGGAATAGCATTTTACACGCTTAAAACTGTAACACTATGTTTTTCTAGTGTTAGTGGATCATTTTAATTTACTCATATTGATGTCACACTGACTGTCAACCCAGCTTAAAAAAAAATAGACGCAGATAATTTTCTTTTGACTGTTGTTGAAATCCTACGATTGTTATGAAGTGTCACTATTGAAAACTTTCAGCTTGGAACTGACTGACCTAGCTTTCACTCTGCAATATCCTTTCTCTTGCACACCTCAGATAAGCGAAGAATTTCACGAGAGCCCTGATAAGAGTGTTTGTATATCAAGACGGCCTGTTGACCCACAAAAATATCTTGTTTACACTAGCAGATATGCGAAAGTCATTCAATGTGGATATAGTATTCTCTATCAACTGTATTCAGCACATAAAGTTATAGAGGATAGTTTTTTTTTATTCAGAAAACACCTATATTGTACTTTAATCGTCTATAGCTTTTTAAGCACATTATGAGCTATGAAGCAACATTTCCAGCATTGTACTACCAGGAAGGAAGGAGGTGATTGCCTTGATATCTACACTTACACGGGGTGTCTGATTGTTCAACTATTTGTCGGTGCTCGAGGAGAGATGGTTAATGGGCTCGGAAGCAGCTAAAACAGATGCAACTCTCAGTGTCAACGAGAAATTTGTTGGAAACATACATAACATGTTTAACTACCGCTTGCTCAGTTATCGCAAAAGGTACTGCAGAGAGTGAAATCGCACTCGTGCACTCAGCAACACAGTACACTGCACTTGCCAGATACACTTTTGCACTTTGTAAGTGGGGGGGGGGGGCTCTGCAACACTTTTTTAATGCAGCCAGAAAACACTGGCGTTCTGTGGCCAATGTTCATATGTGTGAATATGTGAGCCTAGTATCGCTGCACAGCATACGATTTTGTGTCAAGAATAGCCGAAAAGTGCTTGCCCTCTCTCCAGGGCAACATCGTTGCCAACTACGAAGCAAATGGAAGGAAGCGGGCGTAATGGGTACTGACTTGTTTCGAGAATGCCACACCAACGAACGACCTCACAGGCCACGTACCGCCTCGTGTGGCTACCGTGGCCTCCAATGAGGTGCTGCCATACAGGTTTGAACCAGAAGTAAGCAGCCAATATTGTCACAGAAGAAAGAAAAGATGAGCAAATTTCTTGAAACAATGGCGCATATGGCAATGTAATTTTTGGGCATTACAGCAGCCGCTCACCGTACTCCCCTTGTGTATTTTTCTTGTGTGTTGCCCTATGTGGCATACACACGGAAATGAAAACAGAAAGTGCTCGCTATGCCTGATAGCTGCATTTGCCTGGTTTAAAAAATTTTGCATCAGATACTTGTGAAGCAACGAACTATAGCAAGATCTTTCTATGATAACTTCTAAAAGTGTTGCGGAGCCCCCTTAAGAGCTACAGCAGACGCTTCTGCTCGGACAGTAAATCCAACTCGAGCGTAAGACAAGTGCTTCACTTGGGTTGGATCGTACGCATCATCTGACCTTAGTCACGAACGCTGCCAATTGAGGAGTTGCACATCTGTGGCTAGACCTGCGCTTACAAGTGGCCGTCTCTGAATACTAGACTGCTGTATGTAAGTGCCAAAGGCCGCAGCAGGCAATATCATTCATTAATACTTCATGCCTCGCTACATCACTTTGTCGGTAGCACTCCAGCCATTTTTCAGAGCTTGTTTGTAACAGCCCTTAGACAGAGCTTCACATAACAAGTTTTCGACTCAGAATTTTGTTTTTAGCATAGTGGTTGAGAAACTTGTGCTTCTCAGCAGTTTAATGACTGCAACTAATGTGTATTATAAAAGCAAAGCAGTTTTTTTTTTTGTTCTCGATGATATATATATATAGTACTGCTGACATTGCAATGAAGATCTTCAAAACCTTAAAGCTACTAAAAACTTGAGATGACGACCAGGCACAACAGTGGTACTAAAAAAATTCCATAGTCGGAGAATCTTGAAGAAGACAAGACTTAAGAAACGAACTTTAGGATGCTTTCATGATGACTTCAGAGTTCTACATTCATCTGCCTATGGCACTGCAGTGCATCACAACGGCCTACATTTTTATTCTTATTTGTAAAATCTTGGCGAGGATGGGCTAGTTACTGCTGTGTTTACAATCAGACTTGCAGTTTGTTTACAATTAAATATTGCGGATTAGTGTTCTCACTGTTCAACCAAGCATATAAAATCGTACCCCACCCGGATTTCTGTGAAAAAAAAGCCAGTGTCGTTTACACTCAAGAAAGTTGCTGCATAGGCTCTTATAGTTGTCACTCACGAGGCCTATTCTGCATTTAAATTTCACGTTCAGAATTTATTTGTCCAAGAAAGGTCCCAAGAGAACGTTTCTGCAAAGGTAGTCATTAATTGGAAGCCTTTGAATTCACATCTCTATTTAGACATGGCGCACAGTGCTCTATCAGCGGGATCATTTCAGCATAATATATAGACACCACAAGTAGTTTCAGTATGTTTTTCATTGACTTAGCATGGTTTCCAAACACTTATTTACTGAGTCTCTTAAGACTGTTTCATTAAGGTTCCTCAGCAAACTTTTTAAAAGAAGACGCTAAGAACAGGGGCCGCAGTTTGGGTCGATAACTTTCAGCGATACATTCACTTTGAGTGATTCTTCATAATATTAGTGTTGCACATACCGGCATCTAACGGCAATGAAGTTTCTCGCATGCTGTCGTAGCACAGTTGCCAAAGTTCCAGACCACTGTGGCTCACCTAACAAGTCTAAACATATGGCACGAGCTTTGTGAACTCGCACACAGGTGAATGTATCTCCACTGGTAATTGCCTGAGAATACCTCCCAAGATTACAGATTACACTCCATCTGATAACTTGAAATACTCTCACGGATGTAACTTGACTATGAATATAAACAACATCTCTCGCGAGCTGCAAGAGATGCAATGTTGCAGCTACACTGTTTTGCAATGTGATAAATCAGCCACAGCACCCGGCGAATCTGCAGCAATGTCACGGATCGTCATCAAGTGAATGCCTGTGATCAGTTCGTCTATACTGCCTACGCTTAGCTCGAGTTGTAAGTATTGCAGCCTAGCAATTGTCTTTATCCTACTGCAATCAAAGTTTTGCATATGGAATGGTTGCAACATCGCTTAATGTTTAAGGTGGGATTTCACGTTTTTTTCAGGTACAATTAGGAACAAAATACTTAGCACAAGTCCATATGTATGATCAGGCAAGTTTTAAAAGGAAATAATTGCGATTATTCCAGCATTACATCCAAGCAAATAGTGCTGTAATAATGGTCACATCCACAAAACTCATTCGTAATACTATTCAGTCACTTTTAAATAAACAGTTGTTAGCACCTTAAATAAGACGAGACCAGTGTAGTTGCTCTGAAATCTCATAACATGACTAAATCGACGTTCAGAGCACCTACACCTCAACTACTGCAAGCCACATACTTTCTATTCTGAATGGTTTCAAGTGCAACACTACATACACAAGATACTGTAAATAATCTAGCTTTACAATGCCACCATGTGTAAATATTTCTTTGTAAAACAGAGTAGAAAGTAATAGAAAGGTAGAAGTATATCGTGAAGCTGTCACAAAGTATAACTCGTTAACATGTCATCATCATTGCAGTGCTGTCATTCATGCCAGCAATAGGAATGACAGAGTTGGCCGGCTCTAACTTCAACGAAATTCAAGTGGATTTGCACATAACTAGTCACGAATAAAGGAAGTAGGCTTAAGCACGTTCCTTTCTTTAGTTTGCAGGCAGGATAGCTTTCCTTGCTGGAGATGACGAACTGCTGCTGTTGCTCGCGAGATGGCACAGCCATGCATGAACTTTGACATTGCAACCTTGCACAGCGCACCACCATTGCCCCCCCACGTTGGCAATCGATCGGCCATGCTAACATGCATCGGTTAGAATCCAGCCTTTGAGTCAGTAGGCGAACGCCGCCAGGTATCGGCTGCTGGCCTGCTGTGCACTGGCCTGGTGCGCATTGGCCTGCGGGCGAGGCAGGGAGACAGTGGACGATCTCTGATGGCTGTTGACGTGTGCTGCCGTCGGCACTGGTGAGTGCAGCGGCAAAGTCGAGTTGGGCTGCGGGTGCAGGAAGAAGTAGCGGGACACGGTGGATACCATGAACCCTTGGCCCATCAGCATAGCACTGCTCAGGTCTGCACGTAGAAAGGGCGAACGTCCATCAGAGGTATTTGTTGAAAAGGGCTACGGCACCTAAGTTTGAATCATAATCTGTATTATATGTGTATTAATGCTTGTGCATTCACCAACAACCTGGCAGAGTTTTATGGCATTTGGTCCAGTACTTGATTTATAATTGAATATATTTATAAATATGCAAGTGGTCTGAGAATCAGGCAACACTGGTGTACTCGCAAACCGTGACGTAACATGCTGCTTGCTGAGTGAGCATCTACATTCTGGCGCACGATTTTGCTCTGTACTCACCTGTGGGTACAAAAGTACTCTATTTCACATTTTTTCAGCTTGGTATTGAAACTGTACGACTTGCAATGGCTGAAACTTGAATAGAAGACAATGGCTCTTCTTTGTACAGCGCATGACATCACACATGCCATGACAAAATGGCGGGCACCCGCAGTGGGCAGGGTTTATAGGCAGTGATTTAAAGGGCATATCAAGCCCTGAAATATTCTTTTACAGTCCATTTTTTAGATATGTATAGGCACAACAGACCCTTTACTGCTATTTTTTCACTGAATACCACTAATTTTTGGGTGACCATGTCATGGCCCCTTTCATAACAGCGAACAGCGGCCTCTCCCATGTTGTGCCAGTCCAACCGGTCCTGTGCCTGCTGTCACATTCATTGTATTGGCAAACTTTTTAATCTCATCGGCCCACCTAACTTTCTGTCCCCCCTCACACATTTGCCTTCTCTTGGAATTCAGTCAGTTACCCTTAATGACCAGTGAATATCCTGCCTATATGCTACCACTGGATATCCTGCCCGGTCCGTGTCCATTTTTTTCTTGTTGATTTCAGCTATGATATCCTTAACTTTGGTTTGTTCCCTTACCCACTTTGCTCTCTTCTTGTTTCTAAGGTTACACCTATCATTTTCCTTTCTATCCCTCGCTGCATTGTCCTCAATTTAAATTGGACCCTCTTTATAAGCCTCCAAGTTTCAGCTCCATGGGTAGGTACCGGTACAATGCAGCTGTTGTATTCCTTCCTCTTGAGGGATAGTGGCAATCTACCAGTCATGATTTTAGAATGCTTGCCAAATGTGCTCCACCCCATTCTCATTATTTTAGTTACTTCAATCTCGTGGTCCAACTCCGCTGTTACTACATGTCCTGAGTAGTGTGGGGATCTGAGGCGCGCCCGCGACCATTTCGCGGGCATTTTGCCACACGGCCACACCCTTTTGCTTTTCTGCTCTGTTAACACCATGTGGCGATAGATGGCGCCACGTGCGGGCACGGCACGCGATATGCGCGCGCCGTGGGAGCTCTCTCATGCTCCGTGGTCGGCGCCGGGTAAGCATGTGTTTTCCTTCGTCCGCGTCCCCTTTGGGAATCGCCGGACTGTAGCCTGCCTGGGGTGGCCTTGGGCACCTTGGCAGGCGTGTTTACTTGAGTGCTAGCTTCGGTAGCGTACGCTAAGCCCAGAGCGGTGCCTAGTGCTTGAAGTGGTCGTACCACAACAAGCCGCACTTGCCATAGGCCTACGCGTACGAGGTTTGCCCTAACACTCGCGACCAGGCCCAGTGGCCATCGTGAGAGTGCACAGCATAGCCGCGAGGGACCTTTTCCCGACCGGCGTGTCAAAGCTCGCCATTGCCAGCTGCGATGTGCTCGTGGTTTTCTCCTTATTGTGAACGTCCGCGTGCGGGTGCCTTTGCTACCCGCGATTGAGAGCGGACGTTGTATTGTTGTTCGGGGTGCCGCCAGAGGCAATAAAGTGTTGTGCTTTTGCATTACAACACTGTCTGTTTGCCGCGCCGTGCTAAACGCCTTATTAGTTGAGCGCGCGCGGATTGGTGCGCTACACGCGAGTAAACGGAGTAGCGGCCCTGTGGCTCGCTAAGCGTGAACCCGCGGTGATCGTCCGCTGCAGTTAGTAACGGGGTCACCATAGTAGTAACAGCATTTCTTCACAACTTACAGTGTCTCGCTACCTATCGCAAAGCGCTGTTCTCTGCCGAGACAGTTGCACATTCCTGTAGCTTTATGCCTCTTAATTTTCAGACCTACTCTTCTGCTTTTTGTTTCCAGTCCATTAACCATCAGTTGTAATTCGTACCCTGAGTTATACTCATCAATACAACGTCATCGGCAAATCGCAAGTTGCATGACCCCTTTAATGGTGGCTAATGTCCGCTAGTGTTGCTAATGATTTTGTTTAAACGCTTTTGCGTGAAATAATGTTTATGTGCTGTCTGACATCCCAGCCGGAAGTCTTATAGCACAGCCCTTAGGTGCCTGTTGCTGTTTTGAGCTTTGACAAGCATTGTCCTTCATTGTCCCTTGGCGTAGGCGAGCGAACAATCAAAGCAGAAGACGAAAAAGTGAGGAGGAACCCCTCGCATGCCATGTTTGCCAATCAGACTTCTAAATGCAGTCATATGGCATAAAATATGATTATTTCAATGCCATTAAATGACCCAGCTCTCCGCACATTTCAACGGAACCTTTTCTCTGCTGAGCCACGCACGCACATTGAAACCTTTCAACAAGGAATACATACTACCAGCGCTAACGTACATCTGTGGTTGATTGTGTCCACCTCTCACAACGCAGCAGCTAAGTTTGAAAGTTGGTAAGTTCACCTCATAAGACATATGTATGATTACAAAAACACACTTCCGAGACCCCAAAAGATTTCTTAAAGGTTTCCTATCAATGTTATCAGCAGAAAAAACACATCTATAGCACATATGTATTTATATTGCAATAGGATCGAATATAAGTGTGAAATAATTAAAACAAACAAATACAGTATGAAAAAAATGTCACAAAAATTACAAATTTTTTCAGCTCTACTTAATGATGAGACATCTTAGGAGAAGACAAAAATGAAAGCTGCAAACAACTATAGGCTACACTGCATTGTCAATAAATTAGTGCTTTAACTTTATTTAGTAATGTATGGAAATACAAATCTGTTTTTAGGAATAGATAAAGCAATGTTCATGCAATATTTGAGAAATAGATGAGCAATTATTACTTGACAATCACTCGTACCGTGTTTTTTTTTTGGTAATTTAAGGAGTATAGTACCTGCGCTGAAGCACTCGCAATTCGTCCGGTTGGTATTTATATTGTCTGGCAATCTAGAAAACAAGCCTAGAGCTGCACTAAAATTTTTAATTAGTATTGTAATTGCGGTAATTTTTCTGCTTTGTTTATATTTTTTAAAATTTTGAATGCTAACAGTGGAGTGCCTAAGCAACAGTGCCTGTCACTTGGGACACACGGAAAAGCCGTGAGCTTTTCTTTTTCTCTGTGACATAGCAGTTCTACTGAGGTGTGCGTGAGGGCACTCACAGACTCCCGTGACCATCGAGGCCAGAGGCGGGACGCAGGGCAGGTGGCCAGTCAGCCCGGCCGCCTTGAACGCGACCAGCTGCAGCCGGGTGAGGGTGAAGTGCAGATGCAGCACGGTGAACTTGCGCCGCAGCAGCAGCTGTGGGGGCAGGGGCCGTGAGGCCAGCTTGACAAAGATGACAAAGCCGTACGTGCCCAGAAGGAAGGAGCCCGCCTGGAGGAGCATCAGGTAGGGGGACGCATTGGTCGCCTCCATCTGCAACGACAACGCCACTCCAGACTGCCTCAGGTGGTTTCGTGCGACTCCTCATCCTGCTAGCACAGCGCAAAAGGCGCGTCAAAGGCGCACTAAGTAGAACACTTAAAGTCAATTTAGACTGAAAAAGCCTGTCTTCAAAACAAAAGAGGGTTAATTTCATGATTAAATAAAGTTGTTGTAACAATTTATTAAGAAAGAAAGGGCATATTGAAGAGCTCTTTTTCTTTTTGTTAGACACAACATTAATGAAAACCAACAGGAGACGAAGGCAAGGGGTGATGTTATTTGCAGTCTTTTAACTGCCTTTTAGTAATTATGATGAAGATGCGCAGAAGTTGAAGTGGATGAAAAATTCCGCCATATCCACGAAGTGAATGATGATGAGTGGGCGAAGCTCCGGAGGTAAACCTGGTAAACCATGAATCCTCTGTACATTTTGCCCACTCGATTTTATTACATCGCTCCCCCTAGCGTACGTCGCCGCACTAAATCGAACGATTGCCTTCAACCAATGACACGCGCCATATGTGACATCATTCCTATTTTATAAGATCTCGCGTCTTTCATCAACTACAAGTACCGCTTTCTAGTTTATAACATCTTGCATCTTTTCATCATCAGCTACAAGTACCACCATCTAGTAAACACTACAAGAACTAAACGAGAGGTGGCTACATACAGGAGACGGTATCGCCATCTAGTGAACACTGCAAGAACTAAACTAGAGGTGTTTACATACAGGGGACGGTACCGCCATCTAGTGAACACTGCAAGAACTAAACTAGAGGTGGCTACATACAGGCTACAGGGGACGCACAGCCCACGCCCTAAGGAGCTTCGCCCCTAAAAGACAACTTGCTGCTGGCAGGGCCCAAACCTCCAACCTTCGTGCAACGTGCCGATGCTTTACCATTACGTTGAGCATAGAAAGGTTGCAGGTTCGGTTCCTTCTGGTGCCAAGTTGTCTTTTCGTCCACTAAAATAGAGTTGAAAAAGGCTTCAAATAACATGCCCTAGACCTTCCTTGGCTTCACTGGCTGTTTATTTTCATTATTGCAATCTTAACAAGGAAGTCTTGTAGGCCGAGCTCCACCAGGGACTGACACACACCTCTTGCACCACCAACAGAAGGGCACACAAGTAGCACAGAAATAAATTCAGAAGAAGACTTTCACTGAGTTACTCGGCAGAGAAATTGAACCTCCCAGTCTGCGACTGTTGTGCAAAGGTTCCGGATGCACTGACCACTATGCCACAAACGCAAAAAGTTCCCAGGGATGAACATATAGTATAAGCTTTTCACTTATACAGGGCGATGCCAATATCCAGGAGCTGTGCAAAAAATCACCGTGCCAAAGCATTGCAGGAGCATATCAGTTGTTTATAAGAAGTACAGACAAAAGAAGTTTTGAAGGTGAGATAACAAGTGGACACACACACATCACCGACAAAATATCAACTGTTAAAGCCGAGAACATATTTAAAATCATTTTTGAAGTGTGCGATGCAAAACTGCATGCGAAATAGGGCACCTCACAGCATCGACATAAATCTGCTTTGAGCGTGAACAACCAATAACCAGCTACATTGCTATAAAAACATCTCCAAATAATCAACGCTCTCACAATCAAGCAAACAGGGTTTGCAGCCACGACAAGTGGGTCGTTGGGTACCTATTGTAACATAAATAGCGATGCCTATGACATTTCTGTACCAGTGCTCCTCTAATGAGTTGGGTTCCTTCTAGATGCCAACAGTGTTCACGCACCTTGTCCCCTTCGTGGATGCCAGTGAGTGTGCATACAAAGATGATGGTGACCAGAATCAGGGGGATGAAGAACAGCTGGTACACAACCACCCGCAGGACAGCATACCTTCGCCTGCAAGGGCAACGTGAAGAACCTCACAGTCTGTGAAGAGTTTGCTTTTTCATTCAATTACAACAAGTTGTACTACACTCAAACCTCGACATAACAAACCCAGATAAAACGAAATATCAGTTATAACAAAGTGAATTAAGAATAGCCTTACAATAGATATAGTGTCAGGAATGTACATTTATAACTAATTTTCAGATATAGCAAACGTATTTTGTTGCAAGGTGCAACTTTGTTATAATAAGGCTTCAGTGTATTATGCATTTCTTAATTAAATTTTCTTCTTTATCTTTATGCTTCTATCAACTTTTGATGATGAAATAATAGCTTTATATCTTCATGAGCCTAGTACTTCATTTTATTTTTATATCCTCTGATTTTCGACGTATGTAACTACTGTGTGCAATTGCCTTCTGGATGCATTCTGCTACAGTTTGCACAGTTGCTTTGTCTGCATTTTGTGTGACCAAAAAGCCATAAAGTTAGCTTTGGCTCTTGCCGCTAGGAGCGCTGTACTATTTCCAAAAGGTCCATTGTCAAAACCAACTCAGAGTCCACCTAAATACTGCATAACTTTAATTGTGGAATGGTTTTATGAAAACAATTTTGACACAACTAAGAGTAATATTTAGTGAAAACCAATTAATGCATGCATTGTACTGAGTAAACAGTGAAAAAAAAGTTACAAGAAAAGGAATATAGGTGCAGAAGCACGTACACTCACGATCATGCACCGACTTGCCCCTTTCATTGCTTCACTAAATGATAGCTTTTTCAGGTGCTTGCATGATTTTCCGGCATCTCCACTATGTCAAAGCAGTGTACTGAAGGGGAGAGAATTTGAGATGTCTCTAGCTGCTGTTTTCATATTGTATCCGTAATGCATTCTCATATTTGCCTTTTCTCTTTCTTAGCTTGAAAATTTTATCTTGTGGGAAAACTACAGCATAGTCAATAGGTTGCAAGTCTGCCCTCCCCCTCAACCCTCCTTTGAAATTTTACATTTCATAAGTGTGCACACATGAACATGCATAAAGGGTTTGTCATCCCCTCTCTCTCTTTCTCATGCCCTGAAAAAAAATTTCTGACCACACCTCTTATGAATGGAACGTAACTTTGTACTTTTAAGGAATGGAAACTGGGATGCGCCCAAAGGTGAAAAATCTCACATATCTCACCTTGAGAAATTTGGCCTCTTTTGCAATCAAGGTCGTAGAAGAAACAATTAAATATACGCTACGATGACTGTACCATTATAAATGACTGTCACAAACCTGCCGTACAGGTCTAGTGGTTATGGAGCTTGACTATAGGTTGTGGGATCGATATCTTGCTACAACAGCAGCATTTAGATGGAGGCGAAGTGCTACAGGATTGCGCGCTTGGATTTCGCGGCACATTACATATCCCCAGGTAGTCTGAAACCCCAACGACTATTATTGTCGTCATGATTGTAACACCACTAAGCTTTGCTGTTTCCTTGTGCGTTAATGTTGGATGCGGACCTATGGTGAGGTGTAGTACAAGTGGGGTCTCACTTGGAGAACGAAGGCGTCGGGCAGCACCACAGCACGCAGCAAATGGGGGGACCCCGCAGTGGCATCTGCTCGTTGATGAGCCGCTGGACAAGTTGCTCCGAGCCCCCCGCATAGCAGCTGATCAGCTCAAAGTACATCACCAGCGAAAATGGAAGATACCTGCGCAGGAACATGGCACACATGCCCAGCAGCAAAAGATTTCAATGGCATCTTTTTCTCACATTGTGCATTTTTCGTACTTATTTTATTGCACCACATCCCTATATGGTTAATCAATCACCAACCAATGTTTTGTAAACAGTTCATTTTCCTGATCCCCCACTGTAGCGTAGCCAACCGTAAGTCTTTCCGATTAGCCTCCTTGCCTTCTCCCTTTCTGTTTCCTTACTTTCTCCTGGACTATGTTTTATTAGAGGCAATGTTCTAGACAGTGGCTAGGAAACATTAATTGACAACTGCTAATGGTTATTAATGTATACATGCTGTACATATGTGAGGGGTCGGGGTTATTCACCGGTCAAAGCAATAGACAGGGAGAATATGGAGCATGAAATTATAGGCAATTTGGTACTACATTACTGTATTACGAACAGTGCAACCTAGAAGTGGTTACAGCGTAACTACGGAAGCAATAAAGATTGCTTCCATAGTTTGACATTGTTTATTGCTTCCGTACTTAAGCTGCAATTACTTCTACGTTGGGCTGCACATATAAACAGTAAGGAGTGTATGTAAGCAGAATTTCACATGCAAAGAAAGGGAGAGTAATGCAGATGGAATAAATACAGAGGCTTTGTGGAAGAGCTACTGTAAGCAGCGTCTACAGCAGTATGCAACGTAAGTTCCAATCAGTGCTGAAGAATGTATCTGCAAGTCACCTGGATTCGTGCACGTGCTTACTTGTTGGTGATGTTTTGTAAAATCTTGTAGTAGTGTGCTGATCCCATTAGACTCAGCTTGAAAATCCACACAGCCATGTTGATAGCCCATACAAAACAAGGTTTCATTGGCTGAAGATGAGTTTGAAAAAATATGCAAGCGTAGAAAGGGCAGTTGATTTGCAAAAAGACCTGACTAATGTTATGCAAAGCACACAGAGATAAATAATAAGTGTGCTTAATGGTCAATAGATGGCACATCAATAGAAGCAGCAACATGTAATACATGAATGTTTGATGATTTTGCCTAAGCCTAAACGATTTTTGTGAGCTTAACGTCGATTTTTGTGAGCTTAACCATTGATAGATTGGTGCAACCTTTCACTTAACATTCGCTGAAAGATTTTGTGTATTCCTCCTTTTCTGCTATTACGCAATATGTCACTTGATAATGAAGGGAACTGCACAGATGAGATTTTTTTTTTTTCGTATACATATACAAGCAACAATAATAAAAAAAAACAATGCTAGCGCTACAATAAGTTCGGTACATCAGCACATCCCCCATGTCATGATAGCATAATAACTGAAACATGAAGTAGTAAAACGTCAAACCATGAAATTTGCAGACGTTTCTTTGTGCACTGTGAATTATTAATTATGAATCAGAAAATGAAGCAAGCAATAACCAGTGAAAACAAGAATTATTGAAAATGGACATGAGTTGGAAACCCATAATGCATAGAAAGTCAAGAAATTACAGCTAAGGAACAGGAGGTTAACTAAAAAAAATCTAACACAGGCACGGTCTGTGTTCATGTAGATAAAGCTAAGGAAAACCTTAGTGGGAGTTCACATTAACAATTCACTACTTGATAAAACTAGAAACATTAGCTTACTATTGTCGCATGCTAATGCTCAGGTGTCTGTGTGCTACGTGCACTGCCATTATCTCTTTACATAACCTAGTTAGAAAAGCCATGGTCTTTACACACACTGACCTTATAAAAAAAGAAAAAGTTTGAAACTACACAGATTAAACGTGACGCTGAAAAGTTTTCTCAATGATATGTATCATATTTTTTTGTATTATCTCATTAAATCTCTGGATTATCTCTCATACGTTTACACTGTTTGGCTAATTATCATTAGTCAAACAGTGTAACTTAAAGATTACTCGAATTATAATGCTTTATAACCTGTGAGCGCACAAAAGTGCAGGTCAAATCTACATATGCGTACATTTGTGTACACTCCCATAAAATGTGTATACACATTTCAGTGCTTGTCAACCAGAGCACAAGTGCAGCAGTCAGACTGCATACGACTGTGCATCTGCGCTCACTCACAGCATGATAATAGACGAGTCAGACTGCATACGACTGTGCATCTGCGCTCACTCACAGCATGATAATAGAAGAAGTGGCATCGTGAACCCGTGGGAACACGGTGGCCACTAAGGCACAGACCGAAGTTACCTTCATAAAGGTGAATGCCACAGAGAAGCAGAATGGGAGGGTAGAGGGGACAGAGAGAGACAAAGAGAGAGTTTAGCAACGACAAAATTATTTGCACATCACGTTTAGCACAGCAAGCAACACAAGAGCAGGAAGTTTGGGAGAAAGTGAACAACCGCGCCATTTGTGAGTTGCCGAGTGTATGCCGTGGGAAACCTTATGCTCTTTACATACTAGAGTGTTTGTTCTTAGCGCATGTGATTGGTTCAGGCTCAGCTGCACGTCCCAAGTTTGTAATGGTCACGCAAGCCTTAACCAACTGTGTGCAGTGTGGACAAACGTTCTGCAATAGAACACATACGAGATCACACTTCCGGTTCTTGTAAATGGACATGCCAATCACGCCTCATACTTATCATTAACTTGACAATCAGCTCTGTGACCATTCTCGCCACACCTGATCTGTGACAGTATATTGACTTTTGAGTGTATTGTTTAACATAAAGCCATAGAATTCAGACACCACTAGATTAATGCATGCCCACAATATTAAGACATAACTTCAAAAACATCATTTTTAGAACAGTTTGTATATAAACATTACAGAGTAGTGATGTGAGTGCACAATGCTTCTGATTGTCTTCATTTAAAAAGTGATGCCCGACTGATGGTACCTATCACCTGCAAAAAAATATGACTACTGTGATGCATATTGGAGTAAAGTCAGTTATGTTTCAGAAGATGGCCAATCACTTTCGTGTTTGGTATGCCTGTACCAGTCTTTAATATCGTAACACTCACAAAAAAGTACAAGAAAGTTTAATTATGGCTGCAGTTTATTTTCGTTACAAAGTGCCAGCTAGATAGAGCATAGACAGACTTCATAAATACACATCCATGTGCGACAACAATATGAACATCATGGTTTATTACATGAACCAACATAGTAATGTTAGCCTTAATGTTTCTGGAGGTTTACATGACACTGCACCCTCTGTAGTGGAAACAAAGTTGTGAGAGCTAAGTTGCCTTCACATTCTCCCTCTTCACTTGAGGTATTCTACAAGGTGTTCAAACTTTAAACTCATGCAAGGTCACAGGTATAGAGTTTTTAATCTGCCACCAGGACTGGCCATTTGGACCCAATTTTTTCATTGAAAAATTTCTAGAGTAGCAGGGTTCTTAATCCCTGCAGCCTGTTAAAGGCTTGAAATGCAGCTTTTACAGCATTCGAAAATATGGTGCAATTTGAGTGTCCAGGATGGCAGCCTAGATAAGCTTTCATTGAACTTTTAGCTAGCCATGAAGTTTACACACAAACTAAAGCTCTCTGTTTTCAGGGAGGTTCGACAGTACAACGAAAGCACAGTGCATGTGGTAAACACACATACAGGAAACACAGCAAGAGCCAGGGAGCTGTAGAGTAGTGTCCTGCGGGGCCAGCAGGCACTGAGGTAGTGGCATTCGTGAACGAACACTGCCACTGTCGTCACCACCATCAGACTCTCCACAGCCGCCAGGAACAGCGCCCAGTTGCCCAGCACTGCAATTGGAGAAGGACATCGCGCTTCCTCACGTTGCATCAGGTGTGTGTGTTATGCGATGAACTGCTGGCTCTATCCGTCTCTGTTGCTTTCTTTTATCCAACAATACTTAGGCTTAAAGCAAAGTGAGTGACGATATTTTTTGGACTGTCTATCTGTACATTTGTCTGTTTGTCTGCCCTAACGATACCTCAAACAGCACCAAACGAAAAACCCCATTCGCAACGCCCACCAATATTGCTCAAGGTTTAGCGTTCATAGTTGTGCGATTGTCAATCAAAAAGCAATTATTGTGCATATCTGAGGCGCCATAACAACACTTCAAAGTTTTGTATGTCTGCCTTTATACTAGAAGAGGCACACACAAGTAACTCTAAGGAATGTAGCGTTTATCACACTGCGCTGACAGTGCAACGCGATGCTCAAAAAGGTGCTTCCAACGCTTTGCTACGACGTCACAGTGGTGGCACCTGCCCGTCGCTTTGTGTTCTACACCTTATCACCTCCGAGACTGGCCCGCATCTTTCTCTGCGGGCATCACGCCTTCGTTTTCGAAGATAACCGCCAGATGGCGCTTGTGTCTAATGTGCCTCAATGTGCCCGTTCGTCTCCGCTACACGCTCGAGGCACTCTAACGCAGCGCCTCCAGGATACCATTCACCGATTTTCTTGCACAGAACATCAAATAAACGTTTTGTTCACTCTCTCCAGACGCAAGACTATCGTCTTTCGACTACATTTGCGGTGTAACATGCAGATTTGGAACCAATTTTTTTATTTTTTTTTCAAGTACCTGCAGTGCCTGAAGGCATTATATTACAGTGGAAATACAGAAAGTTACATATGCTTGTACAAATAAATAACTGAACAAATAAAATTAACACAACAGAACTATAAAAAAAGGGAGTTCATGTCATTACACATCCAACATCAATGCTCTGGACAATGCTTCAGTGCGGCAACAAGCAATTTGCTGCCGTAGCTGATTCCGCGGGGTTATCTGTTATTAGTGGAAAAAAATGGGGCTTTAATACAATTGTTCTGTAAATATTTTCTGTTATTTTTAATCAATGGGTATTTCCATAAGATATGAAATAAGGGGTAAAAGAAAGTTTACGTATCTCTTTCAACCATACCAGAAAAAAAATTTGAGAACCACTTCTAACCTCAATGTGTATAATAATTACCACCAGCTACTCCTAAGTGCAGTGGCCTTGGAAGTGAAGTCGTAATCGCTACAGGCAAATCGGGCTGTAGTTTAGTTATTATGAGCTGCAGTGTACCTATTATCTCCTTCACATGTTGTATGTAGGCATAGATTCGTGTACTATGTGTAGCTAGTGTAACAAAAAAAAAAAGAACTTTTCTTTTGTAAATGCTTGCTTTCTATCGACTCTCCATATATATATGTTTAAACATCACCAACAAGGTCTAAAGTTCGTGCCCACCTGTGTTGTCACCTGTCCTTGTGCATTATGCTAAATTAATAAAGCTACAAGTAACCCATGTTCGCACATTCGGTGCACATGTTGTTTCATTGAAACCACAAAACTACTAGGCCACAGTTAAAGGGGCCCTTTGGCACAAATTAAGCGTGTAGTTTTCATTGCTTCTTCTGGAACTGTGGAATGCACCGATATCGTTGTGCAAGTGGCAACATGAAAAACAAGAGCTGTGATAATTTTATTTAATTCGAAAGACCACATTATTTTTGGACTACAGTAACATGAATTGGCTATTTTTGTGATTGTAAGCGATGTTTTATCACGTGGGAGTGATGATTGGTTGGGCATATTGATGGTTTCACGCAACAGGTCGCATGTAATATTCATATAGTCCCAGCTACGCCACACTAATGAGCACTAAAGAATATAAAAACACTCCTTTATACTTGCTAAAATGTAAAAGGACTTCCTTCTTTAAATATGAAAATTTGAAAATGCCTCCAAAACGGCGCTACATGCGCTGCACAACTGCAACCATGAGGCAAGTCGTTCAGTGTGTCTTTGTAAAAGGTGCACACTGATTGGAACTGGCCTTCAATGTTAGTGGGAGAGCAAGATGCAAAATAGAATGTTTTTTCTCGTCAAATACTGGGGCTTTTGAAGTTTGAATACCGATAACTACCGTTACTGTGCACCAATTTCAATAATTCTTGTTTCATTCGTCACAGCATTAAACACTGTACACACACACCAGCACCGCAAAATGCTGGTGAAAAACTGTCACAGCCCTCCTTTAAGTCTGTTACGCTAGCAACAATCTCTATGGACATAGGCGTGCGCACAAGGGGCAGGGGGGAGGGGGCAGCCACCCCTCTAAGCCAGAAAGGGGGGGGGGGCGTAAAGTCAGCCCAATACATTAACATCATTCGGAGCGAGGGGCGCTGTGACAAACCTTCGCTCCCTCCTGAAAAGAACCCCACACACGTTTGTGTCCATGGACATTTAATGAAATCAGCCGGAATGGTCGCCATGCATAGTGGAGGTAACATGTTCTCCAGCTCGGGCACAAGAAACGACGGTCTTGGATTGGTGCTGCGATATTTTTATTCATGAGGTTCGCCCTTGTAGGCGATTTTATGTACACCACCAGCATTCTCTTGCTTTTAATTACAGAGCTCCCTCAATCTTTTTCTTTGGGAGCTTCCCAACCCAATTTACTTAACAAACGACAAAAAAAGGTTATATATATATATATATATATATATATTGTGAAGAAGAAAACGCATCGTTGGCAAGCAACATCGTCACCCGCTTGGGTACTGGGTCCTGGGCTTCGCTCGCTCGCCTCGTGCTGATCGTCGCCAGCATCTGCTTGACCGTTGCACTGTCCCGATCGTGTTTTCGTCGTAGGGCCACCGTCGTAATACACGCCAATAAACCCCTTTTCAATATATATATATATATATATATATATATATATATATATATATATATATATGAGAATTATAAAACAGCAAGCCAAGCCAGTTCTTTTTTAACATATTCCTTCAACTTTCATCAAAATACTTATATATGCAAGTCCACTATGGTCCTGGCATAATCTGCTAAATTTCCATAATACTTAAATCTGCCCATATAGGTAAAAGGAAAAAATTTTTATTAGATAACTTTGGCAGAAACTTTAGAAACCAGACCAGAAAAAAAGAGATAGAGCAAGAAAGCTTGCGGTTTTTTATAGCACAGGCAGGCACACATTTCTTAATATTGCAATATTTAGCTTTACCTTAATAATGTTTTGTGAAACAAATCTTATTGCCTTAAACTCTATAAAGCCCAAATGCAGAAGTGATGATGTTGTATAATTTGATGTGAACATCAGATTTCTACTTGTGTGTTATACTTAATGCCATAGATAAATTAAGCATTGCAGAAAAATTACTATGGTTGAATAATTGAGGGAGTTTTGTTAATTGCACATTATTAACAGTCAGACATACTGCAATTATATGTACTTACAATGTGATATTGTAAAGATTTTAATACACAGTTTTTTTTTCATTATCATACATGAATAAGTTGGTTAAACACTCATAAATTATGCTGTAAGAATAAATTTATTAACCGCAACAAGACATCCAGGGCTGTAGCATGGAATTTTTTTTTAGGGGGGGGGGAGCACCTCCTTGATCTCAAGAGGGGGGCCGAAGGGTGGGGGAGGGCTTAGTGTGCCAAAATTTGTGCATGCATATGTACTTCATACAAGATATATAGCTATGTGCAAATTTTCTTTTTTTTTTCAGAAAAAATTCATATTGTTTATGTGTGAGCGCACCTTGTGAACGGCTGTCATCAGACGATGTGAATTTGGCGACGATAGTAAAACTGTTCAACCTCTTAATTACGTGCAGTAGGCATGTTCCTCCATCTATAGCCCAACGAACATCAGAGGCACAACAACAAAAAAGAGCGCACATTCCAAACTCAGAATTAGAACAACTGACCGGGTTGTGTTCAAAAATGCGATATCGAAACAACAGGCTCGTTCTCTTGCGCGCGCTGTTTGCGTGCCAATTGAATATAATTAATAGTTAATAGCAGGGAGCGACGGTATCTTAAAACGCTAGGTAAATATTCGTAAGAGGTACAAAGCGCGAACTGTGACAAGTATATATATATATATATATATATATATATATATATATATATATATATATATTAACATGAAACTTTCAAGCTTACCTGCGTATGCTTCCGATGGTGTTGGTGTATAACCTTTTTCCAGAAGCTCTGAGCAATTCAATGTTTTCATTGTTCGCTGAATTGTGCCAAGACATCACAACAATTTGATGCTGTAACGAGGCAAAAAAATAGAAAGAGGCGACGTATAGAAGTTGCCGATAAATTTATAACGACGCGGCCAAAGTGCGCTTCGCCGCACTGCACGAAGCCAACGCAGTGAAGAGTCTTTTACAACAGCGGTAGCGCGTTATTTATTTTTTCCCCCTTTCGCATTTAAAAGATTCAGTTTTGTTTCACCTAAAAGCGAGGTAAAGCTAGGGCACGAAGCTTAAAATAATAAAACGGCTGTCCACAGCAATGCGAACGAGCGCACGCCAAACAAGCGATCCAGATTTGGCCTGCGCACGTTACAAAACGACACAGAGCCGATCGAGATGTTTTTACATAACGTTCCGTTGGTGTAATAACAAAAACGTCCGACGATTGGACTACCGCTACTTCAGCGCACACACAAGTGCGGCCCGCTTTTTTTTTTCATTATCTGCTTTTTCCTGCCCTCCACGCGCCAATAAATCGCTCGCCGCAGGACCATCGAGACGGTGTGTTACGTCTACCCGAAAATGCACCTATGCATTGGCTCCGCGGGAAACGCCAATAAAACACCTCTATCGGCGGTCTCCTCACGCGCTTCGTTGAATAACTGGACTCTTCGGTCAGACAACCGATACACATGTACTCAACTCGATCGGAGGTGGAGGGGATAATGAACGCAGGGAAGCGAAATCGCGAGGATTAGCAATCGCGCGTGAGGCACCGCTCGTTGATGATTGTGAGCGTAGAAAAGCGCAGCGCACACGTCACCTGCTTTGCTCGGGGTGAGTGCCGGGGGGTAGGGCGGCGTGATCATCATCAACTATCGGTGGTGGTGGTGGTGTAGGGCCGCAGCATGAGCTTAGCGGCAGCGCGCTGACGCGCCGACATTCGGATCTCCGCACAGCTGACCGACGAGCCCAGCCCTCTCGGCCGCCGCTGCCATGACCTACTACACTCCTGACCTGTTCAGATAGCGGGGTTCCTATGGGAGCGCGTGTCCCCGCTCTCGTTCAATCGCTCGCCGTAGGTGGCGCTACCTATAACCTGTTCGTCTGTTTCTTTACGGTTGTTTTGTAGGCGCTGGTATAAGAATGCCTGCATTCTGCAGTGAACTGGCGGCATATATGTGACTATTTCTTCCCATACATTGCTGGTTAAGCAAGGTGTTCAGAGCGCTTGAGTATTTATAGCACACTGGTTGACAAACGTGGGAACCCGTAGATTTACACGATGTAGGGCAGCCTATGCGTGGTCGCGTGCATTTTATTGCAAAAAAATTCTGAATGTCTTTTAGTATTATTATTTCTGAATAATTCTAAATTTTGGATCATAAATACGCACTACGAGTGCTTTGTTGGTCAAAATTTGACCACAAAGAGTGAAGATGACGTCAGCGAGCAGGTGCTGCCTAGCGCCACGCCGCTCGTAGGTTACGGCCCTAGCGGCAGAAGGTATGAACTAGAACGTGGGCGCTGGAAGAGGTGCTCTCTGGGCAGGTCAGGAGTGTAGTAGGTCATGGCCGCTGCTACCACAACGCCCAGCTTCCTCACTTGGTGGCGCCAGTTCGCGATCGGCTTCTTGCTATTTATCGTGATAGACGTCGCTTCTTGACGATGATTATTTTGCCATATAACTTGACCGCGGCAAATAAGCAAAGGGGGCCAGTTAAAAAGCAAGTGAGGGAAACAGAGACGCTCATGTGGAAAGAGAGGATGGAAAAGAAGGGATCGCTGGGAATCTACAAGGCAAGCAAACAAGAGATCCGGAAAGAGAACTTTTATGACAACAATAAAGGTAGTGCGTTGCTCTTTGAGGCGCGGGCTGGCTGCTTGAGAACTCTAACTTACAAGAGCAAATATTCGTCACAGGATGAGACATGTGTTGGATGTGGCATAAATAAAGAAACAATCGACCACATAGTCATGGAATGTCAAAAGATTCAGCCGGATAGAAATGGGGGGAAGGTCACACTTCCTGAGGCGCTGGGCTTCGCGGTTGATGGAAGCATTAACTGGTCAGCAGTAGGTATTACTAAGCAGCGGCTGGAGTATTGGTGGAGGAAAAGCAGAGAAGTCGATAAAATAACATCCCAGCCAAGAGTAGCGGCTGGGCAAAATTAAAAAGACATCCGAGTTGAGGGACAGAATTTAAACTCGAACTATTAAGGTAGGCTAGATGGCGCATGCCGTCACCCCGATTCAAAAGGGAGGCCTTTAATCATCATCATCATCATATTACCCCACGATCACGTAGTGGGATGGTACTTCGCATTGCGCACGACGGCTGTGCACCACAGCCCGAGATTTGAAAAAAAAAAAATATATATATATATATATATATATATATATATATATATATATATATATATATATATCGAACGCGTAATTCGAAGGTCGTAGGTTCGTTCCTGCTCACAGTTGGTAATTTTTTCATCCACTTTTCTTTCTTCTTATTTACATTTCATTGGTTTTAATAACTTCCCCTGTACATTCCTTGGCATTACTGTCTGTTATATCTCATTAATATTGTGTTAAAACACGGAAAAACGAGCCCTTAGGTATACACTTCTTTCCCTTATATATATATATATATATATATATATATATATATATATATATATATATATATATATATATATATATATATATATATATATATATATATATATATATATATATATATATATATAGTGAGGTCTAACAGACAATAGTGCCAAGGAATGTATAGGGCAAGTTATTAGAAGCGGAACATGGGAGAGGCCTTTGTCCTGCAGTGGACGTAGTCAGGCTGATGATGATTTTGAAAGTAAATCAGAAGAAAGAAAAGTGGGTGAAAAAAAAAATAACTTGCCGTGAGCAGGAATTGAACCTACGACCTCCGAATAACGCGTTCGATGTTTGAACGCATAATTCGCATCGAACGCGTAATTTGGAGGTCGTAGGTTCGATTCCTGCTCCCGGCAAGTTTTTTTTTCACCAACTTTTCTTTTTTCTTATTTACGTTACATTGGTTCTAATAACTTCTCCTATGCATTCTTTGGCATTATTGTCTGTTAGAACTCATTATATTGCGTCAAGACACGGAAAAACGAGCCCTTAGGTATACACTTCTTTCCCTTATATATATTTAGGGCATTTTATCGCAACAAAGTACCGGCTTTCTTTGGTTCGTCATCATGCAGCGGCGAACACCCACCGTACCTCAGGAAGTCAGACGAGCAGGAAAGTTTATTTCCAAGTAGCTAATTAAACTAATGAAGCACAAGGCATTGTTGAATTCAGCCTGCTTGTTGACTTGACGAAGTGACCTATACATTTAAAAAATAGGCAGAGACTGCTGCACCGCGCGGTGCACAAGCCACCCCCACACAAAAACGACTGCTGCGCTGCACGGAAGTGACGTCATGCATTTTTTGGTTAGGCGCTTTGTTTGAATAGTCGGGAGTGTCTAGCACTACGTCTAGTCATAACGATAAAAGCAGTTAAAGTTACGTCCAAGCGAAAAAGTGAACAAAATGTTAGTTAGGTTTAGCGTGACAACAATACAAAACCGGCTTGTTTGCCATATCAAACTGATCGGCAGCTGTGGCGTAAACAGGCAATAAAGCAAAAAAAAAAAAAAAAAGCTGTGGCGTAGTTGGTTAAAGCGACACATGAACTGGTGAGGTCGGTGGTTCAAGTCCCATTGCAGTTATCGGTACTTTCTTTTTTTTTTGTTCACGCAAGTATTGTTTTAACATTTGCGCCTCCTCATCAGCCCGACTTGCTGCTGGTGGTGGTCCCGTTCCCAGGCCCTTTAATATTGGATCTTCGATGACTCTCGCAGGATTGACTATATTTATTATTATAAAGTGTTTGCGAATTAGTGCTCTTAATCGGCGAGACGCAAAAAGACACAAAAAACTCGAATGCAGCTGGCTGCATTGGTTTATTCGGCACAGGTGTCAGGAATGTTGATTTCCACGGTTTATGAAAGTTTTGATGACAGAAAGGTGCACTGCAACGTAGTCTCGGGCAACTTTTTTTATGTCGCTCAGTGTACCATCACCTGACGAGGTAACCGGCAGGCCGCTTTCTTTAAAATTAATGGCGTGTCACCGCAATGTTCTAGACAATCAGCACTTGATAAACAATGCCCAAGGGCTAGTGACGACGGCGTTAGCCCATCTAACTACAAAATAGCTTGTCTGCCTTGCTCAATAACACGCGCGGCCTGTGACAGCACGGGAGCATTCACGTAGCAACGGATGAGAACGGCCATACGTGTTCGCACTTGACAAAACAGACGACAATGCAGTAGCTCTGGCCTTCGTAGATCACAGGCTTCATAAGAACATTACAATAAAGTTGGTTCCATCCACCGTATGAACACTGCGCCGACGCACTGGGGTTTCATGCATGTGCGTCCGGTCAGTCACACGTGAACTGTGCGAAAGCATTTATTTCATCGTCAACCTTGTCCTTCGCGACAAGCAAAACTCGGCAGCAAGAACACTTTCACCTTTGACAACACCACACTTGGCATTGCAATCTAGAAAATGCAGTACGTCCAACAACTGTAACCCGCACATCATACTGAAAAACTTTACGGCGCACACACTCAGATGAAGCTTCGGCGCGGTGGACGGCCGCGCTAGCTCCAACCACCAGGTTCAACTAAGCATCCAGCAATCACATGAAGCAGCGACGACACTCCAGTCCTCCTTGGGAGAGGCCTAGGCCATGGCCACGATTTTATCGGAGTTGGTGGTGGTAGTGGTTAAAAGAAAGAGGAAAAAAATACCTAATTTCTGTCTGCCTTCAGGCGACACGGCGCAGTGCCTTATAGGGGTGGGGGGAAGGAGGGATAAAAAGAATAGAAGGAAATAGATGAAGAAATAGAGAGTCAAGTGACGTAAAATAGAAGGAAATAGGAATGTGGGGATCCGGTCGAAGCAGTCCAAGGGCGGGGTGCCACAATGCGAGAGCTGCACGGCGTCAGGAGACCGCGGAGGGCGAACCAGTCGGCGGGAGCTACGCTGGCGTCGGAGATCGCGAGGGCACAACCGTCCAGCTTGAAATCCTGCGAGCGAATCTATCGGAGTTTACACCACCTAACATTGCAGGCGGCTACCATCTCGCAGTGTTTACCTTTCGCAGCCGCAGCGCCCATGGCGCCCCCTGTACTTAAAATACTTGTAATATGTATTTAAATAACTAACCTAGGCTAATCGACTCGTCAAACACTTGCTTAGTAAAATTTCTGTAAGTTTAACGCATTACACACGAATAATTTACAGATTTAACTAGCTTTAGATAATAGTTTTTAAAGTGACGTCACTTTTGTGCGGCGCAGAAGCCACTTCTGTGTGGGGCTGGCTGCTGCGCCGCGCGGTGCAGAAGACGCTGCCATAATTAAAAATAACGCTGCCGGACCGCTATCATCATCGCCCACTATGATACGTCACGTCCATGTGATGCCAACACAGAACACCTGATGCCAATACGCCAATCAAAACGCTGTCAACCACCGTGCTGTCAGCCCTCGAGCGAATTTCGCTAGCTCAGCGTGTGACCGGTGTCGGGCGCGGCTTGTGATAGGCCGTCTGTGTCTATCGTAGAGTAGCTACATAGTCATACAACGCCTTATTGGTCTTCTCCGCTGTGCGATTCACCTGCGTATCGTTACTTTGTGCAAAATGGGCAGTAAACGGGCGTCAGAACTCCCTGCCGATGACCAGTTGTGTGAGCTACTACCTTGTTTTGGACAAGGTCTCGAGTTCATACCGCTCAATAATTTGCAATTGTTCAACTGCCTCAAGCGACAGGTAAAAAAGCACGGCTACTTCATTATAAGTGTAAGTTTCAACTTGTTCATATATATGCCACAACGTAAACGCGTTCTTATGCTACAGTGCACTAGAGGGGGGCTGTACCATTACAAAGCTGGAGTACATAAAAATTGAGCAGATCCCACGTACCTTGGGAATCGATGTTATGCGAAGCATGCGGATGGAAGGTGACCATGTTGTAATTTTTTTATTGAGCGAAATGTTACGAAGTGGTGCTAAAGATAAGTACAAATGCAGGCACAGACATGCATTAAATAGCCGCACGTGTTTTCTATAACTATTTGTTCATAGTTGCGTAGTGATACCAACAGCAGCATGGATATCAGCAACACCAGAAGCGGTGAGCTGATATGAAGCACTGGTGTTCACTAGGATGATAGCCCTAGACACTGCTACTTGAGTCAACATCAGCGGATGGCGCCTAACTCCAATTGACTTTAACCCAACGTGGCAGCTATATCATAGGAGTACATATGTAATGTTAATAAAATTGGATAAATATCACTGCAACCACAATTGACGTGTCACGAATTATGGTCTATTTGAAAAGTAGTTCTGAGATCTGGTGTGGCTCTGAGGTAGAATTGGCAGGGCTCTGTGATAGAACTTGATTGCCTCTCAGAATGCTAGGGTGTGATTCCTGCTGGGACTCTTTCGTTTATTCTTCGCATTCATTGGGTCAACGCTGCCGATGACAGCTTTTTTTTAACACTTCCGCGTAAAATTACTGCATTCTGTTCTTGCCATGCCTGGGTAGATTATCAATCACTTATACACGTACCCGCATACCTGTGGCACATACCCACCAGCGGGTATGTGCCATGCATCCGGCAGATGATAGGACGGGATTGCCACATTATTGGTGTCATGACCAGTGACTGATACTCATCAAACCATCTTGCTCCCATACTAATTTTGGCTTATTCCAAGTTAAGAGGATATTCACGATAGCCCCCAGACATGTACAGCTTGGTAGGTAGGTAAGTAGGTCGGGTAATCAAGGGCAAGGTAAGGTAAGGTAGGTATAGGTGATTATCTATCTAATGTATCTATATATTAAAGAAAAAAAGTCCTGCACCTGATCAATCCCTCTGGTACGCGCAGTCCATGGGCAACTTGACGTACCATTGAGCTCGTCGATTGGTCTTTTGCTTTATGAAACAGCACCTTGGCCTTGCATTGTAGTTTGAGCCACGCAGTACGCATTTTCATATTCCTTTGTGGCCCTCTGCTGTTTTGACTACCGGGAGAAGTGGTATTGCCAAAACAAAAAGCCTCTGAAATAAAGAGGCATCTCACTACTTTACCGCTAGGAAAAAGATACTCCTCTCACCGCGCTTTCTCCCTGCACCGCTATGACACGTGTCCGTGAGGAGAAGCCCTGCATGGTCATGGGCTGCATGCCGATGATGTATCGCTGACGTTGTCATGTTACCAAAATAAGTGGAGTCACGACGAGGGGCTAGACCTTCCCTTCCTCATGGCGGATTAGAGTGGAGAGACTGTGCGAAAATTTGAAACCAGCTAAAACGGGTGTTTTAATCCCTGTTACTTCCTTATTGTGGCACAAATTCATCAAATTCTTGCACCAGCATGTTCACATAGCAAAAGTGTTCATATTTCTCTTTGTTACACTTTTTTACTTCAGGGTTGTTTACTGGCCTTTTAACCCTTTAATGCCTGAATTATAAAAGAACTGAACGAAATGAAAGTTGTTCTTATTTTCCAACTTTAGTTAGCAACCTTTAATTGATGCTGCAGTTAAATTATCCGAAGTTTATGAACTTATGAAAACATTTAGGTGTATCTCAAATTTGCCATATGTCGCAGAATCGAGGACCTTGGAATAAAAAAAAAGAGTACTTCGGAACTAGGTAAAATGTTGTGTGGCACATGTTGGGTGTCTGTACTCCAAATTAAGTTCTTAAAGATATTACTTACGTTACCCAGACGAGAAAGAACAAAGAAGTGAGTGCGTCGTGCTCTCCGCCGTTAGCTATAAAAAAAAAGATTCTAGTATAGAATACCTTACACTAGACGGTGCTAGATTTTTTTATGCTGAAAGCTACGTTCCCTGTGAGTACTTGACAGCCAGCATTAAAGGCGGCATGCATTTCATCACTTGCTTGCTCGAAGTTTTTCAATATGTCACGAATTTGCGACACTCGGCGGTAAAGGGTTAAGCCAAATAATGGTGTCAGAAGATGCATGTAGGATCTGTTTTTGCCTTTTTATTTCTGAACCTCTGTGAAAAGCACTAGTGAAACTCACTTGATCAATTGCTTTAGCTAATTAGCATCCTGTTCTTTTGTGCAGTTGGCACCCAACTGCTTTGTCACTTTGTCTCTCTATTCTTGACAGCCTGCCCCATCGAGGCAGACACCAGCAAAAATGCCAGGTGAGGCATTGCCAACACCAGAGCCGCACTCAAGAAGGGTCCCTGTGGTAATAGCAAAACATTTGCCATGTAAGTGGTTTCTTTATTCGTTTGATTATTCATTCATACTGTAGTCTGAATATGAACAGAAAAGGCCATAGCAGGGTTGAACACCTCATCCTAAAAACTTGTTGCGTTTTTCATTCGTCTGCATGTGACAGTTTTTTACTGCTACAGTGTGGTTGTGCGGTCTGAAAATCTGTTAACTTACATTTGGATGCTTTAGAATGTTGCACCTGAATTTTTAATACATAACTGCTTGCTTCTTAAAGGAGCAGTTAGGTTTCGATCTTGTGATGTTCTAGGTATTGACAGCCCCTTTGTGACCCAAGTGCACCCTGGCAATGCGAAGGAATAACCAGAGGATGGTTGAAGGTGGCGTTTATTGCACAACCATCCGCTTGGGCCGCTCCCAACGAACTTCCTGTTTCGTCTTCCAACCGTGCATTCGCGTGCGGTTAAAAAACAATCATAAACGAAAACAGTGTAGACTCTCCCCCTCTTCCTTGCTCTCAGCAAGGAGAAAAGGAATTCTCGGGGCACTCTTTTTCGGGCGCACCACCTGCGTTGGCCATTATCGCCGATAGACCATAACCTGATCTCGAGCTTCTGCTCCTCGGTAGGGTCAGCCACATGGCCCGGACTGCGACACTCGCCTGGCCGTCCCGAAATCGGCTGCGGTGGGTTCGCTTCCCCTGCTCGAACTCTCAAAGCAATAATTTCGGGAAACTGTCACCTCCTTCAAGCCTCCTCGACCGACGACCCCCTGTGGCATCAGCTCCTCGGATCCGCATCCGCTGTGACCTTGCAGCTCGGAAACGTTTTCTAAAAAGCTCACACACACCGAGACTGACTGGAGCCCTGCTAAACTTTTTCAGTATGGTCAGTAAACACTGCCGATCAGCAGTCAAGGCTTCAGAGAACTCGAGAGTCAAGCAGTATAGCACAGCACACAGCCTGTAATTTATGAATAATTTTCAAAATCAGCTACAAATTGGTCCCTCTTTTTTCTGCAAATGATGCATTTACCAAAAGGACCACACCATGTACAGTAAGTCATGGCCATTGGCTGATTGGGCATCGTGAGCCACATAGTTACCAAGGTTGCTGCAAGAGGCCACCACTTGCTGTCATGCGTTTTGCAATCACACTTAAAGTAAGCCACATGTTTGAAGAAAAAGAAATCATAAAGAAAAAAAATGTGATCAAGGTTATGATACGAGTGTGTGTGACGCAACTTCTTTCCTCCGTGCCATCCCTCCCTGCTTAGCCTGTAGCATGCACTGAATCTCTGTAACTCTGCTCATACTTGATAATTTCTAAATCTTTTTGTGTTGGTCGATTCACGAGGCAGGTGAACTCCTTTAATTAAGCCATTGATTACTTGGAAAAATATTGTCCCGGGCCCCCTTCCTGCTTTTGTAGTATTATAGTGATTAGACTGACATTTAAGCATCATCTTGCACTGCTCTCCTTTTTGTTCGTAACACCTGGGAAAGATTTACAGTTACGGAAACAGAAAAAAAAAATGTTTTCTTACTCGTGAAGATGTCTAAGCACTATTTGAACTACAATGCTTTCTACAATGTGAATTATGAGTGTATGCACTATTAGCTTTGCAATCTTGAAACAGTAATGTGTGGAAAGGACACTAACACAAGAAAGAAGAAACATGAACACATTCGTATATACGTAAGTGTACCTTTCGTGCACCACCTCTTCGATATGACTTTCCAACTCACCCAAGAATCTTTCGTTCTATAGCTTACCAAGTGGTGTGTGCCAACCACACACAAAACAAAGGTTTTAGTTTTAAGAATCTTGCAGCACCTTGCTTAGTTATTGTCAATTGACTGCACTGTTGGTTAGACTCACCCCCACTCCCATCGTTTTTCACATCCCCCTTTGCCCCCCTCCTCCACACTTGCACACCAAAAACAAACAGTAAAAATCTAATGCACAAGTTTCCTGCCTCTCTGACACCCCCAATGCACCCCCCCCCCAATCCCTAGTAAAAAAAAAATCTGAATAAATTTGACTGAAAAAAAATATTTATTTCCATGTTGCAAAGCAATTCAGGGTTCTTTTTTGTAAAAAGTGGTTGGAGTACTTAAAACTCCTTTATAAGAAACATGCACTGGGGAGCAATTCTTGTTTTGTACTGTACGGGCTCTCTCTTATAAAGCAGGTTACCACAGATGTTTTTTTCTTATCGACTCCTATATCAATGTAAAAATCCTTAAACAGGGGTTGTGTCGAGTCGACGTTTCGACAAGTGGACTTGTCTTCCTGAAGGTTTCTCTTATGCCGAATTATCTGTTATAGTATCAGCTCTATCTTACACCCCTGTCACACGTGGCAACTTAAGTGCACTTTGTCTGAGTGTACTTTTACTTACAAAGTGTCATTTCGGTGTGGTGCTACGCGAGAAAGCGAAGTGTACTTTGAAAATGACGACAGTGGCAATTGATGTGTTTGTAGCCCAACATATATTTGTTATTTTTGTGTCAATTTCTCATCGTCGGAACATGTCTTCGTGGAAGTAGCACCAGTGGCACGGGTCATCGTAAACGACTGCAGAAAGACTCTCCTACACATGGGCATGTGTGCCTGTAAGTAAACAACGCAACAGACACAGCCATTCCACAGCATGTGCTGCTACATCGCCCTAGTGGACATTGCCGCAACCTGCTCGATGTTAAGAGTAGGGAGGGTTTTTGTTGATTTATGACTTATTTTAATACATAGCACTATCTCTTATTAACAAAAATAGTGGTTTAAAAATAATATGAGCACCGCTTAAGTTAACAGCGTATTTATGTGCAAATCACTGGTACCGAAACTACACACTTCGTCACAGCGAAGTGAGGTTGGGGAACACACTTGCCCGAAAGTGTTTTTTTGCAGCGACTCGCTCAAAGTGCACTATAATTGCCGCTTGTGACATGGGTATTATACATAAATGGGTTCGACTTTAATTGGACGGAGGCCTTACTATGTCATTCGTTATATTCCACAATCTCCCACTAATAGCGAAAATCGTGTCCTGCTCACGATCACTAAAAGGCTGCTTTTTGTAATATTGGCGTTCTAGGCGTTTCTTCCTTTCTGACATAGGATGTTATTTTTCTTTAGTTTCCCTTCAAGCCTTAATCTCAATGAATTCTTCCGAGGGGAAGCACTATAGAGTGCATTTCGTTTTATTATTCAACAAGCATCTTTTTTTTTCCCCCCAATTTAAACGTTGCGAGGTCTCAAATGAAATCGCCATGCTCTCGGAACGGTCACAACAGATGTGATCAATCACAAACCAAACAAAACACATCTGTGTAACTTGCTTTTACATTGCCGATATCATCAGCCGAATCAAATAGATTGCTAGTGATCAATACACTAAAAAAATCGCAGCATATCCAAGGAGTGAATGATGGTGAGTGGGGCAAAGCGTCCGTCAGCCTGTCTGTTTGTTGGTTCTTGCTTTCATTCGTCGGTGCGACCATCCATGCGTCCATCCATGCGTTCGTCTGTCTGTCCGTACGTCCATCCTTCGATACCTCCGCCCATCTCCTAGTCTGTCTGTCCATCCGTCCGTGCGTCCATCTAGTGAACCCTCCAAGTACTGCCATCTCGCATCTCACATCTCCTGTGGCACATACCCGCTCCGCGCGTCCGTCCATCCGTCTGCTGGTCTGTCTGTCCGTCCGTGCGTCGATCTAGTGAACACACCAAGTACCGCCATCTCCCATATCGCATCCTGGTGGCTACGTACGACAATGACGGAGGGTGGACAGACCCACTTCCCAAGGAGCTTCGCCCCTGAAAACTTTATACAATATTTTAATACACTCAATGTAAGAACAAGCACAAGACAGTGTCAGCAACACTCGACTCACCACAAGGGCCCATGGGCAACGATCTGCGGTGCCGCTCCGATGGGCACTCCGTGAGAAACGACCGCTTGTGCCAGATGCCACTCGCCAAAGGCTCTCGCCAATCTTTTCTGTCCGGCCACGTAGCCTCGCCGCCAGGCGTCACTGCTGGCGCTACCACGCTAACCATAATGACGATGAAGGTGAAGATCGCGTACGAGTGCTTCGCCACCTACCGCTTAATGGTTATTAACCCTGCTGTGACGTATTCGCAGGACACGTGTGCGCCAGGATGCACAAATGACTTTACAAGAGGCATTAGCACCCCCACAACGTGTTCGCATAATACAATGCCCGATACTATGTTTTAATCTGCCTGGACTGTACACACTCACCTTCTTTCCTCCCCATCGTCATTCATTACTCTTTTTCTTTCCCGTTCCCCTCCCCAGTGTGGAGTAGCAGGCTAGAGCATGTTATCGCTCAGGTCGACCTCTCCGCCTTTTTGTGAATAAACCTTTCTCTCTCCAAATATTCTTTGACAGTATTGTAGAAAACATATTAGAAGGATCCCGTTGTATGCAGCTGTGCAATATTAGTGGCGCTTGACATACGAGGGCGTCTGTTCCACGTATTCCCCTGAGGCCGCAAGCTGATCCCCTTGACAAATAGAGTGTGTGACGAGACAGGGATGCTTTTTATCCAAACATGTCTGCAACTCTGCAGCTTCTGAGGAGCAGCTCAAAAGGCCAGATCTTGAAGAATTGATCCCAGCTGCAATAGCACCACCTCGAAAGCCCGGTATCACCAGCTATGAAAAGGTACTCTTTTTTTAGTCACCTATCTGAATAGCTTCTGGCATTATTGTCTGCTCATCAGTATTGTGTATAACAAGGCAAAACAAGGCTTTAAAATTTCTCTTTCGTTCTGGCATTGAGCTATTTAATCTATGACAGCACAATGCATGATTAACGTAAGTTTTCTTTAAAAAAACGAGTGAGACAAATTTAACGCATTACAAAAGGCACCATTTTTCTGCTCTCGCTACACCCCAAAGTCAGACAACGCGTATGAAATATTTTACGTTGATTTAAAAGTTTTTCTCACCTGATTATACCAATTCAACACATTTCACTGGGTTTGTGAACTCTGCATCCTGCATGGAGCCTAAATTTCAGAAATCGCTGAACCGCAGTTCGGTCATTGTTGTTTATGTGCACTGGTTGCCATACTGGTCTAGTGGTTATGTTACTCGGCTCCCGACCTGAAGGCCACGCGAGGGAATCCCAACTGCGGCTGCTGCATTTTTGACAGAGGTGGAAATGCTTGACGTTTCTGTACATAAATTTATGTGCACATAAAAAGTTCCAGGTGGCAGAAATTTCCAAAGTCCTCTACTGCGGCGTCCCTCATAATCATAATTTGGTTTTGGGGAGGTTAAACCCCCACAATTATTATTTTTATTACGTTCACTACATGCCAATGACAGCAGATGAGAAAGCCACTGCTTTAATGCTTCATGACTTTCTGTTTTCCAGTTATTTCAGACTGCCTTTACACGGCACTGTCAAACCACTCCCTTGATATAAAAAGCGAAAGGTTTTTTCTGGGGGGGGGGGGGGGAGGGATAAAGTGAATTTTTTTTAATGCATTTTCAGGCACCATGGGATTACTCATTTTAGGTTTCTCAGCACCAGCGTTTTTATTTAGGGCATCAATTTAAAAGAACTTCAATTTTCTGCCGGTACTCTTTTAAAGAAGAATGGATAGGAATGAAAACACATTCATATACATTTCGTGCGTTAGCATCACGAACGGTGCCATCTCGGAGAACCAGTGTAACAACGGGGTAACAATCATCATAGCAATCATGAGAGAGGCAAGATGTTACCCGCAGACAAAAATACCACTGGAAAGTTATGACTTCCTCCGACGTCACTCATGAGGCAAAGCAGGTGCGAAAAATAGTAAGTGGGTAAAGTTAGAAAGAATGAGAGGAAGCAGGGATGAATGGTTGGGCAGGGTGCATTTTATAGGTATTTAAGGGCATTAAACTGTTTTTTGTGTGTGTGTGTGTGTTTGTGTGCGTGCATGTGTGTGTGTACGTGTATAAGAAAGAGAGAAATATTTAAAGCCACTTTTTTTTGTAGCTGTGCACACTTGAGAGTGCAACCGTTTTAATGAGTGCATATTACTCTGTGAATTAGGCAGGTACAAATAGTAAATTTTAGGTTTGAAGTGAATAGTGATTTGCTAGAATCATTTCGAATCGTACTTGAATAATATATATCTCATATTATAAAGAAAAATTTGTATAATTGTGATGACCCAAATACCTGTTAAAGATTAATGACAAGGCATGTGCAAACGTCATTGTTTTTGCTTCAAAGGAAGGGAAAACAACTTTGAATACTAGTTGGAGGATTTGACTTTCGGTAGGATGCTAGTGATACCCTGCAAAATATGTTACATTATAAAATTTACTACTGTTAAAGCATATAGTTGGAGCATATAAGTCAGTATAGTATGCTTATAAAGTTTAAAATAAAATAAAGAAAAAAATAGTGAATTGGCTTGAGAATAAGTTAATTCATTTAATTTTGATGTGAGGCTTCACGGAAGTACGAATTTCTTCAGGATAGGTGTTTTCACCGCTTGACACCTATCTGCTGCAGTGAAGTTATGTTTACAGGGGTTACTTGCAGACTATCGTATACTTATTCGTTCTTCATTTCGAATAGAAGTGAATTCGAATATTGTAATGTTCGTTCGTATAAGTGCTCAGACATTCGCCAAAGCTTATTGTGAATACATTGGGTAATTAGGAATGTGTCGCTTCTCATGTTTTGTATTTTTCACCAGCAAAGGACAGAGACTGCTCAAATGGGGCAGCAGCCAATGAGGGGAGCCCGCCATCGCACCACATTCCGCAAGCCACCAAACCGTGCTGCCCAAGTGCCGCTGTACACGTGCCAGCCTGCACCAAGGCGCGGTGCGTTTTCATCGTGAATTTTGTTGAAAGATTTAAAGGGGGCGCCCTGCAACAGTTTTTGAGTATGACGACTTGGTGTCGTTAACCATCGCCCGATCTAAAGGGTATAGCCATATCAATCCATCAATCCATCCATCCATGAGCACAATCGGAAAACGCTGCCAATCGGTAGTCGAGACTCCTAAGAACACGCAATCCAAATAATTTGCCGCAGCACGAGGCCTGGAATTCGAAACAAATTATCAAAGCCAGCTAAAGATTGCTTTCTCTTCTTTCAGCAAGCGATGCTATATACTTGAAAATTATTGCGTCATGGGCTCAAGTTTTACGCCGTTAGTTGATTTGCGTATGGTGCGCTTGGGAGGTATTGGGGCGCCGAGTGTCCGTACGCATGTGATGGCACTGCGAATTCACGCGTTCAGAAAAAAAAAAGATATGACTCAAGGTCCTGGGGCACACGTGACGTACCTTCTTCTCCTGCACCATTCCTTTCTGCTTAACTTCCGGTGCCTTCGTCGGGGTGAGAGAAAGCAGTTGCAGCGTGCGACAAAGCTTTGTAACTTTGTACTTTGACAAAGCTTTGTAACTCCACTGGTACCGGACGTGTTCTAAACTTTTCCCCGGTGTTCGACTCGTTGGGCAATGAGCACCTGTAGTGAAGCCATTCCATGGCTACTTGAATAATGGTTGCCAAGATTTTGAAGTTTGCTTAAGAGTACGATCAGGTACTCTCACAAAGGTGTCTATGAGAACTGATTTGCATACTTTTCCACTCAGTGCTTAAAAACTTGCTAACATCACTCGTAAATAATGATGTTTAGAAGATAGTACGGGGCAATAGGTACGAAGAATAGCCATAGTCATATGTTAATCTGAAACAATGGTTAAACCAAGCTGTATACAGCCATGGTTTCCTGTAGCAATGTTTTGTAGGTTATGACAAAGATGGAAGCTTGATACTATGGTCTATGCAGCACTTTCCTAAAATGGGGCACAAAGTAAAATAATTAATGAGTTTAAATTGATCAATTTTTATGAAAACTCTTCAATTTATTTTGCCATTGTAGATTTTTTATAGAAGGAAGAAATACGGTTAATATTCTTTTTCTATTAAACACTGAAACTGCTAATGTATATTTCATGGTGGCATTATGGATTATAAAGTGTTATTTTATATTTTAGCCACATTGCCAGAAGGAAATTTCACGCAATTTGGTATGTCAGGTCTCTGGTTCCTTCAGAGGGCAGCATAGTTCATTTTTACTAATTAGGCTTTCGTAGACACTGCCCAAATCTATAATGTCACGGCAGTGATCCTTTCACGCATTTTGCATTTCTTGCTTATCATGGGTCACCTCATGCCAAGAATGTTGCTCTCAGTGTTGTAAAAGGGTCACTTGCTAACATGATAAATTGTTTCTTTCGTTTTTAGTGGTCTCTTTAAAGAATGCTATGGCAAGATTGACTGTTGTTGACATGACTTTTCTCTATTTCTCTAGAAATATTTTTTTATTGTTTCTTTTTGGGCACCATGTCCATGTTATATGCATGCAAAAAAAGTATTGAGGCGTGAGTTGTATCTCTTTGCAGGCTCTAACCTCAATTCAATGAATGCAATATTTAGCCAATAACCTAGGCTTGTGAAATATTTGTATGCTTTGAATATACGAATGAATAATGAGTATCTGAATTTGCTTCGAATCGAACTTAAAATATTGAACATTTTGAATTATTCGAAACAAACAAATAGGTCCATTATTAATCTGCATGTGCCATCCTGTAAAGGTGGTTTCACTGCAGTGGATTAGTGCTAATTTATGAAAACATATATTCAGGGGCAACCCGCATTGCCGCGAGGCCCCTCTTCAAGGCTAAATGTGAATATTGCCTTGACATCGATTAATTTTGAAGGTTAAAAGCTTTGTATATCTACTTATATGCCCAAAGAATAGCAAATTTTATAAAGTAACATATTTTACAGGCTATCGCTTGCATTCTAGGGAAAGTCGAATTATGCTACTATTCAAAGTTGTTGCCGCTTTCTTTGACGCAAAAAAATTGTATTTGCACAGGCCTTGTCTCAATTTTTAAAATATATTTTGCAGGTTGGTTAGGTCATCACAAATAGGCCCAATTTTTTTATAATATGAGGTATATGTGCTATTCGAATTTGGTTTGAAATTATTCGACCAAAATTCCTATTAGCTTTGAATTCGCTTCGAATATGAAATTCACTGTTCGAACATGCCTACAATAATCATCTATAATGAAAGGAATAGTCTTGCAATAGAACACTAAGTATACATGCTTAAAACAAACTTTTGGTTATAATGAAATGGTTTTCTGCACCTCCTTACAAAAAAAAAAAGTTAAATGGCCATTCACCAGGCTCCATACCAAATTTTAGTTAGACCATAGAAATTGTTGAGTGTCCAATGAGGAACATTTTGCCACAAAAGTTTTTTGAAGCGGTGCAAAACGACGATAAAAGGAGGCCAGCTCAAAACCCTTGCCGCTCCTTCGCGTAGCCTTCGGAAGCCAAATCTCTTCTCTAACATCTTCGGCATCCGATCAAGAGGTCACGTGCGCGTGACGTGCCCGAACAAGCCCAACTCCCGTGCCCCTGTGGGCATTGACCAGCGTTGTTTTGACGTCTACTGCGTGTTTATGCGGGATGGTTTGGAAACGCTGGCTAAGACATGGTAGAATAGATGAGTGCGCGAACACATAGGAGCGTTCCACAGCTGTCGTCTGCTCTATGCGCTAACCACGGGGACACGGAACGCATGCGAAACGCCGACACATTAGCCCCGCATCTCGTTGGAATTCACGGGAGAAGAATGGAAAAAAGACGCTCATTCCCTTATTGCATCTCATTATTTATGTGGAGTTTTATTAATCTCTTCAAGCAGCAAATTAAATAAACTATGCATGCCGTGTTAAATAATTTTTGCCATGTCACGTGCCACTGTTTGCAACGTCAGAGCAGAATCGTCTCCATAGAGGACTAACGTCACTGCATTGCCGTGTAAGTAGGGCTACTCATACGCGCACGTCATGCCCTCATTCTCTGGGCGCGCGCCCGCAAAAGAAAGGGGGGCAGCGTTCATCTTGAAATTTGACCAATTCCGCGGAGCGCAGCGTTGCAAATTTCGGCAGATGTGATCGTGAACGCCTCATCTATGCATTGCGCTTGTCAGCTCAGAATTGTCAAACCTGGTGAGTGGCCCTTTAACTGTCCCCTTTTGTCTTGCTACACAATTTCACGCATTGCTAGTCATACAACTCAGTATGTTGGCATCAGTGAGAGTTGCTCTGACTCGCAGATGGAGCTGGCATTGCAACAGCTGAAGAACAGCTCAAGGCGGCTCGAGTACCCAAGAAAGATGCCATTGATTATACTCACCCCAGCCTGTCCTCGTGGGCAGACTCGCTAAAAAGAAAACCTTGTGAGCCAGCCGGTGATGCCGAAGATGACGACGTGTGCATGCTACGGCAAATTAGTAAGAGTTTCGTCTGCACTGTTCAGAGAATTTCATATGGGTCATGGCTCTCACTTTCTTTTCAAATGTAGTGACAAGATATAGTAGAACCTCATTATTTCAGCTTGGTTATATTGAAATCCTATTTAATTCAATGTATTTCGTCGGACACATATTCTGCAATGCAAGTCAAGCGGCGATCAGCTTAAGTCCAGTTAATTCGAAAACTTAGGGTGCCATGGGCTAATTCTCGATTTCGATTTCTCCACAAATTGGCGGAAAAGGCTGCTCTTGTGAGCCACAAGGCTATGCAAGGAGACAATACTAATGAGTGGCAGCTGAAGCATCTCAGCCTCGCTACTTGCAGTGCGAAAAAATTAAAAATAAGCGATTTCGTGGTCAAATGAAATGTGTGCCTGTGGAAAACGAGACGTGCTTCGCTGCAGTGCAGAGGTGATGCACGGGCAGAATATTGCATGTTTCTTGCAACATCAATGCGTCATAATTTACCCATTCTTTCTGGGAATACAAAAAAATAATTAACAGACAGTTTGGCAGAATTCACAATGTATGCGAACCTCTGATTGCCAGTCGCATGGCCGCTGCATAAAAAACAAGGTGTGGCCTGTTCCGTTATGTTGCCGTGAATGGGCGAGCACTTCTGGGCAGAGTTGACAGTTTCTGCCACTTTTTTCGTGAGGGCGCTGGCACTCCACCCATCAAAGAGAACCGTCATCTTTCAATGTGTTTGCGTGAGGATTTGTGCGTGACCGTGTGCTTTTTTTGTGTGCTTTCTTGTGCTTTTTTTTGTGTGTGTGAGGTCATGTGTAGGAGTAGCTTGCTTCATGTTTTCTTGCTCCAGTACGATTCTTTGGTGTGTGTGTGTGTGGCTGATGGTTTTTTAGTAGTGTGACATTGCGAAGCTGTTTTGTGCCACTGAGCAGCTTGAACATGAAAAGAAACGCGTTACTTTGAAGTACGACATATCACCCAGTGATCTACAGTGCGGAGAAGCGTATTGGGATTCGTAATTTTTGTAACAGAGCATTTATTTTCATCCCAAACGAGAGCTGAATCATAGGCGTGCCGCCGCCACCAGACGACAGCATGAAACAACTGTGTCAAGTGCTTCCTTCTCGGGAGCACGCAATGAAAGAAGAAAACAAGCATCAAAAAGCGCCCAAGGCGTGCCCTTACTCTCTACACATTCTACAGCCAACCAACACAGATGAGAAATCGGGACAACAAAGCGGGGCCTCTTTTGGGGGCGTCCGTTTTCACAGACAAACCGGCGAGATGAAACCCTTTTCTCTGGCTGCCGCCCTGGTACGTGCTATGCGCAGTCGACAATTACTTGGAATGTTCGCAAAACCGGGAAGGATCTAAACTATAGGTGTTGGAAAGTAGGACGGGTGGTGGACTCAGTCAAGAAGTTGTGACGTTTCAGCACTGTGAGTGAGTCGTGTGGTGCAGTCATCCAATGTTGAAGAAACGAGTTATGACGCCGCTGGAGTACTTTGTTGAAGAATGTCACCGGGACGACGACCTGCGCTGGTGTTCGTTCCAGTGTTTTCTTGAATGAAATATTCAAGACACGTTCAAAGAATGGTGAAGTACATGCCTGTGGTGAATGTTTGGGTTCGCTAAGTGTTTTTGCGCAGTTTATAGGCACTGTGCAGTCGAGTTTTCCGATCTGACTGCGGCGCCAGAACACACAGCCTACATACACTGGGGACGTGTGCACACGTCTTTTTTTATTTGCATGCCCCTAATGGCTAATGTCAGCGACTTTGAGACAGGAGCAGTACAAGCAACGCAGCTCTCTCCGGTCAGTAGAAGGTGCCTGTACTGCTTGAGATTGCATTTGTAGCGCGGTAAGTTTGCTCCCATTGTTTCAAATACCAAGTGATTTTTTGTGTTGTAATTGGTACCTGCTGAGTGTGCAAGCTTGTGTCATGCCTTTAGTGCCTTTAGTGATAGTACATATTTTTTTTTGTGTCGTAAACTCTTGGTTTTTATCTCGGTCTTTGGACCACAACTGGCATTGTTAATGCACTATAAGATTTATCGTTTAAATTGTGCATGCTTTCGGGGGGCGTTTCGGTAGGCAGATAGATTTGCCCTTGGAATTTGCCCAGCAATTGCCTCTCCATGAACAAAATCCGTGACCCTTTTTATTTCAAGTGAGTCAAAAGGGCAGCATTCATGGAGAGTATTGAGGCCTATACTCTACGAATGGTTGGCCCTTCTAGGGCAGACTGTTCACATATGTGGTGTAATAGGTACTCCTAATAACGATTAAGAATCAAACCTGTGTTGTTCAACTACGAAACGTGTTATTTACGACCTACTAATTGTGCGTAAGAATGTGTGTGGAAGCATTTCTTCTGAGAGGAGCGGTGGCACCAGAGCGAGCGCGAGATGAAATAGGCCCGTCCCGCCATTTCGGCAGCACGCAACAGGTCGCACCTTGTTTTTTGTCCAGCGATCGTGCCTGTTGCTCCCGCTATTCGCACACTTGCCCTGCTGGTGGAGTTCTTGCCTGCAATGCCTACTTCAAAAACTCTCTTTGGAAATTTCAATGATCATGTTTTCGAGCCAAAACACATCGCAAATTCAGTCACACTGGCCATTATTAAATTCTTTATTTTGCCAGAAAGAATGGGCGAACGGTTGCATCGTAACGTGCAGACGCAGCGAGGAGCAGGCGACATACTGCCTGCCTATCACTTTGGTGTTGAAGTGAAAATGTCCCAATTTCCGCTGGTACGCATTTCACTCAATTGCAACAGTGAGTGTTCTTTTTTTTTTTTTCCGCCAGTAGTGAGGTTTGCCATTTCCTCGTGTTTGCGATGAAATAGGGACCAGATATTGCTGGAAAACTTAACCCTTGGAGCCATGAACTAGTCAGCACAGCCAACAACCAGTTCTGATTGCTTCGAGTTTCTTGCATCCTACTTTTGTAGGTTCCGTTAATTTGAAAGTGCGCTTAGTTTCTTTACCAACTCTTGCACTATTATCTTAAAATAGACATTTCAAGTTACGTGTCTTATTCACAAACACGAGCCACAAGACACAAACATACACACACATTAGTACAATACAAATGCAACACTGATGTGTTTAAATATTCTTTTTTCCGGTTGCCATTCGCGAATGGAACATGTTGGCCCCTCACATCACTAACACTGAGTCACTGTCTCAGTTTGAGTTAGAAATTAAAAACAATTCTTAGCTTTTTTATATACCCAATGACAATGGTAATGAAACCAGTATGTACTACTTGTATGTTCTGTAAACAGCCATGTAAGCGGCTTCATTGTTAAACTTGCCATTTTGTATGTGTGATATCGGTTATCAAATGAGCCATGACGTAAGACCGTCGTCACAATAAAGCGCTTTAAAAGCAGAGCATTCCTTCAATAAAGGGCATTCGTTCCTGTCTGGTCCCGGCGTCCGTGTTTTTCCTCGGCCACGATAGAACAATTGGCGACGATGGACGGGATAATAGTGCAATCCTGAAGCAAGCACTGGCACAGCGGTTGAAGCGGAATGGACGACTGGCCCAAGCACAGAAGGCAAGCGTTCCAAAATGGCGATTCCACTAGCTTCGCAACGTTTCGGAAGCATGCCAGATTTTAACCCGAGCAGCGACGACATCGTCGTATTTCGAGAGGTTTGAGAACTTTGTGGCTCTTAATGAGGTTCCGGAGACAAAGAAGCTGAGACTGTTCTTGAACGTAGTAGGAAGAACAGTGTACGGGGAGCTCCAGAAAATTTTAGTCCCTGACAGACCTACTGACAAAACCTTCGCAGAAATACAGGAGGTTCTAGAACAACACTACAGTCCTGAGTATTCTGTAATCGCCGAGCGTTGCAATTTCAACAAACGCATGCAGAAGGAAGTAGAATGCGTCAGTCTTCATGACAGAAGTGAAACATCTGGCGCATAATTGTGAGTTCAAGGCGTTTATAAACGATGCGTTAAGGGATCGACTCGTGGCAAGACTGCGCGACCAAGAGACTCAAAGGATATTGTTCGCAACTGAAAACTTAACCTTTGAAAAAGCGTGCAAAAAATTGCACTTGAAAAAGAACTTGCTGCCAAGCAAACCATGGAGCTACATTCTAAAGCAGAATGCTCAACCGATATTAATGCGGTCAGTAGGAAAACACAAGCAAAGAGCAGGCCGTTGGCGCATAAGAACGAAAGGGGTCAAACGAAGACCACTTGTTTTCGCTGTGGGAAAGGGCACGATGCAGACAAGTGCTGGTATCGCAACGCAAAGTACCGCGCATGTGCTAGAACAGGGCATCTGCAAACGATGTGTCGAGAAAAGAAAAACCGTCCGGTGAACTACGCTGAAGCGACAGACGAGGAATCAAACGATTCCCAGACGTATCACGTCGTGAAGTGTGCTAGAGATGGGAAACGAGGCTACAAAGTGTCTTCGCTGATTGAAGGGAAGCCTATTTCTATGCTTTTGGATACGGTCGCAGCTGTCACATTGATGCCTGAAAGTACGTTTAAGCAAGGGTTTTCGCAAACTGCATGCAAACCAATAAATGCAGTGTTGAAAACTTATACAGGACAGCCTGTAAAGCTGCTGAGAGGACAGGCGACCGTAACTGTCGAGCTTAACGGCTGCAGAACAGAGCTTCCGCTACATATAGTAGAGAACCAGGGCAAGGCTATGCCTACGCTTCTAAGGCGAGATTGGCTTGAAAAGTTGCAACTTGACTGGAATACTGTCAGTGCTGTCACACAATGCGCGGATGTCTGTTCTCTGCAGAAAAAATTTCCAGGCGTCTTCCGTACGACACCGGGAATAGTTCGCAACTTCGAAGCCAAAATAGCCATAGACCCAAATGCTACGCCTGTGTTCTGCAAAGCCAGGTCTATGCCTTTCGCTACTAAAGAGGCAGTCAGCGAAGAACTTCAGAAACTAGAGAGTCAAGGCATCTTAAAGTAACTACGAGCAAGTGGGCGACTCCCATCGTACCAGTTCTGAAGCGTGGAGGTGGAATCAGAATTTGCGGAGACTACAAAGTAACAATCAATCGAGTACTCAACACTGATTGCTATTCACTACCGCTTCCTGAGGATTTATATTCGATGCTAGCTGGGGGCAAATTATTTTGCGTGCTGGACTTATCCTCTGCGTACCAGCAAGTGCCTCTCAGTGAAGAGTCCAAGCCACTGCTCACGATAAACACGCATCAAGGCTTATACGAATTCCAAAGACTTCCGTTTGGAATTGCGAGTGCACCCGCCTTAGTTCAAGCCATGATAGACAAAGTCCTAGAAGGAATTCTTAACGTAGGATGCTATGTAGACGACGTCATCATCACTGGCCACAGTGCAGAAGACTGCTACACAAGTGCCACAAAAGTCCTGAAAGCAATCAGCGACCACAACATAACGCTGAAGGAAGAAAAATGCAAATTTTTTCGTGATTCTGTGGTTTACCTCGGGCACAAGGTCTCGGAGGAGGGCATCTACCCCACCGCTGAAAAGATAAAAGCAGTGCGAGATGCGCCAGAGCCCAGTAACATCACGGAACTGAAGGCTTACTTGGGTCTTCTAAACTTCTATGGCAAATTCTTGCAGAATTTGGCAACTGTGGTAGCACCACTTTATGAGCTTCTTCAAAAAGACCGCAAGTGGGAATGGACGCAACAGTGCAAGAAGGCATTCGAAGAAACTAAGGAAATGATTCTGAACAGTGGAGTATTAGCCTTCTACGACATCACAAAACCAATCGGACTTAGTTGCGATTCTTCTGTTTACAGCTTGGGAGCTGTGATTTTCCACGAAATGCCTGACGGAACCGAACGACCGATCGCATTCGCTTCGCACACATTAACCAGCAGTGAATGCAACTATGCTCAAGGGGAAAAAGAAGCCCTCGCACTCATATTTGGGTTGCGACGATTCCATCGCTATTTGTATGGCCGCAAGTTCAGCCTATACTCCGACCATCAGCCGCTTCTTGGACTTCTTGGGCACGATAAGCCACTGCCATCATTAGCAGCTGCACGAATGCAGAGATGGGCACTGACGTTGACGTACGATCTCAAGTTCCAGAACGGCAAGAAAATGCAAGTCGCTGACGCGCTATCACGACTGCCACTGTCTACAAGTTTTGGGAACGACGAACCGGAGTGTTTAGCTGTTTTCGACGCAACCCCGCTGACAGCGAAAGACGTCGCTCAAGAGACAAAACGAGACACTGTTCTAACACGTGTTTTAAGCTACATCCTTTCAGGATGGCCACAGCATTACCCTGACGAACTGCGACCATTTTTCATGCACAGAGATCATCTGTCTGCAGAGCTGGGGTGCTTGACTCGGAGCAATCGGGTGATCGTGCCAGAAACTTTGCAAGCTCATGTTCTCTCAATGCTGCATGAGGGACACCCAGGAATGAGTCTTATGAAGATGCTTGCACGGTCGTACGTGTGGTGGCCTTCACTCGACAAAGACGTAGAAGAAACCGTCCGGAATTGTCAAGTCTGTCAAAGCACTCGTCCAGCAAAGTCGACAGGTCCTCTACAACCCTGGCGGTATCCAACAAAAGTCTGGGAGAGGATTCACGCCGACTACGCTGTCAAAGACGGTGTAAATCTACTCGTTCTTGTAGATGTGTCCTCTAAGTGGGTTGAAATGCTTGTCATGCCATCGACTACAACCGCGAGAACCTTGGAAAAACTGGACACGTTATTCGCCGCATACGGCTACCCTGAAGATATTGTAACCGACAACGGTCCACAGTTTACTTCGGATGACTTTGGAGAGTTCTTGAGGCACAGGGGTATCAAGCATACTAGGACCCCTCCTTATCATGCCGCTTCTAATGGAGCAGCAGAAAGACTGGTAAGAACGACCAAGGAAGCTTTCTTGAAGCATGTTCTGAGCGATCAACATGCTGGAGTGAAGAATACAGTACAAGAACGTCTCAACAAATTTCTTTTTTTTTATAGAAACACCCCGCACTCGATGACTTCCGGAACGCCTGCTGAAGTCTTCCTTAAGCGCCTGCCCCGAATTACATTGTCACTTCTTAAACCAAGCTTTGCAGGAGACATGGCGGAACACCTGAAACAAGACACGGAGCGACGTAATCGCCACAGAGGACCCGCAGAATTTTTGTTCATGGGAGACAGTATACGTAAAGACCACACGTGGTGAGCCGGTATCATGGCAAGAAGGTACTGTTGAGCAAGTTGTCAGTCCAGTCACGTACATGATTAGGGTTCAATGGCGACTACAGTTCACTCACGTGGATCACTTGCGACAGAAGAAAACTAGCGTATGGACCGAAGTCCCTAGTAATGTAGCATCCGCAACTGGTTCGCAGAATGATGGAGGAATCCGCCCAGGAGGATCAAAAGTGCCAAGAAACCTTTTGCAGGATTCGTCTTCTCGAGAGGTCTTTTCGAAAGGCAACGTGTCAAGCGTACCTTGGCCAAGAAGACAAGATCCAACTGAGGCAACCTCATCAGAGTTAAGAGATTCCAGCGACGACCAGACTCTCCAGGTCCTACCACCAGAACCACCTCTAGACACGTCATCAGGTACAGAAAAAAAAAAATGCAGGGCTTAACAAGACCGGATCTAGCTCCCCAGCAGTTGAGCAGCCTATTCCTACAGGCAATGAGTCATCGTCAGCATTACTGCGACGAGGAACTCGCGTGCAAAAGCCTCCTGAGCGGTACGCTGCAAAAGACTTCACAAAAAGAGCAAGTTTAAGTAAATGACTGTTGTTTCACTAAGAAGGGAAGAGTGTGATATCGGTTATCAAACGAGCCATGACGTAAGACCGTCGTCATGATAACGCGCTTTAAAAGCAGAGAATTCCTTCAATAAAGGGCATTCGTTCCTGTCTGGTCCCGGCGTCCGTGTCTTTCCTTGGCCACGATAGAACAGTTTGCACTTGTATTTTGTTTATTATGTTGTGTAAATATTGCTAATGAACAAAGTGCTAGGTTGGTGTTGCTTTTATGTTCTGTATTACACTTTTTTAACTATGATGAGCAATCATAGCATCTGTACAGAGTGCCCACCTGCTATGGTCTCAGTAGAGACTGGCAGTATTGCAAATAAATAAATAAATAATTTTATGATCTCTCATAGCCTCAGTGACTTCGAATTAACGAGGTTTAGGTTAGGTTAGGGCTTGTCAATTCTGATCAATAGCTTCTGAAAGCTCAAAAATATGCAAACTATGGAAAACACAGGACCAGTGCTATTGAGATTATAATGTAAAGTAAATTGTGGGGGTGCTAACACCTTTTGTAAAGTTGTTTCCATCTCGTGGTACACGTGTATCGCACAAAGGCCGCATTCAGGGGTCACAATTATCGAGCGATAGGTGGCATTGTGCTCACGAGCATTCATCGCCACCATCATCATCGTGGTTAGTGTGTAGTGCCGGCGGCAAGCCTGGGGCGACCCACGAGAAATGAACGGTTCTCTTTGGCGGGCGGTGGTTGGTACGAACAGTTGTCTCTATGTGACGCCTGTATGTGACGTCACGTGAAAACTAAGCTATACAGCCACATAATAACAGACGTTCAACGGCGTTTTTTTATTTTCTTTTTTTATTTAATAATACTGTGAACCCTCCTTGAAGGTCAGGGAGGGAGTACAATATGAGTACAAACAGAACACCTAAAAAAAACACTAAGCAATAAACACAGGAAAACAGAATGGGCAGTACTTCAACCATTACCAAAATAAGCATCAATTTCTCTGTCAAAAGTTTGTACATCGGTACTATTAATAACATGTTGGGGTAAAGAATTCCAATGTTCTATAGCATCCGGGAAAAATGACCACCGAAAGATGTCAGTGCGAGCACTGAAAGGTTCGATGGGGGCATCATGATTCAATCTAGTGCTACGTTTTCCGTAAAGGCGTATGTACTCGTCTTTAGGTATTTTGAATATCCCTTGGATTGTACGAAATAATGTTTTAAGTTTTTGTTTCCGTCTTCGAATTTTCAGTGATTCTAAATTGCATGATTTTAGCATATCAGTTACTGAATCCCGCCTTCTATATCTAGAGCACACAAACCAAGCTGCACGCCTCTGAATACGTTCTAACTTGTTTGTAAGGCACATAATATCTTCAATGACTTCTCGCCCTAATAACTAAGAAATATGAATTTTTGTTGGGAAGAACATCAAACTACTTTTTGTTGCGAACGCGTTGTCTGCAAGAAGTCTCGCTAACTTACGCTACGTTGCATATGATGTGTGAAAGAGAGTATAGTTTCATTGCATTCTGTGATGGGGGCAACCTGTTGGTCAAAGGATTTATTAATCTTGGCAGCAAATGTGCCGAAAGACTTTGAGGACAGTATGTCACGCTGCAGCTCATTTTATTTATTTATTTTTCTGTTTTTTTTTGCCAGTGTCATTCGAGACAAGATCCATATGCGAGGAATTTTCGTCACATTCGGGAGGGTCCTCCTTGGAAGAGTCAGCTGGATTACCCCTGGAAGGTGGCATTATAGATGGTGTAGCCAACATTGAGCTAACAGAAGCTTCTGGGGTTTCGACGGGAAGCCGACCGAAAAGTGGTCTTGAGACCCCACTGGGAGGCATCTCACAGGGCTTGAAGTCCCCTGCTCCGCAAGAAGTTGTCTTCGATGTTGACAGCGTCATTGGGGACAATGGAGAAGCTAAGAAGGATGATGTAAGTGCATCATACCCAGCAAGCACTGAAATCTGCCTTTTCATCTCTGATCCATAGCCTGTGAAAGTGCAGAAATATACTAACCATGGTAGAACACTGGACAAGCTCTAAGACTGTAATGCGAGGTAACACTAACTATTTAGGTGTTACCCTCTACAGGAAAGGAAGAGCAGAAAAGGCTATAGATTATAAAAACAAAAAACATATAGATATACTACTGTCACAAAGAAGCTCCACTTGTGCACATGTGTGTCAAGAACGCACGCACCATTGCAAGTTCAAAAAAAATTTAATACATAGTTGCCATCAATTGCATCAAGATATGTGTAATGTTAGCATACATTATGAGAATGCACTGTGTGCAAACTTAAGAAGCGTAGCTCTTTGTGTGTCAGTTTAATTGACAGTCATCCAACTGCAATCAAATATAAGAAGACCTTGTCCTGTGTTCTTCTATCGTTTGTGTTTTTTTTTTTGTGCTTTCAGGAGCTATGCATCATATTGTTTCATGCTGTATGTGCCTTGCTTAGCTCGTCCCCCTCGCATGTTTCCGTCTAGTTCGTCTCATTGGTGTTGAGTAGCTGTGATGTTCTGCTATTTCTGCATGATGTGCTTGTCCTGGTGGTTACTTTTCAATGGAATGAGAAATGAAAAAGCACTGCATACCATGCTTTGAGCATATAAGTAACAACAGGTCATGTATATTGTCACATGGTCATGGCGTCGACAAAAAGAACAGTCGGCGTGTCAAAGGAAAAAACTCTTTATTTGGCTGAACTTGTGGCCAGTTATCGAAAAATCGGAGTACAGCGATATGCACTGGCACTGGTAGCGGTGAACGGAGTGTCGGCCATCGATCAACGGACAAGCGGCGAAGCACGTGGGGATTTATACATGTGCCATCGAATATTCGAGCCTTATCACTGGTCTTTATCTACAAATTTAATATATAGTCTTTTTGTGTGGGTATCATGCAAGTTCATTCAGTGGAGGTTACAAAATATGTGAATTAGTCAACGTCACACAAAAAAAACTAAAAACACAAGCGCGTTTTGAGGTTCAGCATACACCTCAGATTACATGGTGTCCGGTCTTATTCCTTGCTCACATTTAATCTTCAATAAGTTTCCTTGTAGCGCACGTAAACAACAGGAAGAAATGAGGGCACATGCAGACAGACAGCCCTCATTTCTTCCTGTTTATGTGCGCTACAAGTAAACTTACTGAAGATAAACTACCAACAAGCCCGCATCGCAACTCTCGTCACATTTGTAGTTCTTCACAAGATCAGTAGAAGCACAAAGTCACAGCTTTGCCGCAAGGAGGAAGCAATGAACGCGATAGCAACAAATTGAAAGGTCATGCGCGGCATGTCAAGCAAATCGAAACGTGCCCCGTGTTTCTCACCCACAAATGACGCATGAAACGTACTCACATGTACAGATGAACACGAATAAGCGTCTCAGTTGTTACTTCGCCGTGTCTGAAAAGCGCGCCCTTTTCGCAAACGGAGGCTGTGCAACGATTGCAATGACCTTCCCATCATAAATAGGCTCCCAGCATTGTTTTTTGTGCACATTTAGCTACATTGTGCAAAAACAATTACAGCTCTAGCTGTCCTAGGTCCACTTTTACCGAACAAGCAAAAGAAAGTGGTCAAAATCTGTGCTTCGAGAATAATGCTGTTGAAACTTAATTTCACCGTTCCGAGGGAAAAATATCATGGCACACATACTTTTAGTCAGTTAATATGCACTGGGAATGTAATAGGACTGATTGTTTGTACGAGCGTGTCGTTTCTTCTAGTTTTGTAGCAAGTTGTCGCCGTGTGCTCGTCTGCCGCGAGGCCACTTATCAGTTCGGTGACTGTACTGACAGCGATGTGCGACAAATGTGCGTGCATTATCCACGATCCGTCGAATAACGCGGCAATGTTTTCCGGCTTGTCCAGAAAAACTTACCCATAAGTGTCGCGAACCAAAGTTGCTCCCTCGCTCATCAATTTTGAGGCAACACGAGTGCCAAAGTGTTAGTTTCCTTTTCACGTAAGACTGCCACATTTTCGAGCGGAAATCGCGACAACATTGCCAACACGTCGTTAAAAGCAGTCTACCTGTTGCCAGTAGCCTCCATTGTGAGGGCCGCAAGCATGTTCACTGCAACGGATTGACTTTCTGTTGTTGGTCGACGCGCGGCGTACTCCACTCAGACAAACCGTCGCGCAGTTCAAGGTCCTTTCGTCAGGCGGGGGTAACCACAACATCGGCGGGTTTAGCTATAAGACTGCACTTCCGTTCCGTCACTACAAAGATTGATATCTTTGGTAGCTTCACTTCTGCTTTTTACTTGCCGTCTTCTAACTGATGAGGCTGCAAAACACAGCCGTTCTCAGTAACGTTGTCGACAACCAACGGGCTCGTACGTGAGTTGGGCCTACACCGGTGACTCGGCGACCGCCGTTGACCGCGTCGAGTTCGTTATCCTCGTTGTCCTGAGCCATAGCGGGAATCTTTCTGAAGTTCACAGCGAACGAACCACCGCCACACCCGCTTCACAAAGTACTGTAGCACATAACTTTTTTACTGCAGCAAACAGTCAGTAGCAACATGATGAAATGGCACATGTCCGTGCGCGTCACGATGGTGAAGCAGACGCCGAAAGCGCCCCTTGGCCAATCGGATGCCTAAATTTGGTCACGTGCCCCAAGCAGCCAATTGAATCGCACGCTAGAGCTTCTGGATGACGCGTTTTTGCTAAAACACCAATGAGCAAGGTGAGCCAGCGATGACGGGAAATTGAAGATGAAAAACGACCTTTCCAAACGAGACCAATATTAACACGATAGCTCGTGTGTAACGGCAACAATTTGGCGCGGAAAAATCGTGATTTTAGCGTCAATTTGCACTCACATTCATCTCGCAGGGATGTTATAAATTGATTTTGCGCCAGAAATAATGACGCGAGAAGCTAGAAACTTCGCAGATAAGTGCAAAAAAAGGCGCAGATTTCGAAAATGTCGGCTTCAAAAAGTCGATTTTTTTTTTTGCAATTTTTGGCCTTCTGAGACCCGTGTCCCTCCTTAAGCACCAAGACATCTAGTGCAAAATATGGGACTGTACATATATGTGCACACATGTCTCCTGTCCTCAAGTCCTTTGTGATTGTGTTTCACTTGCTAGTTTGTCTGCAGCTGTGGATTACCCACACCTTTGGCTACTTTAGTATGTCCTGTGCATTACACAATGGCGATTTTAGCGTCAATACTTTATGTTGATCCACAATATTATATAACAACCATTTTTATTTCTCCTACTTTTCGTATGCTACACACTTGCATTGAGTTGCTCCAAAGCTTATATCCTTTGCTCCAAAATGTAAGTTTTTATTCCAAAGCTGGTTTCAAGGGACAATCTCTCTTACACAAATCACTGCATGCTGTAGCTGTGCATCACTTCTCTGTTGCTTGTACACCGGCATTCGGCTGCTGCTGGGGAACCACCACGTTGTTCCAGTGATTATGGGGCTGAAATGTTGACCTGAAGGTCCCAAGGTCAAATCCCGTCGCCTATTTAGAATATTGGAGCGGGTTCCAAGAGAGGTGGGAAGCATAGCTGAGGACGGAAGAGAGTTGGGTGGTACTTCGAAATTAGTCTATTCACTGGCATAACATAGAATTGGCTCGTGGAGGCCAGGGTAGGCTAAAGATTGTTAGAAAAGGTCCTCGTTCTGTAGTGGACGTAGAGTAGGGTAATGATAGTGTATGGTCAGAATAACACTTCACGAACTTCTCAGGTTGTTAGGGCACCTGGTAGTAACTTTGGTTATCGACATATCAAGGCATGAATGAAGCACATTGCCGTAGGGTTTCTATCTGGTTGTATGTCCCTGTCTGCACTGTTTTTGCTGTCTTTCACTTCTCAGGTTGTAAGGGCACCTGGTAGTAACTTTGGCTATCGACATATTAATGCATGAATGAAGCACATTGCCGTAGGGTTTCTGTCTGGTTGTATGTCCCTGTCTGCATTGTTTTGCTGGATACAGGTGTCCCAAAGTGCTCGCTGTGGTTGCCTGCTTCTGTTGTCTGCCTGCAGTGTAAACAGTCGCTTTGTCATTCCTCTTCCCTCCTAGGAACATCTGTGATTGCATTGCATTTGCATGCACTTTTGACTGCATCTGTGTCGTGCTCCTCCAGTGTCTTATGCATTGTGTGCTTAGGCATCACCTTCGAATGCATCGTCTGCACATGCATTGTCTGCTCGTGCACTGCAGCGAATGCCGTGAGACATGTTTTCTTGCTGCATAAAATTTTACAAAAGAACACCCTACCACTTTTTGCAGATGGCGAAGATACTATTTTGGGCTCGACAGCAGAGGATCTCATGCGTGAATGGTGTCTTGAAGTGGCTTTGTCAACAAACTCAGTATCATGCAGCAATCACGTGAAATTTTCGTCTAGCTAGTTATTTTTAATTTATCTGAAAATCGCAGTTGTGACTGAAGAAGTCTGCTTAGTTGCTTATGCTATATTGCTTATGTTAATTGCTTACATTACATTGTTGTTTCTGCTTTACATTCCAGATGAGCTTTCATGATTGAAAGCACCAAACAGACTAAAAAAAGATGATGATACAATTGCTGACTCACTAAAAGTTTTATCACACTGCAACAAAAGTACACAAATGTTACTTTTTAAACCCACACTTGCTTGTCCATACTCTTCACAAAACTAGTCTTCAGCTTTAAGTCTTCAGCTTTTTTACGCGTACACGCAGGCCGTGGAAGAATTGCCCCTCTACAATGCGCAAGAGTCATGCACTTTGAAATGCTAGCTACGGTGTTTTGATGATCCACATGAATGGGGAGGGAGGCACTTCAAGAGCTGGATCGCCTCTTGCGTTCTGTTTGACAATCAAAATTTATCATTTTTTCAACTTTGTGCCTCCCTCTTAACATTTACAAGGTCATTACGAATACATCAAGCTGGTGTCCAGAGCTGGCATTGGTTTGTCGCTGGGGCGTTTTGTGCCTTCCATGGTAGAGTTGGCCCTCGACTATATGTGAGAATCACGGCAATAAAATGTTTTACACAGTATGTCTTTGCAGCCAAACAGATTGCATCTATCATCTATCCAATATTGTATTGAATGATGTATGTCTATTGCACTTGGTAAACACAATTTCATAACATAAAAAGTACCTATTGCTTAAAGTTAAATTCAGTATGTTTACTTTATCTTTGCTGAATCTAGTATGTAGAGCATCATGAATGAATAGTTATGGTCAAAATGAATCAACGCTGAACACAAAAAATAGGTAAGTGGCGTCTTTTGGATTTATACCAAAATGCATGTTTAAGTTCTAAAACCACTTGGTTAGCAAGACTACTGAAAAACTTTGTTGTCTACTGTGAGTGAAGTTTTGATTGAACAGATTTAACCTTGTAACCTCATGCCACATTGATTTGATGTGTGTAGTTTTCATGTTGTTTTCTATTCAAAAGGGTATTTTATCGTTACATTGAAATTGTGGCCCTTTATGTGCATAATTGTTTCCTTACCTTTCTTGGTGTTGTATAGCTGCTTGCGAAGGCTTTACTTAATTGTGATGAATAAACTGCAACTTAGGTGGCTGGATGGCTTAGGTTAGGTTGGTGATGAGAACTGACAGACAATGACACCAAAACAAGTATAGGAGATGTTAGTACTAGAAGTAATTGTAAAGTGGATGGGGGAATGACCCTCAGTGTAGCTCAGTAGCAGATCATTGAACACCTTATTCGAAGGTCACAGGTACGAATTCTGCCGGTGGCAAGTCATCTTTTCGTCCACTTTTCTTTCTTCACATTCACATTACAATTACTTCTAATCACATCCCCGCTTGGCATCATTGTCTGTTAGTTCTTACCAATGTTGTGTCTAACAAAGAAAAACAAGCCTTTAACCCTTTAGTGCCTAAAGTATGATACTTCCAAACAAAGTAAAAATTTTTTTCATTTTCCAGCTTTAAATAGCAACCTTTAAATAATCCTGAAGTTAAATTATCTAAAATGCAACTTTAATGCATACTTTTATGTATGTCTCGAATTACTCATATGCCACAGAAGTAAGGACCTTGAAACAAAAAACGTACTTCAGAAATATGTAATGCGTCATGTGCCTCCTCTTGGGTTTGTACTCTCCAAATAAACAAAAGTATTGAAGACAGAACTTATGTCACCCAGGCGAGAAAGAACGAAGTGTGAGCTGTTGAACGTACTGCACGCTCTCCGCCATCAGCTACGAAACAGTTGGTTCTTGCATAAAATACCTTAGACGAGATGCGCTTGATTTTTCATGCCCCGAGTACTTCACAGCTAAGGCATGCATTTCGTGACCTGCTTGCAGGAAGATTTTTGGTACGTCTCGAATTTGCGGCACTCGGCTAAAGATTTACAATTCTTTTCTTAGGTTAGTTTAGGATTGGATAGGGTAGGTTAGGTGAAGTGAGGTATATTATAAATTATACTCTTGGACTGCATCAGAAATTTGCATTTCATGGGCTGCACTGGTGCCTTCACAACCAATGACCTGTTGGCTTTGAGCCAGCTGGCAATTGCAGTGCAAATTGTGAATGCCTTACAGTTAGTGTGTGCACAGGAATCGTATGTGGTTGTGAACCACCATAGACTTCTTAACTAAATTTTTGCAGCCGCGCTTAGAGTTATAGTGTTGCATTGCATGTGACATACGTCAATCTGTGTAGTGGGCAACTCAAGAAATTTCTGCAGCCTTGAGGTAAGGATTTTAAGTGATTTTGTAATCATTTACTTAGCCCCAGAGTGCAAATGCACCTGTAGATTTGCATCGATTCAGAACAAACTTATTTGCTTAGCCACAAATGCATTGGCAGGCCGCTGATTATGTGGGAATAAGAATGGCATTTGATCTACTGTACTTGAATTGCAATGATTTCTGCAAATTTTCCTTTACTTCTTTCTTCAAAGCGCCACATGCATGCAAATCTCTTTGGGCAACAGCTAAATATTTGTTTTCCAGTGCTCAATTTAGACACTGGAAGAGATGGCTCTTTTTTCACGTAGGCAATATCCACTAGTCTATAAATAAGTGCACGGCATAAATAAGTGCAAGGATGATGTAACTGTCATCCTTTCACAACTGCTTGATGGATGTAGGGGAATAGTAAGAGCTTGTTTTTCTTTGTTAGACGCAACATTAATGCACACTAACAGGCACTCAAAAAAAGAAAGTATAAGTTATGCTATCTGTAGTAACTGTGATATACATGTGAAGAAATAAAACGGGTTAAAAGATATACCAGCAGATATTGAACATGCAACCTTTGAATAACGCATCTGACGCTCCTATTCACTTTATTGGGTATATAGTAACTGCATATGAATGCGGGTGTGTTAATCGGCTTCGCTAGTAGGAATGACGGTTAGTCTGAAGCGCTCTTCTTCTGGCTGCTGGCACCCCATAGCGGGTGATTCTTTCATGAGCTGGCACCAGTCTACTAATTTCTCATATACTACATGAAAGCTCAAAGTTTGATGAAACAAGACCTTTGCTACGAATCGACAAAAGAAGAGGAATTCGTCTGCTCGTTTTATTAAACTCAACATTAATAAAAAATAACAGATTCTCAAGTCAAGAGAAATATAAGGAATGTTATGTTTTTGTTGACTAAAATTTCTTTACATTATCACAATTACTACAGGTAACATCCCCTGTGCTTTCCTTGCCTTGACTGCCTGTCTGTTCTCATTAAGTGTTCAGGGAGGCACTTATGTGTGTCATAAAACTGGCTGTCACGGACAGTGTTTTATTATGTTATGTACAGTATTATCTCTCAATAGTTTCAACTACTTTGAATGTGGCAACTTGAAAAAAATATGCTCAAGGAGTGTAAACAAGCACTGTGAGAGAAACAATGCCCTAGCAGGACACGGACACAGTAAGCAGTTGAATAGGCCAGAACAGTGCAGGTGTCGTTACAAGAAAAATTATTTGAATTGGCTTCTTTATCATTGGTTGCTGCATATCCAGTAAATTGTACATGATTCAAACAAGAACAATGGAAATTTTAATCTTGTTTGTGGTTTCGTGTCCTGCGTGCTACCAGTGTTTTGTCGGTGACTTTAAATTGTACCTTTTATCGATCCCCATGTAACTTTACCCACTTGCCCAACCTGTCGCACTTCTTAGTTACTATTCTGATGCAACGAAAGAAGGATGTGTGACTGCAGTTGGACAACCTTGAAGAACGCCTAAGGTTTTCTGCTCTGTTTTTCAGCATTGCTTAAAACATCTGCAGGAACTCTCACTGCTGTTTTGGGACACATTTTGTCCAAGCAGTGGATTCCGGAAAATTTGCATGTTACACATTAAGTTCACAATTGATCTCCAGCCAAACATAAACATTTCATTCAATATTTTACTGCAATTGCAACAGTATACAAAGGTGTGCAGCCACATTTGTAATATTATCAGGGTTCTTTGTCATTTAAACTGAGAAGGGCTTCTGCATGATGTTTGCACGTGTAAAAGCTCCTCGTGATTCGCATATGTAGTAACCAAACCCTAATGGTCAACTCTGCAGGTTGAAATATAGTTTTAATTTGCTCTTTACTGAACATGAGTAGCAATTTTAGTGAGACCTCTTGCCATGGCTAATTTTTTTAGATGTACTGTATTATGAATTTAAAATACGTTGTCACTGCCACATGTTAAAATTCTCACTGCTGCTTCAAATATATTGAATCATTTAACAGGCGCTAGTTTCATAGGTTGCCTGACTAAAAGCTTCAGGTTGCTGGCCTGGTTCTTATATTTCATATTGCCTCCTCCCATGTGTGTGTGCCTGTATCTTTCAGAGCATTATGCAATACTGGTTTCTTGTTGCTAGAAATCTTTCTCGTAGCAGATTGCATCTTTTCATCACATTGAGTCATTTCCATCACGTTTCCATCAGCTAATACTGTTTGTGATTTCTGAATTTCAATTGTAAGGTAGTAAGATTGGTTCAGATTATGCACAAACAACAGGTACAACAGGTAGGTATGGCAGCAGCAGCAACTGGTATGGTCAAAATCGAAGTTCAAGAATGGAGGTCTTCGGATTTGTAGAGCTCAATGACTTACTTGAGAGGCAAGCTTTGAAACAACTCATAGAACATTGGTTCTCGTGAACATTGTTCAGTGCTCAGGGTGTAACCGGGCTCACTGGTTTCTTCCAGTATGAAGAGGAGGTGCCATTCTAAGACCTCGACTAGAAATTGGCCTAATAAAATGTTCTGTTTGGCATGTTGGTGTTCATTCTAGAGAATTTTTGCTAAAAGACTGCTCATAAAATTATTATGAAAGGCTAAATGCTTGCATTTTTTGTGCAAAAAATTTATCCAATGGCAATTGTCAAACTAATTACCAATGGCAATTTTACAACTATTATAAAACAAGAATAATATAAGTTTTTTGAAGCCACATAAGCTTGCCATTTTTGAGGAAGAATAGACCTAACACAGCGTGGATATTTCCCTCGCTCTTTTAAGCTTTACTCTCTCTCCGGCTTTTCCTCGCTCCCTCACCTTCTCATGCGCCCTTCTCAAGGCTTATATGAAACACATGAGAACTCTGGACAAAGAAGGCAAAAATGGGAAATATGTCATTATAACGCTTCAGTTCAAGCCCAGCGTCAGTTCGTGGTCTGCGAACACCTATACCATGAACCTGCACGCGCACACAGTCCTCATCTGCTTTGCTAACAAAATTCGTGCGTCAATTTGTTGTACTGAATGGGTTCATAGCAAGATAAAAATTATTGGCGAAGAACAGTTTGACGAAGCAGGATTCGAACCCGTGTAGCAACTATGCGTGCCTCGTACATACTGTACAAAGCTATGCTCTATCGCAGCTGAGAGCAGCTTCGATACTCGCCTACGTGTCGTAGGTAGACGGGTTCGAACCTTGTTTAGTCATTCTCTGTTTCTTGCTCTGAACCCATTCTCTCACCCAGCAGTGTTACAGAATAATACACCGCGGCCGAATAAATTGGCGAACGTGTTCTCTTAGAGAAGCAAATGAGGACGAAGTGCGCGTGCCGGTTCATGATATCGGTGTTCATAAATTACAAACTGACGCTTGGCTTGAACAGTAGCGCATTCAGAATGCGATATCCATATTTTTACCTAATTTGTCGAAAAGAATCCTCATTTAGTTTTTTTAATAAGAGCCTTGTATTACAGCTTGATTCCCCCTGCGCGTTCACTTCCCTGAAATGAAGGCTCAAAAGCAGTCTAAAAAGCTAAGGCCCTTATCACCCCTGATAAGGCTCAAGTGTTTGTCTGACGTCACAGCTTACAACGTGCGCCATCTGTGCTTATTTAAGAGGCTTCCGAAACTTAAATTTCCCCCTGTGCGTTCGCTTTTCCACAATGAATGGCCGAAATCTGTCGAAAGGGCTTAGGCCTCTATCACCAATGATAAGGTTAACTTTTGTCTGACGTCATAGCTTACAACGTGCGCCATCTATGCGCTCTTTCAGAGTTGAAAGTTCCCCCCTGGTACGTTGGCCTCACCGCACGAAAGACCAAAAGCAGTAAAAAAAGTTTAGGCCTCTTATCACCCCTGATAAGGCTCCAGTTTTGTCTGACGTCACAGCTTACAGCGTGCACCATCTGTAAGAAGCTTTTCAAACTAAATTTACCCCTGTGCGTTCACTTTCCCGCAATGAATGGCCAAAAGCGGTCGAAAAAGTTGAGGCCCTTATCACCCATGATAAGGCTCAATTTTTTGTCTGACGTCACAGCTTACAATGTGCGCCGTCTGTGCTTATATAAAAGGCTTCCGAAACTAAAATTTGCCCCTATGCGTTCGCTTCCCCGAAATAAGTGGCCAAAAGCACTCAAAAAAGTTGAGGCCCTTATCACCCATGATAAGGCTCAATTTTTGTCTGACGTCACAGCTTACAATGTGCGCCGTCTGTGCTTATATAAAAGGCTACCGAAACTAAAATTTGCCCCTATGAGTTCGCTTCCCCGCAATGAATGACCAAAAGCAGTTGAAAAAGTTGAGGCCCTTATCACTCATGATAAGGCGCAACTTTTGTCTGACGTCACAGCTTATAAAGGTGGGGGGCTGTCTTTGCTTATATGAAGCTTCCGAAGCTAAATCTTCTCACCGTTCTAAGCTATGACGTCAGAAAAAAGTTGAGCCTTATCATGGGTGATAAGGGCCTCAACTTTTTCGACTGCTTTTGGCCATTTGTTGCGGGGAAGCGAACGCATAGGGGCAAATTTTAGTTTCGGAAGCCTTTTATATAAGCACAGACGGTGCACATTGTAAGCTGTGACGTCAGACAAAAATTGAGCCTTATCATGGGTGATAAGGGCCCCAACTTTTTCGACTGCTTTTGGCCATTTGTTGCGGGGAAGCGAACGCACAGGAAAAAATGTAGTTTCGGAAACTTTTTAAATAAGCACAGACGGTGCACGTTGTAAGCTATGACGTCAGACAAATGTTGAGCTTTATCGTGGGTGATAAGGGCCTAAACTTTTACGACTGCTTTTGGCCATTCGTGCGGAGAAGCCAAGATACCAGAGGAACATTTAACTCGGAAAGTGCCCATAGGTGGCGCATCGCTGCAAGGTGTGACGTCAGACAAACGTTTAGCCTTCATGATGGAATAATTGGAAGCGCAAACCAACGGTACACAAGAGGAGAGACAAACAAGCGCTTGTTTGTCTCTCCTCTTGTGTCCCGTTGGTTTGTGCTTCCAATTATTCCATCATGAATTTGTACCAACTAGCCCGCCTGTCAACCCTACTGAAAAGTTTAGCCTTATCAGGGGTGATAAGGGGCTAAACTTTTTCGACTGTTTATGGCCATTCGTGCGGTGAAGCCAACGTACCAGGGGCACCTTTAACTCGGGAAGTGCGCATAGATGGCGCATCGCTACGGTGTGACGTCAGGCAAAAGTTGAGCCTTATCAGGGTTGACAAGGGGCTAAACTTTTTCGACTGCTTTTGGCCATTTGTGCGGTGAAGCCAACGTACCAGGGAAACTAACTCAGAAAGAGCGCATAGATGGCGCACGTTGTAAGCTGTGACGTCAGACAAAAGTTCAGCCTTCTCATGAGTGATAAGGGTCTCAACTTATTCAACTGATTTTGGCCATTCATTTCAGAGAAGCGAACGCACAAGAAAATTTAGTTTCGGGTGCCTCTTATAAAAGCACAGACGGCCAACGTTGTCATTAAGCTGTGACGTCAGACAAAAGTTGAGCTTTATCATAGGTGATAAGGACAACTTTTTTGACTGCTTTTGGCCAATTTTGGGGGGAAACAAACTTATAAGGGGAACTTTAGATCGAAAAAACCACGAGGACTGTCTAGTCATTCGCACCAAGCAGAATACACCAAGAGGTATGGAGAGGTTTGCTTTAATAAAGAAAATGTGCTCATTACCCCACATTAATTGCGCTGAGGACGTTCAAGTATGGTTTGTCATTTTACTGCAGGGTTGTGTTATCTTGGACTTAGTTTCAATATTCACTTGGTCCGCAGTAGTAGTCACCACAGCTATGGGCGCGCGCGAGAGTGGCAGACACCACTGGGACGCTTGTCATCGTGGGACAACCAAGGTGCATGGCCACGCATTGCGGCGATATATTTTCACATTTTTTCTTATGACGTCAGACTGTAGTGTGCCGGATTGCCGACTATACGAGAAAACCGTCAGTCCGTCCACCCATTCGCAACATAATACTAATGAGTGCAAAACCAAAAACAAAAGATCTAGCAATTTTATTGAATTGCAGAAAAAAGTTCCCAAATTAAAAAAACTAATCTTCAAAAGCTCAGACTCACCTTTTTGGACATGAATGATGCACCCACAGCAAATTTTATTCCAATGTGACGAAATAATCCAAATTCGAATAACTCGCCAGTGACAGCACAGGCAGATTACGCTCTTCCATTTCTCCAGTCAACTGCATTGTTCCTCCTCCTTTTGCACCCCTCTAAGCTTTCTGCACCTTATCTGTGAGCTGAACTATTTCCGGTATAGGGCTACTGTTGACCAGGCACAAATGCTATTGATCGACATCAAAATTGTGTGATTCACGATGCCACTGACTGCATTATGTGACATTTCGTTCTATGTAGCTTTTTAGACACATTAGTGCTGACACTGACCACACCAGATTTTTTGCTCTTGAGCCGTATAAAACTTTCATCTAAAAAAATTAACAAAATAAAATAAAAGCTTTCCAACTTAATGCTAGAAGGCACTGCAGGCATAGTTGCAATGCTAGCTTTTCTGCAACAAAGCACGCTTTCAATGCACATTGCCCCATTCAGAAAATGGGTGTACGAGTGCCACGTCAGGATAAACGACAACTGAGCTGAGAGTGACCAAGACACGATAGAGTACCAAGTGACCGAGTCGCGTCAAAGTCGTCATAAGATACAATGACCAGCGAAACAGAAGAGGCAGGCCGTAAGAATTTGCTAAGTGAACTACCCGTTTCAGAAAGCAATGGTGGGATGGAGCCCTAGTTATATTGGCAACAATTGGTGCCCGTTAGCCGATTGTAAAACAATCCGATCGCTACACACTGAAACGGGCAGACTGCTCAGAGGACTTTTGCGCCTCAATGTGGCAGGATAGTGGCGAGGTTCACACAAACCTGTCAACTGTTGTAACACAGCAAGTCAGACCAATGTGACTTTATGTGCACCTTCAGAAATGGTCTCAAGCACCCTTACTAGAAAGCTTAAGTACTGCATGCCCGCAATGGCGCAGTGCAATCAAGAACAACACCTTTCGCAGAGTGAACATGAGCAAAAGTAGTGCACATGTTGTTTATGACAAACATGTCGTTCTTATAGATGGTATGCAGCAGGGCTAAAGCTTGCCACCTGAGCCCACATATGCAGTGACTGGTTGTCATATCAGGCACATAAGCAGCTCTCAATGCCAAATGGTAATGTTCAAGAAGAATAATAAATAGTCTGAACAGCTTAGTGCCCGAATGAAAGGGCTTTCTTTATGGCAGAATTATATTCCTAGATGACTTCGTACTGTCCTCTGGCACAAAGGGAACTGGGATCCATATATCTCCACACAGTGGTGTTCCACATATATGTTCACTCGAGCCCGTTGGTCCACAACGCTCATTCCACGCACAGACACTCAGAGTCAGACTATGTACATGACGTCTCCCTCTCACTCCCTCAACCTGAGCACATCTCCGGAAGTCGTCTTCACACAAGTCACGAGGTTGGCCCCTATGGCATCGTAGACAAAATACCCAATGCCCAGCTTGGTCCCACGGGGTAATCGCCGACTCTCTAATTCGGCACGTGACAGCTCTTGGTGCTTTGACCTTCGGAGGGTCTGGAGGAGGGCGGCGCGGCCACGAACGAGCGTCCACAGGAAGCAGGCTGTGCCGGGCACGCCGAGCCACCAATGGTAGCCGTCGCTGCCGATCCCTCGTGGCACGAGCAGCCCCAAGTGTTCCAGTTCACTGAAAAGCAAAGACAGACAAAGCTTTTTCCTGTAAGTTTTTATTTTTTTGCCCCCCCCCGCCCTCTCACTCTATTTCTCGCTTGCTTACTATTTAAACCTTTATAGTACGTGGTTTGTGTTGTCACGCTTCCCTAGCCGTAGAAATAATCACCCCACTTGACATCATCACCAAGGCACGAAGAAGACTGCTCATTAACATGAGCGTGCACTCAATATGCTACAGCTTGCTATGCGATATGTGATTTTGCCTGCATTAGGTCAAGCAACGACCAAGGCATACCACAGCCCGACCACCTAAAAGTTCTCTGCACTTAAGGGGATAACGACGCCAAAATTCTGGCCTTGCGTTTTTTTGCTGCAGCACGTGACAGATAATTAAGTATAGGCTCCTCATCACCAAATTTCGGTTTGAGTGAGCTCCAAAAACGACAAGCTACCATGTACAACCATCACCATCCAGCGTGTGGAGCGCTTCACCACGTTCGCACAATACATTTCCTGGCTACTGGATTCTTTTTTTTTCTTCTTAGTTGTTTAGGGGGTTATGTTGTATATCCAGTATTTTGATACAATACTTTAGCATCTTTAGCTGTGTTGACTGAGCAGGCAGTGAAAGTGGAACCCAACTTAAGAGTAACCCCATGCATACACAGCTGTGTGCCTACATGTTTGAACAGTTGACTACTACCAAATTCATTGTTAGCATAAAATTGCAAAGCACAGAGAAAGAAAGAATTTTATGCTGAATGTTTAAAGATGTCTTCAACTAGAAACCTGCGCAAAGGTATCTGTAAAAAGTGGTGCTCAAGAACGTAACTAATCAAACAATAGCTGTGTTGATTAAAAAATCTTTTCACTGATAGCAGAGAAAGAAAATAGGCTCACCTAATTTCTGTATCACATAGGCTGTACTCCATGGTCAAGCAAGTGTGGCTGTAACTGACATTTTGGGACTGCATAACAACCTTTTCCAGGAACTTTTCTGTTAGTTGAGAAAGGAAGGGTTGGCCATTAGTAACTTGAAACAAAAGCTGATACTTATCAACACAAGTGCAAGAAAATGCAATAGTATGGCCATGAAGCACTGCCACATTTTCTGTCTAACAGTGATGAAAGCGACATTTTGTTTTTTGGAGCAGATTCTAGAGCAGGAAAAATGGTGCTTTAGAGCAGGCTTAAGTGTCTTCGGAGCAGAAAAAAAATGCTATAGCTTAGGGTTATTATTGGCGTTTTTGGAGCAGACGCATGTTTCTAATGACTCCTGCAGTCTAAAACATCACTTAAGCATCTCATAAATATTTATATTTATTATTAAACATGCCGTATGCTAGTATGCAGCTAGTATACAAGCCGTATAGTAGCATCATTGGTGTAAATCATGGGGGCAGGGTTCAGGCTGAAGAGGACAGCCTTTGGAAGTGTCCCCCTTGAAATTTAGCTTGAGCACGTCATATAATTAAGCTAACAGTTAAGTATAGTACAATCAACATTTTAAAAGGCTCTTTATCTGTTACTGCGTACCTGTGTTAAATGCCCGTCAGCTGTGTGAACTATGGAAATCGCAAAAAGGTGAAAAAAAAAAAGAGACTGAATAGAACAATGCAATCGCTGGAGCTTGGACCCCGTGCTTGTTCTTTCAAATTTTATTTTAAAGCATGATTTAATTCTTATTTAAATAAAAATACAAGCCGTAATGAAAATACGAACTGGCCACCATGGCCTGGCATGTGTCACCCCTTGTGATTTTTCTGGATTTACGCCACTGAGTAGCATACTAGAATGATAGTGTGTATACAGCTTGCTTTTGGTTTCGCTTAGGCTCACGGGATGGTTCCCATGGTTCAACTTCGTTCTCTTTAGTTTGCCAACACCATTTCGGAGCCAGTTTGGAGCAGTTACTAGCAAATATTGCACTTTGGAGCAGCATTTCTCTTTTGGAGCAATTAAAGCAGCACTTCCATCACTGGTCTAAAAACATGCCGAACATTCTTTTCTCCATGCTTGAACATTGCAAAAACAAAATGTTATCTGCACTCAGCATACTGTCTTCAACAACAAGCTCGATAGTGCAAGTAAACTGTCTTGCCGACACGAGCATGCAACAATATGCATGATTGACACAGACTTAGGGAGCCAGTATATATGAACATATGACAGGGAGGCCCTTCAAGACACCCTTCTTCAATGAGGTAGAGACTGATGATGCAGTGACAGCAAATTTACAAACAATGATAGCCAAGTGATTCATTTCTTTGCTAAAGGTAAATTTTTCTATAGCCAGGTACAACCTTGGAGGGAAACGGAAATTCTGCCCCCAAAGCAAATGAACACAAGCCTGCAGCAATGAGTGCGCACTTTGAGCTGACAACATAAATCGCTCAGTCGGTGACCTCAAGGCCGGGGTATGCATAACATGAGGTTTTGACACGCTTCAGCGAGCCCAGAAACAAAAGAAACCGCTGTCGAAACCAGCATCATAAGTTGAGAAAGCCTCAGAGGGTCCTTACAATACCTTTTGAATATGATGAGAAAGCAAAGGAAATGTGTAGTTACGGCTCCTGTCAACATGTGCGACAAATAACATTGTTCAACAGCATGTCTTCTCAAAGTGGGTTTTGCTGCTCCCTCAAAAGTTCTGCGAGCCACATCATTTATGTGGCAAACCTGAGGTGCGATCAGTCTGAGGAACCTCCATATAACTCAATCTAGATAGCCAATAACCACATCTCAGTGCACAACAAACATGCGAGCTGCCCTATAAATAAAGCCAGTAGCTTGTAGCCAGCTTGGTTAAGCTATCGCATTTAAATCTCAGAACCCTCATATTATTCCCATGTTTGGAAATAGGTACCAAAGAAAAGGCAGCAGAGATGCTGCAACCATTTGCAACAACATAAGCTTGTGCGCTGGCAGTCTCGACACTAGCCTATCTGAAGAGTAAGCGCAGGAATCTGCTGAATCCAGCAGCTGAGATGAGGCTGGCCATAAGTGTTATTGAGCCTCGCATCGATTTGTTAATGCAAGGAAAGTGAGTTTAGTTCTATGTCAGTGAATGAAATTTTTATATACCATTGCTTTTGAGCTTACTGCACGTGAATGCAGCATGAACCGAATGAAAAATACACTTATTGGAGCACTTAGCACTTAGCAATACACTTAGCAGGGCTCCCTGGGACAAATAGGCCTGGGAATCCATGCTCTATACACAGCAGAGAATCTACATTTCACATGAAAAGCAGCAGAAACGTAGGCTACGCTTTCCTTGAAAATGTTATTAACTACCGAGCCGGAGGGACCAAGTGTGTGCGATAAGTATAGGGCAATTTTATAGACGTCATGTCAGTAGACAATCTGAGAAGACTCGTATCACTTTATGGAGGTGCTGTGGCAACTTATAGAGTGTCGTAACGTGACATTGTTAAGTGTGTCTTAACCGGCAGTATTAATACCCCTGTCGCACAACAAATCTAATGTCATTTACAATGAATGTAATTTATTTATAGTGCCATTTCTTTGCTGTCACACGGGAAAACTAATGTCATTTGATGAAAACGACATTTCCAGTCATTTATGAAATTCATTCACATTCGATTTCGAACTGAATGTGTAGTCACAATGCCAGGGAACATTTAGAGAAATGGCTGTTAACTTACGTATATGTAACTTTTATATTTTGTAAATATCTTATTCCTTACTAGGTGAACTTATTACTAGTTTCACAATAGCACGCACGGAAGTCTCTAAAAAACCTACTCTCAAGTACAGCGGCTGTACGCCGGCCATGTTTATTTTGTGCTTTGTTGTCAGTGCCTGTATCGTGAGCGCTGTTCTTGCAACTGCACGTGTTTTAGCGATCAGGATTGCTGCACTTGTTTCGTGACCACATGAATTAGCCACTGTTGTCTCATTTGTGCAGCTGGGTTGTCAGTCGTTCTCCCACGCTTCAGTTTACTGTACTCAGGCTCAGTCATATCGTCGGTCATGTTGGCTTTCGATTGGCTCTTGGCTTGACTTCATTTGTATCATGCAGCTGTGGAAAGCTGTGCCACATGACTGCATTTATTTTGTAGGAGTGCCTTTTTAGAGACAAAAATTATTTTCGAGGATACACACACACTACAAACATGTTTTAGAGGATTTTCAGTTATCCTGACGTCATGGCTCAGGAGGGCTAAGGTCATCGTCATCATTTTAAAATAATATTTGTTTTCATTGTATGACAGCAGGCAGGTAAAACGACATTAAGTTCACCTAATGTCATTCGTTGTAAATGACGTTAGGTTTGCGGTCTGACCGGGGCATAAGTCAGAAGAGACCACCCTTGAAACAATGATGCATGGCAACCATCCCTTTCCACGCTGCCACCCTAACGACTAGGACACTCCTGACAATTTCACTTCAATTTTAATGAAACGGCCCGCTATAAAACAAGAGGTTAAGGAAATTAGAGTATTGTACAAGCGCTGAGGTGCCGATCAAAGAGAATGCAATTGCCGTTTATATTTGACGAGTTTGTAAATTTTTTAGAAATTCTTTTTTCTTGCTGGAGACTCAAGATAAGGTAGCAATAAAACCACTCCATGCCATGCCATTTGTTTCGTTTATAAAGCAACTTGCTTGCCCTCTCTAACAAGAGTAAAGGGAAAATAGAAAATCGCGAGCATTTGCAACAAAGCCATTGTGACATTAACACTTCTTCATCTTGTTGTTCAACAGCAACTGCTTCAATAAAAAACCCTTGCCACAACCCTTGTGGGCCTGCCCGTATAAAAATAACCTATTATTACATGCACCATAAGGGATAAAAAAAATTATTGATATGATAATGCAGAACAATGTTGCAGGGCCCCTTCGATAAGAACATGCACTGATATATGAGATTACACCTTTTAGAGCGAGTGCTACTTGCCTACTGCTGGATTACGTCCTCCGGTCCTTTGCCGCACATATATGAAGTAATCCTCTGTGAAGAGCAGAGCCGCGTCTGTTTCGTTTGGACCCAGCTGAAAGACTCGTACCTCGCGACGGTCCATCATCTCCATCTGCAGACACATTTCAAGAATGAGCCATATGTGTCCCCATCGAAGGGGCACTAACATTAAATCTTTCAGTTGTCATTTCTTTTGCATCAAGAACATATCATACCCTCAAGAGTTTAGACAGTATGTTTTTAAAAGCTAATTTTGGTTCCTCCTGTACCTTGACATCGTGACACAGTATGAGTATCTTGTCACATGCTTGTGCAAAATAATGCAATCGTCGCTCCGCTCCTTGACTCTGGTGGTGATGCACAAGCGGCAAGTTTGAAAAATTTTGCTACTTAATGCCATTGCAACAAGCTATACCAGTGTGCCAAGTCACCTGACTTAGTACCATATGATGATGATAATAATAATAGTAATATTGATAATAATAGTTGGGGTTTAACATCCCAAAACTACCATACGATTATGAGAGATGCCGTAGTGGAGGACTCCAGTAATTTCGACCACCTGGGGTTCTTTAACGTGCCCCTAAATCTGAGCACACGGGCCTCAAGCGTTTTCCCCTCCATGAGAAATGTGGCTGCTGCGGCCAGGATTCGATCCCGCGACCTGCCGGTCAGCAGCCGAGTGCCTTAGCCACCGTGGCGGTTCTGATTTAGTACTGTAGCTTGATGACATGCTAGTGTTGATGTCAGTAGGTGTGCCATATGAAAACTGACCGTAAAGTCAGAGCAGATTATTGTATTAGCATTTACCGAGCTTCTTTATAGCCCAGAATCACCTCTGTATGTGGAAGATCGGTGTCAATCAATATCCCTTTCAAGTGCAATAATAATAATAATAATAATAATAATAATAATAATAATAATAATAATAATAATAATAATAATAATAATAATAAAGGCTGTATTTATGGGAGGTAGCGGTTAAGTACTGCAGCAGGGTAGCCAATCCTGCTTTTTTGAAGGAGTGCATTACTGGCAGGTGGCGGTTGCCAGTGAGGCCCCGCCCAAGACCCCCTCCCCCCTTTTAATAATTCCTCTATCACATGTTTCAAGTAAATATACGATTGGAAATGGTCCGGCATCAGCATTCGTACCTAAGTTTGTCACTGCATGCTAGGCTGCTATGTAATCTCCAAATAGAGGTTCTGGTGCACTTTCTTAGCCCTGTTGAATACCACCTGGCCTTTTTTAGGTTTAGACAAGCCAAAGCCACAATATGACTATGAGGCATACCATGGTGGGGGACTTAAGCATAATTTTGACCACCTGGTGTTCTGTAAGGTCCACCAGAATATAAGCATGCTGTTCTCATGCATTGCATTCCCATGAAATGCAGCCACCATGTCAGCATTTTTATGGGGGTGAAATATTTTTTGCATGTACCATATTTTCTCACACATAAGGTGCACCCCAACTTTTTAACACAATAAAAAGGAAAAAAAAAAAGTAAAACTTGAATGTGACACTTAGTTTCAACATATTTGAATGTTTCTGGACTAAATATTCCTAGCTGCAAAGCCCTTCTTGCTAAAAAACTTGAAGAAAACAAAATTGTATAAAGTTGGGACAAGATATCAAAGAGTATTTTGCAAAGGATATTACATACACACCACAATTCTAAACATAGACTTGTTGCTAAGGCCCAGCCAATTACGATCATATCTGTTATAGTTCAATGCCAACATCTCTGTAGCTATAAGAGAAAGACTGCACATATATTTGCATTCTCAGAAATGCTGTAGGGACTCAACTGGGCAAAATGAAACACAACCTGTGTCCTAGGTGAGGGCCTTCAAGTGTAGAGGCAGTGGTAACACATGTGACTGCCATTTGGAAGAACCTACATTTGGTTGTTTTGGTAAGAGCCCACGATGGAAGAAGTACTACAACAATGTAGACATGGCAAAAATGGATTCCCCAAAAGACATCCCCTGAATAAGTGTCCCTAGAAAAAAATGTCCCCATTTGTGTTGTCTGACAAAACATCCCTACACCGAAACTGTCGTATGTTGCACCTTCCAGTCACCAACTCTTTACTTCTCAGACAAAAAAAATGCACGAAGATTGCAGTTTACTTAAAGATTACTGACGAAGCACCATAATGACACACCAACTGTCCCAACTTAAGTGTAATGTGAGATGAAATATCACATACCATGCACATGTCAAATGCATGTGATCTATAATTATGCACGAGTCTAGAAAGATGTAAAGGAGGTGGCAGTTCAGCGGCCATGCGTTTCATCCTGAGGCAGCGGTTTGGTCGCACCAGCACTCTCAAGGTAAGCGCACCCTTTCAAAAGCTCATTCGATACTTGACCTGTGGTTGACTTAACAGTGATTATTTGCAGAATGGAGATAGTGAAATCAAACAAAGGAGGCACTAAACTGTGCCTGGGCGGTTATATGTGCAAAAGACAAAAAGATACCGCCTCAGGCACCCGCTAGTGTTAAGCTAAACGTAATGGACGCAAAGGCGCTTTAATTACGAAGAAATCCTGGAGTGACTACCACCCCTCCTTTTTTTTTTTCTAGACAGCAATGCCAGAGGGCTGTTAGACACAAGGTTCAGTTTTAACTTTCATTCGTTTTCAAGCACAGTTTGGCGGATAATTCGCGAATTGTCGAATAAATATTGCAGATTTGTCTAGGGAGTTCGCACTTGATTCGTCTTTCAGTCAATTTTCACCTGAGGACGTTTTTTTTTTTTTTTTCCCCTAGACAGCAATAACACAGGGGAAGTTTCTTCCAGGGACATTCATTCAGGGGGACGTTTTTTTTCTTACACCCGGCAAGAACGCAGGACTAAGTGCTACTAGGCTGGTTTTGTTATGTACCTTTATTGAGTGTTTCTATAATAAATATTTGAGTCACTAGCAGCAGTTTGCCAAACGTTCCTGCTAAGTCTCCGTTCTGGTACAGTTTTCCACATCAAGAAAAAAAAAAAAGCCCCAGAATTGTTGGGGCCATGTAGCAATCACTGGACAACTTTTTCAACGAACTCGCCCCAAAAAAGGCTCTGCCCAAGGGCCCGCATGGAAATGCGTTTCTTAGAAGGCAGTGGTCACACAAAGCAACGCCGGCTGCTTACCAAGGCCTTGTCGACGTCTACTCGGTTCTGCACCATGGCGTAGAGCTGGTGCCTCATGGCGACAGCGGGAAAGCCGGCCAAGAACTTGTCCGACGGGAATATGGAACGCAGCATCTGCAACGCCGACTTGGTCTCTCCGGCGACGCGCTGGCTACGCAAATCCAGGTGTAGCCTCAGCAGAAGGGCCGCATCTGCGATCGCACAATTTGCCCGTCAGGCCATTCTCGCTACAATCGAGCACCGACGGGCCGCAGGAAAAAGCGGAAGCGAGAATCGGTCAAGACATGCGAATCGCGCAGTCAGCGGCCATCAATCTCAAAACCGGGAAGCTGCCCAGTGGACACAACTGCGTCGTAGGCGCACTCACCTTGGCAGTTTGAGATGGTAGTCGACGTATACGATTCGTTCGGGCAGCAGAGTCTCTTCCTGGCCCGCATGAGTCGTTTCTGATTCACCAACAGCACGCAAAATGCTGACGCGAGGCCCGAACGTGCTCAGATGGCTTATATGTGTTGGCGGCTTACGTGATGCCTCAGGGAGATTCGATTTCCATCGTTAGAGGTACGAAGTACACACACACAAAAGAAACAAAAGGGGGTACACCCTACGGGCCTACCGATATTTGACATGTAAGCGCCTTCATTTAAAAGGCAGCTCTCGATTCACAACGTAGCTGGAACGTAAGCGGCGTACAGTGCGGAGATTCGGTAAATTTGGAAAAAGAACAGAAGCGTAATCTAAGAAAGCAAAATAAAGGCAAAGAAATGACGCCGCTGGCCGTGCTGTGTGCAGACGACGGCTAGTCGCAGACACAGTCTCGAACTACCAAAATAAATTTGCAAAAAAATAACAAAATAAAACCAAAGTGAGCCTTTACGTTATATATTATTTAGGTGTTCTTAGTACTTCAACTTTGAAAAAAATAAACTTTTGCGTTTTTTACTTTACTGCCCAAAACATATTCAACTTCAAAATTTGGAAAAATATCCCAAAGTTTAAAGTTGCTGTATGTTGCTGTCAATTATAACACTTTCACTTGCGATTTTTGTAAAAAAAAACAAAAGAAATGCTTGCAAGGACTTTTTTTCAATTTCTTTTTTTTTCCCTCGGAAGACACGCAAAGAAGGTCATGCTTTTTGCAGGGTGGCTTGCAAGTCGGTTGGTCAAGTCTTTACACAGAACGAGAGTTGACTAAATTGAAGAAAGACACGGCCACAGCACAAAAGAGCCACAAATCTTGCAGGCCATGCACGTCACGGCCGTGACGTGGCTAATGTTTGCAAGCCCTTAAAGATGGCGCCTCTTGAGAGTTTTCTAAGCTGTAGAAAGAAAGCATTCCTTCTCACCAATGAAAAGATTAGAAGAAAGGGGGCTCATTGGCTGGCAGAAGTACATAAAAAGGATAGAAAGGCAGCTGTCAAATTTTGGAACCTTCTAAACTTCCTAAGAAATCAGACAAGACTAGAGCAGAGGCTTATAACTACAGCTCAAGGTGCTAGGTTAGAAGGGGCGAAGCTATTGATTATATAATAACAAGGGTGACAGAAAAATTTCAACAACGAAGTACTTTATGCACCACAATAGACAAGGACGAATCAAGTGGTGCAATGGCTCCATTTTCACAACGAGAGTGGGAAAGGGCTGAGAAAAGGGTTCCTAGTAGTACATCAACAGGCCCAGATGGCATTCCAATTATGTTGATAAAGACATTGGGTCCAAAGTCTAAGCAGAGTTTGAGAGAGGTAGTGAGGTAATTAATAATCGATGGTGAAGTCCCCGATGGATGGTAACTTTGCAGGATGAGCATGATCTATAACGAAAAGGGGGACAAAGCTGACACAAACAACTACCGTCCTATAACAGTGGTCAGTGGTCTACAGGCTGGCGATGCAGGTTATAAAGGAAAAACTGCAGGCATGGACAGAGGATGAGGGGAAGCTCGGGGGTACTGCAGAATGGGTTTCGGAAACACAGGAGGTTGGAAGACAATCTGTTCTCACTGACGCAGTGCATCGAAATAGCATAAAAGGAACACAGGCCCCTGTGGCTAGCATTTTTGGATATCAAGGGAGCGTATGATAGCATGGTTCAAAAGGACTTGTGAGGAATACTGGACACACTGGGTGTGGAAGATGGAGTCACTAACCTTTTAAAGGATATCTATAAAAGTAACAAGGTAGTTATAAAGTGGGAAAAACAGGTATCCAAGCCCACAGAGGTAAAACGGGAGCTTAGGCAGGGGTGTCGTCTGTCACCCTTGTTATTCATAATGTACCAACAAGGATTAGAGGCCAAATTAGAGGGAAGTGAACTTGGCTTCAACCTCTCTTTCGTTAAACAAGAAAAACTCATTGAACAGGCACTACCAGCATTGATGTACGCAGATGATATAGTGCTAATGGCTGAAAACAAGGAAAATTTACAGAGATTGATGAACAGCTGCAGTAATGAGGGAGATAGGTTAGATTTCACATTCAGTAAGGAAAAATTAGCAGTCATGATTTTTAATGATAACGAAGGTAGTGAGCTTAAAATACAGGAGGTCACGCTAGAGATTACAGATAAATACAAATATCTGGGCGTATAGATAAGCAATGGGACCGAGTACCTGAAGGAACACCAAATATACGCGACGACTAAAGGTAACAGGAATGCAGCAGCAATGAAAAATAGGGCACTGTGGAATTACAATGGGTATGATGTTGTGAGAGGAATATGGAAAGGGCTCATGATTCCTCGGCTGACGTTGGGCAATGCGGTCTTGTGCATGAGATCAGAAGTTCAAGCAAGATTAGAAATTAAGCAACGTGGAATAGGTAGGCTTGTCTTAGGAGCACACGGGAATGCACCAAATCGGGGAGTACAAGGTGATATGGGATGGACATCATTTGAGGGCAGGGAAGCTAGCAGCAAGATAAAATTTGAGAAGCGATTGAGAGAAATGGGGGAGGAGCGTTGGGCTAGGAAGGTTTTCAGCTACTTGTACATGAAGAATGTCGATACAAAATGGAGGAAGCGAACCAGGAAATTGACTGGTAAATAGTTAGAAAACAGCAGGTGGCCAAACCAAAAGAACTTTGGTTATGAAGAAGGTTAAGGAAACGGGGAACGATATGTGGAGAAGTGGCATAATTAAGAAGTCCGCACTAGAGATCCATCGAACTTTTAAGCAGGAAATTGCCAAGGAAAGGATCTATAATAATACTCGGTGTAGTTCTCTTCTGTTTGTGGCCAGGACGGGAGTATTGCGAACCAAGACATATTGGTCCAAATACGAAGGGGTAGACACAGTATGCAGTGCATGTGGAGAGGAAGGAGAAACTGCCGAACACTTGATAATGTTCTGCAAAGGGCTTCACCCTATAGTTCAGGATGTTCAGGATGATGGTGCAGAGTTTTTCAAAGCACTGGGGTTTAGGGACAGGGAGGGCAAAATAGACTTTAAGCGGGTAGACTTAACTAGAAGGAGGTTATCTGATTGGTGGCTAAAGTCAAGGCACGAGTTAAAATTAAACCCTTCACTGCAAAGTACCCGTCCTCAACTTCACTGTTTAAAGAAAAAAAAAATAGATCTAGTTGGTTCACTAATTATTACGGCTAGGTGGCGTTAGCCGCTGCCCGATCTAAAGGGTGCAGCCACATCAATCCATCCAATCCATCCATCCGGCACGCCCCTCACCTTGCCTTCCCCATAGTTTCCTAAATATTTTAGGAATCGCCTCCCCCCCCCCCCTTTTTTTCGGGTGTAGGGGATGTTTAGGATGTAGCATGGATGTGGTAATTAGGATGAAATCACAACCCGCTGTTCCAACCACGAAATGATGGTGTTCAAACCACCATCATTTGCCTAACTGCCAAACTATGGTTTCCATGAATCCCTAACTTTTAAAGCTGTTCGTTCCTGTTTCAAGTTGCCGTGTTTTGTGAATGATGCACAACCAAACTACAGCCTGAATTCACCTTATTCCAAATGAACTCGCTTCAGACCCTCTAAGTCAACTGTTTCTTTAATTTAGGGTTTTGATGTCATGAACATTGATAAATAGTGAAAAAGTAGGTTTAAGTAGTCGTTTATGAATACAACAAATGTTTTTCTTTTTCCCATTTCTCTTCTCTTAATATCTGGTTGCTGCAGGGTCTCATAAACAGGTTATTAGCCACCAGAACTGTTTGCATTGTTTTGCTGCAGCGAGTGCACCGGAATAGAATTAGTACTGTGCCATGTCATTGGTATCTGTTGGAGGTGATCTGAATAGGGATGAATCCAGAGGCGGGGGTGGCAGGGGCACTCTCTGATCCAAAAGCCAGTAACAGCCCCCTCCCCTCTCTTTAGTGTTTCCAACCAATGTTTGCAATGGCCACTTCATTCCTAACATAAGCTTATGGCGGCTAAATGTGCCTATTTCTTTTTCAAATTCTTCCAATTAGTTACAAGTAAAAAACAATCATGCAAATGAGTGGCACTCCTACAAGCAAAAATTAACATTATTTATGCTGTCATGGTGTTTTTGTGCTAAGAGTAAGCACCAAAACAAAACAGTCAGAACTACTCCTCCCCCCGCCTCTGCCTCTTAGGCTTCACTTGATGACCCCCCCCCACCCATAAAATAAGTGGTTCGATCCACCCCTGACTGCGCAAGTATATGTGGATGTGTCTTCTCTCGTCTTAGCTTCTTTGAGCTGCACATATTCAGTATATCAAACCCCAACTAGATGCCTACAAACTCTGGCAAAGATGAGCTGGCAAATGGTTCATTACCCAGTTCAACAGGTTCCAGAAGGAACAAACTAGAACCAGTTAGAATCTTTTCACTGGGGTAGGGTCACAACTGTTTTTTTTTTTTTTCCAGTAAGCAACCGAGAACAAAATTATTTTTTTCAGCACATGCAGAATACAACAGAGTCAGAATCAAACACTATTTCACAATTCTTTCATTACAAAGCTGCAATACACAAACACAAACAGCTACAAACGAAGGCAGCAACTGAGCTGGGTAAAAGTGCATAAAATACATGTGGTCGCCTCGCACATGGCTGTTTTATGTTTTCGTCAAAAACTTTCGTTTATGTACACAACAATTTCTACTACCTCGATGTGTCAAAAGACAAACACAAGTCGCACAGACACAAATAAATACACAGCTCAAAGTATTGCAATTAGAAAAATATCCACCTACAGACATTGTAAGAAGTATGATGGGATGCTGAAGGTAACACAGTTTTGCAATCAGAGGACCTACAATACCATTACACTGGATGTAATGGCAAAATGTCTATGGCAACTCGTAAAACAGAACGGTGAGTGATAGCACCGGCATCAGTAAAACCTCCTTGTGCTCCATGGCACTCAGTTAAAATGTTGCAATGTCATGTGCTATGTTCAAGGAACAAATAAACTTAAAGAAAGGCAATCCTGTGTGAAAGATGAAAGCACACATAGCAAAAATCATGGGACCTGGGGATATCTATTAGTCCAAATTCGAATCAAATGGGCTATTTCTATTGGCATTTGAAAAGAACTACACTCAACGTTTCATTCACATCTGGTTTAAGCACACAATGCAGTTGCATTGCCATATCTAGCATAAGATTACATAGTACATTACCCAAATCACCACCGCACAAAGAGGGTTGGTTCAGAGTGTTAATTTCAAGTATAAGCAATAAAAAAAATCATTTGTTTCAGACTCCTTTGAAGATTCATGAATCTTGAGTTCTCACTTTGAGTGAAGCTTAGGCATGAGTGAAATTGGTAGCGACATTGCATAATTTCAACAAATTGTTTCTGGTGTATTTAACCTTGCTTACAAAATTAATATGTAAGCACTTTTATGAAGTTGGCAATTTAACTATGGAGACTGAATGACAAGCAGTAAAAAAAAATGCAATTTGTGGTCAGTTTCTGTTAGTAATAATCATGAAATGATTGATAGAATGTAAAGAATGCCAATACAACTAGCAGGTAAGATACACAAGTACTTCAAAGGTTTTTCTCAAAGAAATATTTTCTTGTTGCAAGTGGCAGAAAACAGTGCCTTCAGAAAACTGATAAGAAGTTTTTCTGTGGCTTATTTGGATCCTCAAAACCTGGAATGACGGTTGAGTAAAAAACAAGATGGCAAACATTGCTCTAAAAATACTGGAGCAAAAATACTAGCGATGAAGACGCAGCTTAACTTTTGCAATAGTATTACAAGATGTTTAACACCTACTGGACGGATTGATCATGAGTAGAGACTTCACTTCCGTTTAAATCTATTATAATGAATTGACTTTCATTATAGCTAAAGAATAGAACAGTGCCAAAAAAGCACTTAAATGCTCTAGCTACCATGTATAAGCTAAAATAGTAACGCACAAAACTGGAACAGTAAATAAATTGGGGGGAGAGAGGACACTTACTGATTGACCTACAGATAAAGCAAATCTACACACATACAATAATAAGTAACCAAAGTTACACCACACTTTTTTCAAGTGAACAGAAAACTGCTTGTTGTAGCAAACCAGACAACTTAGATGTAACAATGTTGCACAAACAAAGTAGTCTATTAAGTGTCTAGAAAAAGTTCCCTTTGCAGAACAGATGAAACCAAGTTATAGCGGAAGCATGACAACGTGTATGTAATAAGTTCAAACTTTTAAGTAATGCAAGCCAATAGTCAACATCCCACAAAGTGCATAAAATTTTCTGAGACAGCCTCAGTACAAAGCAAGCTTTGTTTTCATAATCAAGTTACTTTTACTAGCATTCATTTGAAGCATACATTCTCACATATTTTGCCGGCAACAGGTCTCCTGTATGTACCACCAAGGCCGAAAATTGAGAGATCATTAAAAAACATGCCCCGCGAAAAAAGTAAAGGGGTTGAGCAAACCGACGCCCTCAATTTGCTCCAATGGTCCCAAGTATACATTGTATCTCCCGACAACATCTGACACTCCTAGCTCTTATATCTTTCTGAAGCAGCTAACTGAGAATTGCAGTGCTTAAAGTATTTTTACTTTGTCTAAAGAGCAACTACGAATGTGTTTCAGAAATTAGCACGTGTTTCCTACAACTTGCGTAGGCCCTCTACAGTAAATACTTCTTGCCAAATTCCAAAATTGTACACCTTAATTGTCCGGCTTTCTTGCAACGACCGGCAAGTCTTTCATATTGGTTAAAATCATTTGAACCTTAGATAGTGTAGGAAACAAAGGCGTGCAAGGCCTGGAATGAACTGCTATTAACAGTTAGCAAAGTTTCAGGAACAAAAGCTTTTTGGTGGAATGTGTTATAGAAAGGCAAAATTGCAAGCCAGCCATTTGAGTGGAACTCACCAGCCATGTGCATATTCTCGCAACATTGTACATATTTTCTTTCTCCCGTCTTCACTTGCTTACAATTTAGTTGTCGTGAATCAGCCAGCTCCACGGTACATTTTCTTTAGTCAGTACAGCAGTTCCAACATGGCTTGTAAGTGTGCCAATTTTGGAAAGTAGGTAAGCAGTTAAAACAATGCTCTGTTCTGCTTCACTTGCAGTTTCAGCACATGCTGGCACTGCCCCAAATGCACCTGGCTGTAGCTGCTTGATTTAGAAAAGAACATACTACGTATGTTTAAGCGTAACCAACCACTAGTGAGTAGTAGACACATGCTCGATGCTACTGCTGCCTTTCTTCTTCCGTCTTTCTATTTTTTTTTATGGGGGAGTCATGGTTGCTCAAGAAGCGAAATAAACAAGCGCTGAAAAATGACATAAACAAGACACACACAGAATAGCACCTCTCCTGTGTTCCTTTTGTTCATGTTCCTGTTTCTTAGTGCTCGTTTTTACGCATCTAGTAAGAACTACGCATCTAGTAAGAACCAGGAGAAAGCTGGTGAACAAATGTGCAATGTCGCATGGCTGTGGATGACTGTTTTTCAGACCAAGCTAACAAGAAAACCTTTCCAGTGAGCTTGGTAAGGTCAAGCATTTACTGATGGCTTCCAGCATCAAGGAAACAAGCTGAGCTGGTTAACACGGTGTTCACGACAAGCCTGTGCTATACTATATGTATGACACACTTTATGAACGGACCAAATCAAGCGCAACTGCTAGCTCAATACTGTGCATAAACTAAAGACCACTTAACTATTCTAACAACCTACAAGCAGCAGTTTTCATAACAGACAATCAAGGATAAATGAGCCAGTGCTTCCACTTTTTTTTTTTTTCAAATATCATGTCAGTTATGCCACATTTACGGATATGTGTAGATCGTTAAATGGAATACATCATTTCAATCAGTGGTGTGCCCCCTTGTCGAACGTCAGGCAAACGTGATATGTGATACCGGCGACTAAATCACAGAACTCAAAGAAACTTTCTTACTAATCCTCAAAGTGTGCGCTTTTTAATTGTGCGCACGTGCACACGTTTACACGTGCATGCGATAAAATGAGCAAAATGCAGTTACACGCTACTGCAGCACAGCCCGTAGGCTGCATAAAATATAGCGGACGGACTTTCCGCGAAAAACTGGACGGATCCTTAGTTCTCCACCGCTTCCCGTAAATGGCAGTGAGGGGTATGCACTTTTTTTCTACTTTAAGAGCTAAACATTGCATTTCTTGCTAGACTTCTAACGCATGTACTATGTTCCCACGTGTAAACATCTGCTTTAACCTTCATGTTTGCACAGAAAATGCCTCTTTGTGTTGAAATTGTTGCTTAAAAAAAAAGATGTGATTGAACTATCAAAGCACTTAATGTCAATAAACACATTGTATAAAGTCATGAAATTACTAACACACAAAAGATTACAAGAACAAAGAAAAATTATCGCGTGTTACATAACTCCACGCATGGAAGTGATTAGGCACTGCTTGTCCCCTGTAAGATGAACATCAAAAGTCTCCTTCAAAAGAAGACAACACGAGCATACAACAGCAAACTCAGTCGAGACATATTATTACCAACTGGGCTGCACTGCCACTGCTCTGAGCAACAATCGACATTCGCAATGTCTAAATGATGAACTACTTCGTTGTGAGAATGCTAAGTGGCTACGAAGAAGCCCTGGCAGTGATTGTTCCAAAAGTAAAACTACCCCACATATTGCAATTAGTTTTTTTCCACCATAAAAGCTTCTTCAAAGGGAAGCTAGCAATAGCATCATCATCACCAACAAAACACAGCCTGGTACCTCGGCTAAAGTCATTGCTGCCTCGCTAACAGAAGTGACAGGTACTATTTTTATCCAACAGTCTAGTCAAGAACAAGGCACATTAATATATTAGCAGAAAGCATACCAGAACTGTGGCTGTCATCTTGATCAGGACGGAGTGTCTTTGTTCATACTAGTATAGACTGCAGAAGTGCAACAAGCAATGAGACCAGCTCCTAAACTAGACTGCACCATGAACACATGTAAACAGAAAAGCACCTGTCCTTGTGAACCTGCTAAATCTGTTCTGGCTGTCTATTCAAGAAGTAGAGACTACGAAGATGAGCCTGTTAAGGTGACCATGGCAAGAACCATTTCAGAGAGCACAAAGCGTGAAATACGGCAGTCCTTTCTTTTTTCGTCAATCAGTTCTTTTGCTTGCAAACAGTGCTCGTCAGAATCGAGGAAAGCAGGCTTTGCTGGTCAGCACAGAGCGGGTTTACACGAATGACGAAAAGCCAGGGAGTGGAGCCCGCGAACCGGCCATGTTGTTGAGGACCACGCGTCCGCCGTTGAGGCACATGGCAGCACTGCTCTCCTGCTCGGAGTCTGTGTAACTCGGCGGCTTGGCGACGCGCTGCCGTTTCCAGGACTGACGCAAGGTGTCGTTGACGTTGGCGTAGTGGTTGACAAACGAGTGAGGATCACCCTTGGTGTCGTCCTCGCTGTCCGAGCCCTGCAGAAGAAATGGAGATCTTTAGCGAACTGTTGTTTATGTGCGCTGTCACCAACTTAGCGAAGATACCCTTAAGATATGAGTACAAAAAAAAGTCTGATCAAGCGGAACCTGAAGAGACAAGAAAAATATGTTCCATTTAATCGAAGTTTGATTTCCTGAACAGCAAGCAGGGCAGTATAATACAAGTACAGTCAAATCTCGTTAGAGCAAACCTCAGTATAACCAATTTTTTCAAATTAGCAAATTTTTCGAAAGTCCCTCAAACGCAACCAGTGTAGTTGTTTCTTAAAAAAAAAAAAAAGAGAGAGATAGAGAGCGAAGTTTTGTATGTAATGCAAGTGCGAAAAAGTACAAAATAATCTCTGTTTATAGTCGGCAACTTCACGTGTCTATAACGTCAATAGAGCGCCGTGATGTCCAGATAATTAGTGACTGACTACAGGCCCATTTCTGAACGAACTGTTCCCGTCCATATAATAAATTAACTAGCCTACCTGTGACTCGGATGAACTCATCTCTGATGGCTTCTCGGTTAGGCTGCTGCTGTCGCAATGATCGTCGTACGCCTTAGTGTCCTCTTCGTCCGAGTACGTCACGCTCGCAGGTGAGGGTCGTGGCGGAGACCGCAGAGCGGGCAATGGCTTGCGGAGTGATCCGCGGGTCATTGTACGCTTTGTCGGTGGCTCGGGGCTGCCAAAACCCGCTGCCTGCTGGTCGTTCAAGCTCAACTGGTCGTCGCTTCGGAGGCTCTGCTGCATCTCCTGCAAATCAGCACCAGTAAAGAACTGGTAAGAAAACTCGATCATTAAATTAAAGAAGAGAGATGAGGCAGCCTATGTTAAGTAGAACTGATGATTGTACGAGGTTGTATCCATAATTATGAAACGTCATCACGAAGTATGACAGAATGCGAGAGGAACAAACAGTGCTTGTGTTTCATTCGTTTTTCTGTGATTTTGCCATATTTCGTGACGCTGTTTCCAATTAGTGAAGAAAATATTACAGTTTTCATCTTTTGAAGTGGTCTCGTCATGACTCTCTTCTGTTTATCATTGCTCTTTTATAACTGTTCCTGTTCTCTAACCTTATTCTTTATTTTGATGTTTTCTTTATGTCATGCTTACTTTTTTTGCTTTTATTTTAATTAATTTCAGTCTGAAAATGGCCAATGCAGACCACCACACCCAACTACGATATGAGGGCGCAAAATGACCATGGCAGACTATGTTTTCTACATCCTCACTACCAATATACCATTATAAAAAAGCTCGCATGTTACTCTCAATAAAAGTCAGAAGGCAAATGGCAGGATCCGATTACAGTCCAACCTTCATATGAAAAATGCAGTTATAATGAATTATTGGCTACAATGAAGTAAAAAAAAACAGTCTTGCCGTTAATGCAGTATGATAAATGTAAACTTATAAGACCGTTTTGGATATAACGAAGCCATTTAAATTTTACGCACAACTTCATTACAGTCAAACCTGATATAACCAACCCAGATATAATGAACTATCAGTAATAACTAAGTCAATGAAGAATAGTCTTGCAATAGATATAGTGTTAGGAATATACACAAACTTATTATTTGTGTAATACGCACTTTTGTTATAATGATGAGGCTTGGCTGTGATACTGCAATGACAAACCTATAGTTTGCTGTGATCCTATCCTTCTCTTGGTTACAACAAAATGAGACATGCCGACTCTCAAAACAGGATAGGGTGCCTGACCACCACTACACGCATGCACATAGAAAAGGAAGTACCAGAAATAAATGCCCCCTTGGTCAATGCCGGTTTTTGAGCACGAAGGTGAATAATGGACAATGGCCCATATTCACAAACCATTACAACCTTACTTTGAGTTTTCTCTTATCAGCTGTGATAATTTATTACGGTTGATATACAAACTTAGCCAGTATTTCTGGTTACCGTTTTTGTAGCTTTATAACGCATGTAGAGGGAACGGAAGCTTGAGGAAAATTCGAGGCGAGGTTGGTTTGTGAGTACGGGCCAAGGAAAGTGAGGGAACACACCTGCTTATACTGGTGAGTCTTGCTCTTGACGCATAACACGGCAACGACCAGGATGATGGCCACCATGCTTGCGGCAGCGAGCACCACCAGAAACCATGGCTCCCGATAGAACGGCAGACGCTGCTTATACTCCAGGAACAGCTTGTCTGTGAAAAAAACGTCAGGCATGTATACACCAACAGATAACAAATAAGGGCTAATATATTCAAGTGACTCGGGCTATGCCATAATGGAAAGCTCTGAATAATTTCGACATCACGGGGTTCTCTAGCATGTAATAGCATCCGTAGGTCGGCAGACTCACTCCATGAGTCTCAATATAATGAACACGAATATAACGAAACATGGGTTATAATGAAGGAAATGAAAAACAGTATTACAATAAATACAGTGTATGAAATAACCTTTATAATGAATTTTCAGATATAAAAAACTTAATTTCTTGTAAGATGCAACTTTGTTATAATTAGGTTTGAGTTCACTTTGATGAGCCTGAGACCAAGTTAGTCCAACTGAAGAAAAGTGTTGTGAGAGTAAATCCGAGTGAGTTTGGCTCGGGAAAAGTTTGGTGAGTCTTAGGCTGAGTGACTCCAAAGAGTAAATGTATTTCTTGAGTGGTCTCTAGCACTTCACGTCCATCAAAACGTGACCACCATGGCTGGGACAGAACACACGATTTTTAGAACTACGTCACCGCGGTGCTGATATCAAAGTAACTCACCTGATAACAAAGAGAAAAGGTCTATATGTTTGAAAGAGCTGGTATGTTCATCATATTACTGTCTTCTACAGTTCGACACAGCAGCCACATCTTCACATGGTTGGAAGCCATGGTGAAATGCCCACCAACACTTGTAAAAGTGGTGAACCTCTTTCTGTTGTGTATGGCAGCTACGATATGTGTTTCTTTCCTGATGAAACAAATCCTCTGACGTCGCTTGCAAGATGATTAATCTAGTACCAGCCTTTTATATCTTTGAAGCTTTTTGAAGCAATGTTGCTTCCGGGCACTGATATGAAGCACTAAATCACTTTAGACAGATACACTGTTGCCATGAATTCTGCCATCAGAGATTCATAGGCTTGTGTGAACAGTGAATTTTAGGTTCGAAGAGAATAGTGATTTTAGTCGAACTGTTTTGAATCGAATTCGAATAGTGTATAATGACATATAAAGAAAAATGGGCATATTTATTATGGCCTAACTAACCTGCACAATATATATTTTTTCATTCGAATAAGGCTTCTATGAAAATGCCCCCCTCCTTTTAATTCAAAGAAGGTAGAAAAGACTTTTGAGTAGCAGCAGGACCTGAATTTCGGTATGATGCGAGTGATAACCTGTAAAATATTTAACATTTTAAAATTTATTATACCTGGAGCATATAAGCCATCATAACAAGCTTTTAAGCTTAAAAAATTATGAATAAATTTCAGGGTAATATGTTAACTTAAAAAAGCTCTGCAACATTTTTCCAAGTAGCCATGAAATGGATTCACTAAAGAAGCCCATTGCATCGGGAATTCAACACCGCAAAAATATTTAGAATTTAAATTCGAATCGAAGTGAATTCGAATACTCTACTATTTGTTCGAATATATATCGCAGGAGCCTGGAGATTCATTATCGGAAACGAAAATGAGCATCATGATTTTGTTCTTGAATCTTCCAAGATTTTGAGCCAGAACTTGAAGTGAATGCTGGTGAAATGTAACAAACTTCGAAACACTTTTTGTATTTTGGCCAATATTGCTCTATAAAATCTTCTGAAACTTGCAATGTTAAATATCTGGCCCCATAGAACACAATGAAATTCATTTTTAAGATACAATTATGTAGGGCATGACACACACTGAAAAAGTTTATAATGTTGCAGCAAGTGAGTGGCGGAACCACATAGTGGCAATGCCACCAGTTTTATCTTATTGCAAATTTTCTTGCCAACCGAATGTTTTATTCCTACAAGAATGACGCTATGCATTGTACAGAATAATTTAGTCACATGGGAGAAATTGTTTTCCTCTATACTGTCCGTTAAGATGTCAGCAGTTCTGATTTCTAAACTGAAACTACCTTCACCGAAAAGAAATTTTGAATGCTGCAACGACGCACAATCTAGTGATGCTTTTGACTAGAAGTTATACATTCCTCTTTCTTCACGCTTCCCCCTGGAAGGTAGAATAACGAGCCTAGTCATCAGCGTGAAAACACGCTGCAAACTAAAACAGGATTTCAAGACGGAAGATGGGAACTCACTTGGCGTCAACACGTGTTCGGGAGCATAGGCCGGTGGGCTGATGCCCAGACGGTTGCGAGCAAACAGTCGCAACATGTAGGCTGTAGAGGGCACCAGGTTCTGGAAGCTCACTTCGTACGAGGTGCGTGGGCTGCCCTCCAGCTCAGCGACTGTCTGCCACTCTTCGTCCTCACCTATAGTAAAAAGACAAGCGTCGGTAGGTGCCTTTTTACAACAGTGTCGAAAATAAAATATCTCCCCCTTTTGTATATTTCCTATGGTGAAATAGCCGGCTGACAGCAATGACCAAATACCGCATAATCGGTTACAACAATGAATACCGACTGTTGGACGTCTGTGCCGAATGGCAGTAATGAAAGACAAATTCCTTGAAAAGAAAAAAAAAAACAGAAGAAATTCAAGTTACTGAACTCTCGCCCACAACTTCACCCACTGCCCATTCGGATTTGCAATATGCTTCACCGCGCAGCGTGGTTTCATTGCGGCAAAGCCGACTTTCAAAACACACTATGTCGCGGGAAGGTTGGTGGCTTTGTTAATGCATTTTGGGACACACAATTTGAACAAAAAGTTTGGACTAGTAATAGTATCAGCGTCCAGGACTTCAGATGTTGTCATACATTGGCTCTATAGGGCTTGTGGCGGTCCCGTGAAATCGTCCAAATTTTCAAGTATGTATGCGCAAGTGCTTGCGACGAACGCAGCTAAGGCAGAGGTAAAAATGAGCCAACCATTTCAATTGCACGAAAGGCGCATGGAATAACATCGCTCTGTGTGCAGGGCCATACACACCCAGCGTTCTGAAGGGTTATGCGAGATCTCATCCAATAGAATCAGCTCCATAACATTAACTCTTATAACATTTCAATTTGTTGTTATAGCAGTAATTGCTTTGCCCTTAAGGGGAGACGCGGGTCGAAAAGTCGCGTTTTTTTTCCAAATTTCACCTTTTCTGTTTTTTGTTGCTTTATCATCTTTATACATTATATTTTGACATCTGAAAATATCACAGCGAAATAAGCATCAGAAGTCAGTGAAAAACGCGTCTGAGTGAGCGGCAGTGACGCGCGGCATCACGAAATTTACACAAAACGGGCTGCTGTTCGCGTGCTCGCGGGGCCGCGAAGAGAGCTGTCCGCCATATTGCGGCCGCTGGCTCGTGTAGAGTTGTCCTTACTCTCCACGATCCCGGTTCTTGAAGTCTCGTACGTTCACGAAAAATCTAAAAAAAAAGCAACAAAAACAGTCTTTTCCCGCCGTTTCAAACCGCGCGCCACTAACGCAGGGCCGCCATTGGCTGACAGCACCCGTGTTTTCTTGCCGTAGTTCGCTTCACTGTTTTCCGGAGTTATTTTTCGCTGTTTTCGTGCGATGGCAAGCCCGAAAAAGGCCGTTGCCGACCATCGGAAATACAGAAGTAAGAACAAGTTCAGAGGGAAGCGGCGGAGGACGTACAAGAAAGCCACCGCCAACGAAAATGTCCGCGACGGGCCAGCGGCCGGTAGGCCTAACATCGACCACGGCAACGTCGACCATGGCAACTGCGACGACGAGATCAACGCTGCAGTGAATTTTGTGAGTGCATCGCAGAAAAAGATCGCGTTATTCGAAAACGACGTCAGGCCGAATGCCGATCGTGCCGAAAGCGTAGTGCTGTGCGAGTTGGGTGCATTGACGGCCGTCGTCGCAGGCGCGGCATGCCCCGTTTGTCACGAGAGTAAACTCGCAGTTCGGGCACCGAATAAAAAGCGGAAAGGCCTTTCGGCGTTTCTGGAGCTACACTGCGAGAATGCGGAGTGCTCGGAGAGCATCCTTTCGTCCGCGTACTCGTCGAAGCGGGTCGCGTCAGATGGCGGCCGCGGTGCAAGCAGAAGCTACGACAGCGGGAGTTCGCGTGACGCCTTTGCCGTGAACCTGAAAGTGGTGCTTGCACCGCGTGCCGTCGGTATCGGGCATGAGCAACTTTCACGATTTTGTGCAGTAGTTGGATTGCCAAACCCTATGCACCATAAGACCTTCCATGCTATCGGCAAAAAGATTCACAGTGCGGCAGTGAAGGCTGTCTGTGAAAACATGCAAAGGGCACGCAGCGTCACCAAAGAGGTGGCTGGTAACAGTGACGTGCCAGTCATGTTTGACGGCACATGGCAAAAAAGAGGCCACAAAAGCCACAATGGTGTGGGAACTGTAGTGTCCTTGGACACTGGTTTGTGCCTGGACTATGAAGTGCTTTCCAACTTCTGCCTGGCGTGCAGTTTGCATAACGACATGGGAGGCGATGAAGAAACATGGCAGGCGTTTCATCATCCCGTTTGTGAGAAGAATTGCGACTGTTCTTCGCATGCCATGGAGGCCGAAGCTGCAGTGCGCATTTGGCAGAGGACTGTGGACTATGAGACACCCCTGCGGTTCACCATCTTCCTAAGCGATGGAGACAGCAAGGCCTACAACGGGGTCTGTGATGCCAACGTGTACCCTGACACTCCAATTGAAAAAGAGGAGTGCACCAACCACGTGGCGAAACGTCTGGGCACCGGCCTGCGGAAGCTGCCAACGCCACTTCCACGAGGGGAGAAGCTGAAGGAGACCACCATCCAGAAGCTTCAAACTTACTTTCAGGTGGCCATTGTGAACAGTCGGGGAAATGTCCACAAGATGTACACTGCCATATGGGCCTCATGTTTGCACTCGTGCTCAACAGACGGTGCTGGAAGTCACAAGTTCTGTCCTGCAGGCCCAGACTCGTGGTGCAAGCACCGACGTGCTGAGGCGCAGGGCCAGCCTGCACCGTGCCACACCCCCCTCCTGACCAAGGCCCAGGGTTTGGCAGTCCTCCCAATCTACAAGCGTCTCACAGATGCGAAGCTGCTTGCCCGGTGCCTCCACGGCAAGACACAGAACGCGGCCGAGTCCCTGAACAGCAAAATATGGCTGCTGTGTCCAAAGACCCGGTTTGCTTCCCGGACTGCTGTGGAAACAGCCACAGCCATTGCAGTCCTGTGGTTCAACCGGGGCCACGCGAGCTTTGAAAAGGTGCTGGAAGAGCTTGGGGTGCTTCCTTCGGAGGCCCTGGTTACCCTCAGCGACCGCCGAGACAGCATGCGCATGCACAAGATGAATGTGCGTCAGACCGCTGAGGCGAGGGCACACCGTCGCAGTGCAGCCAAGAGGGCCCGGGTGGAAGAGTCCTGCCGCACCAGCCGGGAAGGGAAAACCTACGGTGCTGGAGAGTTTTAGACAACTGATATTCCCTCTGGACATGTGTGTATGTGTTCAGCACAAGTTTCGTGCTACTGCGTTTTTCATTTTTGTAAATACAGACTTTCAAACTTTCAAACGCGTTTTTCTCATTTCGCAATTTTGGCCAATTTGCATTTTTTGCGGGAAGTGTTTCGGGCACTTAGAATGGTCATACGACGACGAAATTTGGCACACACATTGAGGAGAGTGCGTAGGGTGCCGATATCTACTTGAATCAGCACAACCTATCAGCTGTAAATATCTATTAATAAATTTAATGGTGGTCGAGTGGAAAAAAAAGGGTACTTTGCTACACAGATGTTTTTTTCATAGTTTCAAAGTTGGAGCACAATTTCTAGCTAGATATCGGCACTCTATGGCTAATAGGGAGCAAAAGGAGCCATTGAACAACTCTCTGCATGAACATTTAGTATGCGCGAAAGTTCCCGGAAAACTTATCAAGTTTCACCATTACTTGAAACACAACTCCCAAACTATTGCACTTATGTAAAAACTGATTACAGATTTGGAATCAGGAGGAAAAACTGCATCAGTGGTCCAATTTCTGAAGCTCTAAGTTGAATAACAAAAAAAAGTGCTTTCGAGGAGCGTCTCCCCTTAAGGCGAGACACTCATGAATAGGTGCTGTCACCAACGTCACGGAGGACGCTTCGGATGAAGACGATGATTGGAGCTCGCTTGGGCTCGCCATGTCACGCATAAAGGCACCAAAAAACGCGTAGGAGCACTTTCAGTACAATACTGCATTTTGGAGCAGCATGGCACAGGAGAAGCGGTTTGGCGCAGCGCAGCGCAACTGGCGCCGCACATCCACCACTGCACATAAGGAAGAGAAAATTGCCTGGAACTGCTACAAAGTTCCGCTACCACCAACTCGGTCATTTCTGGTTGGCATCATGACTTCCAGAGCGGTTGCCGCTCCATCGTAGCAGCCATGTGTTCATCAGTGATACGCTTTCTGCCATCCACAAATGTATCCACCATTGAGATGCTCAGTGATAGATCGCCCATCCACCATCATGCTGCCAGTGGGTTTGATGCACATGCAGGATGAGGCAAAATCATTCAAGAACTCCCGCAATGTTTCTCATGTCAAGCTCAAGTCAAAGCTACCAGTTGTCGTCACTAGTCCAGGAACGCGAATCATCACCAATTAATCAAGGAGAAACTGGTCTTGACAACAGTCTGACTTCGCCACTTACTTTGCACTGCTAGGAACATATCATGCTGTCCTTTTATCCTGCCTAAGGTAAATACAAATTATGGTCATTTTATACTAAACTTTAAAAGTACGTCTCTTTGGAATAAGCTTAACAATAATATCTGAAGTTTTAAGTCCCAAAACCGCAATATGGTTATGAGACGCCACTCTGGAATAAGCTTGATGGTAACCCAACCAATCAAACAATGTTGCATACATTTCTAAGAAAAATTGAAGCACTCCCTTATTGACTATGTATAGCCCTGTGCATAGTATCCTTTTTTTTTAAAAGGCATGCTTTAGTATGAAATACCGTATTTACTTGCGAAATAAACGCACTTTTTTTCTGGAAAAAATCAAAGCAATGTTGGCGGTGCAATCATTATGCCGGGCAAACTTTATGAAAACTTTTTTGTGATGAGGGAAAAATGCGGTAATGTAAAAAAAAAAGTTAGGTCGCTTAGCCTTTCCTGATTGACTTATACGCGCACACTGTTCGGAAACAGCTTATTTGTTGCACTTCACTCATCTTCAGTGGTTGATGGTTCTATCTTCCGCGAGCCTTCCCCGCACCGCCTGAGCATGCCATTAAAGCGTTTCACGACTACCTTTTCTCGCAATCGTTTAACCGCAACAGTGGTATCTGCTGTTATCTCAAAGGACCTCAGCTACATGCGCTACGACGCACTTTGCCAACTTCGCAGCAACCGTGCATGACGACCGCACCGCCGCCGTTCACATTGTAGCAAGCCGCCGATAACAAGATTAATGGCAAGATACAACCACCGCCTTGCTGTCCACATAAGCTTACTGTAGATCACGTAGTCTACATCTTGCATTCATTGAAGTACAAGCGGATAATAAGCACGAACAGCAAATTGCAACTGAAAACGAGAATCGGGGGTTCTACCATGTTGCATATGGTCATATCTTTTCTGGCCGAGAAGCAAATTTTTTTTCTGCTTTTACAGAAACCTGCAACGCGATGGCGACAAATGGCCCTTTGCGACAGCCACAGCTACAGCAAATCCTGTCGTCGTCGTAGCTCGAAAGTTGCATGCATGTTGTTGGACCTTAAAGTTTTGCATTTGCAAGAAGTAAGCGTTGGCTGGCGCGGCAGTTGCATGAGCTTCGCTCACTGTGTGCTTATCAGCTGCAATGTCTCTACACTCGCACCATTCATGAACCTCGCTCTAGCGCATAGATAATTTGCCGTTCACAGATATAAAGCGGCTGAGGTAGCTGAGGGGGGTCGGCATAATAATGAAAAATGGAAGAGATCCAATGGGCGAGGAGGCACTAAGTGTTCGTTAGCGGGACTTCAGTGGATGAATGAAGGGGGTGCGTTTATTACGCAGGGAAAGAAAAAATCCAAATTTTGATGACTGATGTTGGGGGTGCGATTATTAGCGAGTGCATTCATTACGCGAGTAAATACGGGTTTGTTGAAAAAAATTGTAATTCGAGACATTTTCTTTTGTACTGCATTTGTTTGATTACTGCAATGCATACATAACAGCTGCTATAGACATGTTTTATTTTTCTACTAATCACGTTTGGTAGGGACTTCTAGTCAATCTTCTAGGTCCGTAAAGTGTTTTTTTTTATCATACACATCTTGAACTAAACAAATAAGACTTTTAACACTTATTAGTGATAAAACAGGAAGTGGCAAAATAATATTGTACATGTGACGTACCTGCATGCACGGGACGTGCCTCGACCAAGTACCCCGTGATGGCACTGGCACCGGGGGGCCCCTCCTTCCAGGAAAGGGTGGCCGCAGTGGCCGATCGCTGTAGGGCCAGTTCCAAGGGAGCCAGGGGCGACCCCTCTTGGGGGCCCGTGGTGACGTTCTTCTGGCTCTCCGCACCGTAGCCATGGGACGTCTCCGCCCGCACAGTGAACCGGTACGTCGTCATCTCGTCGAGGCCACGCACTGCCAGAAAGGTGTGGCCCACTTTTTGGCGAACTTGCCTGCCAGACTCTGAGAAATAAAGGAAAATATCCTCATAAACACAAACTGCATTCGATGCACTTGTGCTTTCTCAATGCCGTAGTTAGGCATGCTAGAAATTAAGATGAACAGTGTCTGATAATTGGTATTTGTATGACCAAATGAAACATTACACTTTGTTCTCTTTATTTTTTTTTAAAAGGTCATCTTCATGCCTAGAAATGATAAGGGGGCACCAGTCCTCTCACAGTAAATAGCAGAAAAAGCACAATTCAAAGATGAGGAAAATGCGCAGCTATTTCCAGAATTTCTGCATGTATTGCAGGCATAGGTGCAACAAGCATGAGAGTCCAACACATCCCCTTTTCCCTCTGCACTATGATGCACAGACTCGCGAAGAGAACAGTCTTATATATCAAATGGCCAAAGTGTCAAAAGTCATCTGTAACATAAAACAAATGAAGTTTTAAGTGGTGCACAGTGAAAATGCCATCTATTTACACCTGTGTTTACTGGAAACTTCCACATAGCAGAAAGCCAAAGAATAAGCTAGAGAATTACCTTTGTAAAATGTCGCAACCATCTTGACAATTCTGACTTGGATTGATTCTGAAGTAATTGTTACCAAGCATGACATGAGCGCAGCTCCGGGATCTAAGCTGTCGCCTTAATCTACAGCTCTAGACACACTGTGGTCTGGCACAAAAACAGTTTTCCTCCAGTCGCTGCATATCGTGATGCCATCCTTCAGTGCCCGCCAGTAGAGAATGCTTTTGTGGAGCACTTTATCTGCCTGCTGGTCATAGCCGTAGATGCTGCTATAACCAGAGCTGTTTGCATAGTGGCAAACAACAAAGATGGACTACTATCCGGCGAGATGAAGCAGCAACAATACAACACCCATGCAAAGATAAAATTTCAGTTATTGTTTAGGTCTCCCAGCTTTCGCTCGCATTCCCCTGTGCGTCACAACGCATCTTAACACACTCCAAAGTCGCAGTGTGCTACCAGATTTTTACGTGCCTTCGAGAAATCAGTCGCTGTTTTCTTGAACGCTACAGTGGACTGTCGTCGGCCACCAGACGAGAACAAGAAAAAAGGCAACTCAGGGCCAAAATAGATTCTCTAAGCGGTACCAAAAAACACAAATTTAGGCCGCCTACAGCACAAACTTGGTAGTAAACAAAGCGCTGCCGATGACTGTGATCACAACGGAGGCAGTCAACTTCAGTTGCCCATAGTAGCCAGACTTCTGAAGTACTTCTGCCAATGACAGGAATATAAGATGAGTTTGACATTCTATTCCTGTTGTTAAAGAAAAACAAAAACGAAATTGACCTATATGCCAGTGGTAATTAGTATTTCAATTCGTCACTACTGTACATTCCGAGAAGCAAACCAGACGACATCTCACCGATGTCCAAGTCGGCTGTTTCATAGTTGACCAGGTATCCAGTGATAAGCCCGTTGGGCTCCTTCGGTGGCGTCCAGCTGACGTTGAGTGAATTCATGGTTATGTCGGTGAACACCAAAGGGCCCGGAGGGCCAGGTCCTACAAAAGTGAAGGAGGCAGATGTGTTGATACCTGAACAATCATGCATTCATTCTGCATGTTCAATGGCCACAATACCTAAATACAACCATTCTCCTAATAATATTTCATATCACATGTGCGGTGAACATGTGACTGAAGTGTAAGAGTGGTAAAATTCGCCATAGCAGACATCAAATACAGGAAGTTAGTAGTGTGCATTCTATGTAGTCAGCAAGTTTTTTTTTTTCACTAGGCCATACCGTATTTACTCGATTCTACCGCGCCCTCGATTGTAACGTGCACCCGGTTTCCACGACCAAAAAAAGATGTAAGAAATCGATTGCAACACGCACCAATTTTTCTCGTTGGCTTGCACGATCACACCACTCGGGATAATGACTCCTTTCGGAAGCGTCTTTCGTTTAAATATAAGGTACGGGGGAAGCTTGTGCCCATCTGACGTGCAACAGAGCATTGCTGTCACTCTGGTTTTACCGTGGCCCGATGTCAGCATGAGAACTTGCTTCGCCCTCTTCTTCTGGACGGTTGTGGTGCCAGGCATGTCGAAGTAAAGAGGTGTCTGATCGGCATTCCCGATTTGCCCAAGCAGGTAGCCGTTGTTGTGCCGCAAGTTTAGGACGAACCCCTGAAAACTGTGAAGGTTTTCATCGTACTCCTCCGGAAACTTTTCGCATATGCCCGTTCGCCTTCGGAGGGAAAAGCTTTTCCTCTTCATAAAGTTAGTTAGCCAGTAGCTGCTCGCTTTGAACTGGGTTCGCATTAGCCCTTTTTTTAAGGCTAACTGCACAGCCCGCACTTGGACCAGTTCTGTCGTCACGGGCCGCTGTGCCGCTCGCTGCTCAAGCACATACTCGCCGAGCAGCTTTTCAATTTGCAGAAACCAACCCTGCTGTGGTCCACTGAAGCCTTTGCGTGAAGCTTCGCTGTCGACAATCTTCTGCTTTTGTTTCCGCCAGTCCCGCACGCACGTTTCGGGAACTCCGAACGACCGCTATGCGGTCCGATTTCTGTCCGTTTCTGCACACACGATGACTTTTCTTTTAAAAGCGGCATCGTGGTGCACTCGTCGAGTTTTTGGAGTCGGCCCGGAATGCCGATGGCAATAGAATGACCGTATTGATTTTTTTTTTCGTACTCGATTCTAATGCGCATGCGATTTATGAACTCGCTTAACCGGAAAAAAGTTGTGCGTTAGATTCGGGTAATTATGGTAGGTCATACATTCATAATTTGTATAATATAGTCACACATTTAATAGTATAAAGGGAAAATAAAGTTATAAAAAAAATAAAGCTATGTTATGTTAAGTATGCTGTTTAAGCTCTGAGAATGCAGACAAACTGCATATTTCCTTCTAATGCTCCTTTTGTCCATTTAACAAGCAATTTTCTACAAGCGACGCAACAAAGAAAACTTGCTAGTAACATTACACCCCCATGCCTTTGGAGTATGGAATAAAGCTAATAAAAAATTGGATCGAGACTGCATAACTGTTGTTCACAGCATGGTGAAGGCATCACTCACGGTCGGCCTGGGTGTGGACTTGCAGTGACTTGGACCGTGGACCGTCACCAGCCGGATTGAATGCGAGTAGCTGCACTGAATACTTGGTGAAACGCCGCAGGTCGGTGATGGTGTAGGCAGTTGGTGTTGCTGGGACTGCTTCCATGGCTTCTTCCACATCACCTTCCGCTTTGTAAAAAATCTGAAAAATAGGCCGGGATAAGCTTCCATTTAGTATTGATGGGGTATTCTTTAAACTTTGCATCAGGGCGATTCAAACCATAGTACACGTTTGCCATCTGTGTACTCAACAAACACATGTTATGCATTATAACTAGGGGAGAATAGTTCTCAAAAACGTCCTTAACTTAACATCTAGCTAATTGAGTGATTGAGAGATGTATTCATTTACGAGAGCACATGCTGGGTCGGAATTAGCACACCATGCCACATCGACTTAAGGAGAGCAACAATTGACTATTTGATTGATTGATTGATTGATCAACGTATTTTCGTTGCCAGTATTATTAGGTATTGCTCCTTGAAATGTAAATTCAAACTTGATGTGACATGTCCTTAAGAGAATCAAATGTCTCTATAGCACGAGTCATGCCACTAACCAGTATATGCCTACTCTCAATGTGATTACATATATTAAAAAAAAGAGCATTTTTTGTTGTTGTTGGGACGCCAGTTGCACAATACTTTTACAGATTATAAGTAGGTGACTGTGAGTGCAACTTTTTTGGTTTGTAGTGAAGTGGAACGAAATTAAATAGTGGCAGGGTTTGAATAAGAATAAGGGGATAGTTATAAGCAGTAATATGTGTTCATATTTCAATTTTTCCTACTTGGTGCATTTACGCTTGTATAACGCACTCCTTGACTTCAATAATTATTTGAGGAGCTGGTAATTGGTACATTTGACCTTGAAAAGTGGCTTTTCAGCAGCGCCGATTCCTCCTAGATTGGTGGTTTCATGGTACAACAGCCCCACATTGCTTTGAAACTATCTTTTTAAGAGACCACACGCGATCAAACATGCATCAATTCGTTCATTTCAAACACTTCGAAATTTCAAATAATTAAAATTTGTGTCAAAGTGAATTTAAATATTGTAATATTTGACCAAATATTTGAAAGCTCAAATACTTACCCACGCCAACATAGTAAACATGAATCAAATACGAGCACAGGAATCCATGGCCCAAATTTATGGCTAACAACATTAGTAACTGGTGATGAGGTTGCTGTTCCACCTTGCTGATAAATTTAAAACCTGCCACACACAAATGTGCTTCCTGTTAATACGAAAAACCTTTACGTGTTGAAAAACAGGGACACTGAAAAGCTGAAACAAAACTTTGATGTTCTTGCCTTGTATCCGAGCAGTTCACCGTTGCGTTCCGATTCGGCAGGCGGTACCCAGGATACCACTATTTCAGTAGAGCTCGGCGAGTCAAGCTTCAGCTGTCTTGGGCTGCCAGTTGGTACTGCAAAGACACGGGAAATGGTAGCTCCAACAACTTTGAGATTCTGTCAAGTATGCCAAAGTATTGCACTTGGAAAAAGCGTAATTGTCATTGCAATATCTGATAAATTTTAATGACAACGTTTTTAACTATCTCGCTCAAAAAATTTATGACAGAAAGATAGCAGGTGTATGGGTCAAAGCACTGCAAGAAAATAAATATAACTTTTTGAGTTTTACATGCCAAAAGCACAATAAGATTAGAAGATGCCTCGCCCCGTAGTGGAGTACTTTGGATTAATTTCTACCCACCAGCAGTCTTAAACATGAACTATAATCTGAGTACACAAATGCTTTCTTTTGCCCCCAACAAAGCGCGGTTATGAGCAGCTCCTGTGCTACACTCATCCAGTAGCTGTCCACAAGGCTGGTGAAATCACCCGAGAAAAACAAACAATATAACAAATTGTTCCGCTTACCGGCTTCCCCAACATAGACGGAGACAGGTCGGGTTGGGGGTCCATCCCCCTGGCCGTTGTAGGCGATTACCCGCACCTCGTAGATACGATCTCTCTGCAGTCCTTCCAGAGTGAGAGGACCGCCTTCAAGGCCATCGAGCGAACGCACACGACAGTCTTGCAACGACGCACCTACGGGACAGGCCTCCACACGGTAGCCGGGATGTCGCTTGTCGCCGTTCCACTCTTCGTCCACAAGACCCTGCACACAGTTGTTCAGTTAACAAAACGAGACATTTAAAGGCTTAAGGATAATGAAAAAGAGAGAGCGAGGCAGAACCTCGAAATAGCTTCAGATGCAATTGAATTTAGACGGTATTTTCACACAGGAGAGACAAAGCGTGCCCATGCAGCTTACCTTCCAAACAACGGTGATCGATGTGGTCGTGTACGGAGTCACAACTACGTTTGTTGGAGCAACTTGTGGTGCTAGAAAAAAGAAAAGAAGTAAAGCGCAAGTTGTGACTGCCGGAGCAGTTAAAATGACGACCCAGAGAAGCGCTGCAGCTTCAACCAGCTCCAGTAGATATGAATCGAAATGTTGCTAAACACCTGCATTTCAGAGCGAAATGAGGAGGGCTCATTTTGCTTTGCTAGACACAACATTATTAAAGAACAAGCTGACAAAAAAGCCAAGAAAAGTACAGGGAGTGTTATTTGCAGTAATTGTGACGTAAATGTAAAATGTACACACGGATGGGTGGATGACCACAGCTGTACCTCAGTTGGCAGAGCATCTGACGCATTATTCCAAGGTCGCAGGTTCGGTGCCAGACAGCAGCAAGTTACCTCTTTGTTCACATCACTTTCTTCACATTCACATTAAAATTGCTACAGTTAAACCTACTTATAATGAACCTCCATATAACGAAGTGTTACTTTTCCCTGCCATTACTCCATAGAAGCGCATGTATTTGCGACCTCTATGTAACAAAGTAACTTGATATAACGAAAACGCGTTTGGTCGAGTCGCAGCGATCTGCAGCAATCTGCTGTGATTTGCAGCTTTAAAGCGTTATGATAAATTACACAGTTCATGCAGAGCTCAAATTGGTTTGTAAATGACCTTTGGACTTGATCTACTGGTTCAATGTGTTTGTACGAAATTATCAAAGCCTTTTCAGGGTCTCTGAAATATACGCTGTAATTTACTCTAACACTTCCATTTTCTTTAAATTGGGTCTCAGCACAATGGCATTAAATTATGTAAAGTCCATGCCTTTATAGACACTGAATCAAAATGAGCATTGCAAAAGGGTGTATACGCAGGGACTTACCTGCTGGTAGTGTCCAGGTTTCGTTAGATGGCTCGCTCCAAGGGCTGAAACCGAGGTCATTGACTGCTCGCAGCCGAAACAAGTATCGTGTGGCTGGTTTCAGTCCGGCCACTGTGTACGTGGTGGTGCTCGGGTCCAGCTTCTGGGGCAGCTCCTTCCAGGGGCCCATGTTTTCAATCTGGGACCGATCCCGACACACTCATTCTGCATGTCTCGCTAATGCTGACAAAATCTTGCTAAATGCAAAACTTCAAAGTGAACCTAAACGTTTACAATCGAAAAAGCTTCATGTGCGCAATGTGCAAAGTTGCTATGTAATAGCAAGTTACAAAGTGCTGGGAACATTTTCTACATTACTGGTCAATATCAGTTCTACTAGTATTTCTTATTCTGGCATGCTGTATAACGGATTGGTTTTAAAAAGAGGCAGAGAAGGACAAAAGCTGAGACAAAGAACCCAGTAATAATACCTACTGTCATGGTTTTACACCCCCAAAACCACCGTATTATTATGAGGAGTGCTGTACAGGAGAGCTCCGAAATTTCAATGACTAGATTCTAGTTGTATTTAACATGCACCTAAATCTAAGTAAGCTAGCCTCAAGCGTTTTGTCTCCATCAAAATGCTGCTGCTGCAGTCAGGATTCAATCCCATGACTTTTGGGTCAGCACTCGAGCACTATAACCACTGGACCGCTGTGGCAGGCAAAAAGCGGTTAGTTAACAAAAAGTTTTTGTTAACAAGAGATGATAGAGCATCGCTTGCTTACACAAAGTAGATGGAGTCCAGCAATGTGCTAAAGGAAGTTGCATCACTACCTTATATACAGAACATGTGCCACGACCGAACATAAACCACAGTGACGATTGCTGCAGCTCAATAATAAACAATCTTGCAATAATCTCCAATGAGAACAAGATTACTCAATCATAAAATAAATACTACTAAAGTAACGATTAAATAAATAAATAAATAACAAGAGTAATGTACATGCAATAGATAACATAAAACAACAGTAAGTTTTACATGATGTACCTAATGATTTGTTCGATAATTGACACATTGTGTGATGAGTGAATTGGTGGTTTGGATTTCTACAGGTCCCTTCAAGCCAAAGCGAATTCCAAACAAATGAATAACCCAGTCCTCACCTGCTGTAGCAAATAACACCTGAGCGGCGCGAATCCGTCACGTCCGGGTGTCCAGCTTAGGGTGACGTGCCTCGCCTGCACCTGCGACGGACTCACAAGCGGACGCGACGGAGCTTGCGGCTTTTCCCGACTCGCAGTGGTCAGCACGAGTGCCCGAGCCTCCATGCCCCAGCCTTCTTGGGTGCGCGCACTCACGGCAAACTCGTAGTACGACTGCGGCTGTAGGTCGAAGGCCTTCAGTGTCCGATCCATGGCCGACACCTCGCGTGACACTCGGCCCCTGTCAGCGTTCTCGGAAGTTTCCTCGTCTTCGGCATCGCTGCCCAAGGAAGAGCCGGGGCGTCGCCAGAAGGAGATCTTGTAGCCCAAAATTTCCCCGTTCGGTTCTTGCGGGACATCCCAAATGATGCGCGCTGTTGTTGTGGTGACGTCTGGGAATGACACGTTCGATGGTGGGCCAGGAACTAGGAGGAAACAGGCAAACCAAGAAGAAAACATTTTAGGAAGAGATGACCGAATAGTAAATTTGAGGCACAAAGTGGTTTGAACCCAGTGGTTTGAATATCACATATTATAAAAAAGAAAAAATAGGCTTGCGCAAATAGTGAATACTATTAGGTTTGAAGTGAACTCGAAGCGAATAGTGATTTTAGTCAAGTAATTTCTAATCGAATTCAAATAGCATATACATGTTATAAATATAAATGGCCTTATTTGTCACGACCGAATGATTAACCTCCCCTATATATTTTTTAAAGATTAAGACAAGGTCTGTGCAAATGCATTCTGACGATATTGTTCCATGCTCAACTGCGCATGCAAACAAGCTACAGTCGAACTTCGTTATAACGAAGTTGAAGGGGAAGTCGTAATTACTTTGTCATAACCATTAGTTTGTTATAGCCAATATTCATTTCTACCGACAATTAGCCAGCAAGGAAGAATGTACTCTCCAACGAATATCACAGCACAGAGAAAAACGGCCATCGTAAGGCAAAAAACTAGCAAAATAATAAAAAACAATGCACTTTATTTCCGCCAAATCCAGCACACCAGCTGACAGATCGCTTCAAAGAAAAATATTCCTCAATAGACTTTTTCCGACTCTTCCTCACATGGATGACTGCTTTTACAGCTCCAACAGCTATTTAGAGTCCGTCCTCGCCGTCATCGTAAGCACCAAAGAAGCAGCACAGCAGATCTGTCGCATCCAGCGCTTGCGCGGGCATCGCTACGTCGGGTTTGCCAACATTAGGCTCCGAGGTGTCGACACATTTGTCATGCACGCACGTCACAGTGGGCACAATTTCCGCATCTGACAACTCTTCGGTTGTCACCGTGTCAGCATCAACACCGACGTACATGCAGAGAGTGTTGCAGTAAGGCACAATGTCGGCGTTAAAGAGAGCGTGCCACAACGCATAGTCCTGGTCGCCCGCGGCACCCACACATCGCCGAAATCTTCGGCCACTTTTTTTTTTTTTCTTGATGCCAGACTCAAGGGCTTTCAACATTGCTGACTTCTGCTCAATTGTTATAGTTTTGCGCTTACATTTCCCGCTGCCGTTGTTCATCTCGTGTCTGGCTGAAGAAACTGATAGAGGTGGTGTCGCTCTTCCACAGCGAACGACAAGAAAAAGAAAGCCACAATCTCTGCCGCCCCGGCGGCGCACGAGGCCCCAGCACGGTGCTGAAGGGGAGAAGGAGGTCAGATGCGCGGGTGGGTAAAAGAGTTCTACAGAAGAGGGGAGGCTGGCTGATGCGCACGCTCGTACGAGTTGCTACGTGTGCGAGTCTATTAGTTCCAGAAGAGAAGGGAAGCGATGAGACTCACTCCCACACGCATTGGCAACGGCTCCCGGGAAGCACGAGCCGTGAGTTTTGAATTACCACGGCCGTGATGAGACGTGAACCGTCGCACGCAATAAGATATTGAGAATTCACGTATACCAGAATGATCAGTGAATGCTCATTGTAGACAAGGAATGGTTCGTTATATCCACTGTGGGAAAATTTTTGCTTCAATAAATGAGGTTTTAAATAGATGGGCATCTATGGGAATTTCAAGGGGAATTACAATTGCTTCGTTATATCCTGCTTCGTTACAATGAGGTTATATTTGTTCAATCCGGGCATTAAAATTGAACAAATTACAACAGCTGCAACCTTGATAGAAGATGGCTAGACTCCATGCACAACACACACAAGACGCCATGGCAAAACGACGGACGCTCATGGTGAGTGGGGCTAATAGATGTTGACTTGCAGGGCTTATTTTGCACTGAAATATTCTTTTACTGTCTCTTTTTCATATACACTTAAGAATAACAAACCCTCTACTCCTGTTACTTGCTAAAAAACAAATTCTTGGGTGATCATGTTATGGCCCCTTCATGCATGTTTGTATACTGGGGGTGTGCAAAAAGTAAATTTTATAACCGAACCAAATACGAATCGAATAGTGAAGATACCAAATCAAATATGAATACAAATTGATTATTATTTGAATAGTAAGATGACCACTTTCAAAGCAGTAGTAAAATTTAACAATATTTTATTTTGCACAGATAGTTACAAACACTAACAGAGCAACATTAGAATAACTTAAAAAAAAATGAAATAGGTATGTAAATTGAAGTAAGCTCGTTTAGACCTTTTAGACCTGTTCAAAAATGGCTCCCTGGGCACCGTATAGTCCTTTCTGGGCTGCGCAAATTGGCGTGAACCCCCAAAAATACACTGTCAAGACTGTGCCTTGGCAGTGTATTTCATAGTGACACTTTTTCCCCTCCTGTGAAAAGGTGTATAAGTAGTGACAGCCTATAAGATATTATGCAGCTGTAGGTTGAAATACAGCAGTTACTTTAGAATTCAAGGCAGTACTTTGTCACAACCTTTTAAATAAAACTAATCATAATAAATCTCACACTGAGCATAGTAGACAGAAAAAACACTGTCGCTTCAGTGGCGCTTTCACCGGTTATTTCACCTGCACTTTCACCAGTGACTTGTACAGCATCAATAGACCCCTGAAAGATTTATCTGCATTTATCTTGGTAATCCAATAATCAATATAAGAAAAGTGCTCTCTCTCAATGTTTCAGTGTTTAGTTCTTTCGGGACATTTCCATCAGTGCTGATTTTTTAAAAAAGTATTAGAAAAATAGTTGGTATTTTGAACATGTGCTATTCAATTGGAGTACCTAATCTAAAAGAACACTATTCGATTCATTATTCGAGGTCCTCGCACATCCCTAGTGTATACACAGACCAGACTAGTGAAGCTCGCAGCATTTGCAATACAGTAGGCTACCACACCCACAGACTCACCATCTTCAAAAGTGGTAACCGCAATAGGTGGCAGGCTGAGGGCTCCATCACCTACGCGGGTGTACGCCAGCACTTGCACCGTGTACGTAGTGTACTTTCGCAGCTCTGTCAGGGTGGTAGTGAAGGTTGCATTACTCTCAATGTGTTTGCGCATGGGTGCAGACTCTCTGGCTGCCTGGTACACCACTCGATAGCCTTCGAGGACACCGCTGCGATGAGCCCGAGGCACGGGACCCCAAGACACCACTACGGTGGTCGATGACGTCGCCTTAGCTGTCACCTGCACACACAAACATTCATACTAATGTTAAATCTCGATAATCAAACCTCGAGGGAATCTCAGGATTTTGCTTGAATCATTAGTAGTTCTCATAAATATGACTCAGAGCAACATATAAACAAAAGATGAGCGGGAATTCGAGCTGGTTCGTTAAAGTGCATTTTTAAAAGAGTTTGCAGCCCAGGCATGTGAGTTCCGAAGGAAAGGCAATGCAGTGAAGAACGTGCGCATCTCTCTCTGCCTTTACTACATCGCCTCTACTTCAGCACTTGCATTCTTGCACTGCAAACTCTTTTAGAGATACAAAATAACGTTGCCATGTATATTGTTTGTCGGTGTCGCAGCAGCATCACAGACAGCTCTGCACAATTGCCAGTAAAGGTTCTAGACATCAGCTATCATACTAGTGCTCGATATTATACATCTGTGTGCAATTTAACATCTGTGTGTAATTAAGAGAGAAAATGCGTTATGTCGATAACCAGGCTTGTGCAAATATTCGAATGCTTCAAATATTCGAACGAATAATGCAGTATTTAAATTTGCTTCAAATCTAATTCAGATTATTGAAAAATTCGAATTATTCAAAATGAAGAAATAAATGCAAACTGGCCCGCATGTAACACCCTGTAAAGATGGTTTCACTGCAGTTAAGGAGTGCTAAGACATGAAAATACCCATTGAGTCGTACAACAGTTCCCATAAAACCTCCTGTAGAAGTGGTTTCACTGTAGAAGTGGTTTCAGCAGTGCAATAATGCCAAGCCGTGAAAACGTTAATTTAAAAAGAAATCTACACGACTGCGAAGCCCTACTTCAAGGTTAAATGAAGGTATTATCCTCGTATCGATTAAGGTTTTAAGTTTAATATCTTGTTTACAGCCTTATATGCTCTGAATATAACAAATTTTAAAATGTAGCATATTTTACAGGCTATCCCTTGAATTCTACTGAAAGTCAAATCCTGCTACCATTCAAAGTTGTTTCCACTTTCTTTGACCCAAAAAGAATGGCATTTGCACAGGACTCGCTTCTATTTTTAAAAAGTATTGTGCAGGTTCGTTAGGCCATGACAAATATGCCCAATTTTTTTTTATAATATGTGATATATGGTATTCAAATTCAATTCAAAATTATTTGATAGCAATCATTATTTGCTTCAAATTTGCTTCAAACCTAAAAATTCACCATTCGCACATGCCAGCTTGTGACATCTCGTACCTCCTTCGTATTCTTAGACTGCTTTCCAGTATGACAACGATTTACTGCAAGGACAGTAATTTTTAGGAAGCGCTCGACAAATTTTAAATCAAGAATAGACTGTCTCGTTTGTTTTGTTTCCTTCCTCAGTCATTATGCGATTGCTAGAGCACGTGGTTTCGCTTGTGTGGCAATTTCATAGGTGTGCAATCAGCTTTATTTGTGACCATTAGTGATTTAAGAATGTGAATATCAAGCTAGAAGCGACAAAGGCAGCAGATATTTCAATGCACGGCCAAGCAAAAAGTATAAATAAACCAAATTTCTGCAATCAGCCAGATGACTAAAAGCCTCTTCAAAAAACACTAAAAACAAAGCAGACCAGCCAAAAAATTTGAAATTTATTTAAGCTGACCAAAAGTTAGAATTATCAAGAGTCCTCCTAGTATTCACTCTGCAAGGGTGTACACAAAAACAAAGTTTTCATTACAAAATTATAGCCAGTGATAGGTGCTATTTTACTCTAAAGTTTCTTAGCTGCAATCACTCCATTGTTTACCGGCACCAAATGGAAATCCTAGTGGCAGCCCTCATACCTGGGATGGGCCAGCAGAAGGGGTCGATTCACGGGTGTGCTCGGATGAAATTGCGCTGGCACTGCTGGCGCCCACATCATTGAAGGCCACCATGAACACCTCGTACGGTGTGAATGCCTGTAGGTTGTCCAACACCACACTGTTGGCATTGTGATCCTCAACTACGGTCCACTTGAAGTCAGGTTCATCTGCGTAAAAGGCAAACGTGCGGTGTCCAATCAGAATATCAAATGCTAAGGAGGCCAATGCGCACATTCAGAGTGAGATTTCCAGAGGCATTAACAAAACAGCAGTGCTACTACGTGAGTGAGTCAGTAATTTATACACTCAAACTTCATTATAACAAAATTACATTGTACTGCAAAATAAGTTTGTTATATACGAAAATTCGTTATAAAGGTATATTCCTACCACCATATCTATTTTGCAAGACTTCATAATTTACTTCCTAATAACTGATATCTCGTTATACCAAGATTTCAGTGTACTTTTCAGGAAGTGCACTTATAAGAAGAGGATGAAGTCATGCACACAAATGTGCAAATGCGAGCTTTGTTCCCACTCCAGTCCAAAAGAGCCATTGTTTAGAAAATCTGAACATACCCACAAGCATCATCTCATTGGTACCAGCAGCATCCTATGAAACAGTTGCTTCAAGTCATTAACAAAATTTGCAGGCAAGCACCACAGCTCGCTGGTGCAAGGGCTTCAAGATGACAACACAATTAGCCTAATTTTTGCTTTTTGTCTCGCATACTAAGTCTACCATCACAGAAGGGTGACTGTATTTAAAAAGAGTAACTTAATAATGCTGCTCAAATAACGATTCTCTTACATGTTTCTACCCAATAAATGCATGTACCACTTCCCCAGGTATGCCTGTATACTTCATTTCATACATCAGGTGCAACGAGATGGAAACAAACAAGACTTGTAGTAGATACATCTTCACCAACAAATAGCTTAATGATTTTACTGCTCAAATATCATTTTTTTCTTTCGTCTTCTGAATGGGTAATAAATGGAAGATGCTTTATGCCTTACAAACAAAGCCAACTAACCCCAGTTATTTATACAGTTGTCAGCATGTTGCTCTAAATCACTCAGTGTCTCTTTATTTTGGTAATGTAGCTTCTGCAATTAGTCGGGTCACCTGCAGGCACAGTCAATCAGGAAGGCCACATTCCTGACGACAAAATCCGAATGTGAGATGCATGAGTTTATACAACTTGGTGACTAAAATTCTTGCATAGCTCCCTACATCATTGCGCCCGACCATACGTTGGCAAAAAATGTACAGCTCGCATGGATTCACTCAAGTAATGTATTTTGAGCTTCCCCAAGACACAGACCCACCAAAATTTTCCTCAAACGAATTCCCTCAGACTCGAATTCACCAAAATTTTTCTCAGCCAAACTCACGTGACTGAAACTCGTCAAAATATTACCCACCCAGACTCCGACTCACCGCTCAATCTGAGTGAGTCAACATGAGTGAGGTTGCTGAACTATTCACTTGATGTATAAGAATAAGTGGAGTGCACATAGCATCGAGATCAGAACTGAGAGAGACACGTACCTTTTGCTCGAAAGGAAACGTTGTAGCCTCTAGGGACTCCGTACCAGTCGACCTGGGGTAACGGCGTCCAGCGGACGCGCAGGGCATTGGCATTTACGGCCCGCACGGTGACGTTGCGTGGGGGATGTGCAGGCGGGGCCTGGATGGTCTGGAACCACTGAGAGGGCTCGCTCGGAGGGCTGGGCCCCACAACGTTGGTGGCCACGAGGCGCAGCCGGTACTCGGTGAACGGCACCAGGGGAGACACGTGCAATGTCCGAGCACCGGGTGCACTCGTCTGCACATGAGTTACCGCTTGTCATAACACTGGTAACCAAACGCTATTTCTGAACTGTCAATTGCAACAATGAATAGCCCCTCAAGCTAAACATTTTATAAAACACTCATTTTCTGCCAGGTTTATTATGCAAGGTAAGTGTACTATATATACTAGTGTAATAACTGCAATAGCTGCCATCTGTCTTTTTTCTAAAACGTTCCCTACACACTAAGAAAGTGTATTTCTTTCAAAAATGCACCCAGTAGTTTAAAAAAAAAATTTTCTCCCCAAACATGCACTTAAAAATTACCCATATAAAATCCACACCCTTAATTTTTGAAAAGATTTGCAGGTGTTATCGGTTGGATAGTGTGAAAATACCAAAGCCTTTTTTTTTTTCCTGCCTCTTTTCAGATGGGGGGGGGGGAGAAGAGGCAACAAGGATGTCGTAAAAAGTTTTTGGTGCCTCCAGGCAACAGAAGCACAGCCTCACATATTTAGTGGCTGCCTCCATGCCACTGCTGTTCACAAAACAACACCGATGGGACGGCTGAACAGGCCAACCCATGTGGATGCCTGCCACTGGATTTTAGAAGCGTAGGATGCAGTTTTCTTCAAGACGGGGAAGAAAAACTTCACACGAATATAATAAATTCGATAAAACAGAGGACGACTTCATCTGAGACAGAAACAGGTTCAGAGATTCGATATTTAAAGAAGATGAGGATGAAAAATAACATTCTTACAACCATGAAAATGCCAGTTTGTTTTTTCCTCCTTCCAGTGCATGCAAGTAAAATCTCGTTAATTCAAAGTGATAGGGACCGTGAGAAATCTTCGAATAAACGGTTTTTCAAATTAACAGAACATTCAAAAAGTGGGATGCAAGGAAATTGAAATTATTCAAGGTATAATCAGGGCTCGTCGTTTGCTGTGCTGGCTAGTCTGCGGCTCCAAGGGTCATGTTTTCCAGCAATACAAAGTCACAGTTCCGCCTCGCTGCTGCAACCGCAAACAAGAAAAAAAAAGTGATAAACTGAAATGTGTGCCTGCAAAAAACTATACATCTTTACTGCAACACAGTAGTCGCAAGCAGGCAGCGTGTCATCTGCTCCTTGCTGCATCAGCACGTCATGATGTGACCAATTGCCCATTCTTTCTAGTAAAATAAAGATTTTATTAATAGACAGTGTGAGGAAATTTGCGATGTTTTTGCAAGAAAACATGATCATTGAACCTTTAGAACTTAGTTTCCGAAGTAGACGTAGCCGTTGAAGCGAAAGTTGGGCTAGTTGGTGTTTCATGCTTGGATGTAAAAACAGCGCAAATATACAGCAAAGGCTGTCCTTTATTAGTTTCTTTATATTTCAAGAAAGAATGGGTAAATTATGACGCCCCGACAATGCAAGAAGCATGCAACATGCTACCTGCACTTCACCACTGTGTTGCAGCAAAGCGAGTCTTGTTTTCCGCAGGTGCACATTACAACTGATCATATATTTTTCGGGCTGGAAGTATTAAGGCTGGAGTACTTCAGCAGCCGCTCAGTAGTATCACTACAGTACATTGCCTAGTGGCTCTCAAGGGCTGTCGTTTCCGCAGTTTTGCGGTGGAATCAGGATCGAGAATCAGTACACTGCACCCAAGGTTTTCAAGTTAACAGGACTGGTGCTGGTCGCCACTACAATTTATCTACACAAACTTACATTACAAAATGCAGAACCGCTGAAATACTTCGAATTAAGTGGAATTTCAAAATGACAGAGTTTGAATTAATGAGGTTTTACTGTACTGCAGTTCAATTGAGGAAAGTAGTACTGAAAACAGAAAGAAATTCTACTTTTTTCTCCGTCTAATTGCTGCACCTGCGATTTTCTCCCCAAATATAGAAAAAAAACAAGTGTAGTAATTACAAACATACATACAGTAACTAAACTGCAGACAACGAAGTTTAGCAGGCATGTTAAAGCACAACGAGCAACTTGTCAACAATCAACAGAATTGACTGCCTACTTCTAAAACGACATGCTGTGTGACAAGCTTGCTTGGTCATGTTAAGTAGTCCTAACCTCATGAACCGGTATCCATTGCTCGGAGCGCCGTGTCTGGGCCTCCACGATCCAGCGGGTGATGGAGGTGTTGCCATCAAAGCCCGGCGTGAACTGGAGCATCACCGAGAACGGGCCAATGTTTGACACAGCCAGGCGTCTCGGCGCAGTTGGCAACACTGCAATAAACAAGTTTCCTAGGCATTTCAGCCCCACTACACATTCAGACAAACAGATCATGAGATCATGGTCAGCAAATATGGTTGCAGAACTAATCATTTAAAACCAACTTTCTTAACAGCACAACTGTCCTTAGTCGAGACTTTCATGTCCAGGGGCCATTGTAGGTTAAAGTAGATAAATCGCATAACGAATGTGTTATTTCCCCACCACTCCCACAACTCACCGCTACACCCACACCTGCCTACACCACTCCTATTTCATTTACCAACTTCAGGCCACTTCATTCAACCCCACTGCACACCACCAGTTTCGCTGTTTATTCAGTGTCCACCAAGCGCAGCCGACTATTTTTAGAGGCGAAGCTCATTTTAGTCGAACCTTGTCACACGTCACGCGTAACCGAGAGAAGAGGCGAGAAAGAAAAGAAGGCAGTATCTCCCGAGCAGTATAATAGATGGCGCTGTCTCATAGAAATATATGCAAACTGTAGTTGAGTGAGGATATTCTAGATGGCGCTGTACCGTTACTCTTCGATTGGCTGCTGCACGCGCTTTCCCTGAGTGTGCGAGGAACGAGTGCCTCTCTCAGTCTCTGGATCGTCACCGTACATGGCGGATCGTTGGTGGGCCATGGACGAAGCAGAGTGGCGGGCGCATTGAAGACGCTTGCACTTGGCTACCTTCGCTCACCTCTCGTCGATGTTACCCGCACACCGTCTACATTCTCGAACGCGATCGGCCGCATGGACGGACGGACAGATGGACACACGGACGATAGACAAACGGATGCTTTACCCCATTTTCATCATTCACTCCATGGATATGCTGTGACTTTTTTTATGTACGGAATCAACTACCAGTGACCATGGTTAAAATACCTGATAACAAAGCTTTTTCAGCTGCTCTTTGAAATTTCCTCCTGTGTTCCACTGCAGATGATTTTTACACGAGGTTCTTCAACATATAGATGTATAGTGCTGTTTTCTTCTCATCTACAAAAGATTACTTTTTATGTGTGTAATGTGCACTCACATCAAGATGTACTACTACTGTTCTCTTGATTGCGAGCTTTAACACTGTTCAAGAAGGTGTTTGTGAAGATGTCTCGTCAAACACAAACAGTGACTGTCAGTGTAAACATGAACTGTTAAAAATAAAAAATCCAAGCAATACAAAAAGGCAACTGGCACAAGTCGTGGTGCCGGTTGCACGCATGAGGCATACTGACTTGTCGCACATGGCACGCCGACTTGCCATGGCAGCACTGCAGAGATGTTGGCACAGACATGTAGAAACGTGCACTCTATCTGTTTCAAAAAATTTTACAGGAAAGTATATTTGTTTACATGTCCTAGCCATAGATGACGGGACACAGCTGCAATATTTTCTTTAGCAAGAAATGTCTCGCGAGTGCCAGGGGCAGGCAATGAATTAGAGAGGCGAAATGAATATACAGTGAAACCTCGTTAAACCGTACTCGCGTAAACAGTAGTTTCGTTTTAAAAGTAGTGAAGTCAAATCCCCGACTCAGCAGCCATTGAACATAATGCGTTTTGTATCCACATAAGCCATACCAGCTTATCGCGTATGTATCGGTTAATAAGTAGTTTTTCCAATTTTTGTTGCGCACTCGCCGCGGCATGTCGTCCTTCACTGGGCGTCCCGACAGAACAGCAAGCCCCAGAGATCGAAACACGCCTCGCTTGTTTGTGCTGATGATGATGGCGGCTGTGTTGGTGAGCGCCATCTCTTGAATTTTTCTGCAACAAGAAGCACTCGGCCGGCTAGGCTTCTGGTGTTGTCCACGCGATGGCGCTTTGCACAAACACGCAAACACGGTGTGCACTTGCTTTGCTTTCTTTCTTCCTTTGGCGCCGTGCATAGGTGTCCTCTGGTTGATCCGTGCCGTACAGCTCTCGCGTCGTTTTTCACGTGTTGTGTATGTGTGCTTGTGCTGCTTCGTACTTGCGTCATGCCGAAGCTGGGACAAAAGCATCGAGTGCTGAAAATAGAGGAGAAATTGGAGATAATTCGTGCTATTGAAAGTGGCACGAAAAAATCGGCGCTGGCACGCGAAAAGGACCTGCCATTAGCCACGGTGTGTGGAATTTGGAATTCCAGAGAGAAGTTGCTCCGCAGTGCTGCTGCAACTGCGAAAAGGTGCCGGCTACACAGTTCGGCGTTTTCGGATGTAGAGGAGGCGCTGGTGAAGTGGCTAAAAGCTGCACGGTCAAAAAATCTGCCTATCAGCGGACCCCTGGTCGTGGAGAAGGCCCTGGTTTTTGCCTCGCAGCTCAACCATGACAACTTTGTGTGCAGCAATGGCTGGCTGGCCAGATTTAAGGTGAGGCACGGCATTACCATGAGGACTGTTTCGGGAGAAGGTGCTGCTGCTGACGTGGATGGCACGGAGCAGTGGCAAAATGGTCAGCTGAAGAACATCTTGGAAGACTACGCACCTGATGACATCTTTAATATGGATGAATCGGCGCTATTCTTTAAGCTGCTACCAGACAAAACGCTCGCATTCAAAGGCGAGACGTGCACCGGCGGCAAGCATGCAAAAGACAGAATATCAGTGGCGTTTTGCGTAAACATGACTGGAATCGACAAGACTCCGCTCCTCGTGATTGGAAAGTCACCGAAGCCTAGATGTTTCAAAGGCGTCCGATTGCCATCAGGGGTCATCTATTGCAGCAACATCAAAGCATGGATGACGGCAAAACTCTTTTAAGAAGTACGTGCGCCTCATCGATCGTCGTTTTGCGGCTAAGAACAGAAGAGTTGTTACCGTATTTACTTGCGTAATACTCGCACTCGCATAATTCTCGCACCCCCAACATCGCCCAACAAAAATATGATTTCTTTTTTCCTCGAGTAATTATCGCACCCCCGAAAACTGCCGCAATAATGTCGTCTGCTCGTTACAGCCACTGACTATGATAGCGCAGGCCATCTCTTAAGCATCAAGCGTACTATTATTGCACAGCGATTCAATCCAATTCAATTCCAAGCCAGACACTAAGTGCGCGTTGCGGCGTGTTTTGTATGTTGTGTCGGTAATCTTGTCACGTTATGGAGCGATACTGAAGCTACACGGCTGCTTTCAAGTTGAAAGTGATTGATCATGCACTATACAATGGCAAAAAGGCCTCCGGTGGGCCCTTCGGAGTCGACAAGTTTTGTGTTCGCTACTGGTGACGGCAGCTGAAAGCCACCAAGACGCCTTGGGCCTGCAGTGTGCCAAAAACTGGGATTGATGGTAAACTTTAATTCTTCAGAAGGAAACTAACGACGATTCTGTTAAATAGCCATCAGCCCAATACTGACGTCCTACTCTTACTTTTTGAGGGCTCCTGTTGAGCCACGAACGCTACCGCTACGCCAGCAACGCCCACAAGCTTTGCATATGGTATTCTGATTCTCGACTATTCGCTTGCACTTTTTGTGTCTCAAATCTTGCCTTGTGTTGAACCTGTGCTTTTATTGTTGAGGTAAGTTTTAATTAGTACTTTTCGAAGCTTGCTGTTAGTTGCTGGTATGAGAATCCCGATTTGCGGCCACTTCGTTTTCTTTTTCGCTCTGTACGTCTTGGTGGAAAGTTTTCCCCACGTAATTCTCGCACCCCCCAACTTTGCATCGATGTTGCGCCAAAAAATGTGCGAGGATTATGGAAGTAAATATGGTATAATTTTTAGACAACGCTTTAGCGCACGTCGCCATGGACAACCTGACGACTGTGAAGTTGGCGTTCTGCCACCAAACACAACAGCCATTGCCCAGCCCTTCGACCAAGGCATCATTCGAGCTGTAAAACAGCTCTACAAGAAGAATCTGCTGTGCAGATTTCTTCTCGCCATTGAATGCGGCAAATTATTCTCCATCGACCTGATTGGAGCGATTCACCTGCTCAAATACCGGTGGCGGCAAGTTGAAGCAACGACAGTTCAAAATTGTTTCAAGCGGTTTCAGTGTGTGTGTGCTGGCGACGCAGATGACGTTAGTGACACCATCGACCAGACTTCGGACATCGTAGACGAAGCTTGCGAAACTCTGCTAGCTGAAGTGCTGGAGCGGCTCTGGCGTTACGGATACGGAAGGCATTTCTTTCCCCGACTTCAGTGACGCAAATAGCAATGTGCGGACATTTCCGGACATGTCCGACGAAGCCATTGTTGCCTCGGTTGTCGAAGTGTCGCCAAATGATAGTGATGAGGACGACATGGAAAGCACCAACACGGGTGATCCAGGACCGACAGTGGCCGAAGCTGCGCATTGCGTCAGCGTCATGCGGGTATTTGCCGAGAAGAGGGGGCTGGTGGAATAGCTGGCTCGCAGCATAAGTGAGACTGGCGGCCTAGCATCGTCAAATGAATTATACAAACTTTGTCACGCAAAGTTAATAAATTACTGCACGTTTTTTTGTTGTTCCATCGCACTCTCTGGAGGTTTCTTTTTTTGGACAGGTAAGTGGGCGACCTGACGCTACTTCTGTTAAGAAGTACTATTGTTTAGTATGTACTTTTTCCGAGCTCCGGCCAACTACGGTTTAACGAGGTTTCACTGTAGTTCAGCATGCTCTGAATGACCACCCCATGGTAATGTCGAAATAGCGCTGAGGGTATGAGCATAAACAAATTAATGAAAACTAGATTCCATGGCCAAAAGAGAGCATGAAGAAACACAAAACTAGTGTCTTTCATATAGCAGCATTTTTCGCAAGTAAGCACCGGCAAGCCCCAGCAGCCATACCTGGTGGGATGCCAGACTTGATGGATGCCTCAATGCTTGGGCCAGCCCCGACAACTGTCCAAGCAAAGACCTCGATGGTGTACCACGTGACGGGACGCAGGCCTTTCACTGTGGTCTCGGTCTCGTCAGCCGTCAAGTTGCACATTACTGCTGACCCAGGGTCATTTTTGATCCAATACCTGAGGGTGTAGCCTGAAAAGAGAACAGAGTGCACATTAAGGTGGGGAAGCAGATTTTTCAGGATTGAAACTCGGCAAAAAAAAAGTTTTTTTCGGATACGTAATTTTTCGATGCTTCTATTACTGATGCATTATCTCAACAATTTTCAGCCATCCTGGATCATTATTTTAGTCTTAACGACTTGTTATATCACCTCAGCAACCAAAGGCATTTCAAAAATTGCTATTTTCACCCCTTTGCATCAACAAGCTAACTCACGTAGCCTGCCATGAAGAAAAACAAAACGAAAGAGATAGCAAAATTTCTTAAACAGCCATACGACTGTTTAAGCCACTATGGCAAGTAGATACAGCATATCAAAGAGAAAGTCCATGATGAAGTATACTTTTATCAGACGAACCTGATTATGCCACCTTACACAAAGTTAGGTCCAGTTTTCTGAATTCATTCAAGTCTTGCTTTCTAAATTCATGTTAATCAAAAATGTCTTGAAGTAAAATATGCCTGCAACTACTTGAGCCTTTCTTTAGGCTGAGGTCCTTAGAAGCTGTACTTGCTTCATAAAAAGCTTTTGACAAGAAGCAGATATTTAATCAATGCAATCATGTAGCACACTGGAGCAGCTCATGCAACAGTAACTATTCTAATAGTTGCACACATAAAGACAACCTTCACCATAAGAACAACACTTTACTGGAAACAGTCAGTGTCTGAAGGCATAAAACACTGACCTAGTAAAACACCATTGGATTCCTCAGGAGGTGTCCACAGCACACGCACTGAGACGTCCAAAATGTTGTCGAACTTGAGTGACTTCACTGGCCCGGGCACTGCAAAAAAATCACAGGCCTAAACTGTCAGCACAGAAGACACAAATCTAATAATGGAAACAACCGCGATTAACCTACAAGTGACAATCACTTGGCAGGTCAATTTCACTAATCTACTTGGTAAGAGAAAAGGACACTAAAAAAATAACTAGGTAAATTTCACATAAAAACACTAATATTCATACATAAAAATTATGTATACATTTCAGAACAACTTTTTTTTTATCCTACGTGTTAACCAAGGGACTTCTGCAATCCGGAGACTCACTGTGGAAGAAGAGGGGCGGGGGGCAATACTTAAATCCAGAGACTCACTGTGGAGGAAGAGGGGCGGGGGCATTACAAAAAAACATGTCATTTGCTTCTGATGCACATGTTTTCATCGCAAGATGGCCTCGAATATGCAGTTCATCAGAGTTCTTCACCATCACTAAAATGTTGCAAATCCATCTCTCTGTAAAGTGTGCCACCAGCTCACCGTCCTGCTTGGTTGTGGCCAGCACAGGCTTGCTGCGTGGTCCGTTGCCGGGGCTGGTGAAGCACAGCACGGTTATATTGTACATGTGGTACTTGCGCAGACCCGTAATGACAGCCGTGTGCTCAGTGGTTGGTGAGCCAACATTCGGTGCCACCAGGGTGGTGGCATCCGGCGGCGACACACCCACTTCGCGGCCCCTCAGCCATGCTTCGACGCGGTAGCCCTGGTTGATGCCGTTCACACGCTGGGGGTCCGGCGGCAGCCACCTAACTCGAACGGCTGTCGAGTTGACTGCATCTGCTCGAACGGCAGTGGGTGCAGCTTGAGGCACTGCAAAGAATGAACAGACACTTGCTGTAGACTCCACAAGGTATTTTAGTACCACACACTGTTAGTGTAGCTGGCACGTTGAATATAAATGTATGTAGCCAAGAGTTTAACAAAGCATCATATGATCAAATAATATCACAGACTTTTGTTTTGTCTCTCAATAAAGAGGCCATGACACCCAATTTTAGATCATAACCTGTGGTCTATGGATTAATCCTGTAAGCTCACAAGCAATATGGCAGAAGTTTACTGCATTTGGTCAAGAGCTTCATTTATAATTGACTATTTTGATAAATGTGAGAGCAGCCTGGCAATACTAGTGCGCATGTGAGCAGTGACAAACAAGCTGTTTTTTGTGTGAGCGTTTGAATTCCAGTGAACGACTCTGCTCTATGGTCAGCTGCACGTGCCATTGACCATTTTCAGCCTTTTCAGCTTTGCAATGAAACCATATGATTAAGAGCGGCTGAAACTTTCACAGAAAGCAACAGCTCTGCTTGATGCAGCACATGGCATCATACACACACTATAACAAAATAGTGGTCACCGGCAATGAGCACAACTCGTAGTACCCAACTTCTAGCAGTTATTTTTAACTAAATATCCTTAGAGTCCATTTTTCATGTATGTGTCGAGATGTTATATTTATATTATTCGTATGAATCCACTAACTGTTGGGCCTACTGGTCATGGTCCCTTCAAGCTTGCACTTGTTTCCTTCACCAATTACCACGCATTACCAACCCGCTAAAAGCTCTATTCTCCTACATCTCATCAAGCAACAACATCACAACCACACAGCAAATGGGTCGCATAGAATGATGGCTCACCTCCTTCGAGCGTGCGCACCAGAATGCTGGGAGAGAAGACGCCCAGCCCTTTCTCGTTGAAAGCGGCTACTTCGATGGCATAGTTCTGCCACACGATGAGATCTTCCAAGAGCGCCCGCGTAATGGTCACGTTCTGTGTGGACCACGCGCTGGAGGAGTAGCCGGCCAGTCGGAAGCGGACAATGTATCCCAGCAGACGACCGTTGCGCTCGCCCTCGAGCGGAGGCTGCCACTGGAGCATCACGGAGGTGGCCGAACGGGGCGCACCGACCACATTCTGTGGCGGACCGCCGGGGGGCTCGGGGGGCACTGACACCGGCTCAGTGGGGCCGCCAGGACTGCCTTCGCCCACACCGTTGACGGCACTGACTCGGAACTGGTAGCTCACCTGAAACCAAACCTGGCTGTCAGCCTCTTTTCTTAAAGAGACACTAAAGAGAAAACTGATTTTTCATGTATTAGAGGATTACTGTTTCACAATACAGTAAAAGGTCATTATTATAACCCTCATTATTTCAGGAAATTGAAGAATTCAGATGTATTCTCTGGTCCCAGTCAGCATACAATTGTTTATATAAAATTGTCATTTTTTTTGGGATATCTGGCCACAGCCCGGATAATTAGAATGATTCTTCGAGCGTGAAGTGCCGCATGTGTGCAACACGAAGGAGCGAAAACAGCTTTCACATATAACAAAAATGAGGTGGCACAGTCTGCATAGCCATCACCATCAACGCAAACCGTACGGTAACGACAGCAATGTCGTTTCCGGTTGATTTCGAGTTAACAGGTTTCAGGTTACCACAAAATCCCAAGCAAGCTTCCCCTTTACGGTATAGCATAACCCAACGAAATTAGGAGGCAGGTCCCTTACTCGGTCATCAGTTAAAATTTAAGACGGCAGCAAAAGAACCAATAAAAATAAAGAATGCACAGTGCCACTAATGCAATACCTTATTAATAATGCATTCGCTGTTTTCATTCACACTTGTTGGGCAAATAAAAACAGTGATTGAAACAGTGAAAATGGTGAAAGGGGAGAAGGGGGTGCATGATTGAAATCTCCAGCAGAAGGGACAGGGGTGCTTGCTCAGCATTTTATGGTAGTTAAGGCAACGACTTCTCGAGTCACGGTTACATAGTGAAAAAAGTCACAAGTGGGGAAAATAGCGGCCCTTACACTGCTCTAATGCAAACTCAGCACACGTGTATTGATGTAACAGGCATTTGTTTATTGTTTTCTTGATACTTTTCAATAATTGAGCATTCAGATAATTCAGCGCCATTCTTTCCGATTCAGAGAAATCCGAATTATTGAGCTTTTACTGTACCAAAATCACATGCTTATCGTGAGAAGATGCTTGGTAAGTGAGAAAACACGGGTTGTGACACCACAGTAAAGGGGGGAAGTGTTTATGTTTAGAAGAAGGAAAAGAAAAGTGAGCCCCGCAACTGTCTGCATCAAGGTGCGACACCTCAGCAGTAAGCTCACAAGGGATGGGGGTGAGGAGGAATTAAAAGGATAGGAAAAAAGGTGTAGAGAAAGAAAGATGAGGGAAGCCAGAGAGAGCGACGACAAATCGAGGGGATAGGAGAGATAGGAAAGATGGAAACACGGTCACAGGAGACCGAGGACGGGGCACCACTTGCGAGAGCTCTTGTCGACGTAAGGAGATGGCGTAGAGCGAGTCCAGTTGGTCAGAGCTACACTGTTGTCGAAGGTCGGCGTCAGGAGATGACGTAGAGCGAGCCCAGTCGGCCAGAACTACGCTGACGCCGGAGATCGCGAGGGCAGAACCGGTCAGCACGGAATCCAGCGAGCGAGTCCACAGCAAAGTTCCCGCACTAATCATTGTAGATTTTCACAGTGTCCACTAAGATTTACGTCGTTCCTAATCAGTAAAGGTGAAATACTTTGTCTTTCCATTTCTTATAGCTCTATTTGCTATAGCTCCAGGAAGCACGATACACACACCAAGTGTCCCTTTAAGATAATAAAAACGGTCTATACTAAACACAACTGCACAAGGTACTCCTAGCAATCACTTACAGAAGGCTTTAGTTGCGAGACTAGCACAGAGGTTGCCTCCGCGGAGATGTTCGACAGGGCTGTGGTCCAAGGAGCCAGAGAGTCGACGGTCACTGCAAACATACCACATACAGCACGTCAAGATGGCCAGTGCACAAAAAAATCATGCACATAATATCGTATGACCTTGCACCCGCATAGTCCGTTTCTTAGAGGCAGCAAAAGCCAAAGCATGAAAGCAAACCAAAGCCGTAAAAAATCGTTACAAAACACAAAACAGGGCCCAAGGGCCAAGGCAATTTTTGTGCTTACTTGTACAACACGTGGGATGTCATCACATAACAATGTCTAGCAATTGCAATTTAAAAAGTAAACAAGTGCATATGCTTGCAAACAACACAACAAAACATGTTGCTACGTGCCAAAGAAAGAAAATGAACCAACAAAAAGCATTTAACCACAACATAACACAAGTCAAGTTCCAGCAAATGTGTAACTTCAAACAAATAAAACAGGTGCTCGAATCAGAGATGGTGTTTGTTCATGCTAGCAAAGTTCACAACAAAGCAACAAAACGAACACAAACGAAAGCAGCAAGAGCAGTACAGCACACCGACGAGCAACAAAAGCTGCTAGCACTGTACTCACGCCAAAACACGTCTTCTGTTGATGCAGCAAAAAAAGGGACAGGAAAGAAGGAACAAGAAGAAAAAAGAAACCAATTAGTCGCTGTTTACCATTTTTCACTGAGCAGTGATGAATTAATGCCAAATTACAGGCAACGAATAAAGCAAGTTTCCTGTTATTTCAAACTTGGAGTTAGAGTATTAACTTAAAGAGACACTAAAGGCAAATATTAAGTCGATGTTGATTGTTGAAATAGCGGTACAGAAACCTGGTAGTGCTACTTTTGTAATTATTTTGAAATAAAATCTTGTTTTAGTGGTCCGCATCATGTTAGCTCACTTCTAATTAGCCGCCTAAAGTGCGAACTTTCACGTCACTGTTGCCGTTCACAGTGTTGCTCGGCTTTACTGCGCGCTGCCCACACTAGCGGCAGAGCGAAAGTAGCGGGAGCCATAGCAGCAACGACTACTTAACAGTTTTCTAACATAGCCTCTGAGATGGCAGGCCTGCTTTATTCAACTGGGCCCCGCTAGATGGCACGACCGATCCAGTTTAACCAGGCGAAAATAGAACTTTTGAACCACTCGAGCCATTCCCTATAGTAACGTTTGGCGGTTCTTTTTCCCATGAATCAAACAGAAACGAACAAGCAGCATTTTATTCGGTCTCCTGATGCGTCGTAGCTTCTTTATTTAGTGCAGCTTCAATTACTAGTGTTTAGTTGGCGCTAGTAACTCTCACGTCATCGGAGTCATTTTGCCAATGTACTACTCGTAGCGCATGTGTTCTCGTGCATTTACATTAATTTCTCAGTAAATAGGGCACTGATGCTGATAATATTCTTGTTTTAGACATCATACACTGAAATAAATCGTTATTTGACTTTAGCGTCCCTTTAAATTAGAACTACACCACGAACTTGGATGCTCTAATGGTGATCCCTTCGCCGAATTGCATTTTTACCTTGCAAATACATAAACTAAATTTAGCATGGCACTCAAGACACATAATGAATCATGTGCATCGACAGGGGTGATGTCGTAACACTTCATCTGTACCAATCGCCCAAGAAAGTCAGGAAAGGAAAGGCAGGAGATTTCTGAAACATTTTTAAACAGGGGTAGTGCGTGTTAGGGCCTACGTTTCGACAAGCGACCTTGTTTTCTTCAAAAATGCAGCCTCAAGGTTACAATTTGCAGCCTTCAATTGTGAATTGCAGGGTCTAAGTTTATCTTAAAGTAACACTAAAGTCAAATAAGAATTTATGTCAGAGTGAAGGCTAAATGTATGACGTCTAAAATGACAATATTATCAACAGCAATGCCCTATTCACTGAGAAATTATTGCAAGTGCACGAGAGCACATGCACTATGAGTAGGACAATCCCAAAATGATCCCGATGATGACAGACTTACCGCCTACAATTAATCACTAGTAGTCGAACTAGCTGCACTAAATAAAAACCTTCCATGCATCCAAAGACCTAATGATGACTTGTTCATTTCTGCTTGATTCATGGAAAAACGAACCGCCGGGCATTTTTAAGGGGAATGGTGCAAGCGGTTCAAAAGTTCAATTTTTGCTTGGCTAAACTGGACAGGTTCTGCCATCTAGCGGGGCGCAGTTGAACCAAATACGCCTGCCATCTTGGAGGCTATGGCGAGAAATTGTTCAATGGCCATTGTTGCTGGTGTGGCTCCGGCTACATTCGCTCTGTTGATACCAGTGTCAGCGACCACACAATAAAGCCGGACAAAATTGTGCACGGCAACAGTGATGTGAAAGTTTCCACTTGAGGTGGGTAATTTGAAGTGTGGTAACGCGATGTGGACCACTAAAACGTAACTTTATTTCAAAATAAGCACTTCCTTGGCACAAAACTAGCGCTACAACGTTTCTGTACTGCTATTTCAGCAATCAATATATATTTAATACTTGCCTTTAGTGTTCCTTCAAAGGCAAGTCGACTAGTGAAAATCTTGGATTCTGCCTGCACTTCCTGTTTATGCATTCCTCACTACTTGTGCAGTAGTAGCAACTGTTACTTGGAAGTGTGTTGGCAGCTGCACGAGGGAGGCGTGAGATCGATTTCTCCCACGTAGTGGGAGGTGTCTTCTGGACATTTTAGAATAGGAAGGGTGCCTTCATTACAGCATTGCAGATGGACAGCAAGAAAGCAGGAGTTGAGGCACACTGTGCGCAACTTTCGTTGTGGCGTGTCCTTTATTGCCACACAACACTCGTAACACGCAGCCCTACACAGAATTCAGCTCAATACGAGATCTTTTTGCTCTCACATCTCTTGATACGAGCAGCAATGAGTGTACAGTATAACTGATGTGTAAATAAACAAACTCCATAAAGCACGAAAAAACAGTCAAGTTGGTTTTCAAGAATTCGAGAATAATGGCTGAGCAATCCAAGCAAGACAAATGTGAACACCTCTGTTCTTTTTGTTATTCCATTCCCTGCACCTTTAACACACTAACGTTCAGCTAATAAGTACCACACTAACATCAGCTGAAAGTTCAGTGCTTGCCCTCTCTGCACATGTCTCTCGCGTTTGATTTAGTTGCACTGCCATTATGCATGGGCGTGCAATGTTCCGAAATGCGGCCTATGCATGACAGTCAGTAGATATCTCCAGGGGGGGGGGGGGGAGCTGGGGGGTTTATGCGAAAGTACTGACCAGTGGGCAGGGCCCTCATTTGCAGGACATAGTGCGTGATGGGGCTGTGGCCATCGAAGGCGGGTGACCAGGTCACGTTCACCGTCTTGGGCAAGGTGTCCGTCACGGAGGCCTTTACGTGACCCGGTGGATGCGGAAGCTCTGTGGGACACCATGGCCATCGTCATGACATTTGCAATTTATAAAAAAAAAGCATGGTTGAAACTTTCTTTCTCGCTTATGCGATAAGCCTTGTTTCACAACAATGCAACCTCAGTAAATTTTTTTCGGACTATACAACCAGGTTACAGGCGAAAACACTGCCTTCCACAAAAAGTCAAATTCTAATAATGATGACAATTTGCTCAAAACATATTTTCTTTGATTTCCCCAAGATCTATTTATGTTGTTCTTTTCTTTTTGTTAACTTACTACTTTGTGCCTTTACATTACCGTTTTTAGTAGCAAATCAATAGTTTTCAACCAAGGACAAAAAAAAAAGCTCCCCATTTTTCCGTTGTAACAGACTTAAGACTGTGTCTCAACTAAGGTGCGGATTCAATATTCTTAGCAGCGGCAAATGAATGCATATACAATTCTACATTTCTTGTAAGGGCAGAAGGGACTAAGTATTCAATTTAGTCAATATATGTTGACAAATTGTGCAAAGTCGTTCAAATGGCTCTTAATGGCCCTAAAGATACAGCCAATTAAATTCCAGAGAGCAAAAAATTACAAACTTATTATTTGCAACCGTTGACACAAAATAGCATAGACTTGGCACCCCTCTTCTCTACCCGAAGAGTGTGAGTTTGCAGTGCGAAATTCCTGACTTTATATGACTTGCGTCGACCAGTGGTAAGCAACATAACCGGTATTCACTAGTGAGATCGCAGGTGACATTGCCAGCGACTCACCAATGACCTCGAGCTTTGCCGAGCGAGTGTCGTTGCCACCGGGTGAAGTGACAACGCAGGTGTAGGTGCCGATGTCGGTGTTGCGTGCTTGGTCAATCTTCAGGGTGCCGTCTGGTGCCAGATGAGTCCTACTCGAAGCTGTTAATGGCTTTTCCTCAAAAAACCACGTGACCTGCAAGCAACCAGTCACTCAATGTGGACAGCGCGTGATACCGAGAATAGCAAATAGGCATGTGTGAAAAGTAAATAGTAAATTTGAGGCTCGATCTGAATTCAAAGCACATAGAAATTAGGTTAAATAATTTCGAAGTACATCTCACACATTATAAAAAAAGAGCATATTTGCCATGACAAAGCTAACGTGCACAATATCTTCTTAAAATTGAAACAAGGCAGGTAAAATGTTGTTATTTTGATTCAGAGGGAAGTGAAAACAACTTTTGATTGTAGCAGGATTTGACTTTCGTCAGAATTAGGCTTGTGCGCATATTCGAGTGCTTCGAATATTCGAACGAATAGTAGTGTATCCGAATTTGCTTTGATTCGAATATAAATTATTGAAAATTTCGATGTATTCACAATGACCGAATAAATGTATATTGTCTGCACGTAACCACCTGTAAAAATGGTTTCACTGCAGTGTAGGAGCGCTAAACCATGAAAGCACCTATCCAAAAGAACTTCGCTCTGCCGTGAAGCCCTCTTTAAAATTTTAAGGGGCCCTGTAACACTTATTGAACATGGTCAGAAAAAGCTGCCGATCGGTAGTCGAGGCCACCAAGAACACCCGAACCAAATATTACATTGCAGCATGTGGCCTACAATTCACAATAAATTCTTGAATTCAGCTAAAAATAGCTGATATGTTCTATAGTACTATAAATCTTAAAATGTTATGTTTCGTACAGGTTAACACTCGCAAACTACCGAAGCTCAAATCCCGCTACTACTCAAAATTGGTTCGACTTCTTTTTAATGAAAGAAAAAAAAAGGCATTTGCATAGAGACCCTATTTTAATTAAAAAGAAAACCATTGTGCAGGTTAGTTTGGTCATCATAAATATTCCCTTTTTTTTTTCTATATGTCATACATACCATTCGAATTCGATTCGAAATTATTCGATGGAAATTCGCTTCGTACCCAAAATTCACTATTTGCGCAAGCCTAGTCAGAAAGCAAATTATAACCTATAAAGCACATTTCGTCTTTAAAATTTACCATACAAAGCATATCAGCCAGTATGCAAAGCTCTTAAACTAAACAAAAAAAAACGATGAATCAAAGCTTTGAAGGAATGCAGATTTCTCCTGGGTAAGTGTAATCACATTACAGCACCTCATTAGTGCAGTGAAACTGCCTTTACAAAACGTTACATAAGGTTTGTATTATTTTTTTCATTCATTTGAATACAGCCGAACCCCTATATAAGAGACAAATGGGTATAACAGACACGAGTGTGCCTACAGTAAGGTACTAGTTGATAAGAAAATGCATGTGAGGTACCCTGCTTATCAAAGACATCTCTTTATCAAAGTCATAAAAGACAACAATTGCTGCTCTGCACATCCTTCTTATGAAGGTGTTTAACTGTGCCTAAATATTTCGAGTTGAAGAGCGTTTGAATATTCAAAGGGCTTCAATATTTGCACAAGGCTGGAAATAACTCTTTGAGTAGAAAGTTACGCCCAAGAGACATCAGGTTATTCAAATAAATAAATAAAGGTCAAGTGCCACATCACAGAAAATGGTGACAAATGAAATGTTTATTTTTGTGTGCCTGACAAAATATTTTTTTCTGTCTCTATTGCGTTGTGTCAATGCTCCTCGTACCTGTTTCTATCCTTCATGCCGGGAATTAGAACTCCCCCAACATACTTAGCAGTGAAGCAACAAATGACATCGATAAAAGATCATATTGCCATATCAGAAATGGCCTGTTGATTGATGATTGATATGTGGGGTTTAACGTCCCAAAACCATCACATGATTATGAGAGACGCCGTAGTGGATGGTTGCAAAAATTTATACCACTTGGGGCTCTTTAACGTGCACCCAAATCTAAGCGCATGGGCCTACAGCATTTTCACCTCCATCGAAAATGCAGCCGCCGCAGCCAGGATTTCATCTCATGATCTGCGGCCTAGCAGTCGAGCACTTTAGCCACTAGACCACCACGGCAGGGAGAAATGACCGGTCACCGACAAGCCCACGATCGGGGGAACATCCTTGAGAACTGCATTTCCCCATGCTCAAAAGCGATGGGTTATAAAACCATTGCTTAAAACTATTTTAAAGACGATAGCCTTTCCAGGAATACTTTGTCATAGAAATTTTGGTCCGTCTGTGTGTGCTTGTCTTTCCTTCTTCTCTGTCCGCAACGCAATTCAGTAGAATGGCGAAAGTTTAACCCCTTCCTCAACAACCAGCCATCTTAATCTGGTTTCTGCGTTCATACGTGCCCACATTGTGAATAAAAAAAACAAATACTATGCATAATTTCGTGCATCAGTATGGGGTCATTAAGTAATGTGTTACTTTATTTTTAAAATGCATTATCATCATCATCATCATCAGCAGCAGCAGCACCAGCAGCCTGTCGATGCCCACTGCAAAGCAAAGGCGTTTTCCGAAGAATTGAAGCACCTTACGTAAACATACTGAAAGAAATCTATACTGGATCCACAGCCACCATAGTTCTGTGCGAAAAAAGTGATACAATCCCAATAAAGAAGCGTGAAAGGCAGGGAGACAAGATCTCTCCGATGCTATTCACCACGTGTTTACAGGAGGTTTTCAGGACTATATATTGGGAAGAGTTAGGAATAAGAGTTAATGGAGAGTATCTTAGTAACCTGCGATTCACTGATGACATTGCCTTGATGAGTAACTCAGGGGAAAAATTACAGCTCATGATTACAGAACTGGACATGGAAAGCAGAAGAGTAGGTCTTAAAGTTAATATGCACCAAACTAAAGTAATGTGCAACAGTCCCGGCAAAAAACAGCGCTTTGTGATATGTAGACAGACGCTGGAAGTTGTAAAGGAATATGTTAACTTAGGACAGGTAATAACCGCGGAGCCGAATCCCGAGATTGAAGTAACTAGAAGAATAAGGATGGGGTGGAACATGTTCGGCAAGCACTCTGAAATCATGAATGGCAATCTGCCCCTAACCCTCAAGAGGAAGGTATATAACAGCTGCATCTTGCCAGTACTTACCTACGGAGCAGAAACCTGGAGGCTTACAAAGAGGGTTCAGCTTAAATTTAGGACGATGCAGCACTTAAACTAAGGAGAGTAACCTTAAAGAGACTAGAAGAGAGCAAAACGGGTCAGGGAACAAACTGGGGTTAATGATATCATAGTTGAAATCATGAAGAAGAAATGGACATGGGCTGGGCACGTAGCACGTAGACAAGATAACAGCTGGTCCTTATTAAGGACAACTGAATGAATTCACAGGGAAGGCAAATGCACGAAGGGGAGACAGAAAGTTAGGTGGGCCAATGAGATTTATTGATTGATTGATATGGGGCTTAACGTTCCAAAACCACCATAACATTATGAGAGATGCCGTGGTGGAGGGCTCCGGAAATTTCGACCACCTAAGGTTCTTTAACGTGCACCCAAATCTGAGTAGGCCGATGAGATTACTAACTTCTCAGGGATAACGTGGCAACTGAAAGCGCAAGACCCGGTTGATTGGTGGATCATGAAAGAGGCCTTCTAAAATGCAGATATGTAATTCTGAAGACCACAGTGTTTATTACACAGCACAGGCAATGCGACACTATGACCAAAAAACTGGTGTTTCCAACGTTTCACTAAAACTACATGATGCTGCCACCTACCAGTGACTTTGAGTTTTAGAAAAACCTCATTTATATGGCGTTCATATCTCACACAGCGCCTACTCGCTGGTTTTCTTGCACAGAACATCAAATAAACGCTTTAGTCTCTCGCTCCAAACAGAAGATTATCGTCTCTCGAGGACCACTGCAGAGAAGCACGCAAATGCTCCGCGAATTCGTTGGCGTATTGGTAATTTTCCGTTTTGAAAACGGCATTCTTGGCGCGAAACGATGCTTGGCAAGCGAGCAAACGCATGAAAAGAAAATGCGGGTGGAGACGCCACCTTCAGATTCCCGAACTAAACACCGTGACATAGAAAATTTTGACAGCATCCACTCGGTCCTACGTAGCTCCTAATTCATAAAAATGAAGTACGCAGTCATTTGTGGGGCCATAGATCTAACATGGAAAGCTTCAGAAAGATTCATTGAGCCAATGTCACAAAAATACGAAAAATACATTTTGAAATCAGTGACGTAGCATGCAGATTCCTGCGTGAAATTTAAAAACGAAACTTCAACCCTGATTTTCTCATCTAACAATAAACTTATGCTGGTGAAATCTCCGACATTACAGTTCTCAGAGTACAACTTATCAATCTAAACCAAATCATTGTCTCATTTTGGTGCCTTTTAAGAACATCAAGACATGTTGGTCTTTTGCAATGGGAAAGGGCACTTCTTGTGAGAAAATTTGCAGCAAACATGCATCTGGTAGTGATGTACATGTGCGCCGTACCATCCGATAAAACACTTTACATTAAATACTAATGAGATCAGAAGATGCCAAGAAAAGTATAAAAGATGCTATTAATAGAACTGGTAATGTAATTGGGGAGAAATAAAAGTGGACGAAACGACAACTTGCCACTGGCATCGGACGCGTTATTCGAAGGCCGCTGGTTCATTCCTTGTCTTCAGCAAGTTATCACTTCGACCATCTACCGTTTACATCATAAAGATACTACAACCCCTGTACTTTCCTTGGCATCATTATCAGTTAGTTCTCAACAATATTGTGTACACTCAAATCTCATAGTTGCATCTTACACAAGAATAAGTTCGAGGTATTCAAAAATTAGTTATAAAGGTATATTCCTGACATCATATCTACAGGAAGACTATCTTTCATCCAATTTATTGTAACCGATATTTCGTTATACATCTTGGTTTGTTATATCGACGTTTCAGTGTAAAGCAAAGAAAAACGAGTCCTTAGATTTAAGTTACACTTCTTTACTTCAAGTTAAGGGGAGATGCGAGTCGAAAAACGAGAATTTTCTAAAAAATTATCGATTTTTTGTTTTCACCTGTTTTGTTAAGATTAGTACCTCTACTATACTAAAAAAAAAAATCTATGTCGAGAATCAACTGGAAATGCTTTAAAATTGCGTCTGAAGAGCACAAGGTGGCTGTCAAAAGGCCGAAAGTGTGTCATCTTCGAGCACCTTGCCACTGATAATGCGCCGCTGCTCGCCATTGTCGACCGCATGAGGCGAAGAACCGAGCCTCACTCTTCAAATAGCGACGGTTTCCCGCGCTGCTGCAACGCAAGAAATAATAAAGAGAACACGCTTTTGCCGCCTTTTTCGAGCGCCGCGACTGGCTTTTAAATCACGTGGTACGGATCGGGAGCCGCCATTGGCCGCTGCGGGCCTGTGTGTGCTGTGAAGCCTACTTGCAGGATCCGTGTCTCGTCGAGCAGCACAGCTGAACAACGCTTTTCTCGAGTGCTTATTCGTTATGGATGAAGAAAGCCATAGGAAGCGCGGTCACCGGCCTGTGAAGTTTCACGCGGCGCACAAATTTCGAGGACGCCGGCGCAAATCAAAGCCGAACACTCAAACCACGAAAAGATCGTCTGCTGCCGCAAAACGTAGTGGCAATGACGCCGATGCGCCCGACGAGTTTGCCGCAGCATTCGAATATGCGAGTGCCTCCCAGAAAAAGATCGGACTCTTCGAAGACGAAGAAAATCACAGGACGACGAGTCTTCGTTGATTGCTGATGTGACAGCACTGAACATGCTTGTTGTGCGCGGTGCAATGTGTCCGACGTGTCGCCATTTGGGATTACGTGTCCGGGAACCGGCCGACAAGCGGAAAGGACTTGCGTCGTTCGTCGAACTCCACTGCCCAAACAGTGAGTGTCTCGAGACTATTCTTTCGGCGACATATACTTCGCGGCGAGTAGCTTCAGGCAGGGAGGCCAGCGTGAGCGTGGCGGGTGACGGACTGACCGCGAGGAGAACATACGACAGCGGGAGCTCGCGCGATAGCTACGCTGTCAGCGTGAAAGCTGTTGTGGCGGCGCGCTCTGTAGGCATGGGCTACGAGCAGCTAGTCCGATTTTAATGGCAGTGGCCACTACAAGGAGGATTTTTCTTTCTTGTTTACAAATTTCGTCGCATTCAATGACATCTTTGATAAATAAACGTGCAATTTTGACTTTAAAACTTCTTTTTCTCAAAACACAAATTTTGCCATTTTCGTCAATGTGCCCCCCCTTTTTCGGGTACTTCTGGTGCTCAGATCTGCATGAAATTTTTCCCAAATTTTTTCCAAAGTACGAGAAATGCAATTATCTTGTTTAAGTTTCAATATTTTTTTTATATAATAAAAAAAAATTATGTAAACTTTTACTAGGGTAGGAGAAATATAAACTTCCCACGTTAAAATTTTTCACGTCTAGTACATATTTTGTATGGACTTCCAAATTAGTTGTTTGCATTCCACACTTCATTTGAAACATTATGAACTATCAAATGTAAAAAATTAATGAAGTTTAGGTATGAAAAGAGGGGGGGCAAAGGGCTTAAGTTTTTCACTTTGTCATGTTGCAATACTAAAAGTATGCAACTTGCAAGACAACTCATTATATATTCGAAATCAGCATAAAAAGTTCTATAAGCACCTCAAGTTTCATTGCTCTCGAATGAATATTAAAAAAAAAGTGTCTTCGACCCGCATCTCCCCTTAAATGTGGTTCATAGTTCCATACAAAATGCCAAGGCCACCTTCCAGAGGTCCCAAGCTCACCTGATAAGGAACGCTAGGGTCGTGTGAGATGCGGCACTGCAGCTCAGCTGTTGATCCCAGGATGACTCGCGTGTCGACGGGTGGCTTAACGATCTGGGTTCGAACTGCACAGTGAAGTGAAATGCTTTGTCGTGAGTGAACCCTGATTGAAATACAAGCTGCTGTAGTATGAGAATAGTGTCAGGAAAATTTTTGTGTCGAAGCAACACAGGAACCAAAATGAAAGAACATAAGACATTCACTAACTTTCAACAAATGGTGCACAAGTTGCGCCTGTTCTCAGTCACTGTGTTGCTTCTGCGCTACGAATTTTTTAAATCAAGACGTTACTTACAAGATCAAACATATACTTTTGTGAATAGCAATACTAATGAACTCACATGTGCCGAACAACCAAATACCACTGTAGCAACTCACCAGTACAACAAACAAAGCACTGCATTTGGAGCTTGTGGCTGAAGCACATATCAGCCCTGATATCAGTCACTTTGGTGCGGCTATTGCGAATTCATAAAAAAAAAAGTGATGTTGGCTCAGTGCTCAACCAAATTTTTTTGTTTTCTTAACGCAAGCCACTTGCAGACACTTTCCTCGAGGGTATTTCATCATCTATAGCCATTGTGAATTGACAAACACAATATGTACTCTAGAAGAACTTTTTGGGTGAGTTGGCGCCAGCTTTGTTTCAAGCTTTGCCCCAGTTACAAAATGCTCATCAAACAATAAGTACATCCAGGATTTTAGGCATTTACGGGTCCATCCAAAAGGGCTTAAATAGTACCTACTGTAAAAGGAGTAAACAATATACTAGTGCTCACTGCATGCAATAATGACCAATTTGTACACCATTGAAGCAACAGCAGAGAAACAATGTACCGTAATTACTCGAATCTAACGCGTACCTTTTTTCCGGTTAAGCGAGTTCATGATTTGCATGCGCGTTAGAATCGAGTACGAACAAAATAATTACGGTCAATCTATTGCCATCGGCAAATCCAAAATGGCCGCCCCCTACGTGCGTCGGCCATTTCTGCCTATGTGTTTCCCATGTGCGGCACTTCGTACGTGTGCTGAGGAGTTCGTCATCTTGTAGTACGTTAGCATCGACGGCATGGTAGGGCCGACTCCAAAAACTCGACGAGTGTACCACAATGCTGCTTTTAAAAGAAAAGTCATCGCGTGTGCAGAAACGGACGGAAATCGGGCCGCATCTCGGTCGTTCGGAGTTCCCGAAACGTGCGTGCGGGACCGGCGGAAACAAAAGCAGAAGATTGTCGACAGCAAAGCTTCACGCAAAGGCTTCAGTGGACCACAGCAAGGTCGGTTTCCGCAAATTAAAGAGCTGCTCGGCGAGTATGTGTTTGAGCAGCGAGCGGCACAGCGGCCCGTGACGACAGAACTGCTCCAAGTGCGGGCTATGCAATTAGTCTTAGAAAAAGGTCTAATGCGGAGCCAGTTTAAAGCGAGCAGGTGCTGGCTAACTAACTTTATGAAGAGGAAAGGCTTTCTCCTCCGAAGGGGAACATGCATATGCGAAAAGTTTTGCGAAGGAGTACGATGAAAAGCTTCACAGTTTTCAGAGGTTCGTCCTAAACTTGCGGCGCAACAACGGCTACCTGCTTGGGCAATTCGGGAATGCCGATCAGACGCCTCTTTACTTCGACATGCCTGGCACCACAACCGTCGAGAAGAAGGGGGCGAAGCAAGTTCGCGTGCTGACATCGGTCCACGGTAAAACTACAGTGACGGCAATGCTCTGTTACACGTCAGATGGGCACAAGTTTCGCCCGTACCTCATATTTAAATGGAAGACGCTCCCAAAAGGAGTCGTTTTTTCGAGTGGTGTGATCGTGCGGGCCAGCGAGAAAAATGGGTGCGCGTTGCAATCGATGTCTTACGTTTTTTTTTTTTTCGCGGTGGAAATCGGGTGCGCGTTACAATCGAGGGCGCGGTAGAATCGAGTAAATACGGTAGTTATTCTGACACCCACACCTGAGATGATTAAGCTGCAACACATGGACAATTAAGTTGCTATGCTGCTGATACATGTTAAAAAAGAGGACATGTTAACACAGACACACAGGAAAACAAAAACTTGACCATACATACCCACAAAACAGGCAATGCCTATCAATATGGCCCACGTGAATGGTCTACATGAGAGACAACTATTCAGCCATTTAATTTCTCATTCATGCGAGTTAATCGACGGTTTCACGCATGCACCCCAACTAATATCGATATGCCATATTTATTCATTCCTGTGCCAGTGTAAAATTGAGCGTTGATGGAATTTTAATGTGCATTTACACACTCAACAATCTAAAGGCAGATTAAATGGTGATCCACAAGAGTGGAAGTTAATTGGAAGTCAGCGCACTTCCTGTCTACCCTGTTTTTTTTTTTCCTATGTTCGCACACTGAAAAAACTTGCAAATATAAATGGTGATCGTCCCGCTTGCTGTCTCTTATGTTATATTAAACTGTTGGCTAACACAGCACCCTGTCCTCTTATTATACACTGGAGATTATGTTTGCAAATTAAAGGTACCGTGTAAACCGGAATATAAGTCGAGATTTTTTCAATAAAATAATAAGCTAAAGTCGCCCCTCGTCTTATATAGCGGTGTCTAGTCGAAAGTGCGACGCTGTCTGGCAACATATGGCTTGCATGGGCTTGTGAAGCCAGACACGGCCATATCCGCATCCAAATCCAATGGCAGTTTGTTTTCTTTGTGTTCGTGATTTGCTTCCGATCTGTTCCGAGTTTTCGCTACGCTTGACATTGCGCTGCATTTTTAGTGGCCTTTTTTTTTTTCGTTCACTGAATATGTCTAGCGGCGCGAGGAGGCAGTACTCAGCTGCGTTTAAACTAGATGTGGTTAAGTTCGCAGAAGCGAACGGGAATATGGCTGCTCAGCGCCGCTTTGGTGTATCAGAAAAAAGTGTGAGCTATTGGAGGGCGCAGAAAGGGAAGCTGCAGGTGTGCAATCCTCGAAAAATGTCGTTTCGTGGACGAAGTGCCGTTCATCCGCAGCTGGAGGATAAGCTAGCAGACTTTGTGCGGGAAGTTTGTGCGCGCTCGCTGCCAGTGACCGTGGATACCATTAGCAAGAAAGCGGTGGAACTCGCTCGGGAAGCTGGGCTCACGAGAGAAAAGTTTCGTGCACCGAACTGTTGGGTGCGTCGATTTATGCGACGCAAAGGATTTTCTCTCCGGCGGCGCACATCCATCTGTCAAAAGTTGCCAGAGGAGTTCGAGGACAAGCTCATAAACTTTCAGCGCTTCGTAAACGAGCTTCGGGAGCAGAACGACTACATGATGGGGCAGATTGGCAACGTTGATGAGACCCCCGTGTGGTTTGACATGCCTTCGTCGACTTTGATTGCGCAGCGCGGCGCCAAGAATGTGAAGCTGCTGTCCGCTGGGAACGAGCACTCGCGCTTCACCGTCATGCTGGCATGCACGGCAGATGGTAGAAAGCTTCTGCCCTTCGTCATTTTCAAACGCAAGACAATGCCGAAGGAAGAGTTCCCGCCCGGTGTTGTCGTTCCGTGTCAAAAAAAAGGGATACATGGACGAGGCCATGATGCTCGAATGGATATGAGTGGTGTGGAACCGTCGGCCAGGTGCGCTGCTGCGTCTTCGCAGCATGCTAATGTTGGATGCGTTTCGTGGCCACTTGACCGACGAAGTGAAACGCGCACTCGGCGACGGGAAAACGGACCTCGTCTTGATACCAGGTGGTATGACGTCCACCCTCCAGCCGCTCGACGTTGTACTAAACAAGCCGTTCAAGGACCGAGTGCGGCTGAAATACCAAGAGTGGATGTCCGGCGACAACCCCAAGACACCGACGGGCTGCCTACAGAGGCCTCCGCTTGCGACTGTTTGTGGCTGGGTGCTTTCCGCCTGGCGCTCCTTGCCGGATTCCATGGTGGAAAATTCTTTCAAGAAATGTTCCATCAGCAACTCGCTGGATGGCACTGAAGACGACGCACTGTGGGAGGCGGCCAGCGACAAACTCTCGTCTTCAGAAGACAGTGATTGATTGATTGATTTGTGGGGTTTAACGTCCCAAAACCACCATTTAATTATGAGAGACGCCGCAGTGGAGGGCTCCAGAAATTTTGACCACCTGGGGTTCTTTAACGTGCACCCAAATCTGAGTACACGGGCTTACAACATTTTCGCCTCCATCGGAAATGCAGCCGCCGCAGCCGGGAATCGAACCCGCGACCTGCGGGTCAGCAGCCGAGTACCTTAGCCACTAGACCACCACGGCGGGGCCAGAAGACAGTGGTGCTTCGTCGGACGAATAGGAGCAGTTGCGATGGTGGTAGAGGGGAGCTCTGTCGATTGGGATGCGGTGCTGCACCCCATTCGCAAATAAATGTGGTTCGGCAGTTTTGGGTTGTTTTCCTTTTTTTTTTCGGTAACCTGACTTTGGTGGGTCGACCTATCGTAATTACTTGAATCTAACGCGCACCTTTTTTCCTGTTAAGCGAGTTCATAAATCGCATGCGCGTTAGAATCGAGTATGAAAAAAAAATAAATACGGTCAATCTATTGCCATCGGCATTTCCAAAATGGCCGTCCCCTACGTGCGTCGGCATGGAGCGTCGGCCATTTCTGCCTATGTGTTTCCCATGTGCGGCACTTCGTACGTGTGCTGAGGAGTTCGTCATCTTGTAGTGCATTAGCATCGACGGCGTGAAAGGGTCGACTCCAAAAACTCGAGTGCACCACGATGCCGCTTTTAAAAGAAAAGTCATCGCGTGTGCAGAAACGAACGGAAATCGGGGCGCATCGCGGTCGTTCGGAGTTCCCGAAACGTGCGTGCGGGACCGGCGAAAACAAAAGCAGAAGATTGTCGACAGCAAAGCTTCATGCAAAGGCTTCAGTGGACCACAGCAGGGTCGGTTTCCGCAAATTAAAGAGCTGCTCGGCGAGTATGTGATTGAGCAGTAGTGAGCGGCACAGCGGCCCGTGACGACAGAACTGCTCCAAATGCAGTCTATGCAATCAGCCTTACAAAAAAGGCTAATGCGGAGCCAGTTTAAAGCGGGCAGGTGCTGGCTAACTAACTTTATGAAGAGGAAAGGTTTTTACCTCCGAAGGGGAACGGGCATATGCGAAATGTTTTGCGGAGGAGTACGACAAAAAGCTTCACAGTTTTCAGAGGTTCGTCCTAAATTTGCAGCACAACAACGGCTACCTGCTTGGGCAAATCGGGAATGCCGATCAGACACCTCTTCACTTGGGCATGCCTGGCACCAAAACCGTCGAGAAGGGGGCGAAGCAAGTTCGCATGCTGACATCGGTCCACGGTAAAACTACAGTAAGGAGTTTTAGTGCTGGGTTCGCATTCTCTTGGGGCGTTGCGGGCTTGGGAGCGCGCGGTGTTGCGTGCCCAACCCATACCCAACCGGAATGCCTTTTAGTTGGCACCACGGGGGCACGCACGCAAACGCGAGCCGCACGAAAGTCACACGCGCTCGCAGTGCCATAACGTCCGGTCGCATAAGTATATTTTATATTATTTTTACGATTTCAAGTGTTAAATTTAACGTACATAGTGAAATGATGTGAATTACTATCAAGAAATCATTTTTTATTATTCTGAGAGCTTTCAACACTAAAGAAAAACTTTTTTTTCGTATGTGCCGCAGTTGCGACTAAAGCCGGTATCGCCGGCTTTAGATGGGCACAAGCTTCGCCCGTACCTCATATTTAAATGGAAGACGCTCCCGAAAGGAGTCGTTTTTTCGAGTGGTGTGATCGTTCGGGCCAGCGATAAAAATGGGTGCGCCTTGCAATCGATGTCTTACGTTTTTGTTTTTTTTCGTTGTGGAAATCGGATGCGCGTTACAATCGAGGGCGTGGTAGAATCGAGTAAATACGGTATATTCCCACTCGACCTATAGTCCGGTTTATACGGTAGTGTACTGATATTATTTAAGAAAAAAACATACCAAGCACAGTGAGGTAGGCCTCTGCACTGGCTGAACCAGCAGAGTTAGCCCGCACACAGGTGTACTTCCCGCTGTCGGCCAGCACCACCGAAGCGATCACCAGCGTGCCACTCTCGAGGATCTGCATGCGACCCTCACTGTGCACTGGCACCACATCTGGACAGACAGATTGGAAGAGAGTTGGATTACGTCCACAAGTCATCACTGGGCCACTTGATACACTTGTTAACAGTAAAAGTCCTGTCCTCAACACATCATTCAGGTTTACGTCTACACCGAAAGTTTACACCAAAGGTCTTTTACACTCATACCCCATTATAAAAAAGTTGCATGTTACACAAAAATAAGTTTGTTACATTCAAAATTTGTTATAAAGGTATATCCTAACACTATATCTATTGCAATACTATTCTTCAGTCACTTCGTCATAACTAATATTTCATTATATCCGGGTTCGTTATATCGAAGTTTGAGTGTGAGTGAATAGCAGTTTATCCACAAAAGAAAAGAATGAATTGCTCTATTTTATGGTAGAATACCTACCACTGTACGTCCAGCTCGTATTTGGCAGGGGCGCCCCCACAACAGAGCACGAAAGCTGCGCATCCATTCCGTCCAGCACGGTCACATTCTCAGGAGCACGCAGGAAGGCCGGCGGAGAAACTACACACGATGAAAAATGTTATTACAAAAAAAATGGTAAGAATTTTTCGTAACACAAAACATAAACGTATTTCCAAAGATGTAGCTGTTTCCGATGGAGGCGGAAATGTTGTAGGCCCGTGTGCTCAGATTTGGGTGCACGTTAAGGAACCCCAGGTGGTCTAAATTTCCGGAGCCCTCCACTACGGCGTCTCTCATAATCATATAGTGGTTTTGGGACGTTAAACCCCACATATCAATCAAAGATGTAGCTGTGCGAGGTAATCTTACACTCCTGAATTGCAGTCATGACGTGTGAAATTGTGAACTGAACGAATGTGAACTGAACGAATAAAAAAAAAAAAACAATGGCACAGCGGAATCTGTGGACCGACAGCCAAGCTTCTCATCATTGCCTGTAGAAAAAAGTTTAGAATTCTAGATTGTACTGTACGCACGGATTGAAACAAGACAATTTGGGCTAAGTCAGCCACATAGGCATAATTGACTTGAAAGTAGAGATAATAGCAAATCTTTAGAGACCAAGTTTGTCACAACACGAAGTGCTTATCTCGAGCAAATACGCATACCAGTCATTATACTAAAAAATTTTGCCACATTGGAATTTGTCACTCATGAATTCAAATGAGTCATCAAGTTTTTTAGAGAAACAATTTGTATGCACTATTGCACGAGATAACCACTCAATGTCGCGACAAACCTGGTCTCAAAAGATAATTTTGGCTCTTATCTCCGATTTTATAGGAGTAGCCAAAAAACCAATTGGGAAATTCAACCCCCCCCCCCCCCCGAAAAAATTTTCTGGATACCCCTGTCTGCTTTTGAGTCAAATTTACGCTGACATGACTCAAACTGAGGACAGCGGAAAGGAAAGCACCCTGTGCCTTAGCTAGCCCTAAATTGTCGTGCTTCAGTCCATGCGTGTCATGCATGTATGAGCATGCCTTTTGTATTTTTGTCATTCGCTTGATTTCTTTTTTTTTTTTTTCACCTGCCTAGTTTGAAGCGTAGATAGGAGCAAGTGATGAAGGCGCCACTCACTCTTGACGTGGAGCCAGGTGGCGGCACGCGCCTCGCCCAACTCGTTCTCGGCCACACACTGGTAGACGCCCGCGTCCTCCATGGCCAGCGCCCGAATCTCCAGGGTGCCTCCGTCGTGCAATCGGAAGCGTCCGCTGGACATGTCCAGCGGGTGGGCATCCAGCAGCCAGTGGACCTCGGGCGGCGGGTGACCCTCGGCCGCACAGGGCAGCTGCACCTGCTGACCAAGCTCCACCGCGGTCTCCTCGTCCACCTTGCGGCTCAAGGAGGGCAGCACTGCGGCAACCAAATCACAGTCCACCTTGGAGGAGTGACGGCTCGGGCTCGTCGGTAGGTGACGACAAAAGCACAAACTCGGGGGCACCGAAGTAATGCCTAATCCTGGTGTTTCATCTTCTTTGTCTCCAGTTTATGTTACAGCTCTTGTCAGGTTCACCATTTTGAGCATACATTGCCCAAACGATACCATAACAAAGTCACGTCTGCCACGACAATACTTCGTTATAGCCGAAAATTCGTTACAACCATATATGCATAACGTATCTATGAGAAGACTATTCTTCACTTACTTCATTGTAGCCAATAATTTGTTAGATTCACGTTATTTAAATAAAGATTTGAGTATATTTGCATAAACCCAAACTAAAGAAGGGTACTACCTAGGATTGTGCAAAGAGTAAATATTAGGTTCAAAGCAAATAATTATTTGGTTGAATAATTTTTAATTGAATCCGAACAGTATACGTCACATATTACAAGAAAAAATTAGCATACTTGTCATGACCTAACTAATCTGCACAATGTTTCTTGAAAAATTGAATCAAGACATGTGCAAATGTCATTCTTGTTGGTCCAAAGAAGTGGAAGCAACTCTGAATAGTAGGAGGACTTGACTTTCAGCAGAATGCAAATGATAACCTGCAAAATATGCTACATTTTAAAATTTACCATACTAAGAGCATATGAGCTGGTATAACAAGCCTTTCTACTTAAAAAAATGACGAATCGATGTGAAAGTAACATAATCATCTAATCCTGAAATGGGGCTTTGCGGAAGTGCGGATTTCACTTGGATAGCTGTAATCAACGTATAGCACCACTCCACTCCAGTCAAACCACTTTTACAGGGGGGTGCACATCTCTATAAGAGACATGCACTGGGAAGCAACTCTTGTCCTTTATATGAGGTGTCTTTTATAAGCACGCTACCCGCGTATGCATCTTGGGACACTGGCGTCTCTTGCAGGGCTTTCAGGACTCTGATCAGAAACAAACAGCTGGCTGTTAATTTCCCCTTCTAAACATTTCTTTTCAACAAAATAAGACATGACATGCACAAGCACTGACTAGCAGCCTTAACATTTATTTGTAGTGAAAGGTTACATTATAAAGTAATCAACAAATGCAAGAGATCACGAGGTTCTGTGTTCCAATCAGAGAACAAGAGGAGACAACATATGCATTACTTGCGTAGGTCACTGCCTCTCGTTCACTTCAATAGAGTTTGTCATCCTCAAAAATTTGTCATTCTCACATACCCTCTAACCTTGTGCAAGCCATCAAACTGGAGCTTTCGTGACTGCCAGTAATACCTCCTAAAGTGACATCGTACCCTAACATATATAACACACACCTGACACTGTCACATTGGCGTGGGCGACAATGGGGGCTGCCGACTCATCAATCGAACCGTCAGACTGCCGAAGCAGGCTAGCCTGGCAGGTGTAGCGTCCCGCGTGTTGTGGCCTCAAGTGCAAAAGGGTCAGGGTGCGGTTCCAGTGGGTCAGCACGTGAGGCAGCTCGCCCAAAGGGTGGTCGTCCTTGAGCCAAACTATCTGCACCTTTTCAAGAGGGCTGTACCGAAAGAGAAACAACACAGCCGTTATCACGGGATAACCACTGCACTTCCTCTCGAGAGACCAATGCCATCCGAACCAAATTATCCTCTTACTTTTATGTATTAGCACGCGTTGACCATTGTCATGAGGTTGGTGTTTGCACATGCCACACCATTTTTACAATTCATGCATTCCCTGCACCACAGCAAGTTGGAACCACCTTCCCCGATCTGTCATCGGGATTACCAAGTTTATGGCTGGAGTAACTAATCTGTTATTGTCATAATGATATTGTTTTTGTACAATTATATTATCATCAATTTTTAGCATCCATTTGTTTTCCTGCTCTGAACAAGCCAAAATTTCAACATGCTACTACAATGATGCATTCTTTGTTATTGTTATTTCGTTCCCTTTGATTACTTGTTGTAACAGACCCTGTTATGCGTTGCTTTCCTAACTAACCGTTTTCTGTTTTTTTTATTGCGTCCAGCTTTGTTTTTGGTTTCCTTCATTGTATCTATGTAAGCCCTCAAGTATATATTTAAAAGTACGTTGTATCACACGCAAGGTTACTGCACTCGTCGCACAGTCTCAATTTCCGAAAAGAACGTGCTTTTCAGACACAGCGAAGTAACAACTCAGACACTTATTTGCATTCATCTGTAGCTGTGAGATCGTTTCGTGCGTCAATTGTGCGTGAGCAACACGGGTAACGTTTCAATCTGCTTTGAATTCTTCACGTGACTTTCCAATTTGTTCCTATCGCATTCATTGCTATGCCTTTGTGGCAAAACTATGGCTTTTTAAAAATTGTAACCCATTCCCCCCTATGATGTCCTCCGGCCCTTTGCATACTAAAATGAGTAAATAAATAAATAAATAAATAAACATGGTAATGACGATGTTCGAGTTGATGAATCTAAATTTATGCGCTTAAGGTTGCTATCAAAACCATCACCCAGTTTATTGAACTGTCGGTTATGAGAGAGCACGTGTGCCCAGCCTCCCTTTCTCTTTTACGGCAGCGTGACAGCCTAGTTGCGGGGACATGACTGTCCCTTCCAGAGTCAATAAAGCCTCTTGTGAAGGGATGGAACACCCCCGCGGCCAGCGCTTGCGATCCCCCTTTCCCGGCGCATTGAACGGGTTTCCCCTCCCTCAGCGAGAGAACACATACTCGTGAGAAAAGGGAAAACGGGACGGTGAAGAAAACGAGCATGCCGACAGCCCTCTCTGACACTGGCCTAAGAAGGAGGTCGAACCCGCAACCCCCTGTGAGCCGAGGACGACAACGACCAAGGAGTAAGTGTCTACATTTGTTTTCTGTAGTATTGCCTCGCAACATTTACGCGTTATTGCTAACGTATAGCCATAAAGTGTGTTGTAGACCTAGCCTGTTGCCTTATTCACCTGAACTCATGTAGCTGCAATGAGACAAGCTACGGATAGGGGACGTTAATCATGCACGGTATGACTGTGTGCCGCTGCAACATTAGCTATAGGCTTCTGCGTCAGCCGTAAATAGGACGCACCCCTACACAGTCGCATTCAATCCTACTTGAGACGATAATCAATCATGATTGCGATAACTGAAGTGGTAATGATGCTAAATGATGATGATACTTGAAATAAAACTAGATTTTTTTTTAGTCTATTCTCACCTACACTCGTGATTACAGCTATGCTGTCGTAACGGTTTGCAGGGCACCGAAGTTTTTAGGGGCGAAGCTCCTTAAGCGTCTAGGCTAGTCCCTCGTAGCCAACCCTAGCACTTGGAGTGCTCACTAGATGGCGCTGTGGCACTCTCTCCACTTCAATGCATAGGAGACGTGTGCTTTAGTGTGATAGGAGACGGATGGGCGGACAGACAGATGGAGCAAGCTCCTTCATTATCATTTATCTCATGATTATGGCGTAACTTTTTTCCTCTTCTTTAATGTCCCTTTAATATACTTCCCCCTGCTTACCAATGCTATACAGTGCAGCCCATTATACGTCCTTACCTTCCAGCTGGAATGCAGTCAAGGTTGCTGTCGTATCCAGTTCCTAGGTTGTTGAACTGTCGGTCAGCTGGTGGCACAACAATAGTAAATTCTGCCTTGTACTCTCCACCTAGAAACAAAACAATAGAAACAAAGACAGTTGGCTCACCATCTCACTAGGTCACTAGCAAATATCTCATCGCTTTCAATAGTGGGATGAATGCTATGGCATTTTCATTCGCTTAGAGACAAATTTATCCCTTGCTAAACTTCAAAGCGTTTGAAACAAATCGATAAACATATTTCAACGTAAGTAGCCCATACAAAAAGGTAATTACGCAGCGGCTCGGGGACCTTCAGCTGCGAAACCACCAATTCAGAAGAAATTCACATTGCGCCAATGTCACACTTCGAGGTTTAAGTGGGCATATTACTTGCATAAGATCGATCTCTTTTAAAGCTTTAAATCATGTCACATGAGCTTTGATTGATGAAGGAAAATTTGAAAATATGACATTTTATTACTTTAACTTGCACCCCACTGCTATTCAGATCTTGTAATCATTCGAATTCCCTTCAACTTAATTTCAAAAAAAAAAAAGGAAAAATTGCAGAAGCCTAGTTCTAATGCTTAAGCCTATTGTACAGGTAAGTTGGCTCATGATAGAATTATTCATTTTTGTTTATAAATTGTTAACCATTAAGTAAGCCAAAAAAAGGTAAAAAAAAATGGGTTAACAAAATTTCTTCACGTTACCGCAGGGTATGACATACACCACAAAGCAATACAAATGGTGAACGAGCTAAGGCGAGTTGAAAAACAGAAGTTTTTTTTCAAAATTACATATTTTCTTGTTTTATTTGCTTTTATAAGTTTCGTTTCTCTACCTTCACAACAAAAAAACTGAAGATTGTAATTCAACTCAAAGCACGTTAAAACTGCTTTTAACACGAGGTGGCTACCAAAATCAAAAAGAGCTCATTGTCTAATTTCCTGAAAATTGTCACCTGGCTGTTTGCCATTGCAGTTTGCATGTGAAGTTCGCTAAGGCTACATGCTCAAAATAACAATGATTGCCAAGCTGTCATGATGGAAGAAATCATTTTAAAAACATGCCTTTACTGCACAGATGCATTTTGACCTTTGAAATTTGTTTCTCTTAAGATACATTTTTGGGCAATATCTTGCGATGAGACATCATGTCCTTGGCACTTGATAGCCAGGTCAGGATAAAATTTTGCACAGATATTGCTTAACATGTGAATGGTGCAAGTGTCTCTTTTAAAACTTGATATTGCCTGTATTATCATTACGAAGCTAAAGCAAGCAATTAGTTAGGGCTGAGGATTCTGTGAATTCTAACACTATAATTTTTCTTTTCAATTTAAATCTCCTATATGCACTTCCTGACAGCTATTTGCATTCTACAGTTAATGAGGAGCCATATGGGCCATTGATGGCTGAGAACTATCAGAGTTTAACGGCATAAAACGTTTGTCCGAAACAAACTATATTTTACACTGTCGTGGCACAAAATGAAAAATGAGCAACTTACTGCAGAACTAAGTAAGTATTTAGAGTCAGCATAAAAGCCTACATATACAGCAGAAAATTTCACTGCTCTAGCCTACAAATTGACAAAACTTTTTCTAATCGCACCTCGCCTTAAAGTTTCAGAAGGCACAGGTCAAGATGTTCCTATGACTCACCACTGCTGTCAACACTGAGCTCTACCGGTGGGCCAAAAACGGTGTCGCCAGTGTGCGGGTTCGTCAATTCAACTTGGTACCGGCCTTCAAGCTGCGCACTTGCATCCAGGATCACCAGGCGGTTGTCCTAGTAAGGATAAAAGCAGCAGATTAATTATTAAGCTTAATTATTATAATAGTAGCTTCACTACACGGTATGAACATGCAAATTAGACTCATCAGGTGGACATGCAATTCACTGAATGCCTTCTAAGCGGAGAACCAGCTTGAAAGCTTTTCTTAAAAGTTAATAAATTTGGATGAAGCTCGCTGAGTTTATGTATTAGTGTGTTGATTTGAAGAACACAATTGTGATCATAGTACATAATGTACTTTAAAAAATTGAAACACTTCATGTCGTTTTGGGAAGCAAGATCTTTTTCTGAACTGTCGAAGTTACAACGTAATCAGCATATCAAAATAATCTCAAATAACAACTGTACGCAGTGAAACCAAAACGGATGTTCTAAACTTACTTGAACAAAAGTTCTGAAAGGTTCAGTCTTTGTGAGTGAAATCCCAGTATGACACTGACACACTCACAAATGTTCAACGTAGTACTTTTGCTCAAATGGATTTCGAGTATAGACCATTCATACTAGTATGTGTTGCATAAAGTTCTTATTCCAGATTATTGTGATACGCTAATCTACTCTGCAACTCTCAGTTTAGCAAAGGTCTTGCTCCCAAAAAGGAACATGAGATGTTTGATAATTTAGAAGCATGCATAAGAAAAATAATTGTATATGTGAGACCATAGACTCCCCAAGTCTCATTGAAATCAACCTAGTTAGACAAATAACCTTATTGACGTCCTAAAAAATCTGCCCCATTTCCAAAAGGAATGATTGCGAGCAACTTATAAAAGAATATTTCAAAATCAAGACCTGCATGATTTCTGTCTGAGCTATTTTAAACCAAATTTTACAAGACTCCACACCTGTGTAGTTGCAAAGTTTCGGCTGTCCAGGGATGTCCCATCGAGTCGCGACCATATGGCAGTGGCTTGTGGAACGCTGTCCACCACGGGCGGCTCTAGGATCACGTGTCCACCCTTGCGCACAGACACGTGCACCGTCTCGGAAACCTCTTCCAATGGCGTCAAGTCTGCACAATGACCCAACAGGTACATGATGAGAACAGTGTTAGCATGTGCTTAACATGGAATCTTTTTTCAAAGTAGTATGCACTATTTATTATTAGTACTGAGATGATAGTCTATACTTACAAAAGCAGACCATGTATATGAACAAGGTACAGTACTCACAGATTCAATTGAAACACCAAATTTTGCAGTACGCCAACTGGTATGTGCTATTACTTGAGATAATCACGTAATGTCGCTGAACTAAAGAGAATATTGGCACTGATATACGCGTTTGGGTTGCAATTACATCGGTATGACCCTAACTGAAAGCAGTGGAAATGAAATTATGTGCGTTACTCAGGTCTAAATTGTCTTGTTTCAATCAGCGAGTACTGTACATCCAAGCACCACTAAGTGCAACCCTGTAGAAACTTGTTCTAGTACACGTGAAGAGAAAAACAGTTTGATGGGCCAAGAGGTTTAAAAGCAGTATAGCTAATAGCATTATCTAGTGTTTTAATTTGCCAATTAAGAATAAGACACTGGCTATTTATATGTTTATTTATATAGTGCACAAGTTCCAAGAGGAGCACTATTCTGCGAGGATTGTAGTACTGATTAAAACAATTATGGAGCAGTAAACATGTTACACAGTGACATAATTATCAACAGAATGACAACAAAATAATTGGAAAAAAGGAATATAAAATAAGTAAAGAAACAAAGGTGAACTAACAGATGGGTACTCTTCAGTGTACAGTAAAACAAATAACTTTGCCGGAATGCTTACATCACCATACATAAAAAATACAGATGAGAACTAGAGAACTAAAACAAGTGGTAAGTAAACTAAATATTGCAATGTTCTTTTGTCTTACGATTACTGGATGGTTATTGTCAGTTATGTTATCAAGAAGACCCTTCTAAAGCACAAGTGGGGCGGGACCACGGGAGGTGACCTCTTGGCAGTGCTTTGCACCCGTTTTGAATTGGGTTCGGTACTGGTCATACTGACCGATATTACACATATTGATTTGTCCCTCTGTTGCATTACTAGTATGAATCATCACTATGGGATCCAGAACTACGCGCTGACGCAAAAAACACGACATGTGTCAAGTTGATGTCACTGCTCCTTCAAGCTGCTTCACATCTAAAAGCAGAGATGCTGAATACGAAAGCGTGACCGAAGATGCACGGAAACTGAGATGATCATGCAGGTTCCTGATGAGCCCATTCAAAATGCCTTCTCCATTTGGACATGCAACTTTATTTTGCTGCTTCCATGTACTGTTTGCAACGAAGGAACCACCAACACTGAGCTTACAGTGAATGAAACATTCACATTACCTAAAGTTCCTTGATACCACTTCTGGGTGAAATATTTTTTGCTACACACAACTACTTCGGTGATAACAATGCAGCGTTCTACAAGACGCTGGACCTGGGGCGTATTGATACAAATTTCAAAATATTTTTTTTGTATTTCCTTACGAATGCTTACTGCGGTCAGATGTGTGTTGCATGTAATTCACATAGGTTGTTGAATTCGTTTTATGAAAAAACGTGGCAAGAGTAACAGTAAAACATTGAGATAATTATTTTGTAATTACAAGTACTTGCTATACAACCCAAAATAATTTATTCTGGCACGTCGCACTTCATATTTGGTTTCTAGAGCTTTGGCATCAAACATGGGTTAATTTTACCCATCTATAGTTAGTTAATAATAATGGGTGCTTCAAAAAGTTGAGGGGGTACGACACATTAAAATCAACTTATGAAGCCAAGTTTCCTCAGTTACCCTAATCTCCTGTGTGCTGAGATCGCTCTGAGCATATTTATTTATTTATTTATTTATTTATACAAATACCCTAAGGGCCCAAAGAGGGCATTACATAGGGGGGGATGCAAGTGAGTTTACAAAAACGAGGTGTGTACATATAATGGTAAAAAATGCACACAAAACCATGAAATACTTTAGGTGACATTATAAAAATAGAGCACAATGCGAAGCGGTAACGAGAAAGTTTGGGACAAAAATACACAAGGCAAATACAACAGTAGTGACAAGTTTGCGTTTAGGCAATTTTAATGTGGGCGATGTTTTTGTAGGCTAAGGAGGGTTTCCATCGAAAAACACTGTTAGGGCAACTTGAAATAGAGTTGGATCTGTAAGCGACACTAGAGATGAGGGCAAGGAATTCCATTCTGTAATTGATAACACTAGCGGCGAATTTTGATACAAGTTCGTTCGCGCAAATATTGGTTTTATTTTATGAACATGGTCTCGCCGAGTAGATACATTGGGAGCAGGCAGAAGGTTAGCTCGAGCAAATGTGGAGTTTCCATGATGAAGATTATGAAAAAACACCAGACGTGCAAATTTTCTGCGTGAGCCAAGACTGACAAGATTTAGCCTTTTCTTCAAGTCAGATACACTTACGTAATGAGAATATGAAGACATGATAAATCGGGCTGCTTTATTTTGAACTGATTCGAGTAGATTGGCCAAGTAAGCGTGATGTGGGTGCCAAATTATAGAGGCATATTCCAAAGAAGGCCTTATGAGTGAGATATACGCACGAAGCCTCGTATCAGTGTTTGCGACATGTAGGCGTCGTTTAAGGTATCCTAGTTTTTTGCATGCTTTGGAGGTGACGTGTTCGATGTGCGCATTCCAGTTTAAGTTTGACGTAAAAAGTACACCAAGGTATTTAATCGAGGATACTGAGCCAATGTTAGCACCACGTATTTTATATTGATTAGCGTTCTGGCGAATAGTTGAAGCGAATTGCACGTGTTTAGTCTTTGAAATATTGATTTCCATTTGCCATATGTTGCACCATTCTGTTAGCCTATTTAGGTCTAATTGTAGAGAAATGACGTCACTGTTGCTGGTTATGGGTTTGTAAATGACGCAATCGTCTGCGAAAAGGCGTATTTGAGATGCGAGATTAACGGCTATGTCATTTATGTATATCAAAAATAGTAATGGGCCAAGGACGGAGCCTTGGGGAACTCCCGAGATGACGTCAGCACGGGTAGAAAAGCAATCTTGCAAACTGATTACCTGAAATCTATTACTAAGGAATTCTTCAATCCATCGCGTACAGTTGTAATCAAGTTGTAAATTTCTGATTTTAAGTTTGAGGCGATTGTGAGGTACGCGATCAAATGCTTTAGAAAAGTCAATGAAGATGGCGTCTATGTAAAGTTGATTGTGTATTGAAGTGTGAATATCTGTGACGAGTTCGAACAGTTGAGTTTGACATGAGCGATGTTGACGGAATCCATGTTGGTTGTCAAGAAGCAAGTTGTTTTGGTTGAGGTAAGTTATAATGTGGGTATACAAGACATGCTCAAGCAGTTTGCAGGAGATGCATGTTAGAGAAATTGGTCTGTAGTTGGTGGGATCTGTGGAGTCACCTGATTTAAAAACTGGAATCACTAAGGCAGATTTCCAATCTTCTGGTACGCATCCTGTATCCAGCGATTGTTGAAATATTAAAGATAGCAATAAAGACGAGTAATGGGACGTAAATTTTAGAAGTTTGGCGCTTATACCATCCGGACCGGGGCTGGTTTTATTAGGGAGCCTGTCAATGGCACGAGATATGCCATTTTGTGATATTACGATGGGCAAGAAAGGGTACTGGATGAGCGGTTGATGAGATATATGAGCATCATGAAGTGCGTGTTCCCTAGTAAAAACGTCGGAAAAACATTTACGAAACTTGTTTGCGCTATCTATAATGCTCAAAGTCACGCCATTTTCAGTAAGTAAGGGAGCTGCATGATTATGTTTGGGGTTTACAACTTGCCAAAACTTTTTTGGGTCAGTTTTCAGCATATTTGGAAGGATAGAGTTGAAGAATTCGTTTTTGGCATTAGCAATAGCTGTTTCTGTAAGACGTGATATGTTCTTGTAGTTTTCCCAGTCTGTTTGAGTCTTTGTCCGAGAAAACTTTCTGAAAGCTCTTTTTTTCTTGTTTATGCATTTTTTTACATCGTGGTTAAACCAGGGGTCGTTCTGCCTTGAGGTGATGGTTATCTTAGGTATACAGTTAGCTTCAACTTCCTTCAGTCTGTCTCGAAACAAACACCAATTGTCATTTGCAGATCTATTTTGAAATTCATTTGAAAAGTCTGCGGCAAATGGTGCTAAAATGGCAATCATTTTTTCAGTATTAGCGCGAGCGTAACTGAGAATACACTTCTTCATTTTCTTTTGTACGGTGGATTTCAGTGCAAACGAGCAGTGCACGACATTATGGTCACTTATTGGATCAAGCACTCGGACTTCACTGAATTCTGGATGATTTGTCAAGATTAAGTCTAAGATATGATTGCCTCGTGTTGGTTTTTGTACAACTTGAGATAAATGATGAAAATGCAGAGTATGCAAGAAATTAACACATTCAGATCTATTGCTGTTTTCTTTCAGAGAAAAGTTTGACCAGTCGATATAAGGGTAGTTAAAGTCTCCCCCTACTATCAAAATGCATTTCGGATATTGAGAAAAAATATGTTCAATGGCGGTATTAAATAAGTGTACAAAGTCTGACCGATTGTCAGGCGGGCGATAGCATGCAACAATCACACACTGCGCATGACCAATACGCGCGGTAATCGCAACTAGTTCTAGGGGAGTATCGACAATCAAAAGTGATGGATTATAATCTCCTCTGATAGCAATGATGACTCCGCCTCCTCGAGAATTTTCCCTGTCTTTGCGAAATATCTTAAAAGACGGGTACAGAGCTAGTTCACTGTCCGCGACGTCGCTGGATAGCCAGGTTTCAGTACCGATTATAACATCAGCAGAGCAAGTATGCATCAGTGCCTTTAAACTGTCTAGTTTGTGATACAGGCTGCGGAAGTTGGCCAAAAGTAACGAGACAGTATTTGAAGATACAGCTTTGGATTTTTCTGCAAGTTTTTGTCAAGTACGCGATGACTGGTTGCGTGTAGGAACTTCTACGATGTTATCTTTGACAGGATCATATCGGTAGATGGAGCCTTTCAAGTGCAGAGAGTTATAACGTATAGAAAATGGTTCTGTTCCTTCACGATTACTCCTGGCATATTCACGCAATTTTCTGCGAGCCAACTGTACTTTGGGTGAAAAATCTTCTTCTATCCATACCTTCGGGAAATCGAGGTTTTTCAGTTTGGGGGCGTTCCGTAAAACTTCTGTTTTGGTTTTGAAATTGAGGAACTTAATGATGATAGGCCTATGAAAGCCAGGACGGCGCTGACCAATACGATGAGCGCGTTCGATGTCGCCAACGTTAATCTTCAAGTGGGTAGAACAGAAATCTTTCACGATGGCTTCGGATTCGGCATATCCCTCCTGACCATTTTCAGGTATGCCTTTAATTATTAGGTTGTTACGCCTCATTCTGTTACTGATATCGTCTACGACATCAATGAGCTCATCATTAGTTTTTCTTATGTTAGCCTTAACTTCATGAACGGATGTCCTGACTGCGTCAAAGTGATCCTGTATTTCTTGTACACTACTAATTTTGCTTTCAATAGCGGTGATCCGGGTGTTTAGATTAGCAACTTGCTCTTTCACATCGTTTATGTCTGTCACGACTTCTTCACGAAACTCCCTAAGGAAGACTAGGACGTCGTCAATCTTGGGACCTGGATTGGTTTCAACGTCTCCCGCTTGGAGCAGTAGCAAGGCGAAGCATACTGATAGTAATCCTAGCGAAGGTCTAGGGCAAAGAGCGAGGATGAAGTGCGAACTGTCACTGAAGGGAACGACACTGCTGTACCGGGGCTTATGGCGCACAGAGAACAGACCAATGCGTGACCGGTGAGTGCACAGATCAACACCCATTTGAACAACAATCAAAGTACAGGAAGGGGGATAAGCAGCCACAAACAATTGCACTTAGCTAAGTCACAATAACAAGCACAAAATTCCTACCTATGATAGAAAAGTGCACAACTTAGCACATGCTGCGTGTGGCCGCAAATCCCGATGAATTCCTGTTGAGGCGATGCTTTTATAGGCGTAGGTGGCACTGTTTCTGATGGCGCAGGCGCAGGCTCCGTGAGGTTATCTCCGCAGTCAGCAGGTTCTTACGTCATGCAGATGCGCGGAAGAAGTTGATGACGGACGGCCAGGCAGCGTACAGCGGCAAGCACGAGTCAACCTATGATAGAAAAGTGCACAACTTAGCACATGCTGCGTGTGGCCGCAAATCCCGATGAATTCCTGTTGAGGCGATGCTTTTATAGGCGTAGGTGGCACTGTTTCTGATGGCGCAGGCGCAGGCTCCGTGAGGTTATCTCCGCAGTCAGCAGGTTCTTACGTCATGCAGATGCGCGGAAGAAGTTGATGACGGACGGCCAGGCAGCGTACAGCGGCAAGCACGAGTCAACCTATGATAGAAAAGTGCACAACTTAGCACATGCTGCGTGTGGCCGCAAATCCCGATGAATTCCTGTTGAGGCGATGCTTTTATAGGCGTAGGTGGCACTGTTTCTGATGGCGCAGGCGCAGGCTCCGTGAGGTTATCTCCGCAGTCAGCAGGTTCTTACGTCATGCAGATGCGCGGAAGAAGTTGATGACGGACGGCCAGGCAGCGTACAGCGGCAAGCACGAGTCAACCTATGATAGAAAAGTGCACAACTTAGCACATGCTGCGTGTGGCCGCAAATCCCGATGAATTCCTGTTGAGGCGATGCTTTTATAGGCGTAGGTGGCACTGTTTCTGATGGCGCAGGCGCAGGCTCCGTGAGGTTATCTCCGCAGTCAGCAGGTTCTTACGTCATGCAGATGCGCGGAAGAAGTTGATGACGGACGGCCAGGCAGCGTACAGCGGCAAGCACGAGTCAACCTATGATAGAAAAGTGCACAACTTAGCACATGCTGCGTGTGGCCGCAGCATGTGCCTCTGTAGGCAGGTTAGTAAATGCTGATAAGATATTTTATTTTGATACTGAAGTCAATTCTCACATGAGTTGCCCACCGACATTGACACTAGTGTGACACATCACTAATGCATGGTGGCTTTATACGCAAGTACCATTAGTTGTGATGACGTCGGGTATCAAAACAAGACAATATGGGCACTACCATGTTACTTAAGTAGCCGTGGAGAGGCCAGGACGAATTACCAACTAGCCCAACACGCTTTAATATGCGCACACGAGACCTAGTGCACAGCACTCACGTGCAACTTGCAGCTTTGCCTTGGCGCTGAGCACTGCTCCAGCCGCGTTCTTGGCCAAGCACTGGTAGGCACCCGCCTGGGCGAGGCCGATGTTGCTGAGCACGTGCACCAGTCGCAGAGAGGTCCAGTTGGTCAGCGGCTGGCCGTCCTTGAGCAGCCGCAGCCGAGGTGGGGGTGCCCCGACCGCCTCGCACCGCAGCGCTCGCCTCTCACCCAGCCCCACGTACCCGCCCGGTAGCGGGTTCGGGAAGCGTGGGGACAACAGCTGCTGGTGGTCTGCAAACACGCAGGAGAGAAGAAAAAAAGCAATGTTTATTGTGGCAGGAAAGCTGAGGTCGGCCTGAATCCATTTTCTGACCCGCTACTTAGCGTGAGGAAAAGGGAGGGAGTGGAAAAGAAAGGAGAGAGAGAAAGCATTGTTGATGATGAGGAAGGTGGCGATGAAACAAGACCTTGGATCAATTTATAGTCTCTTGTCGAGTGCAAACACGCAGAAGTAAATAAGGAAACATATTCACTATATCCTAAATCTTAATTTTTTGCACCTGCTTTTACGTTGAAGGGATACCGAACTACCCTTTTGAAAAACTTTTTTTTTTTTCAAGTCTTCCGACATTTCTTGGAGTCAACCATGGTGAATATGGCGTTTCAGTGCTCAGCAAGATGTCAGATGTTCAAAAGACCCTTTTCACAACTGTAAAGCTAGCTTTCTTGCGATGCAGTTAGCCCACCTGATGGCGGCTAGTCACTTCTCCGTGTTCAAGCACAGTTTGCTTGCGCTATTGACGTGGAAAATGTCGACTCAGCTAACTTGACATAAACATGAATGACAAGACCCAGCACTAGAAACTAGCACCTCCACTTCGCTCATGCACGACAGGTAATGCCACTAGGTGGGCCAATGTGCCATGCAGGGAAGTGCCCTTGTGGATTTCAAAAGAGATCTATCCCAAGTTATGACAGCTTCATTTATTAAGTAGTCAAATGCTAAAAAAATAATAAAAACATTTGGCGCATCGCTCCGTCATAGGAATGAGCACAGCACGAAAGTGAACCGTGTCTTCGCAGGAGTAGTTAAAAGTTAAAGTTTATTTTACATTTATGTTTAAGAGCTTGTGTAATATATGTGTGTTTGCAGTTACAGTAATTTGATGTAGATGCCACATTTTCATTCCAACAATTAATGCCCTTCATTTAAACCTTTTCATAGCTGAAGTAGTTGACATACACTTGGACACAGCATATTCTGAACACTGCACAAAGATGGCATCAACAAGCCCATAAGTAACCCTGGCACTCGACATGCACCAATTCAAAGTGTCATCATTTGACTACAGAAGTGCCAAAGTGCGCACTCCTCAGCACTAGACTAACCTATACTGGCACTCAAGCAGTCACCCCACAGCGCTTCGAGAACACAGGAGGCAGAGTTTGTAGCTTTAGCCGTGAACATAAAAATTTTTTTTACTTCTCGCTGGTGCGTCTTTCGAAAGCTGCGCCAAAGAACTCAAAGGAATGGCCAACAGTACCACATGTTGCTAACACGAGACATTCACAATCGTAATCTGTCTGCCCATGCTCTAGCACTACGAGGCAGACCAATTATGCAATCGGATGGTAGCAGAACGAAACAGTGTTAAACAGTACTCCCAATCAAGCTCCACAAAGAGGGCTCCATCAGCACCTAATAAGATTTCCGCACTCTCAAGCCGTTATGATAAATCTTAACAGCCCTGACTGCTGTCCTGTTCGGAGCATGTAATCATTTTGCTTGTGCTCATCTCTGTTCCGTTCGCCTTTTCCTTCTACTCGCGCATCCACTTCTCCCGTGCAACCTTTCCTTAACCATCCTGGCTTTCCCCAGATTCTCTATAGAAGTGCAGCAATCATTACAGTTACTGCATATGCTACCGATACGTAATAAAGTTGTGCTCCTGCTTGCGCCCCCATTCGCCAAGCGCACTTAGTGCACAAAGAGTATCTTTTCGAGGGACAGCCAATATCACAGCTTTGCATGCGCTGGCGACTGCAGTGCCACACCCGCTGGTTTACTGCCGTGCCACCACTGCCCCAAGCAATCCAGCAGAAAAATGAATGTTTTTTGGGGCGTTCTGTATAGTCTATTCTGGCTGTAAGCCATTTTCGTTGTGCCTTTGAAGCACAAGAGAAATCTCATGGTAATATTTTTGCAACAAGAGTAGGCAATAACGAGCAGGTTATGCATGGCTCCCAGTAAACTTATAACGGCTGGCTAGCCACTGACAAAAACTTGACAGGACCAAAAAGATAAAAATGTGCGCAAGTGAATGTTCAAATATTCACCTCACTGCTCTATCAAACGAACATAACACAGTACAAGCAAAGTGCAACACATAAATTGTGTCACGTAATATTTATCTTTCTTATGACACATCTATCTAGATCTGCTTAAAACTTTGGTTTGCATTACTTGTAACTCACATAGTAATATAATTTTAACAATTGTTTTATCACTACTGATCATTTTCTCATTCTACCTACTTTGACTTTCAAAGCACTACATTAAAAACTACGTAAAAAGAGTTATTTACTGCTCATAATTAACGATTGATATGTGGGGTTTAACATCCCAAAACTGATCATAATTATCAACCATCATGTCTTTGGTAGTTTTCCTATTTACTATCTAAAACAATTAAAACGAAATATTGCTTCTCATAGTGACTTCCATCGAACAAGTTATAGCACCAGTTTCATCTAAATCAATAGTATGTTCGCATTTTCCTTTCCTTTTTTTTTCCCGTCGTAGTGAAAGTCTTTGCACCAGCGTTAGGAATGAGCAAAAAGCATATGGAGCCACTGAGCCAAGCTGGTTCTTACATTTGACGGGTGTGGCTTTCCTGATTAATGTGGAGACTTCAGCGGGCAAGATGGTGAACCTACGCGCAACTCTGCTCCCAAAGGAAGCAAATACATTAACTTCAGCGATGATCACTTGACCATGCCACCTAGGTAAATTAACAAAAACTTCCCAGAGGCAACCTATTTGATTTTTGGGCAATTTTACAGCTTTTCGAAAACTCCGATGATAAACCACCCCTGACAGTGGTCCCGTCCCTTTCAGTGATATCCTTCATCGCACAGCATGGTATATCAACTGCCCCCGATAAATAAGAATACCAGATAGCTTCATGAATGGCTTGCTTCGACATTATCCCATTCTACTATACTACCAATCATATCTAACAGCATGCGTAAGGAGACTGTCGACCTTTTGTTCAACAGTAATAGTGGCTGTTCGACAGATTTGATGACAAATGAATTCAGCATTTATAAACACGTGTTCATTCTCTGGCTGCTATACATTTCTCAACTTTTTTTACAGCAAATCAAAAGACCACCACCTTAATTATTAACGTTTTCTCTCAACTTTAGGTGGCCTATTTCCGGTGATTTTTATGGTTATATTGTCATGGTGGTCATCCTCTGGTACTAACACGTCTAAATGCTGTGTGAACAAGAAATGTTTATATCTTAATGTTTGTATGCAGATGACCCTGAAACAATACATAAGATTGATAAAAAATGGTCAGCGTTTAAAAACTGATCTACGTGTATGCAATAATGAGAAACATCAACATAACCGTAGCTGCCATGCCTTGGTAATTGTACAAGAAGCTGTGCCTCGGATGTGATGTGGGAATTATCAGGCTTGGTGCAACTGCAACCATTCCAATCCTCTTTTTAGGCATGTTTGCCACTTCCAAATGCTGCCAGCTATTTTCCAGTACACCTTATAACCATGCGCTTCCTTCTGCACATCTGTTATACATGTTTTCATACCTTACTCAAGCTTTTTGCTTCAGAATCTTTCATATTTACTGTCAAAACTAAAATACTACCACCGTCATATTCTATTCTCGCCAACATAACGCACCTAACACAACATGGTTAAGACAAAAGTGACAACTACTCTTGGAAAAAACAACATTTACCTTGCAACATTTTTTTCGTGCATGAGAGCTGCACAAACCTGCCTCTCACTTTTGTTGCCTCCACAGTTTTTTACATTCCAGTCTGTCTAGTTAAGTAAGCTTCCCACCACAGCCACTGCAAAACCCATTATACTGAAGAACTCAAACAGCTAATTCAGTCTGTTACCGTCACCTTGCCACTGGAATTATCATCCCAGGGCGTTTATCCTTCAAAGCCTCAATTGCTGTAGAACCCTCCAAGAATAATTTTAGGCACTATCCCTCATGGCTTTTACGTTTCAGTTCTTTATTAAAAACTACCAATAGCCCATCCTCTTTAATAAATGACCACACGTCTTGTACCATTCCCAAGGCTTCACATTGCGCATTTGTTCGCAGCCGTACCTCACTAGTCGCCCTACACATTTTTCAAAACGAATTTCCTGTTTCCCCTGTCTGGTGGGCCCTTCAGGAAACTAGTTTTTACCTTTCGCATTTGACGACAATTCTCTTTCTTTTTTTTTTTTTTTTCAACTGGGCGCCCACTATTTATTTACGCTTACATTTGCATTGCTGCGCACCGTCTCATCAGAAATCAATTTCCACGCAGGGCTGTTCTTTTATGGAAGCGCATAACATTCCCGGAGAAACACGCGGACTTCACGACAGCGGTCAAACAGGCATCACAACAAAACTAAAATCCGGAAGCGCATTCCTTTACCATTATCCGCGATGCCAGCTCCTAGCGTGCACAGCAACGTGCACAAGAAAAGACAGAGATGAGCCATAGTCGACGCTCTGATGCCGTCGCAGGGCGGTGGTTCACTAGGTGCTTCCACGATGCAGTGCAACCGTGGTGCGTCCTTCCACACTCGCGCACTTCTTATCCCAATCACACACACGTTGTACGGTTTGGCGATGTAGTACTGCGGCAACTCGCGCGCAGAACATCACACAGTTTTCAGTTGTCCCGGACGGGTTAACACGATGACCGACTCCCAGCAGTCACAGTGACGCTTCGCGTATCCGGCTGTTGCACGCTGATCGACTGTCTCCTCCGTTGCTCCGATAACCACAACATCCGCGGGGACGTCCCTGCGTCGAGCGTAGCATTGTTGTTACAGGACAGAGCGTCGCCATATTGCCAAAACTCTTCTCAAACTTCGAAACTCGATAAAGTCAACCCTCCCGCTCACGGTTAACATTGCGTTCGCCGAGCCCACGCGCCCGCTTCAGATCCGGACAGTCTCGGTGAACTCGGGGCTGTGGTACGACCTCTCTCCGGCATTCTGTGCCTTGACAACGGTCGCTTGCGCGTAGCGTAGGCAACAAAAACTGTCGCCGCCGTCGTCGGACAGTAGTCGCCACGGAGGAAGGAAAGTGGTAGTCGCGCTCGGATCACGTGACCCCAACAAACCCGTTCCGATCCTCGTTCGGCGCTCGAACGCCGTCGTCGCAAAAAACTTTTCTGACGTCACGCTCGCAGCGTTGCGCGCGCTGCGTCGCGCGCTAAGCTAAAGCCGCGCGGAGAAGCCGCTCGAATCGAGCGCACCGAGCACGCAGTCACGTCCGAGCGAACAACAACCTGTAGCGCAGCAGACGGAAATGGGAGACCGGCCGAAGATAAGAATACAACCAAAGGATCGGCCCTTTAAATTCCAGCTCCGCCGAGGCGGTCGGCTAACCAGCCAGTCGACGCTGCGCGACGGTTCAATCGGACAGCGTGCACATAGCGCGACCGCAAACGCTGTTTTTTTTTTGGGGGGGGGACACGGTAGCCAGTTTTTTTGGCGCTTCCCACAACGAAGGCTCGGTCGCACGGGTCTTTTTACGCGCCGATAGCTTCGGGCGATGCGGTAATCTCGGGAGCACGCATATCCGCGTGGGCTCGCAATGCAAGACCGCATTCAAGTTGAAATAGGACGAGCAGATTGTGCGATATACAGGGCTCGCCGGAGTGACCAGTACGCATGCAAGTAAACACGACAGCGTCGAGGGGAAAAAAATAACAAAGAAAAAAAAACGAGTTCCGTTTAAAGTGCACCCGCGTCAAAGCGCGCACATACCCTAATACATACACGCAACACGAACGAATTATGTAAATCGCGCAGCTAGGCACTATTACTGTTGTGTATATGTACCGTATTTGGCTAGGTTATATAGAATAGAGCCCGTTCATACTTTAGGGAAAAAATACACGCAAAAGCACACTATCCGGGAAAACGTACAATACGAACTTACCGTAACGGGTACATCGCGCCGTTTTGCGTGGCTACGAGAAATTGTACCACAGTGGTATTGTATGAGCGGGGTTCTCAACAAACTGCAGCAAGAAATGTATTCAGGTTCCTAAAATGTTATGGTCTGGTAATCAAACAACGCAGAAATTCACTAGTGATTGAGACACTCGAGAAAGGTGATTTTGCTATCCCGCGCAGTAAAATACTGCGTACGAAGTAAACAGGCAAAGCCGCACGAGCAGTATGTGAAAACATTGAATTAGTTTTTCAGCAACAATTAAACATTTCGCACTTGGCTTTTCACCCCATAAAGTGAAAATGAGAAACTTGGCTACAACATCTCTAATGAGTGAAACGCCATCACTTTGTCACATTATTTGGTTCTGTCCTAGCAACGAAAGGTTTTTTCTGATTATGCAATGTATAAATAACCAAAGGCATCTGCAGGGTTCCCCAATGGGGTAAAGGGTCAGCAATCAATGCTTCATCCCAGTGCACCCTGTTGGTGGGCTCAGAGGACAACAAAGTTTACAACGGCTGAAAAAAATAAAAGAAAATCAAGCAACCACAAGCTTCTCACAATGGCCTGCCTTCGGTCCCTCGCTATCATGAAGCAAAGATGGCAAGTAAAAAGTTCTCGGAATGCAACATCAGGGGTCTTGAAGACCATTATGATCAAAACCTGCATCGCCATAAATGTATGGGGCAGACACTGCACCTCTCCAAAATGATTAGGGAGGGGCGGCCGCACCCCCCTGCCCCCATTGTTCCCTCAAGATAAATAATGCAATGAGTTCACTTGCTAATTTCATCTAACACTTCTTTCATGCTTCTTGCTCATCCTATTGCCTGTCGTTTCCTTCTTCACAACTGCCTCATTCCTTCATTCTCAAACTGATTTGCCCTATAGCAATACATTATAATGCATCAACTTTTCCAATCCGCAGCACTTGTCGTGCTTCTTGCCGTACCACGCTACGCAATTTCCTGCTCTTGTTATGCTTATCTGTTCATCTCTTTTCCTACGTCTGTTTGGTACTGCTACTCCCTAAATCATAATTTTGGTCAATTTTTAAGTTTCTGTATGCATCAGATATATATTGTTATGATTTGTACCATTTGTTCCCCACTCTATGTCTATTCATGGGTCTGTGAGGTCTTTTTAAGTAAATTAATTAATTACGTATTAACCACTTGCATCAAAGGTTGTGAGTATACAAGCCTTTATTTTCTTTTCAACCGTGCTGCATGTGCTGTATCCTACTATGAAAATGCTATAGTAGGCAGAAGATACATAAAGGGATACATGGGCTGTAAATCATCAGAGGAAAAAAAAAACCTGTTTATTACATCATTGAATCACGCAGATATTCTCTCACATATAAAGCCTAGCTTAATTCCTACAAGATCAGCATTTCATAGACTGTATATATACGCAAAGTGTACGAGCTGGATATAAAATGTATAAGGATACCTATTAGGTCGGTGTGAGCGGTACCTCATGATATAAAACAGCCGGAGCTACACATATTTTTTAACAAAAAGTGCTAAGTAATATAAAGTGCCGAGAGCAGAATGCCCGTTTTCTCCAGGTATATTTTTAAATCTTGATTTTCCTTTATTGCTTTACTAGGGTAGTCATGATACAAACATTGAATAGTAACAATCAGCATAATTACTAGTTATGACCTAATCCAAAAACTCTTTACAACACTGCAGTTAATGCATGTTATAGTATACAGCTATTTAATATTTGCTTCCTTCTGAATGCTTGTTTTTACGCTTCTGCTTCCAGAAGCAGTGAGGTAGCTTTGCCAATCTTCCAAAGTGGGTGACCAACAAGCAAAATTACTGCATAGTTCAAACCAATATGAGAAAATGAATAGGTCTATTTTGTTTTATAAGGCTTGGCCATAAAATAAGGAGATGTCTCCATGACCCATGCCCTAAGTGCATTGTCAAAAGAGCCTGTGTCCTTTTCTGCCATGATGAGACAGCCTCTCTAAAATCACATGAATGTTGGCTGAAACAAGCAACAATGAAAATTTAAGACTTCCTTCAAGAGCACGGTGCCACAAGACAAGCCAAGTACGCAAGCAGGACTGGGGCGGGAGTGCCGCTTCTGCAGATACGAAACAAGTATACATGAGCATGTAGCAAATACGTTGTCTTTATTCAAAATTTTATGTACACACACAAACACTGTTACGGGGTCATATATTATATACACACACACCTTTGTATGCAATACGGCAACTCCCATTCTGTTCGGTAGGAGCGTTCGCACCTCTATTGCTTGTAAAAATCTGGCGTCATGTGCATGCCACCACTTTCCATGACAGTTGTGCACAATGTACTCTTTTGATCAGATTCATTACACCGCTGGCTGAGCGCTGTACACTCCTAACATGCTATGGGGAAAAGTTAAATTAAATATGAAAAAAAAGCAGCACCCGTTTTAACGTTACACTGAACGCTGATCAAAAGGCCAGCTGTACACACGTTTGTTTTACATGCAAATACATACACACATGAACACAAAGGCATAGCCAACAAGTTAATTGTGCAGCATAGTCTTATGGGGGCACAGAACATTCAGTCAGACATTGCTTCTAAGCACTGCTCCTTGACCAATTATGCAGTGCTATCAATCAATAATTAGAAAAGCATTAGTAGTTTAGTATAATCAAACCTCATAACGATGTCGCATCCAACATGAAAATGATTTTGTGTTATAAAAAAAATTCCTCATAAACGTACATTTGTAGCATTGCTTATATTCACAAGACAATTTTATGTTAATGTCATTACAAAGTTATATTGACTGAAAAGGCAAAGTTCTTCACCATATACAACTGCAGCGCACATATTGCACAACGAAAGAACTGAAGTCTCTACAACACTGACATTTTGGTAAAACAGAGCGGCCATACATAATTGAGGGGCATGACATACTTGCAGTCAGATGCATTAATTTCCCTTCGCAAATGACTAAGTGTAAATAATTTTTTTTTCTGAAACTGTACAGGCATGGTATTTTGACTCAAGTGGAACCGCATCCTAGTACAGCTCAGCAGCGTCACCTAAAAGTTGGATTACACATGCATGCAGGCAAGTACTGATAGCAAGCCCACATCTCCTGATCCATTTCATTACTAATCAATTGTTTTTACGTCTCTGCCGCTAAACACTCATGTGCGTGATAAAGTTTATTGCACAACAAGAGTCACCTGTGTCCTGACGGCATGTCTAATGCACAGACACTGCAAAGACTGCTACGCTACCAGCGCCACCAGACAAACAATAGTTCAGCTGCAGATGCTGTTAACGATCTGAACAACTGACGAAGGAATTGAGAGCTGTGAATCAGCCATCAGCGCTTGAAGTGCTCGCATGTGTAGCTTCATGTCTACCTTGCCCATGAGGGCACTGGGGTGATGTCTAGCCATAGCTCAGAGGAGCATAATCTTTAAGCTCTAAAATGCTTAGCACTACAAACACTGCAGAGACATGCTTATAAACACAATACAAAGATGCGAATGTATCAGTTATCCTGGCTGTTCAAGGTTACAGTGAAAATAATTCTAATGGTCCCACAGTAACACAAAAAAAAATTTGGTAACAAAGAAACTTCAAAAAAATATACTGGAGTTAAGGAAAATTATCTGCAGCTGCAAAAGAAGCAGCACTGACAGTTGGGTGAGTTGGTGCAGGTTCCTAATCATGAACAGCGCAAAAAACACAAGACATAAAATGACTCAGAGTTTCAACGTGCGTCCTACGCCTACCGCACCGGCCATAAAGTTTCCTATGGCGCCGGCTTCCCTCAAGTTGTGGAGCAAGTTTTCTTGTGCGTGCTGACAGATTTTTGCCTTTGCTACTTCAGCTTTCTAACCATTACAACCAATTTAGTGCCCACAAATGCAACCTCTCACATAATGGCAAACCATGACAGCATGGCTAAAGAACTGTGGTTTATGAGTGCAGTCTGCAGCTGAAAAGTGCTATGCAAAAAGTTCATGCTGCCAATGAATTTGCCATGGAGGCAGCAATTTGAAAATAGCTGCATGATGCCTCAGAAAGGCACAGAAATGTAATGTAACAAAAGGACTGGCATGCACGGCAGCATCAAATTACAAGACCATTTTCACCAAAGTTATGGCAAGGTGGAGATTGCTAAAGGGAGCACCATGAAGAAGAATCAGTTTCAAAAGATCTGGAAAACTGAAAACCGAGGAGTTGGCAACAAAGAGTGTCTGCCATTTTCTCCGCAGCACATTCACTGTGGAGGAGCTACGAGGAAAATGCCTCAAGAAGACTTGCTCCATCGGCAACCAAGAAGTGCTGGATACAGTTAGTGCGAATGCTATAACTGAAAAGAACAGTCCCGAGAACAACCCTTTCAAAAAGAATCCAGAGCAAAGGTGGAGATTAGTAAAGGCATCACCGTGAAGAAGAAGAAGCAGTTACAAAAGATCTGGATAACTCAAAACATAACGACAAGTTTGTCTACCAATGACACTAAGTTACAAGTCCGACGCCAGTTTTTGTGTTTTCATCATTATGTGTCCCTTGTTTTTTGCACCGTTCATGACTATGCAAAAGAAGTCTCTTTCTCCAGCAGCAGAGTAACACTGAGTTAGTTGGCCTTTTACTTTCATTCTTTTAGGAGCCAGAAAAAAGAAAGATGAAAACAATAAAAATACAATGATCTATCTGTCTTCAAGCTTTGAAATACTGTCATTAAAATAATTGAAACATTTCTGTACTGTACTGTAAATAACAGACTGCATCAAGCTTGGATCAGATGAGTTAAAGTGAGCTTATAAAAAACAAGGTGGGGGGGGGATGATAAAATAGAATACCTCAAGTAGGACCAGCAAAATTTGAGCAACAAAATTCATTATCAAATGTTTCAAAACTTTAACTTTGCCCTCAATAGTTTCAAAAAGAACATAGAACAGAAAATCTTGTTAATGAGCTTTCAGGGTCAAAAACACACACTTTTTTTCATGTAACTAAAATAAATCCACAGCTGACACAGAATACAGATGAACAAAAAATCTTAAAAGCACTCTGAACGAAAATTTTCATATGTATGCAATATTGATAGCCTGTTCAGCTCTTGAACATCAAGAAACATTTTAGGACACCTTACTCAAAACTCAAGCTGTGGCCAAGGGTCCATTCAGCATGATCAACATGAAATTCAGAGAAATTTCGATCTTTCAAATCCCGTGATCAAGCTCTTTCTCAAATTGTGGTCGCAAATGCCAACATGACCAGCAGATTCTAAAAGAGAGGTCCACCGTGAGCTAAAGCGGTCATGTTTGAACACAATAAGATTGGAAATGGAGTCAACACTAGACCTTACTGGTAAATAACACACTGCATGCAGCACAGATTGTAGCCTAAATGCAGAAGCAGATTGAAACGCGCTCAAGATGCCCATGCAGGCCAACTCCTTCCAATGTGTTAAGAGCACCACCCGAAATCAAGAAATTTGAGGAGTTGTTCTTCAGAACATTAAAAATGATGTCAGCCCTTACAGAAATCCATATGCTAAAGCCAGGCAGGTTAAATAAAGTAGCCCGGGTAATTTTATGAATGTTGCCATGAAAACCAATGAGAAGTTGCATGCTGAGACAAACGATGGCTGTATAATTGCCTTCAGTGATTTTACTAATGAGTTTGTGACTGAAGAGACCTTGAAGCAAGTTATTCTAATGAATACAGGATGCATTAATCTCTGAAGTGAAAAGGAAAAAAAAAAAAGAAACTGGAGGCTGCAGTGCACTTACATGAAAATGACAAATGTTTTAGAATTTGATCGACAGGACAAGGGTAGTGATTTAGTGAGATTTGACACATTGATCATGCCACAACCTGGTTCCTGCTTCCATGGTGTTATCATTTACAGTCGCCGCACGGGTTGAAGCACCCAGCTAGGATATTGCCTCCAGAATATGACATCATCTACATAAAAAAACAAACAAAAAAAGAATCTTTACAAATGGTCAAGACCACAAGAGAAAAATAAGACTGTCTAGTAATTACGTCCACAACTGCTGCTTCAGCTTTCCTTAACAACTGAACATTCAATGTCACAACCTACATGTAAAAAGATGCCACAAATTAGCTAAAATATGACTACTCAAGATGAGAAAAATCGTCTAGAAACTGCCAGTGACAGCAAGCAATCAAGTGACCAGACTTGGCATGCGAGAATCGTGTATACCTGGATTCATTAGTGGTCCTATGCTGGTCCCTTCACTTTGACAGTGTAACATGTGTTCCCATCCTTTATTTGGTGCTGCCTGTATCCCTGGACCCACTCAGAAACTACAAAAATCTCAGAGAGCTCAACCAGTCGGTAAGTATTCATTGTTTAGAGACAAAACAGGTAAACACGGACTGAAGAGAGAGGTCGGGATTTTACAAACGCCGACTAACAAACGAAAAGCTGTGCAAAGGTGGGAAAGAGGCATAAAAACGTAATGTCCATGCCCATGCATAGGAAAAACCTATCAATCTGGCACAAGCAACAGTATACCTGAAAGATTACTGTTGAGACGCTTGATCTCTTTTCTATGCAAGTTAAGTGACGGTTGCCTCGCACATGCTCTACCATTATTATCGATATGCCAGGCCTCAACTATAGAATGCGTTTATTCATTCATGTGCCGGTATAAAATCGTGCATTCAGTGAATGTTGGCGTGCACTTATACCGTCACCCCCGGAAGCTTTTGAAAAGATTTTCCGGGGGTGACGCTTATACTCTCGACAATCTAAAGATAGATTACATGGCGAGCCTCTGGTTAGGGGTCTCTCGAGTTTCCTTAAACACTGGTTAACACTGCAACCAATTCGCCCAACTTACAAGTGGCCACAGCTAAGTGGAATCTTAAACTTTTTAGGTGTCCTGACTTCTCTCTTGTGTCCGTAAATGCACGCCCTCGTCTCTTTACCACAAATAACTATTTAAAACAAGCAGTGCTATACAAGAGTCTACAACAGGGAGATGTCTCCGTACGTCTGGGTGAGAGATTCGTTTGCACTAAAGTTCTATGCTATGTGTGAGCAGCTATTGACAAAAGAATCAAACCAACACTTGTACAGAATTTTTATGTATGTTTAGCAGCACCAGAGGAGTGTATCAGACATCGCAAGCTGTATTCTAATTCATCACCAATATTTCTTTATTTCTTTATTACGTGACTACTTTTCCTTCATTTTTGAATGACAAAAAAAGGGGGAGGGGACAAAACAGTCCTTATTAATGAAATAAGTTTGTGATCCAGCAAATTATTCTGCCAGATCTTGAAAGAGTACAATTTGTAATAAGATATCTGGTGACAGCACCCTAAAGGTTTAGTAAATTACACCCCACAAGTCTAACAATGTGGGTTTTTTTTTTCTAGCTTGCAGCATGCTCTAGCTTTGCTCCTCGCAGACTGCGCCAAAAATGAGTGGCTGAGACAACGGTGTAAGAGACACTTCTCAGGAATGAGAAAAATGGTCATAAAAAGAACGTGAAATGGCTGGAAAGCTTCAAACAAGATGGTGCTCCTCAGAAAAAGCCATGTACGTGGGCCTCAGGAAATGTCCGACTTCCGGACGAAAAATGGATGAGCTTGGGGCCAAGTTTACGGTCTGAAGTTTAAAAGTGCTCATTCTTAAAACTGCTGTAGCTTCTTTATAGGTTAACCTCACCATGCTTTGCAGTTTTTACTGAATCAACCTAGAACTGTCAAACACAAAAAAACAAAGGGATCCATTCAAAGCCCATGCAAACACACATTCATGCAAGCACAAATTTAGGAAAATCCAAATAATGTATTCGCATCTTTCGTCAAAGGATGCCCAGTCACAACAACCAGCACTTTGCCGCAGGAAGTCAGGCCCACGATACACAATGACCCAACACTTCTTTTGGTGCCAGAAATGCTGGGAATGGCAGTGACAAGCAGGGGTCTATCCAGACAAACAGCACATAAGTTTTAACAAGCACTTCCTTCAACTAGGCAACTGTTCTTTTTACAATTGGGAATCATTCAGCTAAGACCTACCACTCATCGGTGTTACTATCTCGCAACTGGGACACTGTAACACCTACTAGTGTAAAGCCGACTAGTGCCACATTAGCCAGTGTTACAAGTTACACAAGTAGGATTAATCCACTCGAACAGCGCCAAACACAGCCATAAACAAACTTCCGGATGCTAAGGCATCTCCTGCACATTTATGTCAAAATTAATACGCAGTACAAACCAAACCAAATAACTGCAGGATTCGGGAACAGTGCATCCAGGCAGCAAGAAATGGTCTCACTCCAAAAAAAAAAAAAAAAAAAGATGTCGGACATTTCGTGCATTTATACACAAGTAAGCAATGGACCTGCTCTGCACTGCCGCGACTTCTCAAGTGCATTGGCTTTTTCACATCTCTGGACAACCTATTAGTAATTGCCTCCAAAAATGACTAACTCTACAGGAAATATCAAAACCTTGTTGCTTCCAAAAGACAAAAGCACAGAAAATTTTTCTAGATTTAAAAGTCATCAAGCTGCAATGTGTCTGGAAAAAAAAATTAAGAAGCCTTAATCACTGCTCTTTACTACAAGTGATCGATTAACTATTGCAAAAATGAAGTGCTGGTTTAGTTCACAATGATAGTTAAAGCAAGACCACCTCGCAATGTTGTTAATACTGGAAAGAAATGGCAGACTGCCTTTGGCAGCACTTCACCTGTCATAGTACTACTTCCGCAAGAAACTCCACCTTAGTGTAATAAGCATTGAAATAGACGAAAAAAGAAACACTGATTACTACAATTGGCCAAAATGTGGCCGTATAATGTGCAAGTACAAGTGCTCATTAGAAAGTGAAGTACTGTGGACAGCCAAACACTATACTGCTGGTGCTAGAGATAAGCCATAACATTATTGTTAGTGCTGAACATTAGAGAGCTCTTTCTTTGCACAATATGCAATATGCTACTGTGATATGGTAAATATATGGGGCATGCGTGTCTAACTCTGAGCAGAACCACAGTGGCCACTGCCAATCTCTGCAGATCAGCAACGACATGGCTTGAAGTTTCTGAATTGATGTGCTTTCATGCTTGCTGCAGCAGTTGGGAACAAGAAATTAATGACAAAATAAGCCATTGCCAGTTTTATCTCGCAATGACAGCAACGCAACATTTTGGCAGAAATACAATTACATATATGAAGCCTACCGTGTTAGGCCTACCATGCTAAGCCTATTTGCTCGGCCACACAGCCAGTATCAAGCTCGGACAGTGTTTTGGTCTATGCCTAGATGATGACACCACAGTATTAGTGCCACTGACACAACGGCAATGATGAACACTCCGAAAGCATATTTCCTACGTCACTTAACTCTATGGTCGAACATGGTGCCCAGTGACAGTAGCATAAACATTAAACAAACATTATTTTTTTTTATTTGTCTTCAATAGTATTGGAGCAAGTGGTGCATCCACAGTAGAGCTAGCACATCACAGTAGCATGTTACAAATCACGGTAAACTTGAAACCCCTCATAGCACAGGCACACTACAAACTGTATCTTAACCGACAGAAACTGCAGCCATCGGTATCAAGTGGCATGCAGAGTATATTAAACTGACTTCTGGTGCATATATTTTACACTGGGAGAAATGACCAATCTGAATGTGGTCAATTTCTCAGGCTATATTTTGGGTGGAACAAGAGCAGAGCCACTGTGATTCATGGGTCAGATGATTCCATGCTGTAAATACAACAGCAAGGACATTTTTTTCATGGGTGTTCCTTTACATTCATCTTTTAAAGATCAGATGGGGCCTGCAGCTTCGTCTTTATTTGAACGAAGCAGGAACTGCAAGCACAGTTCAACATGCAGACGCACAATAAATAAAAATTTAGATGTGCATTGTTCAACATAACCTGCCCACATGCAAAGACACAACGTTTGAAATTGCTGCATTAAAAGCTCAAATAAATGAGCAAGTAATAAAGAAGTGTTGTACTTGGTGCACACCATATTATTAACACAGAAAACACCGACCAGCATCAACATCTGTTAGCATTTCACAAGGCTCGGTACAATTGACGACGCAGCCGCGCGTAAACCCTGGCTGACAAAAGCCAAGATGTTCTATCACACGCTCACTTGCACAAAACGTTGCCTCTAGTTGCCATGCATCTCCCGTCTCATTTATTATCATGCAATTGCATGAGTGGCGACATCTCCAGGCTATTTACCTCTTGACACACACGATACAGTGGACTCCGTAACAACACACGAAAAATCGGTCTGGATTACCGTGCAATCTGATGTTGGTATTGGAAGTTAGAAAATCACGAGTTTCTCCCGGGACGTTAGTGCAAGGTTAAATAAAAATGCCGGTCAGCTTAATTGACCTTGAATTAGAAGAAATGACTGCGCAAGCAGATATACCTGTCCGCTTTGTCAACAGGGACGTGTGCCCCCAGAGGGTACGTACCACGCTTGTATCCATAAGGAAGTAGTAGCTCATGACACAGTTGCTTAGCTTGTGCATACGGTGGCGATTATGATAATCGATGGTACTTTTACACACACCACACCATGCAACTTCAGCCCCCACAGGGATGAGATGAATTCGGTGCCGCTTACCACTTAACACATTGCTTCTCCGTAGATTGTACATTTGAGAACAAGAATGGCTGGACGTGTGCACTGGTAGCAAGCCCGACGCAGCTCAGAAAGAAAGAGTACATCCTTGAATAAAACATTTAGGCATGCATAAGCACTTGATGTAGTGCACCTGGTGTCACATTTCGAAGGATTTCAACCAACAATCTGATAGCTGTCAAGACAGTATTTTGGAGAGATTCAAACAATGCTCTCACTCGAGAAATTACTACCTTTCATGAAGAACTGCTTTCCCTGCACTAACTGCAAAGCCTGACCTATGCAAGGACAATTTCCTCCTTTTGTATGTGTTATATTCTCAAAAAACATGATTTTCTAGTGATGAATAATGGTTCGACAAGAGATGTTACAGAAGCCAATGTTTCGACAAGTGAATCAGTCTTTATTGAGGCCGTGGCTTGTTTATGATATTCTCGTGAACCAATACGAACTGAAGATGAATCCACTTGTTTAGACATTGTTTCTAGCAACAGCCCCTTGTTAACCAAAGCTCATTCACTTAAATTTGCCATTTTCCCACCATCATCTGTCTCAATACGAAATCCTAGCGACACCTTATCAACACAACTTACCCTAACTAGCTGCTAGTGCTAGCTGCTCTTGACTTGTTCAATGTTAAAGCTAGCTGTAAATTCAGTGTTCCAATGAGTGCATCCTTTTTGTGCTCAAGTGACTTCATATGGTGCACTCCAGGCATTCTAATCAGACTGAGCAAAATCCACTTCAACCTACGCGTACCTCATGACAACTTGTACGCATACGTAGCTCGCGTGCATGCTCCTCGTGTACATACAAAGCATGCACGCATACTTTTGCAGCAACAGTGCTATGCAGCTGGAGATGACGAACCGCGTCAAGCCCGGCTGAAACCATCAGGGGCCACTTGTCATACGCAGGTGCTATTGTGTGGGCCTCCGTGGGTGTATGTGGCCCTCTGCCCCTGTGGCTCCAGGCTGACGTCCTCGGCTGACGGTGTCATCTGGATGCTCGGAGTGCCACTGCTGCTGGCCCCGCTGCTCCCGACAGGCTGTGCAGTGCTGCTCCCACTGTAGACAGCCTGCACATGTGAGAAGCGCCTACATTAGATGAAAAGCAAGCACTGCTTTTAACCTTCTGACACTGGTTCATTTGTGTTGATTGTGCGGCACACTAAATCTATCACTTAAACCTTCTTATTACAGACCAATTGTTACGACACTTATCTTATTGCCCTTTCATTTGGGAAATGCACTCAAAGTATGCATTCAATTGTGAATTGATGCTTATTTCAACTCTTTTTAATGCCAAGAACAGCTAATAAGTAGCACCACTTTCCATAAAACTGGTGTATATCGTCATGACTGTTAGCAATATAATGCCCAGTCTCTTTATAGTACCAAACACTTGTGTAACACCTGTTTTTGGGAGGTCCTTAAAGCAATTAAAAAAAGCAAATGAGCCACAACAAGCTCTTTTTTTGTGTGGTGAATAGCTGAAAAACCACATTCCTTGCACATCTGAACTGTGGGTGCTGTTAGCTGACACCATTCACACGATCTCATTAATGTGTGTAACTCACACCGTGTCTCCAACATTGCATGCATGTGATTTACGCAACTCCAACGTTGGGAGATATGAGGGTTGAGCAGGGAAGACAAACGTCAAGGCACGTGAGAGAGTCGAGTGTTATCGCAAAGTTTCAAGCAAATCGATGCAATCCCATCTGACTTTTGCCTAGACACGTTGATTCGAAAGAGGACCCACCTTGAGGACCTGCTGGCAGGCCTCCGAGTCCAATGGTATTGGATCTTCGTTTTCACGGTTGAAGATGATCAGCGCAATCTTGGCCGGGTGGGGTACAGCCGGGGGAAGACTGGGCCGTTCACTTCCGCTTTCCTGCCGCTTCCATGGGAGCCTGTCAAACAAGGGAGTGTACCTTGTTTCAATGGTGCTCGGCCGACACACATTCTCCTATGCCCACCAAACCGCGAACCTTATTCATAAAAATCTGCCAAACCCCACGCATTATGAGAATCAATGTAATGTGAAGCGGTCATGCATGCAGCGCATTGTTTTCCTTTGAAAAAAATCAAGGCATTCATGGCATAACATAAAGTGTCATTCATTGTCTCACGTTTACACTTTGATATATACCATTATAATGGAATTTATATATTGTGATATATACAATGCATGACTCGTTATTCATGTTCTTCGTATGCTCATGTCGTGCCATTCAAATTTTTACATATATCAAGCTAATGGAATGGTGGCTCGTCCACCACGTGACATGTAAATCATGCAAATATGGCCTGCATTTCATGATTTTCATGTTATCATATGTTATTTATGTTCACCATAAACTAATGTCTCATCGTACCAGTTTTCGTATACTCTTTATCAATTTACTGAAAAGTTCACTAGCACACCATGAGCGTGGCACCTGAATCATGCCATGCATGACATGCATGCTTTTCTTGATTTTCACGGTGCAACCTGTCATTTATATATGCCTTATAGTAATGCTATGCCAAATTTATTATCTTTCAAGCTAGTTAAATTGCCACGACTACTCTATGAAAATGGCATGTAAACAATGCCACACATACAGCAGAATAGACTTGGGGCTGGTTGGTTTGGGTTCATTTTGAAACAGTGACAAATACAAAAGACACAAAAGTTTTGCCAAGTCTTCTTCTGTGTCTTTTTTTTTTTTTGCATTGTTTCAAAATGAATGCCATACATGACATGTATTTCATAATTTTCATGTTACGATCTGCATTTATTTCTATCATACACTCATGTCATGTCATTTTGATGCGCACTTTAATAAAACGGCCACAGGAGCACCAAGACCACGGCATGTAAATCACGCTGTTCATGAAATACATGTCATGATTTTCATGTTACAAGCTAACCTTTATGTTCGTCATAAACTCATATCACACCATAACAACTTTGGTATATATCCAGCTAACAAAACAGACACAAGGGCACAACGTTGCAGACAGATATCCTCAGTTGCAAACTATAGCTATCTTATGTGCTTGGGATCTTGCCTACAATCATAACAAATTCTTTTTCACTTTACACGTATTCGGCATATATTGCTTGCTTGGCCTTGCACACCCAAATAAAGTCACTCAAAGCAAATGACCCAGTAATGTCATCACATCAACTTTAAAAAGTATGGGACGAGAAAAAATTTTTCCGCAAAACTTATTTTCCTTAGGCTCGATCCAACATTCGTAAAATTATCAAATGAGCACAAGATTAAAATAACAAGGCTGTACAAGTTTATCAGTGCATGACCTAACAGCACAAACAGGAAGAACATGGGACACGTTTTTCGGTGAATTAGTGCTTCTAATAATTTTTCCGAAATTCTTTAGTACTGTATTTACTCAAATGTAACACGACCACGATTGTAGCGCGAGAATTGACTTTTCATTGGAAAAAAAAAAAAAGAGAAGAGAACACGAATGTAACCTGAGTAAAGCGGGGAGAAAAAAGTTCCTTTGCTTGCTGCACATGATAGAGACAAAGAAATCCCAGTTTCTAAATATGAGGTAAGTTTTGTTTATTCGTGGCTTTTATCACCATCATCTCCGGTGGTTGAGCCTTCTTTGTCACTTTCTTCCTCCCAGATGAAGTCATCCTCTGTGCCATCCATATCGTTCGATATACAGCACTTTTTAAGCGCGTGAACTATCATGTCGTGTGGCAAGCCGCACCAAGCAGCGAGCACCCATTCGGCATTCTTCGCGGCGCTAGGCCGCTTTATCCTACTCGTAGGTGTGAAAGCCCAATCTTCTCGCATCCATTCTCGGTACAGCTGCCGCATTCTATCCTTAAATGGTTTGTTCAGGCAGACATCTAATGGCTGCAGCATGAATGTCGTACCTCGGCGAATAACAGCAAGCTGCATCTCAGTTTTCCGCATCATCTTCTTCACTTCGGGCATCAGGTGACCGCATAATGAGTCGAGAACTAAGAAGTGGGCACCTGGCCATCAGCACCACACAGTCTTGACCCAGTCAACCATAAGCGTGTGGGAATTGAGGCTGGCCCGCTGCCTTTGCGCGGGCTTTCCCGCCTTTCTCCAATTCTCATGTCCCGACATGTCTGCCCTCCTTTGCTGTCAGCCGCGCTGGGGAGAGCGGAGTGACGTTTAACTCCCTCACCCGGAAGCGGATGTTGACTGTGGCGCCGCGCGCGGGGACCGCCGAGAGGTTTTTCGCGCGCTGCGTCGGGAGCAGGGAGTACAGTCCGGGACTTCAAACGGTGAGCCACGCATTGTTTTCCGTCCGTTGAGTCCCGTCGCTCGGGGCTCGTCGGACTTCGCCGACGGCGCCTTGCGCCCGAGGCGAACGCTCACCCGCTGTTGCCCCGCTGCGTACTCACGGCCGAAGGGCAGTACGGTGTCCTAGTGCGTGGCCTAGCTACGCCGACCCGTCTTCCTTCGAAGCCAACGCGAGCGCCTTTGCCCTCGCTCGAGCAACCGGGCCTTTGCTCCGGTGTCTCCGTGGATCACTTTTACCGCGGAGACGTGCTCGTGGCACCCCTGTGTAGTACTTTGTGCCCGTGGCGTGGATAAGCCTATTTGCTTTCCCGCCGCGCCTTTTGCAACGGGCTGTACTGCGTTTGGTTGCCACAATAAAGTGTTGCGACTTGAGCAATATCGTGTTTCCCGCCACGGCGAAGGTTAACGCGTGCCCTGCGGCTCGCTAAGACCGGACCCACGCTGGTGGCCGTACTCCTTCGGGATACGTGTACACCACACTGGCGCCCAACGCGGTATCAAAAGCTCTAGCTTTTGTCTGCTCTTAGCGAGTCAGTTCGCCTGCGCGATTCGGGCTCGTCGCAACATGGCTGCTTCGCGGGACTTTTTGTCCGCTGTCCCTTTTAGCGGATGCCGCGTTGCACACGGAGGCCATTGCCTCTGTTGACGGGAACCCTTCTGCACCCGTCCGTGTCGGCACCCCCTATTGCGGTGACGACACGAGGCGCCTAGCCGCTCCCTTTGGAGATGGCGCGTCGCTTCGGAATGGGCCTCTTGCCCTACCCGAACGTTATGTCTGCTTCGTGGCATGCCGCGTTGCACAAAGAGGCCACCGCCTCTGTCGACGGGCGCCCTTCGGCGCTCGCCCGTGTCGTCACCCCCTTTTTGTGGTGAATACACTCCTGCGTGGTAGCTGACGCGCTATCTCGTGCCCCCTGTTTTCTGCCGAGAACCTGGATTTCGGTGCGACGGCCGCTCGCGGTGCCTTAGCACATGCAAGCGTCGGGGGCGAAACAGCAGCTTCGCCGCCATTCGGCGAGAAGGAGGAGTCCCCATGAGGACGACCTTGGCTGCTATCCAGGTAAGCGGCGCACTGCGTAGCGGCCGAGCGGGGGAACTTTCCGAAGGCCACCGTGCCGAGAGCGAACCCGCGACGCCGTGCACGCGGCGGTTGCTGCGGTCCTGAGTGGGCGCGATACCAGACTCCCCCATTTTGGGAGAATGGGAATCGCTTTCAGCAGCGAAGAGCTACTGAAGGCTCAGCAAAGTGATCCGTTTCGAGTCTCGGAGGGACGGAGCGCCGTATACGCTGCTTGCTTTGCGGCGGGCGCCGTTAAACCGTCTTGAGAGGCGCGCCGTTACGCTGCTTGTTCTGCGGCGGGCGCGATTAGGGGGCTCATACAGCGTGTGTCGCTGAGTCCCCGGCGGATTCATTTTTGCTGGACCATGACGGGCTCCTGCGGAACTATATAGCCACTGACGACGAGTCCAGCGACCCGTTTAAGGTGGTTATGCCCAAAAGTCTGAGAGCCGCACTGTTGCGATCCTCTCACGACGAATCCATGGCCGGTCACCTGAGTGGCTCGAAAGTTTTTGCAAACTGAGCGATGTTGTGACCTGGCCCGGCACGAAGCGTGGTTTTTATCGCTATTCCGTGCCTGCCACGTCTGACAAACGGTTGAGCCAAGGGTTGGAAAGCCGCCCGGTCTTATGAACCGATTGTCAGTGAGCGTCCGTGGCGCGTACTAGCTGAAAGATCCCCTTTGGGAAAACTCAGCCGTGCCCACATCGCAGACCTGAAGCCCTTTGTCACGGTCTGACGAGCTCGCGCCAGTGCCCTGCGGCACTTCGCGCCAGCAACGGGGCACACCCGGAGCGGCGGACCGCATTCGGACCCCGCGCCGGTATAATCTGAGGAAGCGGTCACCTTTGTGATTTCGCGCCGGACGGCGGACTTCTCCGCAACCGAAGGCCCTCAGTTTACTGTCTAGCCTCAGTATAGGTTAGCTTCTTTACGGCCTTTTCTCGTAAAGAAGTTGACCCCGCCCTGTCTGCTGCCAGTGTTTCTTTTTTTTTTGAAGTGTTCATGTGTATTTTATGTTTTTTTGTCTAATATTAAGTGTTATTTGTGTTTTATTTTTTTGCCATATGTTGAGTGTCATTTTGCTCTGTCTTTATTTTTTTTTTCCCGTGTTCGTTTCGTCTACCGCGAAGGGAGCTGTGTGTGACCTTGAGTGTCGGTGCTTGCCGGGAGGGAGAGACGAAGGACGCTTTGCGCCTACGCTCGCGCAGCTGTCGGCGGTGTGTGTGCGTGCGTGTGTAAGTGCGTGACGCTTCAGTGCGAGCCCGCGAAGAGTGCGTCGGCTTCCCCCATCGATGCGGACACGGGAGGTGCTGGGGGGGCATTGACATCAGACCGTCTGGCTGTGCTCTGCTCTCGGCCGTCGCTGAAGAAGCCCTGCTGCCTTTTCCACCATGGCTCCTGCGCGAGGCCAGCTGAAAGCAGCTATATGCTGCTGGCCAACGCCAGGGCGCCTCGCAGCCAATGTCGGTTCGGCCTCCTTGACTAGCGGAGAGGCCCGGCTTCCCGCAACGTCCAGCTCCCTCATCGAGCCAGAAATGCGGGGCCTCCGAACAACCGAAGCGGCTTTCATCGGACTCGCGGCTGATCAAGAGCAGCAACGAGCCATCAGTGAGCCCTCCCGTACCTCTGACCTCGCACTCGGGCATCGCAACCAGCGGACACTGTCACGCCTTTCCGCACCTCCGCGCAGTGGACGCTATCCCGCTTTAGCACCGCGAACACTAGTGCCACGTTTCTGTGCTCCCTTCCGCAGTTATTTGTATAGTGTCATGTGTTTATTTTTGTTAGTTATGTTTTGTTTCTCCTTTGTAATAATTTTTTAGCAGCAGTAGCAGGGCTGGACTGAGGTTAGCTGTCGCTCATAGCAGTGTCATTTTAACTGCATGGGTGACGTCCGGATGCCTTTTGCAGACCGGTAAGGGCAAATTTAGGAGAGGGGGATGTGGGAATTGAGGCTGGCCCGCTGCCTTTGCGCGGGCTTTCCCGCCTTTCTCCAATTCTCATGTCCCGACATGTCTGCCCTCCTTTGCTGTCAGCCGCGCTGGGGAGAGCGGAGTGACGTTTAACTCCCTCACCCGGAAGCGGATGTTGACTGTGGCGCCGCGCGCGGGGACCGCCGAGAGGTTTTTCGCGCGCTGCGTCGGGAGCGGGGAGTACAGTCCGGGACTTCAAACGGTGAGCCACGCATTGTTTTCCGTCCGTTGAGTCCCGTCGCTCGGGGCTCGTCGGACTTCGCCGACGGCGCCTTGCGCCCGAGGCGAACGCTCACCCCCTGTTGCCCCGCTGCGTACTCACGGCCGAAGGGCAGTACGGTGTCCTAGTGCGTGGCCTAGCTACGCCGACCCGTCTTCCTTCGAAGCCAACGCGAGCGCCTTTGCCCTCGCTCGAGCAACCGGCCCCTTTGTTCCGGTGTCTCCGTGGATCACCTTTACCGCGGAGACGTGCTCGTGGCATCCCTGTGTAGTACTTTGTGCCCGTGGCGTGGATAAGCCTATTTGCTTTCCCGCCGCGCCTTTTGCAACGGGCTGTACTGCGTTTGGTTGCCACAATAAAGTGTTGCGACTTGAGCAACATCGTGTTTCCCGCCACGGCGAAGGTTAACGCGTGCCCTGCGGCTCGCTAAGACCGGACCCACGCTGGTGGCCGTACTCCTTCGGGATACGTGTACACCACAAGCGGAGTGTCCATCCAACCTTTTTCTTGGCGGCGGACAATCACATCTCTGGGAAATAGCTTGTTCGGGATGATGTATGGCGGCAACTTGCGCCCATCCGCCAAGCAGGCTAGCATCACGGTTAGCCGCATCTTCTATTTGCCTGTTGTCCTTATGTGAACTTGAGGGGGCACCTGTTCCGCTGACAGTCCTTGACAAAGGCATGTTCAAGAATACCGGAGTCTGGTCCGCGTTGCCAATTTGCCCCAACGGCATTTGCGGCGCATGTCGAGCACATAGCACTGAAACTCCACTAGCTTCGAATCGCAATCTGCTGGTAGCTTCTGCCTTATTGACGTTCGTCGGAGGGAAAATCCATTTCTTCGCATTAACTTTTGTGCCCATCCACGCGAGTTTTTCCGCGGGATCCCCATCTCTTGAGCTACGTCTCGGGCTTTCCACTGAATCAGTTCAACGTTGACCCCCAATAGGCGATATCGCAGCTCAAGCACAAATTCAAGCACTTTTTTTTGCCCCCCGAGTTCTGTGTGACGGCTACAACGAGTTCCATGGAAGCCTTTTCAGCGGGGCTCATTTTTGAAGAGCTCTTCACGCTGGAGCCTCCACAGACAAACAGTAGATTCCGCCACATCTAGCCGTCGAGCCGCGGCTGAGTTCCCACTTTCCTCAGCCATCAGTATTGCACTTCTCTTAAAGCGGCCACCGCACTGAACTCGTCGCGCTGCCATTTGTTCGAGAAGTCGGGGAAGCACAAAGAAAATGAACTGCCTTCAAAACAGAACGGTAATAATAGGATTGAATTGTATTCGATGTTGCCAACGCATATGTTGCCATATGTTGCCAGCACAAGGTTTAAAGATTGCTAGGTTTGTCGTAGCCATTTTAAGGGGAGACGCGGGTCGAAAAGTCGCGTTTTTTTTCCAAATTTCACCTTTTCTGTTTTTTGTTGCTTTATCATCTTTATACATTATATTTTGACATCTGAAAATATCACAGCGAAATAAGCATCAGAAGTCAGTGAAAAACGCGTCTGAGTGAGCGGCAGTGACGCGCGGCATCACGAAATTTACACAAAACGGGCTGCTGTTCGCGTGCTCGCGGGGCCGCGAAGAGAGCTGTCCGCCATATTGCGGCCGCTGGCTCGTGTAGAGTTGTCCTTACTCTCCACGATCCCGGTTCTTGAAGTCTCGTACGTTCACGAAAAATCTAAAAAAAAAGCAACAAAAACAGTCTTTTCCCGCCGTTTCAAACCGCGCGCCACTAACGCAGGGCCGCCATTGGCTGACAGCACCCGTGTTTTCTTGCCGTAGTTCGCTTCACTGTTTTCCGGAGTTATTTTTCGCTGTTTTCGTGCGATGGCAAGCCCGAAAAAGGCCGTTGCCGACCATCGGAAATACAGAAGTAAGAACAAGTTCAGAGGGAAGCGGCGGAGGACGTACAAGAAAGCCACCGCCAACGAAAATGTCCGCGACGGGCCAGCGGCCGGTAGGCCTAACATCGACCACGGCAACGTCGACCATGGCAACTGCGACGACGAGATCAACGCTGCAGTGAATTTTGTGAGTGCATCGCAGAAAAAGATCGCGTTATTCGAAAACGACGTCAGGCCGAATGCCGATCGTGCCGAAAGCGTAGTGCTGTGCGAGTTGGGTGCATTGACGGCCGTCGTCGCAGGCGCGGCATGCCCCGTTTGTCACGAGAGTAAACTCGCAGTTCGGGCACCGAATAAAAAGCGGAAAGGCCTTTCGGCGTTTCTGGAGCTACACTGCGAGAATGCGGAGTGCTCGGAGAGCATCCTTTCGTCCGCGTACTCGTCGAAGCGGGTCGCGTCAGATGGCGGCCGCGGTGCAAGCAGAAGCTACGACAGCGGGAGTTCGCGTGACGCCTTTGCCGTGAACCTGAAAGTGGTGCTTGCAGCGCGTGCCGTCGGTATCGGGCATGAGCAACTTTCACGATTTTGTGCAGTAGTTGGATTGCCAAACCCTATGCACCATAAGACCTTCCATGCTATCGGCAAAAAGATTCACAGTGCGGCAGTGAAGGCTGTCTGTGAAAACATGCAAAGGGCACGCAGCGTCACCAAAGAGGTGGCTGGTAACAGTGACGTGCCAGTCATGTTTGACGGCACATGGCAAAAAAGAGGCCACAAAAGCCACAATGGTGTGGGAACTGTAGTGTCCTTGGACACTGGTTTGTGCCTGGACTATGAAGTGCTTTCCAACTTCTGCCTGGCGTGCAGTTTGCATAACGACATGGGAGGCGATGAAGAAACATGGCAGGCGTTTCATCATCCCGTTTGTGAGAAGAATTGCGACTGTTCTTCGCATGCCATGGAGGCCGAAGCTGCAGTGCGCATTTGGCAGAGGACTGTGGACTATGAGACACCCCTGCGGTTCACCATCTTCCTAAGCGATGGAGACAGCAAGGCCTACAACGGGGTCTGTGATGCCAACGTGTACCCTGACACTCCAATTGAAAAAGAGGAGTGCACCAACCACGTGGCGAAACGTCTGGGCACCGGCCTGCGGAAGCTGCCAACGCCACTTCCACGAGGGGAGAAGCTGAAGGAGACCACCATCCAGAAGCTTCAAACTTACTTTCAGGTGGCCATTGTGAACAGTCGGGGAAATGTCCACAAGATGTACACTGCCATATGGGCCTCATGTTTGCACTCGTGCTCAACAGACGGTGCTGGAAGTCACAAGTTCTGTCCTGCAGGCCCAGACTCGTGGTGCAAGCACCGACGTGCTGAGGCGCAGGGCCAGCCTGCACCGTGCCACACCCCCCTCCTGACCAAGGCCCAGGGTTTGGCAGTCCTCCCAATCTACAAGCGTCTCACAGATGCGAAGCTGCTTGCCCGGTGCCTCCACGGCAAGACACAGAACGCGGCCGAGTCCCTGAACAGCAAAATATGGCTGCTGTGTCCAAAGACCCGGTTTGCTTCCCGGACTGCTGTGGAAACAGCCACAGCCATTGCAGTCCTGTGGTTCAACCGGGGCCACGCGAGCTTTGAAAAGGTGCTGGAAGAGCTTGGGGTGCTTCCTTCGGAGGCCCTGGTTACCCTCAGCGACCGCCGAGACAGCATGCGCATGCACAAGATGAATGTGCGTCAGACCGCTGAGGCGAGGGCACACCGTCGCAGTGCAGCCAAGAGGGCCCGGGTGGAAGAGTCCTGCCGCACCAGCCGGGAAGGGAAAACCTACGGTGCTGGAGAGTTTTAGACAACTGATATTCCCTCTGGACATGTGTGTATGTGTTCAGCACAAGTTTCGTGCTACTGCGTTTTTCATTTTTGTAAATACAGACTTTCAAACTTTCAAACGCGTTTTTCTCATTTCGCAATTTTGGCCAATTTGCATTTTTTGCGGGAAGTGTTTCGGGCACTTAGAATGGTCATACGACGACGAAATTTGGCACACACATTGAGGAGAGTGCGTAGGGTGCCGATATCTACTTGAATCAGCACAACCTATCAGCTGTAAATATCTATTAATAAATTTAATGGTGGTCGAGTGGAAAAAAAAGGGTACTTTGCTACACAGATGTTTTTTTCATAGTTTCAAAGTTGGAGCACAATTTCTAGCTAGATATCGGCACTCTATGGCTAATAGGGAGCAAAAGGAGCCATTGAACAACTCTCTGCATGAACATTTAGTATGCGCGAAAGTTCCCGGAAAACTTATCAAGTTTCACCATTACTTGAAACACAACTCCCAAACTATTGCACTTATGTAAAAACTGATTACAGATTTGGAATCAGGAGGAAAAACTGCATCAGTGGTCCAATTTCTGAAGCTCTAAGTTGAATAACAAAAAAAAAGTGCTTTCGAGGAGCGTCTCCCCTTAAGGAACAAGTAGGGCGGCAGAGCCAAGCCACAATTTGAGGTTCTTTGATTAAAATGCGGACCCCCAAATCACTTCAAAAAGACTATGAAAAAAGCTCGCATTACACTCGAGTAAATACGGTAAGCTGGACGCAAAACAAAATAAATAAAAAGTGAGTTACCTAGACAGATTCGTAGTCTACTAACAGCTCTCACCTTTTGGTTTTGGAAGTGGTTGTGTGGCCAGCAGTTGATGACTGTGGGTTGAACGCAGATGGATCCAGGTAAGGAGTGTGTATGTGGATCTTCCCTGCACAGCAACAATTGGCAGTACAGCTGCTACACTGTATCATGTTAAATGCAATGAGCTTGAAGAAACACAAAACACACACAAATATGAAATGAAACATATTCATCAGTGTAGAAAAAAATATATATTAAAATTTAATTTGCTGTTTTTACATAACAAGTTGGGGAATGGTGCTGTCATTGTAATTCTACTTGCAAACATTTCCTGAGGGCAAAGTGACTTCGATTCTCCAACAACAAACACATTGCTGACACATCTGACAAAGACAACCTTTGTTCCTACTGCTCAGCATTCCAAATCACAATTAAATAGGCTGATTGATTGATATGTGGGGTTTAACGTCCCAAAGCCACCATATGATTATAAGAGACGCCGTAGTGGTGGGCTCCGAAAATTTCGACCACCTGGGGTTCTTTAACGTGCGCCCAAATCTAAGCACACGGGCCTACAACATTTCCGTCTCCATCGGAAATGCAGCCGCCGCAGCTGGGATTCGATCCCGCGACCTGCGGGTTAGCAGCCGAGTACGTTAGCCACTAGACCACCGTGGCGGGGCGACACACAATTAAATAGTCATAAGTAAGTGGCTCAATAAAAATCAACATTCAACAAAGCCCAAAACTCGAGTTTTGAAAACAAGCTTCGTGGTGTAAGCCACACGGAAGACCCACCTTTGGGAAGGTGGACCACCCTGGAAGTGTCAATGTCCACAGCTCCGTGTGTCTGTGCGAGCTCTCTGTATTTAGTCAGATCCACGTCCACCACCTGTTAGAGCAATTGAAATGGTCAAGACAGCCAAGCATGTATGCATGCCAGGTACTGAGTAGGATAAAACCAGGTAAACATGAAAGTGTAACTGCTTTGAGAGAGAGAAACCCTTGTTTTTGTGGCTAATATTTTTAATAGCATTATTCTTTTTGTTATGATACATTCAAACCTGATTATAACAAATTCAAATCTGCAACAAAAATAACTTTATTATATCCAAAATTCATTATAAATGTTTGTCATTATCACTGAATTTATCACAAGACTATTCTTGACTTACTTTGTTATAACCGATAACTCATTATATCCATGTTCATTACATAAAGGTTCAAGTGTATTGATCATTCTGATTATGAATACTGAAACTTCAAGAGAACTCTTCTTATGGTTTATGTGCTGTATTCGTTCAAAAGCATGTTACACGAGAGCATTAGAGACGACATCGAGACAACAAACCACAAACCTGTAGCGTAAAAGCCACGTCATCCTCTAGCAAGGGCACCAAGAACTCAGGCGAGAATGTTTCAGAGTACAACTGGGCTGCCAAGCCTGCAATAAAATCAATCCCTTTTTTCAGAGAAAGCATGCACCAGCTGATGGAAACCCTAAGTAAAGCACAAAGAATATTGACATTTAAACATCGTTTTACTAAAGTGGGCAGCTAAGAGAGTAGAAGAATGTGCACAACAACAAAAACATGCAGAAATGGAGAGTTGGTGCTGTCTTTTGTCCCGTTTCCCGCCCGCTGCCCCTTCTTAATCTCTCTCCATTTCTTTTTCAACACCATGTCTGGTGTCTGAGAAGCTGCCCAGAGTGCCATAAAGGTGCATCATGCAACACTTTCAGTTGCTCGGCCATTATGATATCAGAGTGCTTAAGAATCCTGCATTTGATTAAAACCAGCAACTAGTTCCGCATAGTAACACCTTTTCTACAACAGGACACTCCCTAGATGCTTATCAAGGCATATTACAGAACTGTGTCGCATGATGAACCTAACTTAACTGTCAAACTTGACCTAACCAAACCAAACCTGCTATGAGGCACTGCCCCTGACACTGAGTGCACAGCTACTAGCTGCTTATTGTGAACCTAGACCTCAACAAAAGGTCACTGACCGAGCCAGTCCTTTTCCTCGAGCCCCCGGTCCTGCCAGTGGGCTGAGGGCAGCTGGGGCAGTAGGTGTTGGGCCAAACTGGACCCTGCGACCAGCGCAGAGTGCAAGCCTGCAGCCGTCATGCGCGTCCGCTGGCGACAGCCCACGCCCAGGCCCAGCTGCAGTTCACGCTTGCGCCTGCGTCATTGGTTGCATCTATAGCTTTCTCGGGTGCACTTCCGCGCATCTAAGCGTTATTACATCCATGTCATTGCAGTGAAGTTGGAAGTGTGCCATTGTAGCTACTTCCAGCTCTGGTAACACACACGCACACAAAAAGGAAACAAACAATAAAATATGAAGCCTACAAACAAAAACTGCATGAAGATCAACTTCAATTTACGTATTGTATTGCAGCTGAGATACTATACACAGAAACTATACTGTTCATTAGAAAATCAGCAACCTTTGTAATACAATCCACAACATACGTCAACGAACAGTACCTGAAGTTAATGTCTGCCACTATGGTAACATGGTGCTCAAAAGAAAATTTAAGGCACGCTGTGGGCAGTAACATCCAAAACCCTCGGCACCCAATGAATTAATGAAATCCCTGCGTCAGATTACATCTCAACCAGAAAAAACGGTACCCCCATCACTCCTATGCAAAAACCTTTACAATACAATTTCATTGCACGTGCCTAAGTGTGTACAAGAAATACAGAATATACAGTGCAACCCCGATTATGCAACATTCACAGGACCACGCAAAACTGATGTGTACAGTTAAACCTCTTTATAAAAGGCATGCTCTTGACAAAAATTCTTGCCCCTAAAAGAAACGCATGTCCTCCGAGATGAAGGGGGCACGTGGCGTGTTTCTATTTCATGCACCCGCCATCTCTGAGGCCATGCAAAGCCCTCACCGCGCCGACGACGGGATGGTTGTGCACCACCATCCAACACTGCATTTTTGTTGTCGGGGTTGTCATAGTGAACTTAGTTGAGGACACCTGCTGCGCAGGGCCTGTTCGACCGGTCAATAACTACACGGCTAGTTGGTTGAGCAAGCGCTAGAGCATGGAAACAGAGCGGCTGAATGATACTTCGGCGTCGATCCATGTGCATTCGTTACGGGAGAAAACAAGAGTTTTGGGCTACAAAAAGCTTCGTCACACATTTCGTGGGCCAGAAGAAGCAATACTGTCATGCTAAATTTTCGCTGTTATAAAACTCATGACATTTTTCTCCCTCGTAATTAAACCTCCCTCGAAATTGGCGTCAACTTTTCTGAAGAAAAGATGGGTTCATTTTATGCGAGTTAATACGGTACATGCGCTGCCGAAAACATTTGGGAAAAGGTTGCTTAAACAAAATAAATTTGCACTAATAAAAAAAAGAGACAGGTAGAGCGTTGAGAGGCTTTGTATGTATTGCACATAGATTACGTGTCCAGCGTTGCTATTGTGGCCACTGTCGAATTTCACCACATTGCCAGATTCACCACTTAGCAACTCTGATTGGCCCTGAGGACTGCTACAGCCTCCGATTGGTTCAAAATGTCACTATTATAAAATTTGACAATAAAGCAACACCTGACAGTGCCAAATAGTGCCCAAAAATGGGTAAATAAGGCTGGACCCACCACACCCACTCATTGCACTGTTTTAGGCAACAACTTAAGAAGCATGCTCACTTGTCCACTTCTGCTTTGAGCGCCGACACCATGTTGTTGAGCTCAGCCTCAAGGTCCCGGTAGGGACTCTTGTCTCGCGCCAAGGTGGACGCAAAGGGACTGAAGCACTGCTCCACAAATTGGCTGCCAAAAAAAAAAGAACAGAGCAGCATTTCATTCCACAAAGTGCTCAACACATGAAAGATTGAACGCACATCATTAGAACAAAATGCAATGTTTGTTACAGGGTGACCACCCGTCCAAAGACTCACGGGACTGTCCCGTATTGAGGACTCTTGTCCCGTGTCCCATAAGAGACATAAAAATCTTGAAAAATGTTCCACATTTCACAATTTATTATTATTGTTCGGCAGTGCCTTGACTTCAGCTGCACATGGACACTCTGTTGGAAGTTGTGTTAGCTGCAAGCATTCCAACTGTATCAACTTGAACAAAGTAAAACAAGTAGTGTAAAGCACTTCCCAGGCTCAGAATTAGAAACTTGTTGACACTAAGCCATATCTGTTTTGTGAGTGACTATTGTTTGAGTCTCCAAATTTTGACGTTGATATTAATAATGATGTTTTGTGTCGGATCATATTACAGTGATGCATAGAAGTTTCATTTTTTTCAGACAGATGTATATTCTTAACCCCCCTTTTCTCCCCTGGTCACTGTGTCGCGCATGCCTCACCAGTCGGAAGGTGCTCACCTAGGTTTGTTAGCCATGTCAGGACCTAGCTTCAACCTACTGCCAGTACTGTGCGCTGCTTTAAAATGAACCAATGACAAGCTGCTCAACACTTGCTGCATTTGTAAAAAAAAATAATGTCATTAAATGGGGCCATTAACCATGTTAAACCAAAGAGGAGAAATGGATCGACGAGTCTGTTTTTATTATATGCCCTCACATGAAGTTTACAACTAATGAAGCCAAAAAAAGCATAGAGGGTATTGCAGTTTTATGTTTTTTTTTACATTCTTTTTGAAGCATAATATTATGCAATAAAGTAAAAAGTGATGATGATGTGTGGTGTTTTATGGTGCAAGGGCCATACGATGGCCAAAGAGCACCAAGTAAAAAGCGAAATGGACCAAAAGCAACTTGACACCAGCAGGGAATGAACCTGCAACCTCTTTGTACCACATGCAACACACTTCACTGTGCTTCACTTGGTTTCATATTGAAATTAAAGTTATAGCGAAAATAAAAGTAATAGAGCACGAGACATCTTGAGCAGCGTGTACTCACTCGTACGCCTTGAGAGGCTCCAATATTTGCTGTTCAGTTTGCTGCCCATAGATGGAGAGCTGCTCCAATTCAACTTTGGCTAAGAATGCCGTGAGGGCCTGCTCCGGATTTATCTGCATGCCCGTACAAGAATGTCAGCAATCGCAAGTGTAACATTTTGAAAGGCAGCGTCTCAAGCCTACGCTGACACCATGTCATTTGGTCATGCTGGTTACAAAACTCCCCATCGGCTCTATATATAAAAATATGGACAGGCTATTGATAAAAATTACAGAGGTCAGCCGACTCTAGTGCCACCTGTAGGTAAAAAACAAACTAATAAACGGTATTTTCCTCTACTTCACGTCTTTCATCTCGCATCATTGAAGTTGACTCGAGCAATGACCAAAAAGACTGCAGTGCAAATACTGCACCGTAAGGACTACCCCGCAAAGACTGCACTACAAAGCCTTCACAGCAAAGACTGCAGTGCTTTTCGTCATCACTCCCAGGTGGTGTGTCAGTTAGCTGTCCTCCACAAGTTTGTCCATGGCAATGTCTGGGTTTTGGAATGAAGTTCTGCAACTGCTATGATTGAAATTCTACGCTGACAAACTCGCAAAAATATATTCAAAGCAACGATCAACCTACATTTATGGCAAGCTTCCCATAGCCATGAGAGATGTGCCAAGCAAAAAAAAATAAAAATAAAGAATATTAACTGTTCTTGTAAAGCACACCATAAAGTGCTTCATCTCACATATGTTGACAGTTTATTCTAAAAACAACATTGCAGACAGTATTCATTACAAAAGCTGTGAACAGGGACTATTTTTCTACAGCTGGAATGATCTGAACCACTTACAGACCGAAACTTTCCTCACAAAGTTTTATTCACACGATATCCACATAACGGCAACGATAATTTCTGCTGGCTTTATACACTAGTTGCGAGTCATTTGGTGTTACTGTGCGTAGGTCCTAATAACTGAGTGGGTCTAAATATTGGATCCAAAAATTAGTCTGTGATTGCATATTTGCATTTACTTAACGTTACTTGTATAAGCCTAAATAATATGCAAATGAACGATAGTAATAAAATTACAATTGCCACTATGACAATAGTAAACAAGCTCTAAATCAGTGAAGTACTGGTTTGGGCATGTTGATAGCATTTTGTATACGCAAACATTTGTGTACAAGAAGTACAATGAAATGCAGGAATATACAAAGATCTGTACAAATACATTTAACATAAGTTTCTATATTCTCTGCTTTTCGTTGTCCAGCCTGAATGCAAAATTTATGCAAGCAGAAAATGCCGCATATGTTTAACACTTGAATAAAATCGTTGCAACAAAATCAGCAGCAGCTTTGAAAAGGGCACCTGGTACAAATGGTCTTGCGAGAGTCCAGGTCCTGCCACCCGCGTGACCATCCAGCTGTCACCTACTGGCACCCGCGCGCGGCGCTTGATCACACCGTGGAACAACAGCGCGTCCCAACACCGCACCGCTGCCCACCGCAACACCGCAACTGCACAACATTCACATCAACACCCCATTCGAATTCAGCACAAATATGCATAAGCTGTGACAGTTTTATAGAAATCCAGACAAAAATAAAGAAATATGCTTCTAAAGAAGAGTCCTACCTTAAAGGGGCCATGACGTCCACTTTTTGCAGATTATGTGGGTTAATCTGAGGGTTTTCACCAGCTGGTGAAATTTCAGTGCATCTGGTTGGGTACTTACTCTGTAATGAACATTTTTATGAAGATGCGAGTGGCCCAAGAGTCTGACAAAACTGGCACACCTGTGAGCTGTGATGCAACGAGCCGCTTGCTTTGACATTGCCTGTATTCTGACCAATAATTTTTTTTCGTGGTCAACTGCATGTACAATGGGGTCATCTCTACTTTCTTCAACTTGGCTTTGAAACTTGAATGATTTGCAGCCGCTTATACTTAATAAACGACACCTTCACTCCAAGGAACACATGATGTCGCACATGCCATGTAAAAATAGCAGTCGCCAGTGGTGGGTGCAGTTTACAGCTGGCAATGTCTGGGGATCATTTTGCAATGAAATATTTTTCAGCCCCTGCTACATATACGTACAGGCACAATAGACCTTTCTGCTTCCATTTTTCGCTGAAAACCGCAATTAGATGGGTGACCGTGTCATGGCCCCTATCAGTTAGGAAACGATGTACAGCGCAGCGGTGCTATAACAAGTGGCCACAAACGACTTGGCTCACCCAAGAGAATGAAACCAGCTGCTATGGGGCACAGGACCAAGGCTATGACAGCTGCTGCGATTGGCTGCAGCAGGCCCAGCACCAGCCCCTGCCAGAAGATGGCCTCACCCAGCACGCAGATGCGGTTGCGCTCAGGGCCTGCACCATCGCCACCGATTGGTAAGCTGCTCACCAAATGAGCACGCTGATGTAAACAGTCCACTACACCGATGTACAGTGCTCACAGATTGAAACAGGACAACTGAGGGCTAAGTAGCATTCTCATCTTCAGTTCAAGTTGTATCAACGTAAATCCAACTCAAACACGTAGATCAGAGCCAATGCTGTCTTTAGGAACCAGATTCAGCACACGACACGGTTATCTCGAGCAAATGTGCACGTAACAGTTGTAATACTAAAAAATTTGATATCTCAATTGAATTCGTGAATACTGTACACAGTAAGTGGAGCACGCTCAAAGGAGCACACTCAAAGAGGCACCCTCAAAAGAAATACTTTTGAGCATGCTGGATCTGAGCATGCTCGCATTTTTTCTTGCATATAACCCCCACCCTCAATGACTCCTGAGAAATTTTTCAAAAAATGATCCCCAGTATTTGGTGCAAAGACAGCTTTTTTTCATTGCTGTTAAACACTGCCGTGAAGCCACCCTTGCAAGCCAGACAGTGTTTTTTTTTTATTTGACTTAAGCCCCAAATGAAAAAAAAAAAATTTGCAGGTAATACGCAAGAAAATTTGCAATATTTTGATTTCATAATTTACACAACGTTCAAGCTTCAGAAATTTGCCTTTTGCTTTCCAAAATAAATGGCAATTGGTATGCAAACAAACTTTAGCTACTAATGCAATTTGAGTGTTACTTCAAGTGACAAATGAACATTTATCAACCACTGTACTGAAGACCCTCCACATTTCTCATATGCATATCAACTTTTTCACTACGGAACAAAATTGTAGGAGAGGAAAAAAGACGCAGTATGCAGAAATTGTTGGCCTGGTTTCAAACAAAGAAAAGGAAAAAGCATGGAAATGGAAATTTCATATTCGAAGGGTAAAAATGGGTATCAATGAACGGAGAGATAAGTTGCAAATATGGCAAAAACACTGCCGATAAGTACGAATGCTGGCCTTTAAGGCTTCAAGTATTTTTTTTTAAAGATTCCCAAGGACCAATAGCATAAGCTTGGTTCACACTAATTTATATTCAAAAGAAATATTAATGTGAAAACTTACAAACTGTTAGGCCTTAACAGTTGCGCATTTCGATATTCTGCCCAGATTGTTTCATTCTGTCTGCACACCAGCCACACATGCCACTAATGTAGTCTTCTGCTGGTCACTCATGGAGCATGGTTAAATGATACTTTGGGTGATGAAGGCAAGATTTAATGCACTGAGCAGTTCAGTGTTGTGTAATTTGCTTAAGAAGCCATGCCCATGAATATGACCACACCTTGCAAACAGGTCGTGTGAATCCGTGGCACTGCTTCTTCAATGATAATGCATACATTTGTAATTCTAAATCAAAGCGAGCCATTTTCAATTTAACAAGATACTCCTTAAACAAAACAAGACAAAACGAAGACCTCCGAAGAAGCAGGGCTTCAAAAAAGCAGCTGGGAGAACGTACTTGGTGAGTCAAAGTCATACGCGAGCACCATGAGCAGGTGGAAGGCAAGCATCACACATGGCATCCTGCAGTCAGAAAGCACAATGACACAGGTCACAATGACACAACACAATGACACTTCAGGGAGAATACGAAAGCTTGGACAGATGAAAAGAACCACTGGGCCTGCACAGAATGCACAACCCAGTCACAGCAAACAATGAAAGGGTGACTTTTCTTAAAACTGTAGTTTACCTGCGTGTCTTTATTTTGCCATCGTTAATTTTTACTGAGAGAGAGGTATTGTATTCGTTTATTCATGTATTTTATTCAGTCTGTTATCGCATTTGCACTAAGTTTGTACATTACTACCAAATGCGTAGATAACTCGTCGGACGCATATCTTTAGGCAGCTGCTACAAGCACACTTGCAGAGTACCCACTACGCCATAAATGATCACAATATTTTATGTGTAGCGGCTTATGGCAGGGGCTTTGTCCCTCCCTCCTTCCCACGGCGTCCACGCCCCCACTGCGCATCCCCCTCTCTCTACTCTCCTATGCACCTCCCTCTCTCTCAAGTTGGCGGCAAAGGCAATGAAACGCTTCCTCAGTAGTGCGCTGTTCACACCCCACTGCACATGTGCATACCCCTCTCTCTCCTGTCCTATACTCCAGCCCTCTCTCCCAAGTCGGTGGCGAACTACATCACATCAGCAAGTTGTCCCAAGGTATCAGAGGCATAGCAAGTTAAAGGAAGGGAGGCATCCAACTCTCTTGAGTGCATGTATGTGTGCTAAAATGTAGATGTACACGCACACACGCACGCGCACACACACACACACAAACACACACACAAACACACACATGCACTCACTAATAATTTGGAAAGAGTTCAAGCAAACCCCTCCCTTCAATGGCTAAGCCTATGTCGAGTATAGCTAAGCAGCCTTGCTTGTGGCTGCCATAAACACTAGTGGTATGGTTATCTTCAGTAGAAAGCTATATATTTGAGTTTGCCGAGCTGAGGAGGTGGCGAGCCGAAGAAATGATGGCCAGGCAACGTCTGACCCCTATCCCTCTGTGAAATTTATTTTTCCCTTCATTAAAAGTTGCTCCTTTCCCTATCTCTGCCAACCAGAATAGTACAAGTGCAGTGCTGCCTACCAGAGGGGTGCCAGGAGCGCTGCCACGAGAGATGTAAGGCATACGACCAATGAGAGCACGGGGAAGACCAGCACCAGCAGCACCGTGCCCACAAGGCCCTTGACGAGGTAGTTCCAGGCACGGTTCACTTGCCGGCTCAGACCTTTGCCCACAAAACCTGGCAAGGAGGTGGCAATGAGAAGGAAAAGAAATGTCATGCACCCGCCTGTACCATGATGCTACACTCAAACCTCATTACAACAAAATTGCTTCTTACACAAAAATAAGTTTGTTGTATCCATAAGTTCACTATGAAGGCCTATTTCTAACATTGCAACTTATTGCAAGATCATTTTTCATTTACTTCATTATGACATGGTATATCATTATATCTGGGTTTGTTATATTGAGGTTTCAGTGTACAAGAAAATTCATACAGATTTCTTGCACGGGAAAGTTTACCAGTTTATGATAAATTCGTCCTTGTTCGGAATTCAAACTCTGGACCAAAGTGTGTGCAGAGCAGAAACGCACCCCAAAAATTCATTGCTCCTCACAGTCAAGTTTTTGGGACACAGCCTTCTGAAATACTTCACTGTCATTAATAGCACACCTTTTAACGAACTCTTTATGCCAAAATGACTGACCCCTAACGTTTCGGGACTCGTTCAGTCCCTTGCACAGGTGGGGACTGTATTGACTGTGGAAGTGGTGTCATTTTTTATACTTTACGACGCGAAGAAAAGAAAATGCCTAAATGAGGGGATAAGAAACCATGCGGTTTCTCTGACCAATAGAGCAACCTCTTGAGGACTAGACAAAATGGGTGCTGTAACATCAGATCCATTTCAAAAACAGTGGCTAGAGCACCCCTCCTCCCCCCCCCCCATTTTAGCATCTCAAATTTTTTCACCCAGCCAGACAGATTTTCGACAAAATTTTTAAATTTAAGTGTTCTAGTTGACAAGAAGTGTCTTCTGTTATTCAACCTAATACTATGCAGCAAAACAAATTATAACACATGGCGTTGTACAGGCGACAGAAAGGTGAAAAACATTCCATTTTGATTTTTTTGCCCCATTTCGGTAGTTGTTCGGCGATGCTGAAAACTCTTCTCACCAGAGTCTGGTTGAGATTCAAAGTCTGTTCTTGACTTGGAGATGTGCCTCCAAAGGGACAGAAGTCGGGAACAGAGTGTCTGTGTGGAAGATGACTTGCGTGGCTGCAGTCTTCCCTGCACAGCACCGGGGCATTTTTGCCGTCAGAAGTTAGGCCTTGCATCAAGTAACTTTTCGCAACACTGTGCTTGCCAAAAAAACGGCACAGTGCCATTTTCACTCGAATGTTAGCAATAACTAACAGACAATGATGTTAAGTAAATTATAGGGGATGTTATTGGAAGTAATTGTAATGTAAATGTGAAGCAAGAAAAGTGGGTGAAAAGATAACTTGCCATCGTCAGGGACCGAGCCTACGACCTTCGAATAATGCGTCCAATGCTCTACTACTGAGCTACGGTGGCAGACATACCTCCGTCCACTTTACAGGATATATATGTGCATTTGAACATGGGAATGGCAGTCAGCACCACATGTTGTCATTGCAAATACTCTTTTTGCACTTAGACGTCAAGTAGCATGTGGTCTTACGATGAGCTGACAGCTGACCAATAATCCCTCGCATACCACCTGAGGGCATCAAGTTTGCCAGAGCGAGCCCCTCACTATAAATAAGGAAAGAAGTGCAAATTCAAGGGCTCATTTTCTTCGTTAGACACGATATCATGGAGAACTAACAAACATTGATACCAAGGAAAGTTTAGGGGATCCTATTAGAAGTAATTGCAATGTAAATCTAAAGAAAGAAAAATGGACGACACGATAACCCGCCAGGGACAGGTGGCAAGTTATCTTTTCTCACACTCTTCTTTCTTCGCATTTACATTACAATTACTTTTAGTAACAGCCCCCCATACTTTCCTTGGCATCAATGTCTGTTAGTTCTCATTGATATCATGTCTAACAAAAAAAATTAGCCCTTAAATTTGCACTTCTTTATTAGCATCTGTCAAATGAGGATGTTGATGCTGCTGATGTTCCTAATGCTGCTCAGTCGATGCTCACAAAAGTCCGGGGATCATTATCATTACGACAATGGCCAAAAAGCTTTTCTTGAAAAGGTCTGTCTGTTCCAACCAGCATTCATTGCACAGCTTGAAGAGTGCCGAAACTCACGTCTTCCTGGTTGACCTCAAAGTCCGGCATGAATGGACGGGGTAGCACCAGGCTGCGCAAGCTCAGAGGACTGCACCATGGTATCAGGATCTAAGGAAAACAAGTGACTGTTTCAGTCCACGAAGAAAAACTGTACTTGTTCAACAGATGCAGTCAAGAAAATGAATCAATCAGGAGCCTCAACCTCAATAGCTGCCCTCTGCTTTTTGAAAGTGTAAGTACATTGATAGACAAACTGACTGATTGATTCCATTTATTGAATGACTGATTGATTAATACAAGGTAGCTCATCCAAAACGATTCAGCAGCAGTTTGGCAAGGATGAGAAGCGCTTGTTTGAAATAGAGAAAAGGTTCACGATTAGGCACTTTACGGTATAAAGTGGCTTATATGCATAAGTGATCATCAACTTTTTACTCATTACTGCAGTCAAAGTACAGCTAGAGCAATATGACAAGCTCACGAAATTGAACACATCAAAAAGTACTGTGTACAGTCGCTGACCGATAAATCAGACGCCGACAATTCGGACTTGCTCGTTAATTCAAACAGCCGCACGGCACCGCCGATTACCCCGTAGAAGTAATGTGTAAAGATGACTGATATTTCAGACAGATGCCAGATCTTCATCCGATAATCCGGACTATGCACGCCGAATCACAATTATATCCCCCGGTGCCCATTCCATACAAAGTATGGCCTCAGAGATAGAAAACAAAAGTGAATAGCTGTTTTGTGAGGCTCTACTTCTATTGCCTTACAGCTTTATAATAGAAAATGCTGATCTTGGAGGCACTGCTCAACTCATGGAGGAAAAAAGAAAGGAGGAAGTGTGACGTCACGCAAGCAGCCTTGGCAAGCCACTTCGTTTTGAAGCCAGCACTGTCGGCCTAACACGTGACCTTTTGCACCAAATCACGCAAGCAACAAGACTTGCCGATACTTCGGAGTACGGCACCCGGTAGCTTTTAATTGAAACGCGCTGCTTTGGCGCACACCGGCTGGCTCACGCAGGTGGTTCAGAGACAGAACAACAAGAGTACTAAAACCTATCGCAAGCTATGACGTTTTGATCACGTGTTGGGCCGACAAAATGGGCTTCACTCGCGTGATGTAATGCTCCCTCCTTCCTTTTTCTTCCTCCATGGCTCAACTGTGGGAGGTCGTATCGACATCACAAACATCCAATATTTCACTTCAAATATCTCCGAACTGCCACGGTGCTGTATTGCTATCGTCGCCATTATGTCCTATGTCCAACAAAGTGAAATACACTGTATAACACAGGACAGTGACAGAGACGGACGAAGCGCTTTACGAAGACGGTACCAACCAGCCCAAATAAGCGATTCAGTACTGTCGTAAGCGTCTACAGTACTGCGTTCTGTTATATTCTGCAGGCATTCGGTTTTGTGTTCCGATCTGCTTTATTTTACGCTCTGCTGTCCCCCAAACAGTTGCGTTAAATGACACCGATGGTGCCATTAAAATCAAGAATTTGAAGGTGCTCTATCGTTCACGAATGCTGCAGTGCATGTTGCCGTACTTAGAGAGCCAGATGAACTACAACATCGACTTAATGTCAGCCGTGACCATGCTTGCTAATGCCTGGAAGGCAGTTTCGGCAAGCACGATCAGCAATTGCTTCCGGCACGCTGGTTTCACATTACGTAGTGAGCCCGACACTGCAGCTGAAGAATTCGAAGAATGAGCTCAAGTGCGTACTTTATTGACAACCTGCGAGACTGCGGTGTGCCGACTATTGATGCAGTTACGTTTGAAGACTTCACAAACATTCACAGTGCTCTTTCATTGTGTGCTGAATTGAACGACAATGACATAACTGAGCAGGTTCTGCAATCGTCAAACAGTGATTCTGACTCTGATGATGATGACGCACCGCTTGCTCCAGACCTACGCCCGCAAACCTGTCTTGAGCCCTCGCTGTTCTTTCGTCAACGTACAGCGGACATACCACACTAGCAGAAATACTGGTAGACTTGGTTGCACGCAAGCACACGTGCGTGCAGCAATGCATTGACAGCTTTTTCTGGCCACCGGGTCAATAAAGTGTCCGTAAAGGTTTTTTTTCTGGCGCATTTATTTTTTTTCGGGCAATTGATAATTCAGACTAACATTTACGTTCCTCGTGGAGTCCAAAATATTGATCGTCGACTGTATATCCCATTCTATACGTAGCGATCAATGCTGTGGAGGCTAGCAAGACTTCTTGGAGTAGATGTGTTCACATCAAGGAATCTTCATTCATATTTCTCATCTACAATATTATTTCTTTCCATTTCATGCGAAGTAATGAATGGAAAGCTTTAGTGGCTCAGAGATAAACAACTTTCTTATAACTGTAAATAGGTTGTTGCATATACTTTAGCATTTTGTTGCCTCCGTTTCTTTGTTTTTGATATGAAATGCCACGATGCTTCACAAGCGTGACCTTGCTCTGCTCACACTGTCGAAACGTGGCTAGGAGACATGCGGAGTTATACATTTTACTGACTGAACTTCTTGCGTAGCCTCCAGCTAAAGCACCGATGGCTATGTAAGGAGCAGAGCACGGACCGAGACAGCAGGCACACCGTACCCCGAGGAGGAACATGACGTTGCAGGTATGTGCCCAGACCCGGTGGCAGAAGTTGCCCCAGCGCCACAGGGGTAGCCGGGTGGAGGTGAGCCGGGTGCACTGCTTCTCGGCCACATACGTGGGGCGCTCACCAAGCAGAAGGGTGTCCCCCATTGGGAGCTCTGGACCAGAGGGCCCACCCACTCGACGCACCTGCAGTTGTGACACCTCAAAATGACACACATGGCTGGCACATGTTACCCTTGACTACACACTTAATGATCAGGTTCTCTATTAACAAATGAAATGTACATAACTCCATACCGAAGTTGTGGAGACCATACTGAAAGCAAGACGAAACAGAATAAGTTATAATGCCTTTTATAATTATCATTATCATGGTTGTCACTCAACAGGTAGAGCATCAGACACATTATATAAAGGTTGTACGTTCGGTCCTTATCTCTGCTAAGTTCATTTTTTATCCACTTTAATCCCTCTCCATGTCATAGTTAATATGCTACAGTTAAAACATACAAGTAATGTCCCCTATACCTTCTTTAGTAAAAGTGCTTGATGGTTTCATTAGGTTGCTTCTTTCCAGTGAGTGGTAACAGAGATGTTAAGGTACAACCTTTGAGCATCTTTTACGGTTAACGAGTGGACGAAAGAGAAATGTGCTATTGCTTTGGTAGGAAAAGTGTTGAGCCCAACACATTCAAAACCAAAACAAAAGCCATGAAACCATGAAATACACTCAAAGCTTCTTAGGTGTGCTATTGCCCCCTGCAAAGTCATTTTCATCTCATGGCACTCACGAGTCTAGTGTGTCGGCGTAGTCAGCGTTTTCACTGCCGTGTGAGGGGTGCCACCCGTGGCAAGGTTGGGTGGCACACAGGGAGTAACAATTACTCTTTGTTTGACTCCTGTGGCAAGTCCAATGTCAGCGATGCTGCATTTGCAGTACATCGTGTGTGTTAGGTTGTTTGTGTGCATTGTATTGGCTTTCTACTAAGTTCTTTGACAAGGTAGTACATATTTGTGAGGTAAGGTTTGGCAGGTAGGTGGGCTCGCTGTTGTGCAAAAGCCACTAATAAATGACCGTACGTTCGTTAGCACGACAGCATGTGCTGTGTGCGTTTTTTTTTTTCATACGCCCAGCTCTTTCAGACCTCACAGGTCCAACCTTGACATCTTTGTTGTGACTCCTCCGCAAAGAGCAGGCATTGGGAAATAAACCCAGTTTTTGCTTATAGCCACTCAAAAGTGGCTCCGACGCTTTCTACAATTTTGTCCATCAAGCGGACACTAGGGATACTATAACAACAGCAGTCAAACAAGCCCCACCCGACAGTGTACCCACCTGCCACTGTGAGGGCCTCCACACATGCGTCTGCCAGGTGAATGTCCGGGTGGGAGCCCGCAGCCGCGCCAGCTCAGCAGCCAGTGCAGGGGCCTGTTCACGCAGGAAGGACAGGTCACGTGCCACGAAGTAGGCCACCTGGGCAAGACCCCGCTCCCTGCACAAGGCCAGGGCAGTCTCGTGGGCCTCCAGGCAGTGCTCGCGCTCCAACTGGCACTGCGGTCAACCAGGAAGTCACATCATCATCGTGTTTGTTTAGACTGCAGACTGATGGATAGAAATACTTCATTGAGGCCCATTAGATTCCGCTAGTTTCCTATAGACTAAAGCAGTTGCTCCCATGTCGGGACCGAAAGGCCTAGGCCATTAGACTCTTCACAGTCCTATGGGACTGGCCCCAGCTGTTGCTCTAATGTGAGACTGTAAAGAGATGCATCCGTTAACTATTCTGCATTGACCTTGTTGCTGCGTAATGTGGAGCAACCCCATGCTGCTGGAGTAGAGAACTTCAGATTTGACGACAGAGGATTTTAAAGAGATGGTTTTTAGGGCGAGCTGGTAATGCAGCTTGACATCTAACACAGAAAACTAAGGAGAATGAAGAAAAAAAAAACTGAGAAAAAACACACATGACAGAGTGCTGTTGATTGAGTAGAAAGACTCATGCAATATGGTAATTTCGGCTCGTTGTGGCCGGTAGTTGAGCAGGAGTGTGCAATCAATGCTGCTTACCTGAACTTCATGAAGCTGACTGCGCAGCCATGGTCCAATCAAGGAGAGCACAGGAAACTCTTCCTGTAGTCGCTCCTTCTCCTAAGCAGGCAAGAGATGGGGCTCCGTTAAGAAACTTGCAAGGGGAAAGACTGCTTTTTCCACTGAAGCAGGAGTCTGGTTTTTGCACTAGCAGCGACAACACTGACAAAAAAATGAAGAAAAAGCACAAAGAAAACAAGCACCAGGAAAAAAGAGAGAGATTACCTCATGAGGCCAATTCGGTCCCTGTCCACTCAACAAACCATACTCCCGCCCCCTTTTTCATCCCCCTTCAATTCCACCCCCTCCACACACACACACTCTAACTTACAGCTGCAAGAACCAGAAGGAAGAGGAGTGTTTTCACTCTCCTTGGGGTATTATCACCCAACTGCAACCCAAATCCTCCACAGATTACTTACTGGAGCCAAGTGAAACTACGACAAAGCCTTTGTATGGTGATGAAGGCAGCTGGTAGCAATAAATGTCAGAGGCATACACTAGGGCTTGTGGTAACCTCGCTACTCATTGTAACAAAAGATCGCGGGATGTGGGGATCTGAGGCACAACTGTGACCATTTTGCGGACATTTTACCTCAGATCCCCACAGGCTTTCTATTAAAAGTCGACTGCACTGTAAAGTGGCACTCAACAGGAGTTGAAACATGGTGGCTATGGTTGAAGGAGTCCCAAGCCTAATAATAATTTATGGGCTTCTATGTTCTAAAACCATGATATGATTATGAAGGACACCGCAGTGAACGGCTCCAGATATTTTGACTAGGTTGTGCGAATCATGAATCTGAGGTGCAAAATGAATTCGAAGCGAATAGTGATCTTAGCCGAATAATTTTGAATTTAATTCAAATACTGTATATCACATATTATAAAGAAAGCATATTTGTCATGACCTAACTAATGTGCGCAATAGATGCACAAAGACCTGTGCAAATGGCTTTTTTTTTTCTTTTTGTTCAAAGGGAGTGGAAACAATTTTGAATAGTAGTAGGATTTCACTTTTGGTGCAATGCAACTGATAACCCATAAAATACATTACGTTTTAATATTTACTATACTTAGAGCATAGAAGCCGGCATAACAAGCTTTCGACGTCAAAAATTATGAGTTGATGTGAGGGTGGTGTGTTCACTTAACCTTGAAGTGGGGCTTCGCGGCAGTGCGAATTTTCAACAAATGTTTTCACGGCTTAGCAACCCTTCACTGCAGTGCAACCACCTTTACAAAAAGTTGCCTGAGAACTAACATTTAAACAGTAATTTCACGGTAAAACAGCCCTTAACTGCAGCAAAATCCCCTCTACAAGGGTTACACGTGGACTTGTCTAGACACATTTCAAAATTTTCAATAATTTAAATTATAATCCAAGCGAATTCAAATACTGTGATATTCGTTCAAATTCTCGAAGCGTTCGAATATTCACACAAGCCTAATTATAACCATGTGGTGTTCTTTACTATGCACTGACATCGCACAGTAACACGAGCTTCAGTCATTTCACGTCCATTGATATGTGACCGCCACGGCCGGAACTGAACCCGCGACTTTCGGATCAACAGCTGATCACCGTAACCGCTGAACCACCGTGGCAAAAAGGAGTCCCAAGTCTATGCAGCAAAAATGGTGAAAGTGAAGTTGGTTTTTGAAATACCAGTAGTCAAAGCACTGTTCAAGTCACTGATTGTTTTCTATGCCGATGCCGCCGCGCAGTGTTGGTGCCGCTTCGACCTCGAGCGGCACGCTGCAACCCATATTGGTCATGACTGTACAAGAAGACTTCTCTGCATCAAACCCAAGTGTTGCAGTGGCTCTTCACCTGAGCCACGTAGTGCGCAGTTCTGTTGTGCACAACGTCCAAAGCCCGCTGGATGAGCACGGCCGCCTGGGCCTGCTCGGCGAGCAGCTGGCCAAGCCCTGGCGCCAGGCTCTCCAGGGCCGGGTCGCGACCCACCGCCTCTGACACACGTCGCACGTATTCGTCCTGAACGGCCACTTTGGCTTGCTGCAAGCCAAGGAAATCAGTCAACAGCTGACAAGAAGCCCAGCCATACCTCTGCTCATCACAGAGAAATTATAGAGAACGCCGAATTATGCATGATAATTCCATCAAGGCTGCAAAACGAACTCACCTTTTCTATGTCGCTGTCAGACAGTTTCTTTGCTGTAAGTATGAAAAATAAGTTACAGAATGAACACACAACACAATTTAAAAATCATAGTTGCAAATATGCATAGTTACAAACTGAAATGAAAACATAATAACAGTGAAACTATGAGGAACAAACCAACTTTTACTGGAGAAGATTTTTGCAAAAGTTTCCAATCCAATTTGAGTGTCATAGGTATTTTATATTGCGCAGAGGAAAAGGTCATGAGCATATAAGCAAATACTTGCACGCAGCAGAAAGAGTCACTTGGCTTTTTCGTAGTCATATATATCTCTTTGACAGCTATGTCAGCTTTATACACGTTCAGCATACATTTACTCTACAATTGTTTGGAGAGGGCAGACACCTCTTAAACCATATGTTAGCTAACATGGGTGCTCAACCCTCACTTGTGTACATTCTTTACACCCACACGCATCTGTGCAATCAACTAAGTAGTGCAGAGTACTCATTCTTTCTATTTTGTTTCTTTGTGTGCATGTGTTCTTGACTATTGCACCATGAATATGAATGCACAACAAAATCCTTATTATAAAAACAATTTTTTCTAATTAGCTTCACTGTACCACTACTATGTATTCCATTGTTGAAATCTTGCTTTTTTTAGTTACAGCCATGAAGCATTAAGATTTTTTGAAAATCACGATTTTGTTATATCATTTGGCATAGAATAGCAAATGCTTTGAAGGAAAGAAAGACTACTTAGAAGAAAGACGCTCAACTTGCAACTGAGTTTATTTCGAAAAGCGTCCAACCACGAAAACGTACACGCAGGCGCTGTCACACCAGATCGTCACTTTTCAAAATAAACTCAGTTGCAAGTTGAGCGTCTTTCTTCTAAGTAGTCATCCTTTCCTCCCAAGCCTTCACTCTTCTAAACCAAGTGTCAAACCAACTAGCCCGACCAATTCACTATTTTATTGTATCATTCCCTTCTGCGATGCTACAATTGAGGGGATTGTAAATAAACGATATCATCAATTTGTGGATCAATTCATTCATGTACCAATGCACCAGGATGCACATTGCAATAGACCCAAACGCAGCCCACCTCTCAGCTTGGCCACCAGGGCTTCCCGAAAAGCCGGGAACCAACCACGCAGCTCCCTCTCCAAAATGTGCACCAGGAACGGCATGGCACTCCGCAGCAGCTCTGTCAACATCAAGAAGGCAGAGGTAAGACTCGGTGTGCGAAAAACGACGGGGCGGTAATTGCTCGTACCAGCATTGTAGAGCCGCAGGTCAATCATCTGGCCTTTGGGTGTCTTGTAGACATAAGGCACAGCTGGTAGCCTCTCCTCTCCCTGGGCCATTCGCAAGTGCAATGTTCATGGTGTGTGTGGCCGAACGGTCACTCATTCATGACATAGTTCTTCAAAAATGAAGGAGGCGGAATGACATGCTTTATTCTCTACTGGAGAGCGTCTACACACTGTTTCACTATATTTCACAAATTTACATTGCGGCATGCTCAAAATAGCTTCATTATTTGACCAGTCAACTAGAGTTCAATACCACTGCAATAAAATCAATTATCTATAGAAAACTACCACCCCTACATGAAATTTAAGCACATTGAAGAAATCAAAGGTGCGGAGCTTTCACATTAACACACACTTACACACTGTGGCTTTGAATGTCAACAAAAAGAGTACAAACAAAGCAGAACAGTACATTATAAACGAATTCATATATACTATACCAAGTTAATATTTGTTCAGAATTGAAAACACCAAAAGACCTGCTGAAGCATCAATATCACCCCAGTGAAACTGATGGAAAGTTTCATTAGTTAAAATGAATTACTGCCGACACTTCAAAAAAAAAAAAAGGAGTAATAACAGACACTGCTCACAATGTGGCACTTCTCGAATGTCTGCTTCTTGATTTGGTAGCGTACAAACATGCACAGCTGCTCCAACTGGTTTTCCGCATCCGCCTGCACGCAAAAACAGGTGGGCTTTGCTCACACAAGCACTTCCAGTTGACCAACAACACTTGTTTTGCTCTTGCATGCCTTCGACAGCGTGTCGGCAGACACTAGCGTGAAACACTGGATCAGCTTAGATAAATAAATTACATGCCCGAAAATTTGATAATCTTAATTTCACCATCATAAGTTTATTAATAAATCAAGTTTCTGTTTTTAAATTTTATGTTGGAACCTCTACTTGTGATACCATGAATTTTGAGCTGTATTTTTAATATTTTGGCGAACAGTGGTTCAATAAAATTCCCTCAAACTTGGCATGTTAAGTGTCTGGCCTCCTCAAAGAACATTCTACTCCATGTTTACCTACATAACGAACTAGGTATGCGCTTGTGTATATCGTCGAAACCTATGACATCAGAGGTGCGGGATATTCAAGGTATCATTGCCACCAGCTATTTTCTTTTTGCATGCTTTCTCACTTGCCAAGCAAAGTGTGGTGATATTGGCATTTAAAAATAGTGAAACACCAGAGCAAACGTAGAAAGGTGCTACTCGCCTCAATGGTGAGCTCAGCGACGAGGTGCTTGACCCGCTCCTCTTGCAGTCTGGACACCAACAGCGTGGCTGACACCGATGGAAGCCCCACTAGAGCGTCTGTAGGACAGAACCCACATGTAACACAAAGCCTGGAAAATGACACCCGCTTGCCATGACACATGACACAGGCTATCAATGTGAACTCCCACGAAAGGTAAAATTGTGGTGCTGCAACATTCGCACAGGAACGGATTACTAGCACAACTGTATTCACATTTATAATACAGATGCCTGCCCGTTCATCTCTCTAGAGCGAGTCACTGTAAACGGTGATGTTTTAGGGGCGAAGCTCCTTAAGGCGTGGGTCTGTCTATCTCTTGTATGTATGTATGTATGTATGTATGTATGTATGTATGTATGTATGTATGTATGTATGTATGTATGTATGTATATAGTAGTACATAGCCACCATTGGCACATACCCACTCTAGAGCGAGTCATACCCGCTCTAGAGTGGGTATGTGCCACAGGGGATGCGAGGTGCGAGACGCGGCACTTGGAGTGTTCACTAGAAGGACGCGTGGACGGACGGACGGACGGACGGACGAATGGATAGACGCGCGGACGTACGGACGTATGGACGCACAGACTGTCACACAAATGGATAAACGGACTCACGGCGGATACACGGACAGTTGGACGGATGCATGAATGGACGCACGAGTGGTCGTGTGGACGGACGGAAGCAAGAACAAACGGACAGACGGAAGCACGAATGGACGCTTCGCCCCACTCATCAACATTCACTCCGTGGACATGCTGTGATTTTTTTTTTCATTGCTTTCATGATCTTTTGACACACAGTCCACTTTTGCAAGACTTCAGAATGAAACCATAAAGGCAATTGCAGATGTTCGAATTCAGAATTACTCGCACTATTTCTCACACTATTACAACCCACTATTACGTGATCATTACTCAGATGCTATTTAGACCTCCTTTCCTCAGAAATTACACATCGTGTGAAACTTTACTCTGCATAAACAGTCAAACTTCAATGTTTTGACAAAACAAAGCCATGTGTTAATTTTACCAAATTTGTGATCAGAGTAGAGTTCCCTTTTGGGCTTGTTAACAAGCACAACATCATGAAGGAAACAGCGCAGATACCATGAGGACAGGGAAAGGCACACAGTAGATGAATACAGTGCTGACATTAGCAAAATGTTGATTTGTCAAGTGTTCTATATAAATAGCTGTGCACGTGCAAAATGAACATTTTATTGGGGAATTCTGCAGTGCTGCCTTTGTAGTATGCGATGAGTTGCACACTCACCCAGCAGCAAGAAGAAAGCCCGTGCCAAGGCGGTTCCCGCAGCCCACAGGCTGAGGAAGTGCGGGTGATCGATACGGTTGCGTGCGGTGACTAGCAGCAGGCGCAGGGCCAGGGCCACGTCCCGAAGCAGCACCTGCCAGGTGCCCGTGCGGCCGCTCTGCACTGCCCGGCTCAGGCGCCAGCGATGGGTGCATCCCGAGAACACTCGGCTGCCCACCTCAAATTCACTGCAAACGAGAAGGACGCAGTGCGAGCGCTCCTTATACTGATGTTTATTTATTAGGGCGAGATCCTTAGATGCCTAATCAAACATGAAAATTGATTGTTGACATCAGCATCAACACAAGTGATGATGTCACCATATGACGTCCTCAAGCCATCACAGATTGCCAAATTTCGTGATGCCATCGCATGACATCGTTGCTTCGTCAATGGTGGGCCAGTCACAGAGGCAGTGCAGAAACAGGTGAAGTGCAGACAGCTTGCAATGCCTCCAATCACGAAGGCAATAGGGCAGTACACGTACTTGCGGGCCTTGAATCGCACTTGTAACTTTGTTTATTGTTGAGTTTTGGTTTTGTTTTGAATGACAGAAAGAAAAGGGTTGAACTTTGTGACCCTATTTGAATTGGCCAGCCTTTTATAATGTTAAGGTGGTAAAGCACAACTGCTGAACATTTGCTGATTTTTGTTTTGTGACAAAACAGCTCCAAGCCACGCAAACTCAAACGGAGCCAGAAGTACTAAGATTAGACAAATCCGTGCACTACCCACCATTCCCATGCTCGATGAAGCGCCGTGCATTTCTGTCCCCATAGAGACTATCGCCGGAGTTCTTTCTAGCGTATTCATCAAAAACTTTATGGGTCACTGGGAGAGGATCATTACTGAGAATAAAAAGGAGAAGATGGCTTTTGCCTCAAAAGTTACCCTGCCAGTTTCTTAAGATGAAAGCTCCATATAGCTCATATGAAAGCAACACTTAATGAAAATCTGACCCGTTGTACAAAAATTCCCACAACCTCTTGTGCCTTACGAATCGAAGCATGCAACCTACCTCTTCATTTTGTCTATGCAGTGTTTACATAGCTTGTATGATATAAGGTGCTCTACAAGCTATCCAGGATGGCTTTTGCCACTGAGTTGCTATAGGCAAATGCATAAAATATCCCACCAGTTCTTTACATATTCATATTACCCCATGGGCACGAGGGGTGCAAGGAGTAGGGAGGTTACAGTAAAATGACAACAAATAAGGTATAAAAAGATGTGTACACTGAACCGGAAGAAAGAACCACAGTATACATACAATTTCTTACCACCCCTGTGATACTGTGTTCACCTGATGGTGTCTACGCACCCTGCAGGCCGTCTTCACTGCAGGGAACTAATGGTGGCTTGGTAAGCATAGTTGCCACGATCGTTGTGCTAGCTTAATTGGTTGCAAGAGTGCAGAGTACACAATAATCACTTCCATATGACAACTGCCACTGGCAAATGGGAGTGGGCCACCATAGTGGCATACATAACGGTAATCCATACAATCACTCGTCTCATTTTTGTGAGGCCTCGACAAAGGTGAGAACTGTATTGAAAAACAAAATATATGGTTGTTTGTTCCTTCTAAAGCTGCGGAATATAGAGGGCAAACCAGTTACAAGGAAAAAAGGAAAAATTTTACCCTTAATGTGCCTGTCTACAACAAAAACTGAACTGTTAACCGCAGAAGTTTGCAGAATCTGCATGTGGCGGAGCGACAAAAAACAGTATTTCTGCGTCATCTACGATGACTCAGTAGGTGTTAAGGATATTGGTCGCAGCCACCGCAATAAGATCCAACAACGACAGGTTTTCTCACTGTGCTGCCGCTAATTTCTGAAGCCATTAGTTTCAACAGCTGCCGCGTCATGGTAGGTGATCCAGCAATGTAGTTTTTTGTCGTTCCGCCACGCTGTGAGGGTGCTGACACCCCCTGTAAAGTTGTTTGCGCCGCGTGGCGCACGTGTCTCGCACAGAAGCCGTATTTCGGGGATGACAACCATTGGGCGGTAGGTGGCGTTGCATTCGCGTTGAGTACCACTGTTGGTAGAGTGGTAGCGCCGGCAGTGACCCCTGGCGGAAGGCAGGCCTTGGTAGCGGGCGAGAGTTGAGCGAGCCTCTTGTGCGGGTGGCGGCTGCCGCGAACGGTTGTCTCTCGCAGTGGGTCTGCCGTGGACGGCACCGCAGGCCGCCTGCGGTGGGCCCACGTGGTAGCTCAAGCGTTGGCGACGCCGCCTTGGGTGTGTTAGTGTGTTTGTCGTGTTATTGTGCAACGATGTCCTATCGTAATACATAACGAGTTATGTATCAATTCGGCGGACGATATCGACGTTGTAAATTAGTTAAATAAATGTATGTTGTTTGGTTCGTACCGACCGCGTCTGCTGCGTCCGTTCACTCCAAGAGCATGACGAGGCGCTCGCCGCGTCGAGACCCCACACTGGCTGCCCGACGTAGAGCTCTTGGAGTATCGGACGACAGTTTTTGCGGTTCGGTACAAGCATTTGTTGAGCCGGGGTAGAGTAGGCCTAGGGGGACTTCTCGTTGCTAGCGTCGGCGGTATGCTTGGTTGAGAGGGAGGAGATGGGTATTTGTGACGTGTTTGAACATGTCAGCAGGTTGAGTTTTTATTTTTTTCTGCTCGCAAGTTCTGTTTTGTCGTTGCTTTTTAAGAACGTTGTTCAGTTGGGACGAGAGCCGTGCGGTCTGCATCCTGGGGTGAGCAAGGCTTAGAGCACGTAGTTTGTAGGCCAGGCCCGAAGTGAGTGAGTACGGAAGCCTCGTGAGTGGTCCGATTTGCTGTAAATAGCTTCTTCTATCTCTTTGGGATCAGGGAGCCGGGTGTCGTTGCTTACTTGTATTGCTGCTCGACGCCGGGGCGTCGTGACACCGCCAGGGGCGGTGGACGCCGATCGCTCGGTAAGCTGCTATGTGCGGCGAGCGATAGGGCCACCTCAGAGTGGATGTCTCCACGCGGCTGCCTCTTCTGCGCCTAGGCTGGGTGCTGGGTGGATGCCGGTTGTTGTCGAGCGACTCATTAGGCCTAAGGCTCTGCGCAGCCGCCTGTCGCACGTGGCACAACTAGGTGGATCGTGGCGTTGAGGTGTTGCGCTCTGCTTCCCTCCCTTTTTTTTTTATCTTGCGATTCACTAGTTAGGAAATGTGATTTGTGTTTTATTTTGATGGGCGTCTCGGCCGTAGCCGATGTATTAGCTAGCAGTGCTGACCATCGCACCACGTGGCCCAAAAGCCCGAAGCACCCTTCTCTAAGCCCTGCTCCATTGTTTCTCTCGAGTTTTTTTTTTTTTTTTTTTTTTTCATGTCTTCAGGTGGAGGGATGTCATCCACGGCCGGCTGTCTTCAGCACATCGTCAGCATCGCTAGCCAGGAATGTGGTCAGGCGATGCAGATGCCTGGGACCTGCGCAACTGCCTGCAGTTCGGCGCCCTCGTGAGTGCTGGTCGCAACTGCAAGACGTGTCGGCGCTAGCGACGAACCGTCGCGCCGACGGCAACGTTGATGTTGCGGGGCCAGTACTGAGGTGAAGTCGAGCCAAACAGTGCAGCAGTGTCAACCGGCGGCGGTGTCGTGGTGCAGGGACATTATGGACATGTGATGTCATTTTTTTGTTAAAGCTTGTGAAGCTTATCTTTTGCTTTCGGGATATTATTTGATTTAAGGTTGAAAGAATGTGGGGGTGCTGACACCCCCTGTAAGGTTGTTTGCGCCGCGTGGCGCACATGTCTCGCACAGAAGCCGTATTTCAAGGGTGATGACCGCTGAGCGATAGGTGGCGTTGTATTCGCGTTGAGTAGCACTGTTGGTAGAGTAGTAGCGCCGGCAGTGACCCCTGGCTGAAGGCAGGCCTTGGTAGCGGGCGAGAGTTGAGCGAGCCTCTTCTGCGCGTGGTGGCTGCCGCGAATGGTTGTCTCTCGCAGTGGGTCTGCCGTGGACGGCACCGCAGGCCGCCTGCGGTAGGCCCACGTGGTAGCTCAAGCGTTGGCGACGCAGCCTTGGGTGTGTTAGTGTGTTTGTCGTGTTATTGTGTAACGATGTCCTATCGTATTACATAACGAGCTATGTATCAATTCGGTGGACGATATCGTCGTTGTAAATTAGATAAATAAATGTATGTTGTTTGGTTTGTACCGACCGCGTCTGCTGTGTCCGTTCACTCCAAGAGCATGGCGAGGCGCTCGCCGCGTCGGGACCCCACAAAGCGCTGCAGATCCCGCAAACTTTTGCGACTGACAGTATGGGATTAGTAAAAGATACATCAAAACTTGCACTCAGGGTTAGAGAAGGAATGGAAAGCGGAGACGACTGAATATGCAATTTTTTCAATTTTCATGGCACAATAATCCAGCATAACTGACAAGTTCTTCCACAAAGTGGCGAGATTTTAAAACATTTAAAAACGTTTAAACCATTTAGGAACATTTATAGCATTTAAAAATGGCCCCAAAAACTCCTGATCTCATATCCCCACTGCGGCAACTCGAACTTTAAAAGGCATTTTTTGCAAACACTACTTTTAGCCATAAAAGAAACATTTTCCCAGTAGCCGATGAAGATATCAAATGCAAACTTCTGCGACTGCTTTCTGAGTAGCCATGCACTCTAGAATGTTGTTGCCACCAGAATTGTTGTTTACTGATCGTTGTTTACTGACGCTTTTCTAACAGCCCTAAAATTTTTGTCATAAAGCATTTATATTTTTTAACTAAAGAATTCTCATGCCGACAATCACTATTTGGGTTCATACGAATACCCTGGGCACATGATATTACCAGAAGAGATTTCACCATTTTACATGCAACATATTTTTCACAAATGTTCCTTCAAGTAGAAAAATAGACAATTATTTTTTATTATTTTAGACCGGCTTTGTATTTTCATGCCAAATTCACAAAACATATAGTAAAACCCGCATTCAAGCAACTTGTAGAGTTTTGTCAAGTTTACTTTAAAAAAAAAGGCGGCATATCTGCGTGCTTCGCTGGCAAAGGTTGTCGAAAGACGATAGTCTTCTGTCTTGAGAGGGCGAATAAAACGTTTATTTGACGTTCCGTGAGAGAAAATCGACAAACAGGTGCTGCATTAAATATAGACGCCATTTAGCAGTAATTTGAAGAAACAAAGCTTTTCTAGAATGCAATGTCACTGATAGGGTGCAGCACCATGAAGTTTTAGTGAAGAGTAGAAAACACCAGTTTTTAAAGACGATAATCTTTCTTGGGAACCTTCAATGCAAAAATATTGGTCCGTCTGTCTGTACATGTCTGTCCGCCCTTAACGGTACGCTAAAAGGCACCAGACGATACCTTAAACGGCCGACTGCATCTGCAGCGCCCACCAATACTGCTCAGGGTTCAGCGTTCATACTTGTGCAATTGTCAATTAAAAAGCAATTATTGTGCATATCTAAGGCACCATAACAACACATCATTATTCTGTATGTGTATCTTTTACTAGAAAAGGCATACATAAGTAATTTTAAGGACCATAGTGTTTATCACGCTGCGCTGAACATGAAACCCTTGCACGAAAAGGCGTTTCAAACGCTTTGCTAAGACGACACGGTGGTGGCACCTACCCGCCTTGCGTTCTACACCTTATCACCTCCAAGACGGGCGCGCATGCCACGCGCTTCGTTTTTCAAGATAACTGCTGGATAGCACTCATGTCTCACGTTTGACGTGACTCGATACGCTCGTTCGCTTCCGCTCCACACTCAAGGCACTCTAATGCAGCGCCTCCAGAATACCATTTACCGACTTTCTCGTGCAGAACATCAAATAAACATTTTTTTACACAGTCTCCAGACGCAAGACTATCGTCTTTCGATGACATTCGCAGTGTAACATGCAGATACGGGGGTCAATATTTTTTTTTTAGTCATAGCATAGCATTCTCAGTACCACTATGATTATGTATTTATGCATTTTAAAAATAAAGTAACACACTACCCAATAACCCCATACTGAGGTTGTGCCAAAATATGGGTAATAATTGTTTTTTGATTGACAATGTCAGCACGTATGAATGCAAAAATCAGATCAAGATAGCCGATCATTTTGAAAGGGGTTAAACTTTCGCCATTCTACTGAATTGGAGGACAGAAGCAGAAAGACACACATACAGATAAACAGACAGACCAGAATTTCTGAGTTGAAGTATCCCAAGAAAGACTATCGTCTTTAGAACAGAGCGATAGACAGTAGAAGTTGCGTGCCTGTCTGGGCTGTCCTCCCCACCTTAAGTGTATCGACACACACACACACAACACACACACACACAACACACACACAACACACACACACACACAAAAAAAACTAACTATATTGCATGTAGCATAGTGCAAGAAGAGTATGAATCATTAAAAAAATAAAAATATATTAATGAGTATCACTGAAGTGTTCAAAAAGACTGATTAGACAAACTTTTCCATGTGTAGCTTCTAAAAAAATATTTTCACTGCACAATGACCCTTGTTGCGGTGAAGCCACCTTTTCAGGCACAATGCGCATTGCCATGAAGTAACACGCAAAGGAGAAGCTTGCATGAGAGCACAAATTATGGTAAGCTAAAACAAACCTTACTGTACTGGTTATAACATGAATGTTATGAAGGTTATACGACGTGGATAGCCGACATACATGTAATGCCGTTAACAATTAGAGGTAAGGTGAAGTGAGAGGACAACTAAATATAATAAATAATTATAACTAAATGCAAATGACACTAATATCTAGAATTTTGTGCTCTATGAGACCGACCCTAATGAGACAAATGTGATCACTGATATTAATTGCATACCAGAGAAGTGTGTTTGCTGAAGTGTATAACTACAGAACCATATTGCTTTGAAGAAATCAGAACATGATTAAGTTGGCCAAATAATGAATTGCCTTGTCCAAGTCAAAACAGAGAGATGATGCTTTAAATAGCTGCATCTTAAATCAGATATAATTAATGGCTATTACCACTCAATTTGTAGTCAAAATTCAAATCATAACTTACAGGTCCACCCCCACTTTTACGCCCCACCTATAATTGAGCATGAGGGTGCAGCTTACCCACGGTCCTGTATGGATCGCAACTGAGCCTGGTCTAGCCTGGGTGGTCGACCTTTGGCGTCCCGCACCACGGCATCGGCCTCGTCAAAGTTGGGCGTTGTGAACACGTCCCGCAGGCTGGTCGTGCGAGTCTGAGCATATGAAAAGAACACAAGTACTCAGGGAGAACACCCTCGAAACATAGAAACATATTCCAAGTCCTTCGAGATTTCTCAGCTCCTGTGATTTCCTCTGAAACAGTAATCGCAAGCTCAGTGACTAGCTCAGAAAGCTTGCGAATCCCCCAAAAGAACACTCGTTGCTTAGCCCTTTAACAGGACACTAAAGGCAAATAACAATTTACGTCAGAGTGAAAGCTCAATGTATGACAACATCTAAAACAACAATATTATTAACAACAGTGCCCTTCTAACCGACAAATTTAGGTAAATGCACAAGAACACAAGCGCCGCAGTAGGACATTTTCAAAATGATCCCGATGACATCAGACGGACCGCCTACAATTAATTACTTGTAATGGATCTAACTGCACTAAGTAAAGAACCTTCCGGGCATTAAGAGATGCAATAAAATGCTGCTTGTTCGTTTCTGTTTGATTCATGAAAAAAAGAACCGCCGGACGTTACTATGGGGAATGACCCGAGTGGTTCAAAAATTCAATTTTAGCGTGGTTACACAAAACTGGTGGTGCCATCTAGCGGGGCACAGTTAAAACAAAAGTGTCTGCAATCTTGAAGCCAATGGCGGGAAATTGATCAATGGCCGTTGCTGCTGCTGTGGCTCCCGCAGCTTTCGGTCTGCTGCTACCAGAACAGTAAAGCTGGGCAACGATGTGCATGGCAACAGTGTGACGCGGTCCGGTCGGTCCGCTTCTTGAGACGAGTAAATTGAAGTGCGCTAAACTGATACGGAGCACTAAAACGTAATTTTATTTCAAAATAGGCCCTTCCTTGGCACAAAAGTAACACTACGATGTTTTTGGACCGCCATTTCAACTATGAATGTCGATTTAATAGTTGACTTTAGTGTCCCTTCAAGGTGATAGACACTTGTTACGCAAGTATATACTTGTGAACCTGATGCTACTTGTGTACACAATACTACACAAGTGTGCATAACATAGAAGTTTTGACCGGGGGCTAAGAAAGAGCAGGATACTTGCGTTTTAGATCAATTCAACTTTTTGCATCATAAATGAGTGTTCATACAACTTTATTTTACTGTTAATGAGAATTAACAGACAATAATTCCAAGGAAAGTGTAGGGGATGTGACTAGTAGTACTGGTAATGTAAATGTGAACAAACAAAAGTGAACAAAAAGATAACTTTCAGCAGGCAGGTAGCAAACCGGCAGCCTTCGAATAATGCATTGGACGCATTATTGAAAAGTTGCAGGCTCGATGCCAGCCAGCAGCAAGTTATTTTTTTAAGTACAATAGGTACAAAACATTTGACAAAATGTTTGTGTACTTACTTTATTATTAAAAAATAAATCAATAGCCTTGCAGCAAGAATGGGCCCTGTTAATATCCTTGCACAACAACATAGACAAAATCATGCCTAATTAATTTATTAATTTTGGACTGACAATGACACTCTATGAAGAGTCATAATTGAAAACCTATAACAGATGGCTAAAAACCGATTTCTGTTATGATATCAGTCCAACAAATTATGTCTGCATGCCAAATTTCCCCACTTTATCTCCTAAATCACAAAAACAGTTTCCATTACTATGTCTCCCCTTAAGACTGAAACACACACAAATCGACATATACACTGCATGAAGAATTGGCACAAAATTCCTTGCAAGTTTTTAGCAGACAACACACTTCTCGGAAGAATGACGAAAAATAGCCTAGCGAATGCCGGCCTACTACCAAAAAAATTTTATTAGTGATGCCGCAGTGGGTATCAAGTAAGTGTGCTTGCAGTAGTTACCCAATGAGTGTTTAGAAAAGGCTCTGAAATTCCGCTCTCCTAGCTTTCGCTGTGACTGTGCTGGGTCTTACGCACAGGCCTAGCATTTTGACATTGTTTTCATTGCAACTGAACATTGTGTGCCCTTAGATAATGCTGCATAATCTAGACACATGTGCAGGCAGTTCTTCATAAGTAGCGCCCAAGAGGTTCGGACTGTGCACGAACCTTGCGGCCATCTCCGTCGGAGCTGAGCAGAGTAGGCGGAAGATCAAAGACGGGCGCTGGCAGGCGCAAGGGGAACTTCTTCCACCGAAATAGGACACTTTCGGCTGCCTGCAATATTGTGCGAGAAAACAGCCACCTTAGCACTTCTGACTCACAAAAACCTAAGCACAAGCAAGGTATTCTCTCAACGCGTGAAGTCAAGGTTAAGCTAATGGCACTGTCGTTAACATGAGGATCAGATATTTTCTTGTACAACACAACATGAGACGTACAAGTAGGCGCAAGAAGAAACCACATAATTAGCACAGCACATAATATAGCAACAACCTCTTTGCTACTTGCGACCATGTTCGTGGACATGACCTCTTAAGCAAATCACACAGCAGCAAACCACTCAGTGTATTGAAAACTCGCATTTTCGCTACCCAAACTGTCCGTTATTAATACTCCGAGACTGAGCCCCAAAAGTCAACATTCAGGTGTATGTTAGAAAACTTCGAGTGGTTGAAATTATTCTGGCAAAAATCATTTCACTATGGCACGCCTCACAATCATATCGAGAGTTTGGCTTGTAAAACCTCAGCAATTATTATTATCTTGTGCAGTAATGTTGAGACCAGCATATGTGACACAGCAAAGTACAGACAAGTCAGATCGAAGCAGTACCTGTTTTATTGCTTGGACGGCACCTGCCAATTCTTCGGGCAGTTCCCCAGGGTCGATGTAGAACTGTAGGCTTTCCCTCTGTCCAGCAATCAAAGCAGAAATTAACAAGTCACTAAGGGGTCGCTTTATGAAGCACTACTAAACAGAAAAATTATTTCACTCATGTCCATACCTCCCGCAATACCAATATCATCACTTTTGCTGTGGCAAGGCCCTTCGTAAGCCAGAGAGTGCACAAAATGGAAATGCAGGTAGCAACGGCACCCTTTAAGTACACACCGAGTTACCGTGGCGTCACTGACTTTAATGGCCACATGCTAGGGCATGAATAGTTCTTTATTAGTAAAACTCAGCAACACTGAACCAATGTGATCAAAGCAACAAAAATAAAAGGCTACCAAACTCCTGACACCACAGAGGCATTGAGATGTAGAAGTTTCTGCGAGAAATTCCAAAATGAAACTTTCTCATTATTTTATCTTTCATTATTGAACCATTCTAGTATCTGCCCTTTAAAGATTAAAAATAGCATAAGTTAAAAAAAGCACAAAGAAAAAGGACAAATGCACCAAAAGGACGACACAGTTGTACATTTCTGGCAACACGTCGTACTTTTGGTGCCCACTTAGCAACATTCGCAAAGCTAGCATCACAAGGTGTTTTGTATGAAAACAATGAAACACAAAGACACAAGCACTCTACATAGCTAAGATTGCATTTAGTTTGTTAAAAAGCAATAGCTTGGTATAGCTTTTGAAGCGGACGAATTGTCTCAAGAAAAGCCCACGATGAATTCTAGAAAGCATTATTATTGAAACTTTACATTCTGGTATTTTTTGTAAGGCAGTGTGAAGTTCATTCATGTTTACCTTATGACTGAGTGAAGCCATGGTTATGAGATGCAGTGCATCAAACCGTTTTTCTTTCTTTTCTTTAAGCTACTATTGCAAGTAGCCCATCCCCTAGAACAAGGGTCAGCAACCTGTGGCTCCCGGGCCGCATACAGCCCACGGGGCACTACTATGCGTCTTCCACCATGACGCGACCCCCCCCCTCCTCCTTTCCCTTGTCATTTTTCATCCCTACTGTAAAGTTCTTATCTCCACTGTAACTTTCTATCTCAACTGTGAGTAAGCACTTTTGGTAATAAGCAAATACGATTTCGATTCCAGTTTAAATAAAGAAGGTTTATACTGTAAATCAACGGCTAAGGAGTAGCCGGCGCCATAATGGTGCGCCAACATCTCCTTATATATCATATCAATAAAAAAAAAAAGGTTCATACTCCAGTTTTGAACATTACTGTCAATTTTATTGTTGCCTGCAAAGCCACTCCCATTTCCCATCTCAATTTGCCATCCAGCCATATCAGCGTCCTGCTACTTCAAACCCTCAGTCTCAAAAGGTTGCCGACCCCAGTTCAAGAATGTTTGTGTTATCTGCTTTCATATTTTGTCAGTTAGATAGCATTATAGCATGGCAACAAGAGCACAGATAAGGTTTCATACAGAGAATGTCATCTCACCGAAATGCTAAAAGACTCTTGAGGCTATGTCAACATTATGTCATCCCATTGTTGTTACTTAGCATGAGCACCGAATCCTTTTCTTGGTAAGGAAATTGGTGATGAGTTTCGAAATAAACTGCTTGACTGTTAGCTTTAACTGCATTCTGTCTCTTCTTTTGCCCTAGTGTATTATGTCTGCTGCTTGTCATAGAATTCTGACAAGCTGACATTGCCAACTCTGCGTCCACAAGTGGCCAGGAGGGACTGTTAAATATTTTTGAAAATGCAGCTTCATCTATGGACATGTATAGCAAGTTGGACTGATTGTTACACTTCAACCATTGATGCTCGTTCCTACTTTTTATGATCGGCCACCAAGGATATTGTACATCATGATAGATAGTACCGCAAAGTGAATGACAATCTCAATTCATGCCCCACTCACTTCAGGCTCCACAAGGTCCATGGCTTTGTTTCAAAGTGGCCTCGACGACAATCCATAGCAAGCTGAGGAATGCAACAAAAAGTCTGCAATGCTAAAGCAGCACAACTAAATTCCACATCATAAGGACACTAAACGAATAATCTGCTATTACTTTTCATGGCGCTTTATTTCAGAAACAGTTATTATTGCAGTTTCAAATATTAGAAAATGATATCATACCGTGAGAATAAATCAGCAAAGAGCACAAAGTAGTCTCTTGACCTTCTGAAGTTTTTTTCAGAGAGCTCATGGTAAGCTATTTGTAGTTAGTAAAATAACGCATCAGCAAGTGAATTAAGAAAAAGAACATGAATAATATAGCAAAGAATGCTCTTGTTCAACTATCATGTACCATTTATAAAGCCCAACAATGTCGAGAATGTACACTTCTCTCCACAACAGTCTCATCCATGAAAGTAATCCTGGAAATCTACCTGACCTTTCTTTAAAATGCAAGCGTGCCTGTTTGCATCTTTTAATTAAAATTTATGGCTCCAACTCGAAACTTGAAGGGACTGACAAGAAATTTTCACGGCGCCCGTTTTCTTCAATGCAACAGAAAACTTATTGGTCCGAGTGCCAACTCATGGAGTGGTAATGCGGAAAATGTCACAAAACATTTTTGGTGAGAATTTATTTATCTGCAGCATTGATTAAGTTGTACACCCAACACCTCCTGAAAACAGTGGTGTGTGCGACAGTGATTATATGCTTACAAACAGGGGAGGCCCTGTCTATAAAAAAAATTATCTTGCGTTTATCAAGTCTGCGTTGCGGTAGCCTATGTATGCACGAATTCCAGGAGCATGTGCAGCAGCTCTAAACATGTTCTTGGCGTCACTAATTGCTGTGAAGGCGGTGCTGCTTCTAAGCGTCAACTCCTTTTACCTCATCGTAAACATAGAATAAAGCGGGGAGGCCTAATAATATATGGACTGTTTTTTTCAATCACAAATTATGGTATGCCAAAACTGCAGCAGACTATGTGCAGCAATCTGAACAACAACTCCACACATACCTAAAGCTTGTCCAGCAGGCAGCACGGCACACTCCTTTTTGCAACTTTCAAACATATTTTAAAAATGCTAATCCTATTCAATTTGGAAAAAAATGCTCGATTCTGTCCTTCTAAATCATGACACTTCCCTTTTCTAGTAGGATCTAGGCACACATTCTGGTATGTTATTAATCTCTTCAAAAAACAACTTGTCCTTCATTTGTAATATATTTTTTTTTCCCACACAATGAACAATGTTCCAGAATTCACTCTCACATATATAATATTTTACAAAATATTATAAATGTGAGAGCGATCAGCATGTAACCTCATTCATGACGAAGGTTAGACCCTGGCCGAAACTGTCTAAATAAACGCTTAAATTGTTACCATTCTCACGGAGGATCTACTTGACTATGTGCAATGCTACGGCCACTTCCACCACCATCCATGCCTGCCTGTATATAAATGTATATATATTATAATACATATTTGTTCCTAAGGCAGAATACTTTGTGAGCATATGTGTATTAGACGTGTATCGTAATATATGTATTTTGTGTTGAAGTGAAGCAGTATTTCATGGAATATGTTAAATACCGAGCTGTCGTATCTGTTCACAACCCCTCACGTGAGTAAATTAGCCAAAGTAATGGCAGTGTAGTTGCATCTGCAGTTGGTGCACAGTTTGCCATGCTTATGTCATATAAACTTGTAGATGCAGCTCTTTCAAAGAGAGTGCACAAAAAAGACAACCTCCAGCATGCACAAATAGCATGTGATTTTCATTTGAACCACGTTTGATGACACCAATTACTGGACATGTGTGCAATGTAGAGAAACAAACTGGGAACTCAGAGAAACGGGTCTAACATATTGTAACATATTTCCTAGCAGTATGTAAAGTTAGCATTTGAATTCCTACCAATGCAAAACTAGTTACACATTTGTCTCATAGGTATCTCTTAAATTGATTCTGCTAAATTTGAGTAAACTTCACTATACCCATTGAACATACGTATGATCGCACAACTGCCAAAAAAAGTCTTGAATAAGAGTACCTGCTATTATAGATGGAACACTTTATGACGGAGGAAAGAAGATTGGTATAAAATACTGAATGCGTCATTTGATGCTCCACGAGGACATCATTACGCCTGATGAATGGACACCATCTGCCCGTCAGCTCGCGTTGAAGCGGCGTACGAGAGACGGCAAAGAGAGAGGGGCACAAAATGTACGAGTGATCAATTTCTGGCTTCAAGGCCCCAAGAAACTCAAGACGCTCCTCCACAAAAACAAACAATTCCCTCTTTTTCTAGCTTTCTTGCTTAGCACGCTTCGGTTTTTAATTTGCCTTCAGACGTGCATGTTTACGCGTTGGAGCGGAATGTTTGGCCGTGGGCCCAGGAAAGCACGGCCTGCAATATTTTCGGTTTCGAAGGGTCCCTCGGGACAGCGAGCTTTTGGGAGCGCCAAGCAACACCACAGATCGCCAACTGTTCGAATTTAGAACCGATTCTATGGCTAGCTGTTTTGAGTTGTTAACTGCCACCATCGAAAACGTAACTAGGGTGATGACGTCTTGGGATACTTTCGCGACCCGATCAACGGGTGCGCTTATTAAAATGGGAAACAATAACACCCGAATCTACGGAGGAACTCGGCGACCCGGCCCAACCCACGCGGAACACGTTTCTGATTTTGCAACTTTTTGCTTGGATCGCTTCTAGCGATGAGCGGTCCAAGCTTACGTTCGGTTCGCCAGCGAAAACCGGAACTCACCGCTGTTTCTGTCAGGAAGCGTTGCGAACATAACTGTCGCGGGATGTCACTGCGAGGCGGCGACAAAGTTTGCACCATTCAGGGGGAAACTTGGCATCCCGCCACGGTGGAAGCGTTCACTCAACACTCGTCGCGCGGCGAAGAGAAGCGCGAAAAATGCAAGCGCACGGCGGGCTCGAGCGCTGTACTCGTGATGCACTCGACTACCGACATAACACCAGTAGCACCTTGTTGCTTGACGGGCGCGCGCGAGTTCCGTCGATTCCGAACCGTCATGTGCTAGTGCGCATGCGCGGGAGCGCGCGCCATTTTTGTTGTTGTTGCATTGTTGGTGAGCAACGTGGTGAGACTTCGTGTGGTGAGATAAAAGAGAGAGAGCATCATCTTTTCGAAAAAAAAAAGAATCTTAGTGGAAATATATGTACAACAAGTCACATTCTTGCTACTACGGCTACTATCAATAGCATAGAGAGTTTATTTCATTGTTTTATACAATGTGAGATATGATTTGAACCACGGTGTTAGGAGCATTCCAAGGTTTAAACCATAAAATTAATTTGTGCTCGTTGGTAGGCTGAAACGGATGAAATACTTTTGTAGTTTCCCGTATTTTTAGAAGAACTCACTGTGAAAAATCTATGGAAACACCAGTCGCATGCCCTTTTTATCGGTTCGATACGTTGGTTTGAACAAAGCCTGACCAGGTGTTCTCATGGGCCTCTGGCGTACGGACATTTATGCTTGCACGGACGTACACGTCTTTCTGATGTAATACATACATTGATTTTCACGTCCAAAAGACACCCGTAACGGCGATGTGATAGAGCAGCTACAGCGCTGATTTCACTGCAATGTACGTACGTGTTACGTCTAGTTGCACTGGTGGTTGAAAAAATTTGATCTACGCCGGTTTCGGTGCTGCCTGAAAAGAGCCGATTTCAGTAGGACCTGTTACGCGTTGAAACACGTCTCACTTAAAATTATTTGGCTAGTCTTCACTTAGAAAGCAAGAGGAGAAATTAACTTTATTTGCGAAAGTGATCGTCCAAGGTGGGCGCGATATGTTGCAAGTCCAGGATGTCGCTCGGGATTTGAGCATATGTAGACTAATCCCTCATGGCCTCGAGCGTGTGGAGGACCTTCCTCCTGAAATGATAGTTTAACGTTTATCAGACAATTCTTCAGTACTCGAGCTTAATTTGTAACGTCAAACATCCACTCAGACCATACGCCCTTGACTCAAAGCTAGAACGAAATAATTTCTTGCCCTCCTCTTGCTCCCCTTGAATACCTCGCAACTGAACGGTCCGTTTCCTGAATGTAAGAGTTTGGGGCCCCAAAGCCGTTTGCGTATGCACGCTTTGGGTAAAGCAGGATCGAAGAGCTTTGGATACTACCCCAATTCTTTCGCACGTCACTTCAGTAATTGGTACGTGTCCTGTGGTGTCATCACGTTTGTCCGACGCAATGCTTTTGGGGCAGGCTTTGGGGCTCCCGCTGAATTCGAGGATGAGCGTCCCCAACGCAAAACCCAAAATGCGCAGTGGCCTCGACGCTATTTCTTTGGGGCCCCTATTCGAAAACTCCCTATTGCAGGAAAAGCGAAAACAGCAGTGAACGCAGGAAAAAATGCTCATCTTCGACTTCAAGCCACATTGGTGGAGACAAACAGCCAGCGATCGCGGTTTTCGCGGCTGTCGCGCACACACAAAAAAAGCTGTCTTCTATATTAAATTTTTTTGCTCGTTTTAATTGATTTGTCTGTGTCATTTTTCAAATTACTTTTCGTTTATGCCCTCGCATTACGGCCGATAGGGTAATTTACACAGCTTGCTTTCGCACTCATCGCAACGGATAGAAACTCAGCGGCACGGAGGAAGGAGTGCTCAGCGGGCTTCAACCAGCACGACCGACATCAACTTCAAGTCTCGTGATTTCTCGCGTGAACACGGAACATTTCTTTTCAAAGAATAAACGTAAGTATCAAGACCTGTGTCATTTTCGCTCTTCGATAATCTATATTAATCGCGCTTGTGGTTGAAGAAATTGCACGTATTATAGTTTGGTTAGGTTTTTCACATCTTTTGTGTGTGTTTGGAAGCGGTAGTTATTGACTCGGGCGCAGGTGAATAATAGATGTGAAGTTATAAAACGCATGTTCCAGTGCATGAGACCGGTCGCCAGCCTGTTGCTATTATGTATATTTCTTTTTATGAATGAACAGCTTTTTTTACATCCTCTATGCGCGTTTGGCATTGGTAGTTATGGACGAAAATGCAGCGAACGAATAGATATCCAATTTTATAGCTCGTGTTTCTGTATAGAGACCGGACGCAGACTTGATGTGCGTTGGTGCTTGCTCTAGGCATAATGCCTGATATTAGCAGCAAAGGTGTAGTACACAACGTTTTGAAAATTGATGCCGCCTGTCGGTTTTGACAATGTGTGCGTCGAATGCACGCAGCATGGCGGACGCAGCTCCAGCCGGAGGACGAGGTGGTTTCCGTGGCGGCTTCGGCCGGGGTGGACGCGGTGGTCGGGGTCGCGGTCGGGGCCGTGGTCGCGGTCGTGGCCGCGGTAAGGAAGGAGAGAAGGAGTGGGTGCCCGTCACCAAACTCGGCCGCCTGGTCAAGGACGGGAAGATCAAGTCTCTGGAGGACATCTACCCGTTCTCGTACCCCATCAAGGAGTACGAGATCATCGACCACTTCCTGGGAAGCTCTCTGAAGGACGAAGTGCTCAAGATCATGCCCGTGCAGAAGCAGACCCGCGCCGGACAGCGTACGCGCTTCAAGGCGTTCGTCGCCATCGGCGACTTCAACGGCCACGTCGGCCTCGGCGTCAAGTGCTCCAAGGAAGTGGCCACCGCCATCCGAGGTGCCATCATCCTCGCCAAGTTGTCCGTCATCCCTGTGCGTCGGGGATACTGGGGAAACAAGATCGGCAAGCCGCACACCGTGCCTTGCAAGGTGGGGGCGGCGTTTCATGACGTACAACACGATTGCCGAAAAGAGTTGCAATTTTCGCATGCATTTTCATAAGGAGTACACATAGTAAAAGCCTGCACCTCGTGTCAGTTGCTTATGATGCTGCTTGTGTAGTGGCAGAATTAGCTCCTAGATGCAACTTTCAGTGTATGAAAAACTACAGACACCAACTCGTTGCCACTGGGCCGTGAATGTTGAGCCCCGTGTCTTTTCAGAAGATAGCATGTTCAAATTTGGTGAAGGCACTGTGTGTACATAGGTGTTACACTTTTATTAGATGGTGCAGAAGCTAGGGATGCAGCTAAAGCCTAACCTTTTTTCACAGTGCATTTACATTCTGCCTCATGGGCAAGGCCAAAGACGTGCTCATCCATCTGCACTTTTAGACAGTGTGGGAGGACAAGAAGTGTGTGTACAGAAATCAGCCCATTTGTCTAGAACACTAGAATGGCACGCTTTGGCGCTCTGTCTACCAATAACTACTAGTGTGAGAGAGCCCAAACCTGAGCATTGGTCCTAAGAGGGCTGCATGCTATAATATGGGCCCTTCCAAACCTGATGTTATTCACAAATGTCAGTGCTGTGCGGAACATGCCATTCCGTTGTTCTAGACAAGCGTGTTGCCTTTAGTTCCATTAACTTTTGTGTATGCAGAGAATTTTATCTTGATTTGTGTGCAGGATACTCTCAACATTTTTTCTTCGGTGCTGGCTCTACTGATATTGCCATGTTATGGCATTAGTGCATGACAGTTCATCATGTCTTGATCACTGTTGGGACGAAACGATGTGCAGGTGACTGGAAAGTGCGGCAGCGTGTTGGTGCGCCTGATCCCAGCCCCCCGCGGAACGGGCATTGTGTCGGCGCCTGTGCCCAAAAAGCTGCTGCACATGGCCGGTATTGAGGACTGCTACACCTCTGCCCGGGGATCTACGGCCACTCTGGGCAACTTCGGTAAGGACCCACTTGACAGCTTGCAAAATACCTTCTGTGCATGTATGTCTCCACACAAACAACCTCAACCAGAGGCTAACGGACAAGCTATACCATCAGATTCACCACTAATCCCCGCTTTCCTCTTGTTTTTTTTCCCCTCGTTCTGTTCACAAAGTAAACTTATGTGTGGCATACACGCAGTGTGCCTTTGTGCTCAGTCTCCTTTCTGAAATGTAGATAAATGAACACACTTAGAACAAGTGGGGGCTGGGGAAGCAGTCTGGGATTAAGATCTTTCATGGTGAAACATTCTTGCAGGAAAGCAAACTTGCAGGTATTTGCAAAAGTGTCAATTATAAGTGGCTGTTAATGCAGCGTGCCCCATTACGTAGCAGCGACTTTCTGCACGTGATGCAAGTTTGGAAGTAATATGGTGGGCAGATACTAATTAACGAACAGTTGCACCTCTCTGGATGTCTTTCAGTCAAAGGTGCCATTGTGCTTGTGGCACTTCTTTTGAAAACTACTGTTCTACCAAGCAGTGGTATGTATGTTGTGTTGATAATATACAGCATGTGGAATACAGCAAAAGGCCAAGGGCCTTTTGCTGTATTTTACATGACAGATTATTTCATGAGGAAAAGCATGCATGATTTGTTAACGCAACAGCGTGAGGGCTTATTTCGCAGAAATTCCAGAGTCTGTGTTGATGGCTGTGAGCGAAAAATCATCTTGTCTGTGACTGAAAAACCAAGAAAGTTGCAAATAAAATTGGGGGACTCCCCGCTTATAAAAGTTGAATGCGATGGCATCCTGTTCCTAGTGCATACTTCAACCACTAAGTGCATAATATTTATTGTAGTATGATGTTACTCAAAAAATTTAAATTGCGGATTACTACAATGTAATTGATAAAAGTTAAAGCGGCTTGTGTCAGTGAAGCTTTTGCATATGGTCCAACTCTGGCTGTCTGCGTAAAAACCAAGAGTTCTACCACACGGCCGTGCGATTGCTTGGAATCTGCTTTGGAAAAAGCTATACATGAATGTCATGTAGGGCAAGGAGTGCATGTAATATTGCGTGGCAGAATTCTAGAATCGCATAAGGCATCAAAACAAGTGAACTATGCAATGAGTGGGTAGTTTTAAGCTGCCCACTCATTGTAAAGGTGCAGCTTACCAATGAATAGAAAGTACTTAGCCAATCAGCTAAGCGAAGAACTATGGAATAATAAGCAATAAAGAACAGTATGCTCACTAAACAGCTTTAGGGTACTTTGAAAAACCTAATGTTATGTGCACATAAGTTCCTTTCCTTGTGGCATGATTGACGGCAATGCGCTGGGGCCTGATCATGCTATCGTATTTTGCTCATAAAGGTGAAGCTCAAGTGTCCTCCAATTTCGAAGTGCCCTTTTGTGGCAAGTATCCACCTGTGAAGGAAAAATTGCTGTTGTCAGGTGAACGCTTCAGGTTCCTAGCAGGTTGCCATTCAAAACATTTTAAAATTCAAACGGCATGCGGAATCGGGCATCATCATTTTCAGTGTATTACTTACTCTCCCAGCGAGACAGCATTCTTTATGTTCACACAGAAAATTGGTATAAAAACTCCTTCATGTCCTAAGTCGAGTGTCCAAAATTGTGCCCCATTATTGGCTGTCATAGTGTTCTCTTCAGGAAGTGGGACTTGGACTTTTAACAATTTTCCTGCTCCCTATGTTACCACTGATAATTCATCACTTTCATTCTGGTTGCCTATAGTAACGTGAAAACATAAGCAGAGTTCTTCAGTCATCTGAGTTACGAATATCTCTGTAGGCTCCATCTTATATAAATATGGACACATGAGTTACTAAAATCGCAGAAGTTCGTTCTTGCGGTGTCACCTGTAGGAGCAATAACAAGCTAATAAGTGGCATTTTTTCCTCTAAATTGTGCAAGTTATCTCGCATGGATGTAACTAGCAGTTTACTATCTTCGTTTGCAGCTTACACTTTTCTCATTATACTGCCGCCAGAAACCTTTTCGACTGCTGCTAATTCCTGCATTGAAGCTCTCACAATAATGGCAATGACTGCAGCAGTTAGGGTGATACTGCATGTTTTCTGTCAGAGCTTCTAGATGGTGCATTTGTTCACTATATTCTGCAAATTTGTTCATCGGAGTCCAGTTTTTGAAATGAAGCTTCACAGCTGATATGATTGAAGAATGTTGACAGTCTGCTGACTGTGTTGTCTCTAGACCTGCAGCTTGTAAATGTGTGGACTCTACCGTATATACTCGTGTAAGGGCCGCACTTTTTTTTCGAAAATTTTGCTAGGTGCGGCCCTTACACGAATCAGGCCGATTTAGTACAGGCAGTACAGGCCAAAGGTCTGTACTGTTTATGCAACAGTAGCAGAGTGCAAGAGTCACAAATGACATGCCAGAAATGTTTTTATTCGGATTCCATTTCGCTGTCCTCGTTCTCGGAGGAGCTCGCCTCGGCGTCCGCGTCTTCCCAGAGACGGTCATCTTCGGTGCCGTTCATGGAGTTCGAAATTCCCGTTACCTTGAAGCTTTTAGCAACTACTTCTACTGACATGGCACGCCACGCATTCAAAATCCATTCACACACCTGTTGGAGCGACGCCCGCTTCAGCCGTCCTGTAGGGGTCTTCTCGTGGACGCCTCCAGCCATCCATTCAGAGTAACATCGGCGAAATTCCACTTTGAATGGTCTGTTGACGCATACGTCGAGCGGCTGCAGCACACTCGTCAGGCCACCGGGAATGACGGCCAAGTCCGTACGAGTTGCGGCAACTCGGTTCTTGACGCGGTCGGTCAAGTGGCCCCTAAAGCTGTCCAAAACAAGGAGGGCTTTCCGTTGTAACAGCCCTCCAGGTCTGTTTGCCCAGACGGTCTTAATCCAGTCAACGACCAGTTCCTCGGACATCCAGCCCTTCTCTTGCGCACGTACGACGATTCCCTGAGGGAACTTCTCTTTTGGGAGAGTCTTCCTTTTAAATACGACGTACGGCGGAAGCCTCCTGCCGTCTGCCGTGATGCACAACATCACAGTGCACCTTTGGCGTTCTGCACCAGTCGTGCGCACAGACACACTTTTCGCACCTTTTAAATCCACTGTGGTGCTTTCCGGTGCATCGAACCACACAGGTGTCTGGTCCGCATTCCCAATTTGGGACAGGTCGTATTCATGCTCCCTCCTGAGAGCATTCACGAAGCGATGAAACTTAATGACGTGGTCTTCGTACTCGCGCGGCAGTTTTTGGCAAATCGTCGTTCGGCGCCGAATAGAAAGCTGGTTACGGTTCATAAACCGCGTAGCCCAGCCCCGACTTGCCTTGAATTGTGCCGGGGGTATTTCCATGTGGCGAGCGATGCTGAGGGCTTTGACGCGTATCATGTCAGTCGATACGGCGTAGCCGTCCCTTCGTGTGTCGACGACGTAGTTGACGAGCTCGCTTTCGAGTTGCGGGTACTTGCACTTTTTCCCGCGAAACGCCTTTCGGCTCCTGTTAGTAGCGGCGAGGGCATCTTTCTGATTCATCCAGTAACGCACGCGCTTCTCATCGACGTCGTACTTTCGTCCAGCTTCCCGCTTCCCGTGCTCCTCGGCATAGTCAATCACTTGCAGCTTAAATGCTGCAGTGAATGATCTCAGATGCCGGCCCATCGTCCGTCACGTGCGCTGGCTTCTGCAGGGTTCACTACAACCAACAAAGTGACACCGACGACACCGATCTGAAGTCGCGCTGCCAACGTATCGACACGATGCTAGGAACGATGCCAACAAAGAGGCCGCACAAGGCAAATATGGCGGCGCGCTGTCAACAGCGTGGTCGGCGCGTCGGCGGAAGTAGAATAAAAGCGGAAAAGCGTGCAGCGCCATCTGGCTGTAAATGAACTAACTACACTTTTCTGGCGGGACATTTTGAACTTTTGTTTTTTTTTTTTTTCGAAATATCCGCTTTCAAAGTTGGGGTGCGGCCCTTACACGAGGGCGGCCCTTACACGAGTATATACGGTATTTCCGATGCTGAAATGTTTTATTGCTGTGCAGCCAAAGCAACATACCTGGCCATACAGCAGACATACAGCTACCTGACACCCGACCTGTGGAAGGAACGTGAGCTGCAGAAATCGCCCTACCAGGAGTTCACAGACTACCTGATGCACGCTCACCGACCTGTCGGCACTGCCCGCACTGTTGAGCCACCTCACTGAAGTGGCCAGCGGACACTGCTCTCGGCCTCCTTTGAATAAACTATAAAGCTTTTGACAAGCATGTAATGTGTACCATTGTCTTCTTTTGTGCATGAATTTTTTTTTTTTCAATTTGCTGAGGTTGTTACAGTTCCCACGTAGTACATTTGCTAAAACCTTGCTGTTCTGCAAATGAAACTACATATATTGTTATACTGGTGTCACTCAGTGCCTTTGTGTCTCTTTGGGTACAGTGGCTAGAATTCTAGCCACTATACTGTGGATTCCAAGACAACTGGCTATTTGCATAAGTGGCTTGCACAGCCAATTACAGTTGACAAGTTTTGTTGTTGAAAGCACATCATTCTATGTTAGCATTAACTGTAATGTCGCAGTTAGTGGCTATGGCAAAGTAGTTTAAGTATTACAGTAGCTCTTGCCCTTATTCAGTTAAAAGATGATAGTATAAATATGTTTCATACTAGTTCCAGCTGCGATGCTTAAAACATTATTGAGCAAAACTGTCAGGTTTTAATGAATGTAGAGTAGGCATTATCTTGGCTAGTTATATATTTTTTGTTTAAAGAATTTCGGAGCATAGTTTTACTGTATGTAGCACTAAAATACTTCATTTGGAGAGTTTAGTTGCCAAACTTGGAAATACCTTACATGGCTTCAAATCTGTGTTGGAAGGGCAAGATCGCTTCACGAATGTGTATTTTGCTACACATTGGAATTTACATCCACGCTCCGGCTCGACCACCCACATCTGAAGTCAGTGCCTCGTAAGTGTTCAAGGTGGTAAAAATTAAACATCAGCTTCTATGAGGTCCTGAATTCGAATGACGTGTTCACCATAGACGCAGACGACATTACACCTCAAGAAGTGAACAAAATGTGCACGTTCGATGCAAAGCAATAAATTTGCACGTGAAAAGCGAAACCGAAACTGCATCAATAAACCAACCGCCAATTCGTTCCACAATTTGCCTTCTTCAATTCATTATTGGTTACTTGCGGGAAAATGTGAAACATCGCAGCGAAAGGAAAGAGAAAGTATGACAGTCGTTCTTTCGGTTTCGATAGCAAGGGGGGATTCCCCTTTCTGCGTAGGTGTCGGTAGCGTCGCTGTCGGCCCAGGTGAGATTTGGAATGGTCTCAATGTTTGGCTGTCGTTTTAGGATGTCCGCATTAGCCAAGCTATCGCGATATCTGCCCAGCTGCTACACGCACGGCCGTGTCTTATGATACGAGAACAGCCGGTGGCCTTCCGCTGCAGCCGTAAGTATGCAACCAGAGCACCTGGTGCATAGCTAACCTCTGTGCCAGTCATTGCGCAATGCGGAGCCCCAGCTGCAACTTTTCTCGAGCTGCTGTTGCTCGATCGCAGCCCGTTAAATGTGATCGAACCCGTTTATAGGCTTGTTCAGTGCACGAATTATTTACAAATATAGCTTCAGCCTGCTGAACGGTTCTCGAGGAACGTTACGTCGCACTGTTCGTGGGCGCTTGGAGATTGGCCATTTCCATCCGGTGTTTTCGTTCACTGATCGCAACTTCTAAATCGCGCTGCGGTGGGCGTTTGAAAACGTGCCGGACCGTGAGCTGTGCTATTTCGTTTGGACTATTTTCCTAGATCGCTGGTGTGTTCGGTGTAATAGCGCCGTCCGTCGTCGTTTTCATGGCAGTAGGAATCGTTGTTTACAAATAGGAACGGTTTAACTGTCTTCCTTCCTTTCCTGTACACCTCAAAGCCATCTCCATGGTCCTACTTTCATGTGCTGGAAGAGGGATATTCGGCGGCGATCAGCGTTTCTGATCGGCTTCCTTTTGCGACCACGTACATGTTCAGTCTGCGAAAGTATTGTGCAGCACTTTCTTCTTTTAAATACACATCGGCCTGCTTATGGTGTCTTTACAGCACCCGCTGTGCACATGGCAGTGAAGGAACATGTGTAGTATAGAAAGAGTTTTCTCAAAATGCCAAGGGCAAGGACGTCATTAAATTACTTGAACACATTGGTTGCATGTTGAAATTGAAGCTGCATAATTAAAGATAGTGCGTTTAGAGTGGAATAAACAGGCATAAGGGTATGTAATGAAAGCAGAACTACATTAAAAATGATCACTACTGCAGAATAATAGTTACGGTGATTGGAACAAACACGCATGAGCACATGTAGTGTAATTCAGACACTCCCTGCTCGAGCTTTGCCACAAAGGTTAAAGGGCGATTGTAAAACAACTTTGTTATTAAACACTACTTAACATTAAATTAAACACTACTTAACATTACAAAACTTGTGCAAAGCAGATGCACGATTCCTCAATTTTTTTCTTGGAATGTAATATTGAGTGCCTTGGAATTATGCTATGCAAATTTGGCACATGTCTATACAGTGAATCATACTTCGTTCCTGGAGGGGATATGAGATAGTGCTTTATGTGTGGTATTTCAGTGTGTGTGACGAGCAGGCGAGCTGTGGGGCACAGCCTGCATGCTGGGAGCCGTGCCCCTGGCGAGTGACAGCAACGTGCAGCTCCGGTTCCTGGCACCTGACGATGCCCCCGAGGTGCGCAGACTCTGCACCGACTGGTTCCCCATCGAGTACCCGGACTCCTGGTACCATGACATCACCTCCAATCCCAGGTATGTGCTTATGCCTCTAACATCCAAACTTTAAAGGTGGCAGCTGACAGATAGAAACACAAGGCGTGCTAATGTGGTTGAGCGAGCATGTGCTTCAGACAGGCTAGCTGAATGTTTCGAGAGGGGGACCTTTCTTTGTCAAAGGTGTCTTGTCATCCTTGACTGGTTATTCTTAAAGCAGGTTGACTTCCTCAGCTGTTAAAGCAGTTGACTTCCTAGCAGTATAGTGCTAACTGACCAAGTCTCAGAGGCTGAATATCCCAAGGTTCTTGTAGTCGTTGCTGTTAAGCAATGCACTTCATCATTCTGAAGATGCAACAAATGCATCCTGACACTTTTTAAAGGGATTTTTTTATGTAGGTAGTTAATAGCTACCCAAAGGGCCCTTAGCCGATTTTATGCTTACTGCAGTACAAAAGCCTCTCCAAAAGATTATCTATCTAGCCTATCCTGGGCAAGTTGATTCCATGTTCTGCATGCAAACTTTTCGATTTGATTGCCCCTCCTAACCCTTGGCAACATTTCTCATCCCTTGGTGCCCATTCTAACGCTCTAACTGGCCATAATTTAACTTGACTTAGGCTATTTAATAACAGGTTATTCAACTCTAGCAACGGTCGCTTGTACCAACTATTATTCCGTGGGTCGTGGATAAATGTGCGCAGGTTTTTCGCCTTGGCGGCCATGTATGGCGGTCGCATCATTGGCCTCATTGTTGCCGAAAGCAAGGCGCAGTCCCAGTGCAACAGAGAAGATGCGGGGCTCCTGGCGGCAAACTTCCCGCCCGCTGCACAGGTTGCCTACATTCTCACCCTGGGGGTGGTGAGTTCGCACACGCTGTTCTCATTGAAGAAGGGATACTCACACCAGTTTTTGAAGCAGAGTTTGCTCTGCCATATGAATTTCCTTTATACAGAGATGGCTGTGAGCAAGAGCGAAGTTCAGTACATACTCTTGAGGTATTTTATTTTTATGTTTTCTTATGCGTGTTATTTCCGCTTGTGTTCTTTATTTGCTCATTCATTGTAATCAGTGTGTACCCTCATATTGTTACATTGCTTAGGAACTTACAACCTGGATGTACGATTCCCCCTTATGTAGTGCCTTCGGGCCCTTAAGGTTGAATAAATGAAATGAAATAAATGAGATAACCACTTCATTCAAGGAGTTGGCTCATAGCCTCACGAATCGACTACTGCAAAAAATTTTTAGAATTTGTCTGGTACGAGGGGCGTTACAGAGAGTGCTCTGTGTGTTGCATGCTGTAATTGATTTCTTTCTTCTCTCATCCTGACAAACGTGTTGGAAGCTAAGCAGAGGGATAGCACGGGGAAAAAAAGTTGTCATGTGCACTTCACGACTTTGCGCACTTTTCTTTTTTTCTTTCAACGTGCTGCTAACCTTCAGTGAAATTTTGAGTGTTGGCACGTGGCGGACTCTCGTGGCTGACGCCGTAACTATGCCGCCCACGATGCACAAATCAGCCAATGGCCGTGAATTTTGGCACATGACATGGTCGTTTGAGTGTATGGCATTATTTGTAGTGAGAAGAGAGAGGAATTTTTAGCCAACTTTTCAAACTAATTGTAAATTTCAGGCTCCGCTCTGCACTATGATGTTTGGCTTGTGTGTTTTCAGGAGCCTTGACTACTGATCGGCAAAATTTTCTGACCACGCTGAAAAAAATGTTGCAGGGACCCTTTAAAGTCAATTTTTGCGTGGCACTCCTAGTGACATCACACTAGCGTGACGTGAAAGACCAGAACACACAAAATGGCTACTTGTATGTCACAAAAGCTTTCTTAATGCTCACTCGTGCGCCACCAACAGAGGAGCCGTCATGGATCCATCACAACATCTTGTACGAGCGTGTGATAAGAAGCTCATACCGTGTCGTGGCATCATGGTACAGTGAGAACTGAAAGTAGCCTTTAAAAATATGTGGCAATTAATTTTTCATGATGCACTCATACTTATCCATCCATTTTCTGAGATCTTGAGAACATGACTTTCATGTGATGCAAAAAAAAAAGAAACTTTTCAGCACATTTTTAAACCACTGTAAGTGTTTCTGTAATGCACTGGTCCTGCTTAACGTCACAACAGATGTGGTGCATTTACCCTTTCTGTATATTGCTCCCAAGTGCAATTGTCTTAAGCAAACATACCTTGCAGTGTAAGCAGCTGAAGAGTGCATTTATCAACTTGCTTCTAGTTATAGTTGCCGACATTATGAGGCCTGAGTGCAGTGTTTGTACTTAATGCCTTTCTGTTTGAGTGCTCGAACTGAAAACATGGCTTGCCTTGGCACTGCTTTTATTGGGAAATGATAAATTTATTGTGACTAGCTCTGGCACAGAACTTACACAACAATGACACCAAATGTAGAAGCACCAACTAACATTGAATAGACAGTTCTAGTTTTGCGGGATTCGAATCGCGCAAAACGATGGGTTGCGCTAATAAATGCGTAGAGTTTATTGTATGCATGCTATTTCTCAGATTTAGTATTTGCGTGGTTTACTCAATCGAATAAAATGTGACGGTTTTTTTGGATGCCCATTGCGAACTGCATTAGGTTTTGATATGATCGGATTCACTTTGTTTGCTGGAAGTGGCCACAAAATGGCATCGCTTAGCTTCAGATCGCATCAAATGACTGCGTGTTACGTATCACTTAGTGGATATTTTAAGATCACTTCCAATTTCGAGTGTTTGGTGGCCTAACTAGAGAATTGCTGTAAAAAATTCTGGAACTTCTGGATGTATGGTTCTACTTATTTATTTGTATTATTGCTAGAGTATAGGAATATAACTGTATGCTGGGATACAGATGGGCATTCTCAGTTGTTTTTTTCTTGTCACTGTTTTTAAATGCATTCATCCTCTGGTTGGGGATGCCATAGTCACAGGTTAGACATGCAATTGTTATTCCACTGTACAAAAGCTCTTTTTCTGCAACAAATGTTTACGGTGCGATAATGCTGTTCTCTTAACACCCACTATCATGCTGATGCTAAACTAAAACTGTCGTTAGAGTACTATTAGGTACTAAAATGAGATCATTATGGGGAGGCTTATCGCAAGTTCTGACCTAGTAAAAAAAGGTGACTAAAGCAAGCCTTCTGAACTGTGGTTATTGGAGCGAAAGCAATCTCCAACGTCCAGCCCTGTACTTGCAGTTTAAAACAATGTCTAAGCCTAGACTATAAAGGCTCATTCATACCTGTGACTAGCACTAATCCTGTGACTAAGTTAGTCTCAAAATGACTGGTCACATTTGGTTGCTTTGGTTGCAAGGAACTGCTTTGTGTCAGTCACTTACTGTTAGTTTTTTCAGTTGCTTCAACTGCAGTCGCAAACGTCTGAGCAGGAACAGCAGCAGCTTATTTTACAGGGTAATGGCAATGCGAACAGACGTGAGTTCCGTGTGCTGACGAAGTTGCACGCAAGTGTGAACATCGGTCGTCGCGTGTCGATTTTCGGTTTTCATTCGCAAACATTTGCACGATCAGTGCTAGTTGCAGGCGTGAATGAACCTTAAAAGGACACTAAAAAGAAACAATGACTTGGTTTTTATTGATAAACTGCACTCTGAGAAGTTTAATGCCCTAAGTCTCACATTTATAACTTCTTTATTAGCATAGAAAATCATAATTGAAGTTTCATTTTTAAATTTCGTGCCAACCTCTCTGCGTGCGATGTAACAAATTACAAAATATATTTTTCACATTTTCGTGACATTGGCTCGATGAAATTTTCCGAACCTTCGTATGTTAGGGTCTATGGAACCCACAAATGAAAATTTGCTTCTCTATGGAACCCACAAATGAAAATTTGCTTCATTTTTATCGAGTAGAAGCTATGCAGGACCCAGTAGATGCCTTCGAAATTTACTACGTCATGGTGTTGGGCATGGGAATCTGAGCGTGGCATCTCCACCCGTTTTTTATTTTAGTGCGTTTTCTCGATTACCAAGCGGCATGTCGCATTAAGAGTCGTGTGTTCGGGATTGTGAAATTGTTGTTTACTACCTAACACAGGAGAAATCGTCTTGCTCTTTAGTGTCCCTTTAACGGACACACTACATGATCCGCCATGTCGTGCAGGTGCGCGAGTGCCGGCGCAATGGCATAGCCACACTCCTGCTGGACAGCCTGCTTGCCCACCTGTCCCAGCAGCAGCCGCAGTCTGGTGCCTGTAAGGCCGTCTACCTGCATGTGCTGGCATCCAACACGTGCGCCATCCAGTTCTACGAGCGCCGCCGCTTCCGGCCGCACGCCTTCCTGCCTTTGTACTACTCGGTTCGGGGCTCACCACGCGATGGATACTCGTACGTGCTGTACATCAACGGTGGCCACCCACCCTGGACACTCCTATATCCTTGTCTGGCTCTTGCATTTCATGGGCGCCATGCTGTGGTTGCACCAAAGTACAGATTAGTTGAATTTTAAGAATTGCCTGGTATGCCACAATATTGACCTTTTCACTGCCAGTTCTTTTTTTTTTTTAGTCTCTCTTGCTTACTTCATGCCAGTATTTTTTTTTTCTCAATATTATGAGAAAAGTTTCTGTTAGCATTGCAGTTTTTGTCGTGTGCTGTGAAATAGTGCACGCACATGACTCATTTCTTTCATCAAAGCTGCGTTGTTGAGATGCTGGCAAAGAGATGTGAGCCGACACTGATGTGCGAGCATGCGATCCCTCCATCGTTAACAATTTCACTACAAGTTATATTTGTTTATATGTTATTTTTATAGACGGCAGGACACACCCGCATTATTCAATTTTACAAGAGCTGTCACACAAGTGGTAAGGAGTGGTATAAAGAGGCAAAACGAGTATATGTGTGATTATCAGGGTTTGTGTTATCGAGTTGGTCGAGTTATCTATGTCTTGGGCATTGAAAGTGTTAATCTACTGGTACTAACCGCAAGTGTTGGGGGGTGGGGGGTGGGGGGCTCCTGCAGCGTTTCATCAGCTGCGTTTTGTGTCTTCAAGCCTTCATCTTCCTCAGAAATTACATGCTACACTGGCACCACATGGGTGGTATTTATCACGATCAGGGGTGATTAGAGGTATAATTTCTCGATCTCGATCAACAGTGGCTGCTTTTACACAGTCAAAACTAGTCTGGATCTAGTTTGGTGCAGACGTCAGTGAACTAGATTACGATCGGCCTAAACCTGATCATGCCTCATCATGTTAAGAGTGACATTGTAGCACTATGTTATCTGGATTGACCCATGTATGGATCAGCCGTGATTGTAATCAAAAGTACCCATGTGACACCAGCATTACATAATATATTCAGCACATTAAAGAGCGATCATCCGCTCCATGTCGAAAAAAAGATGGCTGTAGACCAAGATTGCAAGTCTTGAGATAGCAGTTGCAAAATCAAACTTAGTGATGCTAAAGCCGAGTTTCTGGAGTAAATATGGAGCGTGATCTTGTACACATTGTGTGGCAGAATGTTCTGCCGGACCACACGGGATCGGTCGAGGCTTGTCTGATGGTCAGACATGAGAACGGCAACTAGAAAAGGCAGTGCTGTCAACAATTTTGTCTACTAGGCAAGCAATAGGCACAAAACAAATGGAGACACTATTAAATCATATAGAATGGATATAGAAAGGTGTGGGAATTGAGGCTGGCCCGCTGCCTTTGCGCGGGCTTTCCCGCCTTTCTCCAATTCTCATGTCCCGACATGTCTGCCCTCCTTTGCTGTCAGCCGCGCTGGGGAGAGCGGAGTGACGTTTAACTCCCTCACCCGGAAGCGGATGTTGACTGTGGCGCCGCGCGCGGGGACCGCCGAGAGGTTTTTCGCGCGCTGCGTCGGGAGCGGCGAGTACAGTCCGGGACTTCAAACGGTGAGCCACGCATTCTTTTCCGTCCGTCGAGTCCCGTCGCTCGGGGCTCGTCGGACTTCGCTGACGGCGCCTCGCGCCCGATGCGAACGCTCACCTTTTGTTACCCCGCTGCGTACTCACGGCCGAAGGGCAGTACGGTGTCCTAGTGCGTGGCCTAGCTACGCCGACCCGTCTCCCTTCGAAGCCAACGCGAGCGCCTTTGCCCTCGCTCGAGCAACCGGGCCTTTGCTCCGGTGTCTCCGTGGATCACCTTTACCGCGGAGACGTGCTCGTGGCACCCCTGTGTAGTACTTTGTGCCCGTGGCGTGGATAAGCCTACTTGCTTTCCCGCCGCGCCTTTTTGCAACGGGCTGTACTGCGTTTGGTGTTGCCACAATAAAGTGTTGCGACTTGAGCAGTATCGTGTTTTCCCGCCACGGCGACGGTTAACGCGTGCCCTGCGGCTCGCTAAGACCGGACCCACGCTGGTGGCCGTACTCCTTCGGGATACGTGTACACCACACTGGCGCCCAACGTGGTTTGTAATCATTTTTTTAGCAGCTGTAGCAGGGCTGGACTGAGGTTAGCTGTCGCTCATAGCAGTGTCATTTTAACTGCATGGGTGACGTCCGGCTGCCTTTTGCAGACCGGTAAAGGGCAAATTTAGGAGAGGGGGATGTGGGAATTGAGGCTAGCCCGCTGCCTTTGCGCGGGCTTTCCCGCCTTTCTCCAATTCTCATGTCCCGACATGTCTGCCCTCCTTTGCTGTCAGCCGCGCTGGGAAGGGCGGAGTGACGTTTAACTCCCTCACCCGGAAGCGGATGTTGACTGTGGCGCCGCGCGCGGGGACCGCCGAGAGGTTTTCCGCGCGCTGCGTCGGGAGCGGTGAGTACAGTCCGGGACTTCAAACGGTGAGCCACGCATTCTTTTCCGTCCGTCGAGTCCCGTCGCTCGGGGCTCGTCGGAGTTCGCTGACGGCGCCTCGCGCCCGATGCGAACGCTCACCTTTTGTTGCCCCGCTGCGTACTCACGGCCGAAGGGCAGTACGGTGTCCTAGTGCGTGGCCTAGCTACGCCGACCCGTCTCCCTTCGAAGCCAACGCGAGCGCCTTTGCCCTCGCTCGAGCAACCGGGCCTTTGCTCCGGTGTCTCCGTGGATCACTTTTACCGCGGAGACGTGCTCGTGGCACCCCTGTGTAGTACTTTGTGCCCGTGGCGTGGATAAGCCTATTTGCTTTCCCGCCGCGCCTTTTGCAACGGGCTGTACTGCATTTGGTTGCCACAATAAAGTGTTGCGACTTGAGCAATATCGTGTTTCCCGCCACGGCGAAGGTTAACGCGTGCCCTGCGGCTCGCTAAGATCGGACCCACGCTGGTGGCCGTACTCCTTCGGGATACGTGTACACCACACTGGCGCCCAACGCGGTATCAAAAGCTCTAGCTTTTGTCTGCTCTTAGCGAGTCAGTTCGCCTGCGCGATTCGGGCTCGTCGCAACATGGCTGCTTCGCGGGACTTTTTGTCCGCTGTCCCTTTTAGCGGATGCCGCGTTGCACACGGAGGCCATTGCCTCTGTTGACGGGAACCCTTCTGCACCCGTCCGTGTCGGCACCCCCTATTGCGGTGACGACACGAGGCGCCTAGCCGCTCCCTTTGGAGATGGCGCGTCGCTTCGGAATGGGCCTCTTGCCCTACCCGAACGTTATGTCTGCTTCGTGGCATGCCGCGTTGCACAAAGAGGCCACCGCCTCTGTCGACGGGCGCCCTTCGGCGCTCGCCCGTGTCGTCACCCCCTTTTTGTGGTGAATACACTCCTACGTGGTAGCTGACGCGCTATCTCGTGCCCCCTGTTTTCTGCCGAGAACCTGGATTTCGGTGCGACGGCCGCTCGCGGTGCCTTAGCACATGCAAGCGTCGGGGGCGAAACAGCAGCTTCGCCGCCATTCGGCGAGAAGGGGGAGTCCCCATGCGGACAAACCTTGGCTGCTAACCAGGTAAGCGGCGCACCGCGAAGCGGCCGAGCGGGGGAGCTTTCCGAAGGCCACGAGGCCGAGAGCGAACCCGTAACGCCGACTCACGCGGCGGTTGCTGCGGTCCTGAGTGGGCGCGATACCAGACTCCCCCATTTTGGGAGAATGGGAATCGCTTTCAGCAGCGAAGAGCTACTGAAGGCTCAGCAAAGTGATCCGTTTCGAGTCTCGGAGGGACGGAGCGCCGTATACGCTGCTTGCTTTGCGGCGGGCGCCGTTAAACCGTCTTGAGAGGCGCGCCGTTACGCTGCTTGTTCTGCGGCGGGCGCCATTAGGGGGCTGATACAGCGTGTGTCGCTGAGTCCCCGGCGGATTCATTTTTGCTGGACCATGACGGGCTCCTGCTGAACTATATAGCCACTGACGACGAGTCCTTAGACCCGTTTAAGGTGGTTATGCCCAAAAGTCTGAGAGCCGCACTGTTGCGATCCTCTCACGACGAATCCATGGCCGGTCACCTGAGTGGCTCGAAAGTTTTTGCAAACTGAGCGATGTTGTGACCTGGCCCGGCACGAAGCGTGGTTTTTATCGCTATTCCGTGCCTGCCACGTCTGACAAACGGTTGAGCCAAGGGTTGGAAAGCCGCCCGGTCTTATGAACCGATTGTCAGTGAGCGTCCGTGGCGCGTACTAGCTGAAGATCCCCTTTGGGAAAACTCAGCCGTGCCCATATCGCAGACCGGAAGCCCTTTGTCACGGTCTGACGAGCTCGCGCCAGCGCCCTGCGGCACTTCGCGCAAGCAACGGGCACACCCGGAGCGGCGGACCGCATTCGGACCCCGCACCGGTATAATCTGAGGAAGCGGTCACCTTTGTGATTTCGCGCCGGACGGCGGACTTCTCCGCAACCGAAGGCCCTCAGTTGACCGTCTAGCCTCAGTATAGGTTAGCTTCTTTACGGCCTTTTCTCGTAAAAAAGTTGACCCCGCCCTGTCTGCTGCCAGTGTTTCTTTTTTTAAGTGTTCGTGTGTATTTTATGTTTCTTTAGTCTAATATTAAGTGTTATTTGTGTTTAATGTTTTTTTTTGCCAGATGTTGAGTGTCCTTTTGCCCTGTTTTTACTTTTTTTCCCGTGTTCATTTCGTCTACCGTGAAGGGAGCTGTGTGTGACCTTGGGTGTCGGTGCTTGCCGGGGGAGAGAGACGAAGGACGCTTTGCGCCTACGCTCGCGCAGCCGTCGGCGGTGTGTGTGCGTGCGTGTGTAAGTGCGTGACGCTTCAGTTCGAGCCCGCGAAGTGTGCGTCATGGCTTCCCCCCATCGACGCGGGCACTGGAGGTGCTGGGGGGCATTGACCCATTGACATCAGACCGTCTGGCTGTGCTCTGCTCTCGGCCGTCGCCGAAGAAGCCACGCTGCCTTTCCCACCATGGCTCCTGCGCGAGGCCAGCTGAAAGCAGCTATATGCTGCCGGCCAATGCCAGGGCGCCTCGCAGCCAATTTTGGTTCGGCCTCCCTGACCACCGGAGAGGCCCGGCTTCCCGCAACGTCCAGCTCCCTCATCGAGCCAGAAATGCGGGGCCTCCGAACAACCGAAGCGGCTTTCGTCGGACTCGCGGCTTATCAAGAGCAGCAACAAGCCATCAGTGAGCCACCTCCCGTACCTCTGACCTCGCACTCGGGCATCGCACCCAGCGGACACTGTCACGCCCTTCCGCCCCTCCGCGCAGTGGACGCTATCCCCCTTCAGCACCACGAACACTAGTCCCACTGTTCTGTGCTCCCTTCCGCAGTTATTTGTATAGTGTCATGTGTTTATTTTTGTTAGTTATGTTTTGTTTCTCCTTTGTAATAATTTTTAGCAGCAGTAGCAGGGCTGGACTGAGGTTAGCTGTCGCTCATAGCAGTGTCATTTTAACTGCATGGGTGACGTCCGGCTGCCTTTTGCAGACCGGTAAGGGCAAATTTAGGAGAGGGGGATGTGGGAATTGAGGCTGGCCCGCTGCCTTTGCGCGGGCTTTCCCGCCTTTCTCCAATTCTCATGTCCCGACATGTCTGCCCTCCTTTGCTGTCAGCCGCGCTGGGGAGAGCGGAGTGACGTTTAACTCCCTCACCCGGAAGCGGATGTTGACTGTGGCGCCGCGCGCGGGGACCGCCGAGAGGTTTTTCGCGCGCTGCGTCGGGAGCGGCGAGTACAGTCCGGGACTTCAAACGGTGAGCCACGCATTCTTTTCCGTCCGTCGAGTCCCGTCGCTCGGGGCTCGTCGGACTTCGCTGACGGCGCCTCGCGCCCGATGCGAACGCTCACCTTTTGTTACCCCGCTGCGTACTCACGGCCGAAGGGCAGTACGGTGTCCTAGTGCGTGGCCTAGCTACGCCGACCCGTCTCCCTTCGAAGCCAACGCGAGCGCCTTTGCCCTCGCTCGAGCAACCGGGCCTTTGCTCCGGTGTCTCCGTGGATCACCTTTACCGCGGAGACGTGCTCGTGGCACCCCTGTGTAGTACTTTGTGCCCGTGGCGTGGATAAGCCTACTTGCTTTCCCGCCGCGCCTTTTTGCAACGGGCTGTACTGCGTTTGGTGTTGCCACAATAAAGTGTTGCGACTTGAGCAGTATCGTGTTTTCCCGCCACGGCGACGGTTAACGCGTGCCCTGCGGCTCGCTAAGACCGGACCCACGCTGGTGGCCGTACTCCTTCGGGATACGTGTACACCACAAAGGTCATTTGACGACTAGGCCTGGATCAAAACGTAAGAATTTGTGCTGGAGAAGCATTTGTGCATGGCTCTCTTGCAGGCAAATCTCGTGCCGGTGGTTTGCGCAAGTGGCCGTCTAAGCCACCACAAAATTTCTTGTAAAATTGTGACACCTAGTGGCAGATATCAACACAAACAAATTGTTAAAGTTATTCTGCTCTGAAAAACGATGCCCCCAAAGATTGATGCTCAGTTATGTAATTCTGTATTTCTTCTCATGTTGAAACATTTCTGAATGAATTCATCTGGAGTGCTTCCCCTCTGCCTATCGGCTGTTTGCTCCCTCTAATTTTCCCGTGATGTTGCGTTGACAAGATCGTGCCTATGGAACCTGGTTGTGCAGCTGCTTTGCTGCCTTCTGCGAGTATTACCTCAACTGCATTGTTGCAGGAAAAATTGCGCTAAAGGAGAAAAGGACATCCCAAAGAAAAAAACATGGACAGATTCTTGTGGTAGCACTTTTATCCTTCTTTGTGATGACTTTTTCTATTTTAGTGCAATTCTTCTTGCATAGAATGAACCCCTCAAGACGTCCTGATCAAGTGCGTTATTGCCTTGACTGTGTTGCTCGCACGGACTACATCAAGCACTGGAGCCAGAAGGCGTCGCGGCTGGAAGTGTGCGCGTTGCCCAAGCAGCTGCTTCGCATGGCGGGGAAGCTGTTCTCCCGCCTGTTTTCCAGGGTGTTTGTGTCACACAAGTAGCGCACCGTGCCTTGCCCTCATCAAAAAGGACTGCTGCCCACAGGGCACTACAAGACTGTTGTTGAATTTCCATTTTTTTTTTTACTGAGTGGTTCGTCTATTTTTTCAACGAGTTGAAGTGCAGAAAGAAAATGCTCATTTGAGTGCATTGTCGACACTGTGCAAAGTGTTGTTCCCATTAGTGACTGTTGAGCACATGTGAAAGATTGTGTGTGTACGCGCTGTGCTTTGGGTATTCCAGACAAGTGCAGCTGTTGTGTACAGACTGTTCTTTTTCCCTTTCTGTGCCTTAGCTCCGTTGCTAAGGCCGGTGAGGCATCGTTACCGCATTTCTTGAATTGTGTGAAAATGAGCGACCGAGACAAAGGGTGCTGGAAGGAGCTTGCGTGGATGTTGACGAGTTAATGGACCTAGTGCCACCACTGGACTGTCTAAGGGCAATTATGATGCATCATAAGTAGATGACACCACAGGAGATTGTATTGCCCAATTTTTTTTAATATCGCGCTAATCTTTGGCACCCTGCAGAACTTTTTAACTCGCCTGTCAATTAAGCAGAATAGCGTACCTCCATACACAGTAGACTAGGTAAATTCTATGGCAAAATAAAGACCAAAGTGTAGCTGGACCTTTATTTTAATTTCTTTTATCGTAGGATGTACTCCTGTGTGCTAGTGTTAAGCAGATCGCAAAGTCCGAGTTGCCAGGAAATCCAGATTTACGCAGAAATTTGTGACTGCGAGTCAGGAATGTCACGTTAAAAAAGGTAGAACCTGAAAACAGTGAGCACTGTGTTGTGTGTTAAAAATGTAACGCTTGCTCGAGCATTTGCAGGCAGAATACCGCAGTAGTGCATTTTGGTGCAACCTTTGCAGTAGCCAAGATCTTGTGGCAGGATTGACCACTGCAAGCGTGTGTGTGTGATGCCCCTGCTGATTTCCCGTTAGTATTTTTTCCCTTTACATCTTAAAAATGGGTAACCAGTCTTGCCTAACTGTGGCCGAAAAGAGAGTTGTGGTCATGTTACCAGTGCTGTAAAGGCGCACATAGTGCGTAATGGATGGCCGCTCTGTTACAATGCTTTTCGTGCACGTTCGTGGCACCGATGTGACATCTCAATATTGGATCTGTGCTCTGGAATTGAGAATCTTGTTTGTCTCTAATATATCTTTAAGTCATCTGCGTAAGCATTTTATCTTTTCTTACACGGGCAAATGTGAAGGTATTAAACTTGATTCATCAGTGGCAGGCCTTAGATGATCCTGTGCGATGTGCAAAAAAATTGTTATAAGTTGCCACTTTGTTTCAGCTACTTTAAACATTTTGTCTAATGAGGCTGGGTCTGTTGAAAATGGCTATCTACACTTCCAAGCATTTAATAACGTTTTCATTTTGTAATTGAAATTCCAAATTTACAGCGTGAGATACATACATAGTTATCATACAATTCATTCACATTAGACATGCACGTACAGTTGTAGCTTTTAACATATGCAATAACAAGAATTTCGTTATTGACTTATGCTAAGGTATACTGTTATGCTATTACATATGAGACAGATATTTGTTGTTAGCCTTGCTTTTTATTGCTGCATGAAGGTGGTCCCAAATGGCTTGCTTACTTTCTTCAGTGCAGCTCACAATTGGCTTTGAAATATGAGAAAGTAGAAATTTTAGTGCTCTTACATATATTAATTGTAAAATGTTTTGTACTGTACATTTATGCTAAACTGACAAAGCTGTGTTTCAATACTTTGTATAGATGTTGGAAGAATGAAAAAAAAAAAAAAAGCCAGAGAGTGAGCAACAATGCATTTGTTAGATGCTGCTGTTTGCACAGATGTATAGGTTGTGGATCAGAAGCAAAATTATTAAACCCTCAAAGATAGAGTAAAAAGGGCATATTTTTGTCCCACAACAATAATCATCATATATTTGGCATTCCTTTCCTTACACTATCGCCGTGCACCTGGCACTTTCAGATCACGAATGACATGTTCGTTATCAGCATGAAATAGCTTTATTAAGTGGAAAGTGACCAGTGCAGAGTTTTCAAGGAAGTGCAAGGAACCCTGATGATTATTGTTGTGGGATAAAAATTACGCCACCCTTTTTTACCCTATTCCTTTTTTTATAAGAATATGTAGCATACATATACTTTACCTGCTATTAAAGATATTTACACATGTTACTGGCACTGGAATGGATACTTGAATAGGCGACATATCCGTCACAATCGTTTCACTAAGTGAAGTAGTTGCAGATGCATTTGTCCGCTGCCAAATCTTTACTGCACCCTCCTGTGACATTTGGTGACTGACCCCTATAATTTAAGAGATACTCAGGCGGAACATGAGCGGCCGTTTCTTCGCAACGTCACAACCACCATTATCTAATCCTCGTTGGTGGGCTACTTAGTTCTGAAGCCTTGTGATGAAAGACGGCGTGAAAACACAGGAATGGCAGACAAGGTCATGAGTGTCCTTTCCGTCTTCACCTTCTTGTGCCGGCTTTCGTCGCATTACTTCGATAACGGCCAGTTCTGGCAGGACTGTCAATGTGTGATGTTAGTATCACACAGGCATATTGCTTCCATTGAAAGGTACATGCAGGCTTAAAAAAAGTAAGTTCAAGTTCTGCAGCATTGTCCTCATTTTCATTACTGAGCATCATCTGGAACATGGCTTACCCAGGCTAATGAACTGAACTTGTGGTATTCACTCAAACCTTGATATAACAAACCAGGATATTATGAAGTATTGATTATAATGAAGTAAATGAAGCACAGGCTTGTAGTAGATATAGTGTTAGAAATATACCTTCATAACGAAATTTAGGTTATAATGATCTTATTTTCGTGTAAGATACAACTTTGTAAGTGTAATAGTAAGGTTGCTGTTTATTATTTAGGAGAGCCTGCCATACGCACTGCAGTCCATTTTCATTCTTTGATAAATTTTCCTTTGGCAAGTAGGCTTCCCATGTTAGTGATTGATCTAGGTATACATATTCTTCCATACATATTCTCGTATACACTCCAATGTATGGTTTCCAATTGTGAACTCATTCTCTGTCCTCAAGCTATTCAGCATTATTTTTGTCTTTGTCGTGTTCATTTTTAGGCCTACTTTATTACTTTCTCGGAGTAATTCCTCAGTCAGTTTAATTAGTCACCATTAGTGCTGAAGAGTACCACATCATCTGCGAATCACAGGTAGCTGTGGTACACTTTGTTAATTTTTATTCCTGTTTCTGCCAAATGCAGTTCTTTCAGTATTTCTAGGCATGCAGTGAATAACACCAGAGAAATTGTATCTCCTAAGTGGACACCATATTGCTATTGCAATTTCATTACTTTTTTTGTGTGTTTGTGTGTGTGTGGAAAAGAGAGGAGTGTCTGGAGATGTCGGCTAGGATATTTAGGCATGCTTCAGGTACTCCTTAGCGAGTTGGTGCTTTCAAGACTGCCAGTATGTCTACCGAGTCGAAGGTCCTTTTATAGTGCATGATTGCTAGATAAAGGGGTTGTTTTCGGCAGATTTCCCAATCATGTGGCAGATTCCATTACTGCGATCCATTGTAGAGAATCCTAAAACCAGCTTCTCTCTGATGTGGCCGAAGTTAAATGACGGGCAATTGTATCACCACTGTTCTATGCTACTCGAAAAAAATGTTTAATCTAGAGCCCAGGGCAACAAAATTTTTGCTGTTGACGTGCTAGGTTTGTATGCTGATTTTAAATATGTAATCAGTTCTATAGTAAGTTATATAGTTTTTGTTTTCTACCACGACAATGCACAAAATACATCTGTTTTTGGATGCACTTTTTCTGCCACTAAAGTTTTACGGTTTGTACTACTACACCTTAACTGTGGAATACAAATTGTAATGCCAGAAATCTGAAAATGCCCAGCCCATATTAATTGTGAAGTTAACAATAATTATATAAGTGATATCAGGTTTGAAAGAAGATGATTGCACTCTTCACTAATTATGAAATATGTGGAAAAAATTTAACCCCTATAGGGCCATGGGAAGAGCCATATATATGATTCCTAATCTCGAGAAGTTGTCCCCAATTGCATCTTGAGAAAAACAGATTTTAAACGTAGACATGCAGGCTCATCTATGTGGCTAAGATATGCTTTTTGAAATGATTTCTTCCGTCATAAGGTCTTGAGAATCATGATTATTTTGATAATGTGGCTTTGGTGAACTAATCGTGCGAAACAAAATGGCAAACATCCAGGCGACAATGTTCCGGGGACTCTAGACAATGAGCTGTTTTTAGCTTTTAATAGTGCCTTGTGCTCTTCAAAAGCGATTTTAACCTACTTTGAGTTCAATCGCAAACTTAATTTTTCATCATAAAAGTAGAGAAACTTGTGAAAACAAGTAAAAACAAATAAATGTAATGTTGAAAACTCGTTTTTTTAAGCAGCATTCCTCCTTAAAGTAAAAATTATGCGATTATTGTGTACTGCCAGTTCCAACATACAGAGCTGAAACATGAGAGATAACAGAGAAACTGAAGAAAAAAACCTGGATGACCGGGTAGTGTGCAGTGAAATAGAAAATGGTCAGTGTAACTTTTAGTGACCGATTGTATGAGGGCAACAAACTGCAGATATCCTAGCTGACACCACGTGCAAAAAAAATGGACCTGCGCTGGCCACGTAATACGTAGGACAGACAACCAGTGGACATTACGAGCAACAGAATGGTTATCAAGGAATGGGGAAATGCAGGCGAGAAATGCGGAGGAGCGTTAGATAAGTGATGAAATTTGGAAGTTTGCAAGGATAAAATGGAATCAGCTAGCACAGGATAGGGTAAACTGGAGATCATCAGCCTTCGTCCTGTAGTGGACCCTAATAGGCTATAAATGAATAAGGTGGCTAGGTATTTTAGCGGCATGCCCCAAGAAAAAAAAAGCCGAAGTGTGTCCATATACAATACGAGCTTGTTACGACAAAGTTGCTTATTGCACGCAAGTACACCTTTGTTACACTCAGTATTTGTTATAAGCACATGCGCTTGCATTGGCAAATAATATTTCATTATTTTATTTACCTATTTAGTTATATGCAGCATCGATTATACCAACAACTGTGCCTTGCAGGTTCACTCTGTGTATCTTGACTCCACGCAGGCAGTGGACAAAAGACTGTGTGTATGCATTTGCGTGCTCTGTTAACCGGATGCACGAAAGAGAACACACCAGAAGCTGAACTTCGGCCTGTGTTTGACCGTGCTATCTGCACTCCTTGAAATATGAAACAGTGGAGCGTGTGCCGTTTGTGCTGTCCGGTGAAATTCAAACGCTCTGGAGAACTACAGCCAACTGTGATGCTTTGCAAGCAGTGTAGGTTAGCACACAGGACTCGTGATGAGTGCAGTTACTCATAAAAAGTGCAAATACGAGTGCGAGTAAGTAATAAGGGGAATATGTGTCAGTAAGAACATGAGTGGATGTACATGATTGCAAACATGGGTACCTGAGAGTGTGAATACAGTCAAGCCTCAATATAATGAATGTAGATATAATGAATTGGTGGTTACAGCAAAGTTAATAAAAGCTCTTGCCACTGCTACAGTATAAGAAATATACTTTTATCACAAATTTTTGGATATGAGTTTATTTTCATGTCAGATATGATTTTGGTGTATAATTGCGTATGACTGTATACACTAGTGTGAATATGAGTGATTACTTACAACTGTATGTAGTTGTAAGAATCATCAGTGCAAATATGAGTGAATAGACATGAGTGTGGACATGAGTGTGGACATGAGTATGAACGTGAGCGACTAATTGCGAGTGTATGTAGATGTGAGAATGAACGTTTGTAAGCAGATGTGAGCACCTATGTCAAGCACTGTCCACTGTACATAAAAGTTGATTGCACGTATTCGAGCCCATTTTTGCTGGACTGCGCAAAAGCAGTCTATCCACTGTTCCCATTTGAATCGCTGTGTGTAATTAGTACATCCAGTGGATAAAGATCACAGCTCTTCTACACATTCCTGTCTCATACATTATTCACGGATGAAGTGCAATATGTGTTGCAATGTTATTTATTTACCAGTGTATTGTGGTGCAAGCATACGAACAAGCTCTTGTGGAGAGAGGAAGGGCGTGTTTTTCTTTATTACTCGTTTGAAGTGTGTTTCACCCTTTCCCAAGCGAGTTGTGTGGTATGCTAGTTGTATGCAGTGTGAATGACACTGTATCGACCAGGCACACTGCTGTTTTAGGCAACAGACGCAGATGTTTTGAGCAAATAAAAGCTTGTGAAAATTCTTATTTTTGACTCAGTGCCTGTGTTTTAGAGCAGCAAGTTGAAATGTCTCGCGAGTTGAGTGTATAACTTGTGCTGCTTTCTTCTTTTTGCCTTGAAATTCTCAACATATGTGCTACACCGCTTTAATAGCCAAGAATTCTGACTTTATAATATGAAACATGAGACACCGCTAGTGCACTTGAAACCCTTCATAAAATACACTGATGTAAGAGATAAATGGGCATAACAGACACCAGTGTGCCTACATTGAAATGGGGTGGGTAAGAAGAAGCATTTTTCTGGTACAAACGTGCTGCCCTCTGTGGCCAGAAATAAAAGTGAACAAACTAAGGTGTGCTAACATGATCATAAGAGAATCACCTTCTCCAGTGGCAACCCTTTTTTGCAAATTCGGAGCATTTGCACATAAGTTTGTCTGCCTCCATTTCAGTGGACATTCATCATCTGTGTTGTCTCGTTATCCCAAATGTGCCTTATTTTCTTCTGTCATGGATGCCCACCAACTAGTTAGACTTATTGTAATTTTAGGTTTTCACTTTCTATGATCTGGAACTGTGTTTGGGCAATACAGAGTTAAACAAATAATTAGACTTGTGAAAATAGCAAATTTTATTGAAGCAAATAGTGATTTTGATTGAATAGCTTTGAATCGAATTTGAATAGCATATATATCTCGTATTATAAAGAAAAAATGGGCATATCTGCCATGTTATGACTAACCTGCAGAATATATATATATTTTGAATTGAAACGAGGTCTGTGCAAAAGCCATATTTTGCTTCAGAGAAACAAATTTTAATAAACATAGGGTTAGACTTTCGGTAAAATGCAAGAGATAACCAGTAAAATATGTTACATTTTAAAATGTGCAATAGATTGCCGCGACAGGTTGGCCACGTTCAAGTAGCCCGCCGCAATCATCGTGCCGAATGGCGCTCCGTCAGAATGGCTTCGACGACTTCCAACAAGAAGACACGGCCTCGATTCCCGAGAAGCTCTTGGGGTGGTCTGTGGCGCAGTATGAATCGATGCAGCAGGAAGGATGCAACATCGCGCGCGCAGTAGCTGCAGGGAGAGCGGCGGTTTCGGCGTATCGCGTTAATGGTCTACGGAAACGATGGCCCAGCGGTTACCAGCCGACGTCAGAGGAAGTGGTCCATACGAATCGATACCTACGTGCCCAAAGGAACGGTCAGGGCAAGGTAACGGTTGCAGACCGGCGTGCGACATGTGTGCCGACGGTTTGCGGCGTTGGCAAGTGAGGCAAGAGCGAACGAACTTCTGCACGTAGCGGTACATCCCGCGCCAGAAGTAGCGTTGTCGAATGCGGTGGTAAGTTTTGGATACCCCAGAGTGCGCACATTGCGGATCAGAATGGAAAGATTCACATATCTCCTACCGCAGACTGCGGGGTATGACGAGTAACCACTGCCGGCCATCGGAGTCGTAATTGCGTCGGTGTAAGAGGCCGTCACGGATGGCGAAATGGTGAGCTCGACGACGCAAGGCACGCGTGGATGGTGTTGCGGACGGATCAGAGAGCAAGTCAATCAGCGGGGCGATCCAATTATCCTTTCGCTGTTCGGTAGCGAGGATGTCAACATCGATGGCAGATACAGCAATTGAGGTTACTGAGCAGGGCACGTCGTCTTGAGGTAGAGGGGAGCGTGAGAGGGCATCGGCGTCGGCTTGCTGGCGTCCGTTGCGGTACAGCACACGGATGTCGTAGTCTTGTAAGCGAAGAGCCCAACGGGCGAGACGGCCTGAGAGATCCTTCAATGATGAAAGCCAGCATAGTGCATGATGGTCGGTGACGACATCGAATGGGCGACAATACAAATAAGGTCGAAACTTTGTAAGGGCCCAGACGATCGCCAGGCACTCTTTCTTCGTGACGGTGTAGTTAGTCTCGGCTCCCGTGAGCGTACGGCTTGCATATGCTACGACATATTCAGGGAATCCGGGTTTGCGCTGCGCCAGGACAGCACCGAGGCCTACACCGCTGGCGTCCGTGTGCACCTCCGTTGGGGCTGTAGGGTCGTAGTGGCGTAGAATTGGAGGCGACGTCAACAAATGGCGGAGCTTCGCGATCGCGTCGTCGCATTCGGATGACCACGAATTGAGGGGCCCGTTACTTCCAAGGAGCTTCGTCAGCGGTGATATTATCGTGGCGAAGTTTCGTATGAAGCGTCGGAAGTATGAACACAGGCCCACGAAACTACGCAGTTCTTTGGCAGATGCAGGTTTGGGGAATTCGGCCACGGCCCGAAGCTTGGCAGGATCTGGAAGAATGCCGTCTTTGGACACGACGTACCCCAGGATGGTGAGTTGCCGTGCTGCAAAGCCGCACTTTTTCAGATTTAGTTGTAAGCCGGCATTGCTCACACGCGCGAAAAATTCTTTCAGACGTTGGAGATGCGTGGAGAAATCCGGAGCGAAGACAATGACATCGTCGAGGTAACACAAGCACGTGTACCATTTCAAGTTGCGCAGAACGGTGTCCATCGTGCGCTCAAAGGTCGCAGGTGCATTACATAGACCAAACGGCATGACGTTGAACTCATACAAGCCATCTGGCGTGACGAAGGCGGTCTTTGGTCGAGCATCGTCAGCCATGGGTACTTGCCAGTACCCCGAGCGCAGATCGAGAGAAGAAAAAAAAAAAGCACACGCCGTTGGTTCTCGGACTGAACGTCTCGGTGCACTGCTTACGTTGAACCGCGACATTGGTGGAGGCGCTGGGTTGCAAGCCTGCCAATGCTCAACACCCCATCTGGGAGCCGTTCATCAAGTCCCGACACGCAGCCACCTGTTACTACATCAGTGCACCGCTTCAGTCGGCGGTTGCTAGGCCTATCTCCTGAGGTGACCTCCTTCGACGAACATTCTACCAGGCATTACGTACCTCTACCGATGGCCTCCGCTAGCCAGCCACAGTTGGTCCAAGGGATACAAGGCAGACTCGTTTCCAATCCAGCCCAGGTAACACTTCTTCAGCCACTTGTGCCTGATCGCTTCAGTGGTGCCCCACATGAAGATGTTGAAGATTGGCTTGAGCATTACGAACGCGTTGCCGACATCAACCAGTGGAATGCTCAACAGAAGCTCGCCCGCACGTACTTCACTCTTAATGACGGCGCTCACACGTGGCTTGAGAATCGAGAAGGCCGTATATCCACATGGGATGAGTTTCGTCAGCGGCTGATTGACACCTTTGCTAGCGTCGTCCGTCGAGAGCGGGCTCAGCAGTTGCTCGAGTTAAGGCTTCAAAAACCTAACGAAACTGTGGCAATGTTTGCTGAAGACGTGACGCGCCTCTGTCGTCGGGCTGATCCCAACATGTCCGAGGAGAAGAAGTTGCGCTACCTTATGCGCGGCGTGAAAGAACAACTGTTCGCTGGACTTGTGCGCAATGCCCCAACTACAGTGGCCGATTTTATAAGAGAAGCCACTGCCATTGAGCGTGCTCTGCACCAAAGATTGAGACAATATGATCGCTCGTTCACTACCACCCCAATCAACGCCGCTTCAGTGACTCTGGACAATCAGGGCTCCCTACGTGACCTGATCAGAGATATTGTCCGAGAAGAAATTCAGAAGCTTTGGACCCCTCCAGTGGATACACCAGTGACCGCCGTTGCCGCAGTCGTTCGTGACGAACTTAGGCACGCTTTTTCAGCAGCTGATCTCAGCCGCAATCAGCGTCAACTGAGTTACGCCGACGCTGTCCACCATCCACCACCCGTTGATTGATTGATATGTGGGGTTTAACGTCCCAAAACCACTCTATGATTATGAGAGACGCCGTAGCGGAGGGCTCCGGAAATTTAGACCACCTGGGGTTCTTTAACGTGCACCCAAATCTGAGCACACGGGCCTACAACATTTCCGCCTCCATCGGAAATGCAGCCGCCGCAGCCGGGATTCGAACCCGCGCCCTGCGGGTGAGCAGCCGAGTGCCTTAGCCACTAGACCACCGCGGCGGGGCGTTCCATCCACCACCCGTCCCGCCTATTACGTCACACTACCAGTCGCCTACAGCCGCACCTTCGTCGCAACCATTGCAGCAGGCTTTCAGACGTCGACCCATGTCTCCGATGTCTCCATGCCACCAGCCACCACTTGCCGCGCCTTACTCACCACCACGAGAGGACATAAGACGCCCACAATTTCGCAGAACGGACGCTTGGCGCACCATCGATCGGCGCCCTCTCTGCTTCAACTGTGGTGGTGCCGGCCATATAGCTCGCTATTGTTGGTACCGCGACACATCGCTTCGTCCGCCTCGGCCAGGGTACGACGGTCGCCGTGCCAACGACTACATTGTTCGCCATGACGACCCTGGTTTTCGAGGACCTTCAACAACGTGGTCTCCCTATCACGAGTCGCCTCTTAATCGCCAGCCCAATTCCGCCCACAGGTTACGCTCTCCATCCCCTGCTCAGACATCGTCACCGAATCGACGTACTTTTGCTGATTTTCGGGGAACAAGGTCGCCCAGCCCTTACCGGGAAACTAAAGACGGCGACCTCTCGGGGTAAGGTCGCAGCCCGACCGCAAGACGATAAAAAGTCCCCAGTACTGCCGCTACAGAACGACTCGACGCCGACGAATATTAACAACGACGAAATGGTGAGCGCCGACCTCAATGTAATTATTGATGGAGAGCAAGTGACGGCCTTAGTCGATACGGGTGCTGATTTTTCCATAATAAGTCACAAGCTGGCTGATCATCTTATAAAAGTAAAAACGCCATGGACAGGACCACATATAAGAACAGCGGGTGGTCAATTGCTGCTCCCTACTGAAAGATGCACAGCAAGGATCAGCATAGGAGATTCTTCTTTCGTCGCGACTTTCATTGTTCTCCCAGAGTGCTGCAAAGATTTAATTATAGGAATGGACTTTCTCAGGGAGCATGGCACAATAATCAACATCCCGGACCGCGTGGTTTCATTTTACGACAGTGCTCGTCTGACTGATCCTACATCACCAGAGCACAAATCCTTTTGTCTCAAAGACCACAATATAGTCGTGCCGCCTCGATCATGTATCCTCGTTTCAGTAGCATGTGACGTACCGTTCGACGGTGAAGGAGTCGCCGACCAACTAACCTCGCTGCTTTTCACACACGGGATTTCCGTAGCACGAGGAATAGTCAATGTCACCGATGGCCGAATGAACTTGCTGTTGACCAATTTCACCTCCGAACGACGGCACCTTCCAAAAGGCACAACGTTGGCACATTTCGACGAGATCGCAGATGTTTTTGACTGCTTTTCAGCACTCGAAGCAACACCTGCACAAGACCCACATGACCTAGAACCTAACCTTGACGTCAGCCCTACTTTAACTCAGCAACAGCGGGAACGCCTGCTTGTGCTGCTAGATGAGTTCCACGACTGTTTTGCGTCGACCTCGAAAGTTGGCCGGACGTCCTTGATCAAGCACCGAATCATCACAGAGGACACGGCTAGACCAATCCATTAAAATCCGTACCGTGTGGCTTCAAAAGAACGAGAAGCGATAGAACAGCAGGTAACAAAAATGCTTGAAGACGACGTCATTCAACCGTCGAAAAGCCCCTGGGCATCACCTGTTGTTCTAGTGAAAAAGAAGGACGGCAGCCTGCGTTTTTGTGTGGACTATCGAAAGCTAAATCAGGTTACAAAAAAGGACGTATACCCGCTTCCCCGCATAGATGATTCGATTGACAGGCTTCGAAACACACGTTACTTCTCTTCCATGGACTTAAAGAGCGGATATTAGCAAATTGGAGTAGACCCCAGGGATCGTGAAAAAACCGCTTTCGTGACGCCAGACAAACTGTACGAATTTAAGGTTTTACCATTTGGCTTGTGCTCCGCGCCTGCTACTTTCCAGCGTCTCATGGATACCATTCTCTCTGGGCTTAAATGGAGAACCTGCCTAGTATATCTTGACGACGTCATTGTGTTTTCTACAACGTTTGACGAACACCTTGAACGATTGCAAATGGTCTTGCAGGCCATACGAGCCGCAGGCCTGACGCTCAAGCCGGAGGAATGTCACTTCTGCTTTGAGGAACTACAGTTTCTTGGCCATGTCGTCAGTTACGCAGGAGTTCATCCAGACCCCGAAAAAGTTGCCGCCGTCGCACAGTTTCCAACACCATCAGATAAAAAGGCAGTGAGGCGTTTTCTGGGTCTCTGTGCATATCATCGGCGGTTTATTCCAGATTTTGTGCGCATCGTGTCACCTTTAACTCGTCTCACGAGGGATGACGTTGCATTTGTTTGGGGCGACGAACAGAAAGATGCTTTCAACGACTTGTGGCAACGTCTACAGACGACCCCCGTGCTTGCCCATTTTGATGACACAGCCCCTACAGTGCTCCATACTGACGCCAGCAATGTTGGCCTCGAAGCTGTGCTTGTGCAGCGCCAGGACGACGAGGAAAGAGTGATCTCTTACGCAAGCAGAACTCTGTCACGCACAGAAGCAAATTACTCGACCACTGAAAAGGAATGCCTGGCCGTGGTGTGGGCAGTTATGAAATTTCGCCCATACCTGTACGGCCGCCCATTCAAGGTTATCAGTGACCACCATTCCTTGTGTTGGTTGACAAGTCTGAAAGATCCTTCCGGGCGATTGGCACGCTGGAGCCTTAGACTAGAGGAGTTTGATATAACAATGGTGTATAAGTCGGGAAAACGTGTGAAAATTGAGGCTAGCCCGCTGCCTTTGCGCGGGCTTTGCCGCCTTTTCTGCCGTTCTCATGTCCCGACATGTCTGCCCTCCTTTGCTGTCTGCCGCGCTGGGAAGGGCGGAGTGATGTTTAACTCCCTCACCCGGTAGCGGATGTTGACTGTGGCGCCGCGCGTGGAGCCTCCCGAGAGGTTTCCGCGCGCTGCGTCAGGGGCAGGCAGTACTCTCCGGGACAGCAAATGGTGAGCCACGCTATCTTTTTCGTCCGCCGACTCCCGTCACTCGGGGCTCGTCGGACTTCGCTGACGGCGCCTCGCGCCCGGGGCGAACGCTCACTTTTTGTTGCCCCGCTGCGTACGCACGGCCAAGGGGTGGTACGATGTCCTAGTGCGTGGCCTAGCTACGCCGACCCGTCTCCCTTCGAAGCCAACGCGAGCGCCTTCGCCCTCGCTCGAGCAACCGGGCCTTGGTCCCGGTGTCTCCGTGGATCACCTTTACCGCGGAGACGTGCTCGTGGCACCCTGTGTAGTACTTTGTGCCCGTGGCATGGATAAGCCTACTTGCTTTCTCGCCGCGCCTTTTTGCAACGGCTGTACTGCGTTTAGTGTTGCCACAATAAAGTGTTGCGACGTTGAGCAGTATTGTGTTCTCGCCACGGCGACGGTTAACGCGTGCCCTGCGGCTCGCTAAGACCGGACCCACGCTGGTGGCCGTACTCCTTTGAGATACGTGTACACCACAAACGACACACGGACGCCGACTGCCTATCTCGATCACCAATAGAGTCGGCTGCTGCTTTTGATGAAGAGACAGCGTTCCTCGGAATCCTCAACACGTCAACCATAGCAGATCACCAGCATGACGATCCTGAGCTACTTGGCTTGATTAATTATTTAGAAGGACGAAGCCAGAATGCACCCAAAGCCTTTACAAGAGGACTATCGTCGTTTTGTCTGTGAAACAATGTCCTTTACAAAATGAACTTCTCGTCAGACGGGTCCACCTACCTGCTTGTCGTCCCTACCACTCTTCGTTCTGAGGTGTTGCAAGCGTGCCACAACGAGGTAACATCCGGACATTTAGGCTACACGCGCACACTGAGCAGAGTTCGAGGGAGATATTACTGGCCTAGACTCACCGCTGCCGTGAATCATCATGTTCGTACCTGCCTCGATTGCCAGCGGCGCAAGTCACCTCCAACGAAACGAGCCGGTTTGCTACACCCTGTCCAGATCCCGACAACGCCATTTGACCAGATCGAAATGGACCTTTTGGGCCCACTTCCCACCTCTAGTGTTGGTAACTGCTGGGTTATAGTGGCGACCAACTACCTTACTCGCTACGCCGAGACAAAAGCCATCCAGAGAGGCAGAGCAGAGGAGGTAGCCCGGTTCTTCATAGAGAACATTGTGCTGAGACACGGTGCGCCATCGATCGTTATAACAGATCGCGGAACCGCATTCCTGGCCGCGCTTTTAGATCATGTGTTGGTGCTCAGTGGTACTATTCATCGCAAGTCGACAGCTTACCACCCACAAACCAACGGGTTGACCGAGCAACTTAACAAAACTCCGGAAGACATGCTTTCAATGTATGTGGACATCGAATACAAAAACTGGGACAAGATTCTTCCTTACATAACGTTCGCATACAATACTGCGAAACAAGAAACCACTTGGATGACCCCATTCAGCCTTGTTCACGGACGAGAAGTAAGAACGATGTTAGACGCGATGCTGCCACACGAATATGATGACAACGAAACGACTGCTGACGCGTTTACTCAACGCGCAGAGGAAGCCAGGCAGCTCGCACGTCTGCAAATATACCAACAGCAAGAGTACGACGCAGGCCGCTATAACCAACGTCATACACCTGTAACGTACGAAACCGGGGACAGGGTATGGGTGTGGACGCCTGTACGAAGACGGGGACTATCCGAAAAATTGCTCAGAAGGTACTTCGGGCCTTATCGGGTGCTGCGATGACTAAGTGACGTTACCTATGAAGTCGTCCCGGATAGCCCAAACTGTTCAAGGCGTCGCCAGCACCGACCTGAGCTTGTGCACATAGTGCGCCTTAAGCCATACGTCAGCAAGTGACTCTGCGAGGCTCCATCGCCTCTACAAAGTGACTTCATGCGCGAATTACTGTCTCAGCTATAGCATCGGGGCGATGCTCTTTTAAGGGGAGGCAAATGCCGCGCCCGAAAACAAAGAACGAAGACGATGTGCGCGCCAACAGCTCGTGAAAAGGGGGACTGAAGAAGACGACGTGCTTTTGTTTGCATCACTGCCGAGCCCGCTGTTCCAGTGTTTTTTCGATGGCTGTCGCTTCCGTGTAAAACTCAGCAACTGTGCTTGGAGGGTTGCAGACGAGAACGGCGAACAGCTCTTGCTTCACTCCACGCATTAGATGGCGCACCTTCTTATCCTCAGCTATGTTGTAATCCGCACGCTTGAACAGACGGACCATGTCCTCAATGTACATAGCAGCACTCTCGTTCGTGAGCTGGTTCCTCGATTGAAGAGCAGCCTCCGCCTTTTCTTTCCGGTCTATGTTCGCGAACGTAGCCACCGCTTGTCGACGAAAATATAAAACACATAAGTCAGTAGAATAAGCTTGTTAACTTAAGATCGTCATTTAACCTTGAAGTAAGACTTCGAAGCAATGCAGATTTTTCTTGAACAAGTGTTTTCACGGCTTAGCACTACTTTACTGCAGCAAAACCTTCTTTACAAAGAATTACATGCTTTCACAGTTTAACACACTTTTGCTGCAGTGAAACTGGTTTTACAAGTCTTACATGCAGACTGAAATAGATTTATTCGTTTGTTTCATATATCTTGAAATTTTCAATGATTTTAATTCGATTCTAAGCATTCCAGTATTTGCAGAAGCCTGCAAATAATGCATGTAAAGTGAAACAAGCTGTAAGAATGTGTGTACAGTGTAGTTTCCACAGTTATGAAGCAGTTGTCTCAGCACTAGTTTCACATGTCGATTATGTTTCACATATCTTGGTTCAGATGGTTACCATGACCACTGCTCTTCATCGCTTCACCTTCACCTTCCCATCAAGGAGGATAGCGTGCCTTGATGGCTTAACAGAACAGAAATTTGTGAAGGTTGTTTGAATTCATCTTCAAAACAGCGCACCTACACGAGAACAAAGAAAGAAGAAAGGCAGCGCCTGTCCCATTGTTTCTTCCTTCATCCTCGTGTAGTTGCACTATTTTAAAGCCCGCTGCCTTTCTCACACACCCACTGCATTGATGAAAAATACATGAGACAGAGATTACGGTCTAGGTTTTACTAGTGTTCTGCATCTTCTCAGATTCAACTACATCACTGGAATCTGTTGTCTCCTCTTGCTGTGCTGAATGAGAAGCGTCTCCTGCAGCCTACAGGCAAGAGGATTGAAGCACGTCATCATAATCACAGCAACTCTACACTGAGCGACAACTCTTAAAAAAGGAACCCAGCAACACTTTTTCATCATAGTCAGAAAACGCTGCCATTTCATAATCGAGGCTCCTGAGAACACACGAGCCAAACATTATAGCGCAACATACAGTTTGAAATTTACGATCAATTCTCAAAGTCAGCTAGCAATTATTTTCTCTTTCTGCTGCAAATGACGCCATATACGCAAATTTACGGCTTTGGCTGACCTGAACATCGTGAGCTACGGCCACTGCAGGTGGTTTGTACTTGCTCCTCTGTGAGCTAGCGATCACACTAAATATAAGCCGCATACTTTACAAAAAGAAAAAAAAAAGAAGAGGAGGGCCGACTTTTATAGAAATTGGTATAACACAAAGGTGAAAAATGTCTTTATAGAGATAGTTGAACATTTACAGTGCATTGCTTCACCACAAGTGCAAAGGAATGAATGCAATAGCAATAAATTGCTATGTCAGGCGAAGAACGGCAAATAGCTAGAGAAATGTAACTCACTCTGCAAGCAGAAAGGACACACAAAAATTAACATACACAGGTCGAGCATGAACTCACTAATGTCGCACCTCTGCTCAAACACAGAGAAGAATGCACAGAAGTAAAGAGCAAGTATACACAGGATGAGAGAGAACCAACAACTGTCGCAATTGTTACTTCTTTGTGTGTGAGCAGCATCCTACTTTTCCAAACGCGGCAGCTGCAGCGAGCGATGTGGCCTTAGTTCTCTCAGTAACCACAATGCACACATGTAGTCAAAGCACAAGACGTACAAACCGCCCCATCGCGAGACGAGTGACCACGTCCAGTTGAAAAGGATGCGCATCGCAGTGCACGGAGCGTTGACTTCTAACGCGCGTTCTTCCCGCCGTATAACTAGTGATAACAAAAACACGCTGAAGTCACTAAGCTTTGAGTGTCACTAACGATAAATGGTGTATATAAATAACTCGTTATTGTGATTGCGTTGAATAATGTAGGCCCAGAGGCCGAGTCAATTCGCGCTGCTTTCTGTGAAGCGAGGAATTGCATGTTTGAATCCCGGTGACGAAACTTTATCTTCTAGTGTTTTTTTTTTTTTGCCATTTGTCAATGTATGTTTTACAATGTCATATCCGTGCCTAAAATACATCGATGAAGCCATGGTGGACCTCGTCATAAAACACTTCCATGCTAAAAGAAAAAAATTGCTCGAGGTCATGATGTTTGTATTATAACTTCTCTCTTGCACCATCCCTCCCTGGTTATTTTCTAGCACACTCGTCGAGACGAGAGAAAGAGGAAGAAACAACATCGGGTGACAAATCTCTATAGCTCCGCTCGTACTTAATTGATTCTAAATATTTTTGCTATATGTAGTTGATTTCTGAGGCAATAAAAAGTTTATTGAATGATGTCAATCAATAATTACTTAAAAAAGTGCTGCAGAGCCCCTATAAGCGACAAACCAAAAGTGAAAGAAATGATTCCTTTATGTCTAAATAGGCAGAATAACCCTAAAACTAGTAACAGAGAATTTGTTAAATCAAAATTCAGCTGTCTTTCTTTGCTCTATTTCATAAGCTCATTAAGATTAATGTTAGTGAAAAGAAGTAAATTAAAAAAGTAGAAGCAGACGGCAGTTGTAAATTCTGACAAATGATGGAATGTGATTTCTTCTAAGACGAAATAATTTGAAGCTAGAGAAGTTGCATTTGTCTATCTGTTTTGTCCAGTCAAGCTCAATCTTATAATTATGTGCCAGATTCCCACAGTTGGTTACCTGTGAAACATCACTATAATTTGTCACATTTATGCTTCCAGTACTCCATTTCAGACACAAGCGAGAGCAGAGTGTTATGACTTTCGCTCTAGGAGAAACATGCCTCTCAGCTTACTCCATAGCATATACGTAAGTACTCAATGATAGCTGCCATGAAATAAATATTTCAGATCGCGTGATGTAAAACTACCACACTCACTGCAAGATCAAGTTACGTGACACATGCCTGTATTCCTCTCATGACAAAGGGTCATTAATACAAACAATTAGGAATTCACCGAAACCATTGTAATGGTAGTTGAGAGGTTAAAGCATCCACATTCAGTGCAGGACGTGCTGGGTTCGATTCCCGATGCCACAGGCCACTTTTTCTCATTGAGAGGAGTTCACCTGGCCCAGCACACGGTGTTGTTGGTACTCAATTTTTTGGAAGGTGACCCCTCCCTCCTGCTCTCTTCTTTCACTCCCTTTCCCTCTCCCCTCAAACTAGGCCACACTGTGAACCCTTAATGGGTTGCAGCACCAAGCGCCTCTTTTTCTCAAAAAGGCACAACCACTTGCTTCCGTAGCAACTCTAGCTATGTCTACGTTCCACAAGTCGGACAGGCTTACCGACAGTTTGGCTGAGGATGGTTGGTCGGATGCGTCGTCGGACGGCACCTGCTTCAGCTTACGTTTTCCCTGCAACCTCCGGCTCTTTTCGACTTCCCTGTCTGCCCACAGGCTGCAAGTGGCAACACTTCCATGTTAGTGTTACACTTTAACCGTGCAATAAAGTACAACACAAGAACTGCTGCCCTTTCAACAAGCGGCAACAAAAATTCTTTGATGCAATCCGATGCAGTTGTTTTTTTTTGGTAAAAGCGATGCAAAAGCCTCAAAATTGGGACAGAACTTATTCACACATTGATATCAAACAGTTCTAGGGACTAATGTTGAATTCCAATGGCAGAGTCAGAGCAGACTATGGACTCGGAGCAGACTATGGGCGAGCACTCGACTCCCGCGTAGAGCAATGCCTCTAAATCTGTGACTGGAACCCAATCCACGCCGCCGGAGCAAGCACAGAAACAAGGAGGAACTCCTTGAGTAGACCAGAATACCTAGCGTGTAGGCATTCCATTCTGCTAGTTCTGCTGTCAAATTGATTTACTGCAAGTGATTTACTGCTCATACGTACTAGTTACAGTTTTAGTGACACAATCTGATCAAGTGCTTGTGCAGGAGCTGGAGTTTTCCGACTCAGAGCTGTCGAAAAAAAGAAAAACACATTACAGCGGCGGCTCCACCAAGTGGGCAAACGTAAGAGTAGGAGCGGCTCCGAAAAGCCGCTCTCGCTATGAATTCACTGTGGGGTCTCGACGAGGCGAACGCGCGCATCGCCACGCCACGCTCTTGGAGTGAACGGACACAGTGGACACGGTCGGTACAAAGCACACAACAACATACATACATTTATTAACTAATTTAGACGGCGATATCGTCCGCCGAATGATACATAAATTTCAACTAACACGCTACCATACAAACAACATAACGCAGTGACACACTAAACACACATAACATGATAAACACACACTAACACACACAACACACTAACACATACCCAAGGCGGCGTCGCCAACGCCTGACTTTCCACGTGGGACCCCGGCGCGAAGCCCGCGGTGCCGAGTACCGGGGGGCCCACGCCACAGACAACCGTTCGCGGCAGCCGCCACGCGCAGAAGAGGCTCGCTCAACGCTCGCCCACCACCAAGGCCCGCCTTCCGCCAGGGGCCACCGCCGGCGCTACCACTCACCAACAGTGGTACTCAAAGCGAACACAACGCCATCTATCGACCGGTGGTGGTTACCACTGAAATAACGCCCTGGGGCGAGACACGTGCGCCACGCGGCGCAGACAACTTTACAGGACAGGGGGGTGTCAGCACCCCTACATTCCCCCAACCTTAAATCAAACCATATCCCGAAATCAAAAAACTAGCTACACAAGCTTTAAAAAAAAATGACATCGCACGACCATAATGTCCTTGCACCACGACACCGCCGCTGGTCGACACTGCTGCACTGTCCGGCTAGACTTCACCTCAGTACCGGCCCCGCAACAGCAACGTTGCCGTCGGCGCGACGATCCGTCGCTTGCGCCGACACGTCTTCCAGTTGCGACCAGCACTCGCGAGGGCGCCGGACTGCAGGCAGTTGCGCAGGTCCCAGGCATCTCCATCGCCCGACCTCACGACCGCATTCCTGGCCAACGACGCTGACGATGTGCAGGACAGCCGGCCGTGGATGACATCCCTCCCGCTGAATACATCAACAAAAAACAAAACTCGAAAGAAAACAAAGGAGCGCGGCCTAGGGGAGGGAGCTTCAGGCTTTTCGGCCACGTGGTACGGTGGTCAGTACTGCTAGCTAATACATCGGTGACAGCCGAGACGCCCATCAAAATAAAACAAAAATCACGTTTCCTAACTCGTGCTCACAAGAAAAAAAAAGTGAGGGAAGCGGAGCGCGACACCTCAATGCCACGATCCACCTAGTTGTGCCACGTGCGACAGGCGGCTGCGTAGAGCCTTAGGCCTAATGAGTCGCACGGCAACAACCGGCATCCACCCAGCACCCAGCCTAGGCGCAGAAGAGGCAGCCGCGAGGAGACGTCCACTCTGTGAGGTGGCCCTATCGCTCGCCGCACACAGCAGCTTACCGAGCGATCGGCGTCCACCGCCCCGGGCGGTGTCACGACTCCTCGGCGTCGAGCCGCAATACAAGTCAGCAACGACGCCCGACTCCCTGAGCCCAAAGAGATAGAAGAAGCTATTCACAGAAAATCGGACCACCCACGAGGCTTCCGTACTCACTCGCTTCGGGCCTGGCCTACAAACCACGTGCTCTAGGCCTTGCTCACCCCAGGATGCGGACCGCATGGCTCTCGTCCTAATTCAACAACGTTTTTGAAAACTAACAACAAAAATAACAACACTTGCGAGCAAAAAGAAATAAATAGAAAGTCAACTTGCCGACAAATTGAAACACGTTACAAAACCAATCTCCTCGCTTCTCAACAAAGCACACCACCTACGCTAGCAAAGAAGTCCCCCCTAGGCCTACTCTACTCCGGCTCTAACAAAATCCCTGTACGGAACCGCAAAAACTGTCGTCCGATACTCCAAGAGCTCCACGTTGGGCAGCCAGTGTGGGGTCTCGACGAGGCGAACGAGCGCCTCGCCACGCCACCCTCTTGGAGTGTACGGACACAGTGGACACGGTCGGTACAAAGCCCACAACATACATACCTTTATTAACTAATTTAGACGACGATATCGTCCGCCGAATGATACATTGATTTCATTTAACACGCTACCATACAAACAACATAACGCAGTGACACACTAAACACACAATAACATGATAAACACACACTAACACACCCAACACATACCTAAAGGCGGCGTCGCCAACGCCTGACTTTCCACGTGGGACCCCGGCGCGAAGCCCGCGGTGCCGAGCACCGGGGGGCCCACGCCACAGACAACCGTTCGCGGCTGCCGCCACGCGCAGAAGAGGCTCGCTCAACGCTCGCCCACCACCAAGGCCCGCCTTCCGCCAGGGGCCACCGCCGGCGCTACCACTCACCAACAGTGGTACTCAAAGCGAACACAACGCCATCTATCGACCGGCGGTGGTCACCACTGAAATAACACCCTGGGGCGAGACACGTGCGCCACGCGGCGCAGACAACTTTACAGGACAGGGAGGTGTCAGCACCCCCACATCACTCAGACTCTCTCACTGGAACACTTGACTCCCGCCCTCACTCTTCCATTGAAACACACTTGCTCCAAAAGGAGCAGACAAAAATTTCCACCATATCCACAGGGTGAATGATTATGAGTTGGCAAAACTCCAGAGGTTTCATTGGTACCCGTGAATTTTTCGAGAATTTTGCCCAGTTTATCATCATGTAAAAACGGCGAGGACGTGCTGCAGCCGTTTTCTGAGCACATCCGCTCCACCGCCTTGTCTTCATTGCTCATACTCGAAGCACACAGATTGCTAGTGAAGGAGGAAGCCCGCCAAGAGCGAACGCATTTTAATGCAAAAATTAACGTGGTCTCCTATCTCACGAGAGCATGCAGCGAGCCTCGCAGTGCCATCTCGTATTCAATTCACCACCTATGCTGCGCGAGTGCCATCTAGTGATCTCTCATCACACTATGCGCTCTATGCATTTTCAATAGAGCGAGCGTCGCAGCGCCATCGACACTAGAGGTGGTTATGAAAACGCCGGACTTGCCTACGTCTTAAGGAGCTTTGCCCCTAAATCTTGCTCCAACTTCTCCATAGAAATTCAACATTAGACCTGTGGCCAGAAGCCAGAACCAGACCTCCTCACCTGGTCTTTGCCCTGGCTTTTGGGCCCCAGCAGGGTTCAGGATTCACCTGGTACCTCAGCATCTGCTGCTCCCGTGACGAAGGATTGGCATCGGGATGTATGGAGAAGTTCACCGGTGAACTGCGAAGAAGAACCCATCAACCCTGCCCTGCCAGTCTGAATGCTTATCCCGGCTAATCATAGTTCTTCAGTACAGTGAAGTTGGATTCCGCGTAGCGAAGCCACGTCAGGCCGAATGGCCTTTAACTTCGCTTCGTTTTTCTGTATCTCTCCAGAAATAAAATCTGTTCAAATCCGGATTCTATTACTTTAAAGCGACACTAAAGAGAAAAACTATTTTTCACGTATTAATAAAGGACAACTTCACAACTAAAAAAAAAAAACCACTCTTACTGCGACATGATGCTTAGTAAGCGAGAAAATGTGCGAAAAGAAAATGCGGCTGGCGACGCCACCATGAAATTCCCGCACCAAACACCGCGACTTATGAAATTTTGAAGGAGTCTCCAAAGTCCTACGTGGTTGCATTAGATAAAATAGAAGTACATTGTAAGTTTTAGTAGGTGCCATAGCTTTAGAATACGAAGTTTCAGGAAATTTCACCGAGCCAGTGCCACGAAAATACCAAAAATACATCTTGAAATTTTTTACGTCACACGTGAAATTTAGGTGTGAGATTTAAAAATGAAACTTCAGCTTTCATTTTTTTTCGCTAAGAGCGAACTTATGATAGTGAAACACGTGACATTTGAGCTTTCAGAGTGCAGTTCGTCAAATAAAAACAAGTCAATGTTTCTCTTTAGTGTCCCTTAATGTCAATCAAACCAACAAAAGTGACCGAATTTTAAAGCATATTCAATAAACACAATTCTAGGAAAAAATGCTGATACGCTGCGCTATTCCACTTTAGAGCACAGTTGAGGCTCTGTAATGTACAGCTTTATGACGACATTACTTGTACAACAATGAATTATACATGTCCCAGCCAAATTTTAATCTTTCATATGTATTTGAGAAGGCTTTTACAGCATAACTAATTTTTTCTTTATAATAAAAAGAACCGATGAATCCTTGAATACTAGTATGTAGCTTTGCAATGAACACAAACAGTGATGCCATCACTAAGCTCTAGTAAAAGCACTGCCAGACTCGGACCAAAGCATGTGAGGTGTTCTCTGAATGTGCTCTTGAAGTTATAGCATACCCAATTTTTTCACAATAATAATATAGCAAGTTTCCAATTCATGCACTGGAGGGAAAAAACTGTGGCGTACCTGCATGAAATGAAAGGTTGCCTACATTTAATGTTTGTTACGAATCTTCAGCTCACATATGAATATACATATGCACCAGGCTGAATGTTTGAATAACTGGCACTCAAAGAGCTGGAGTCAAATTGACAAATTGATGAATACATTGCATTTTCTACAGTAATTTTTTTTCTAGCCTAATGAATTTTAAAGTGTTATCAAACTAAGCTAACCCCAAAATAAAAAAAAAGTATTGTATAGCGGTGCTCAATACGTGTTGCACCGCAGTGGCCATGGTTGAAGGGGTCCCACACCTACACTGCAATGCCAGCACACATGAAATTGATTTTGGAAATATCAGTAGTCGAAGCAGTGTTTAGTCAGCAATTCTTCTCTATGACGGTGCCTTTGTGCAGCACTGGGGCCACTTTGATCATGGGCCGCACATTGCAACTCATTTGGGCGTGCCTGTACACGCATGGGCGTGCACAGGATTCCCCTTCAGGGAGATGGGGGAGAGGGGGGGCAGCAGAAATTCATTGCAGAGTCCCCTTCTTTATCAATTATCAAGTTAGGGTGGGGGCAGATTTTGTACCTCCTTTTTTCAGTGACTAGAGGAAGGACAGCCTCCCCTACCCCCTCTCGTGTGCATGCCTGTGTACCTTGTAGTCCTGCAAGCCCTACAATGCAAAGTGCTGGCACTGTCTTTGCCCTGGAGTCGATTCACAAAAGCCACATGTATGCAGCTGTCTTGCTTCACCTCAGCTGAAAGTTCAGAAATGAAACACAAGCATTTCCTGTCTTTTGTTGACAGCAGTCAGAAAGGTTGTTTGTGACGAAGGACATACCTGGGCTCTGTCCGCATGATGTATTCTCCAGGTGACCCTGAATCCAGTGGCTTTTTAGACGGGTTTTGAAGCTTCTGCATCATTTAGGAAAGATCACTTTTGCTTACACTTTGTTGCTTCAAAAGGAAATAGCCAAATGCACTATGTTTAATTTCACTGCTCGTACTTAAGCAGCCCAGGATGCTCTGGTGGCATTATGGTGACTTGGTTTCAAGCTTAACGGCTGCATTCGATCCAAGAAGCAGCTGAATGTGCTCTAAGCTGAGTGCTTGGAGCACATTTAGCTACTTCTTTCAGAGTGCCATGCTCCAGTGCAGGGCACCTGGATGTGCTCTAACCTTAAACTCAGAAATGCAACTAAGCTCTGAAAGAATTCTGATCATGTGTGAAGAACTCCGATTATGTAGTTTTTGCGCCTTCGTAGTTGCCATGGCATCTCCTGCAGCAGGAGTAGGAGGCTTCAGAGTCTATGATTATCGCTTGTTTGTGACAAAAGGAAGTGTTGATGCGACACTTTTTCTGATCTCCAATCGCCAAGGCAAGCAGCTCAACACGATGGTCAAGCACGATTTTTGACTCGGCGTCATTGCAAACCAAGTCGCAGTGTACCAGAAATAAGCCGTATGTACTAATAAATTTGAGTGATTCTAAGAAGAGCAAGCTTGCAAAAAGAAAAAAAAAAAACAATCTGGGCTCGAGCAGACGATGGGTGCACTGTGGGACACGCAATTTCTGGAGCAGTAATTACACATTGGCTTAAATGTGTAAAAATTACAAAAACATGCATTTTTGAAGCAAGACCTACAAGGCCAAACACAGGTGGGTTAACAATTATACAAAACAAACAAACAATCGTGCCTGCATGGAACACAGAGTTCAGCCACAGAATTAGACTGTTACTGCACTACTTGCTGTAAGCATGCCTTTCAAATGCTCATTGTGAGCTTTCTTAGCACACCAAGTTGAGGAGCACTCACTATGCCATATTTCAACATTTTTCAAAGTAGTGAAGTATGTCTCTAAGGCAACATATGCACTTGTGCAACGACACACTTTATTAATGCTGTGGCTGATAATTATCATCATCATTTATGCTTAAGAGTCCTTTGGTTGGGCATTACATGGGGAGGGGGAGGGGGGAGTAGCAAAATATATATACACATGGTCACATTTACAAAAATAAAAACATGTTAGCTCTGTACACTGCTACAAAACCGAAAATAAAAACAAATAAGACAAATGCTAAGCGTAATGCGTCGAATGAATATGACAGCACGACTTCTGCCCAAGCCCACTGCCTGTATAAAATGTGCCTACCCAAGCTCGAATGATGTCCCAGACGAAATCCATGGGCGCGTCTGTCTTGATGGAGTTCTTGCATGCGTGGGACAAGGAGACGCGATGGCCAGCGTTTAACAATGCAGACCTGAGCAGGTGCACAAAAAGGAGATAGTCACTGTGATGCAAAGCTCGCTCTCCATGCTTCCAACAAACCTGAAGTTAAGCATGCTCGGTGTTGACACACGTACGGTGGACGCCAATTTGTCCAGCAGAAAGTACAGGGGCACCTCGAGTTCCTGCACATGGTCAGGAGAATAGCCGTGATTCACCGTGGGAGGAAATTCCCTAAAAAGAGTCCTAAAAGAACCATTGCAATTTAATTTTCAAAAGAACATACACCCTCCAGCCTTTTCAACTATATCGAACAAGCATAGACCGTACGCAGTATCATTGCCTTACAACTGCGATAATCTGCTAGACTGGCAGCAGGATGCGCCAGTGCACCTAGCAGTGCGTTGTTTGCTATGCTAATACTTTCAAGATGGTGCACACCCTACTACAATGCCCGCATTGGCCTCCTTATATAAATGGAGAAGGAAAACAAAACCATGAACATGATTAAAAACCACAATGAACTGATGTGCATTCTCTTTATCTTTCCTGTTACAGCAGCCAAGTAAACTGCCAAGCTTATGTTCATGTGACAGAAAAACTGGTGAAGTTCCTATTTACAATTGTGCGCATTGCAGGAACCTTTAGCAAAGAAAAGGAGTGTATAGTCATGAAAGGAACAGCGTGGCAGATTGAGCTGGCACTTCATGGTGAATCTACACATACTACTAAAGTCTCACAAGTTAACGCCACGGTAAGGCACTGACACTGTATGCAATCGACGCTCGCACAATATGGTAGTTACTAATGATGGAGGCTACACCTTTTAGGTGGCGTTCACAGCTGCAAGTAGCAAGGATTGCAAAGCATGAAGAGAAAATCTTTTTAGGGGGCCCATTCTTTTTGTTAGACACAACATTATTGAGAACTAAAAAACAATTAAGACAAGAAAAGTATAAAGAATGTTAACTGTAGTAATCATAATACCTTACTTACTTGCATAATAAACGCACCCACATAAAAAATCACAACATATCCACGGAGTGAATGATGATGAGTGGGGCAAAGCGTCCCTCAGCCCATTTTTGCTTCCATATGTCTCTTCGTTCTTGCTTCCGTCTTTCCACGCGACCATCCATGCGTCCATCCACGCGTCTGTCCGTCTGTCCGTGCATCCATCCGTGAGTACGTCCATCCACGCGTCTGTCTATCCGTCCGTCCGTGTGTCCATCTAGTGAACACTCCAAGTACCGCCATCTCACATACCCAGTGGCACATAACCGCTCCGCGCATCCGTCCGTCCGTTTGCTTGTCTGTCTGTCCGTCCATCCGTGCATCCGTTCGTGCGTCCATCTAGTGAACACTCCAAGTACCGCCATCTCCCATCTCGCTACCCCTGTGGCACATACCTGTGCCACCGGTGGCTACGTACAACAACGGAGTATGTATAGAACCACTCCTTAAGGAGCTGCCCCCCTAATAAACGCACCCCCAACTTCAGTTGTCAGAATTTTTATTTTTATTTTTTCCGCATAATAAACGCACCCTCTACATTCGTCCACTGCAGTCCCGCTAACTGACACCTGGCGCCACCTTGCAGGTTAAATCCCTTCTGTTTTTTATTATTATGCCGACCCCCCTCGGCCACCTTGGCTCACTCCCTTGCCCCCTTCGCTTCCTGCCACACGCCATATAATTTTTTTTCCTATCTGTGCGCGGTACGTACTCAGTCTTTTAAAATTATCTATGCGCCACAGTGGGGTTCACGAATGGTGCAAGTGTAGAGACATCGCAGCTGACAAGCACACATCGAGATAAGGTCACGAAACTTCCCGCGCCAACTGACGGTCGCTTCCTGCACATAGGATACTCTAAAGCCCAACCACATGCACGCAATTTTCGAGCGACGACGACAGGAGTTGCTGTTGCTATGGCTGTCACAAAGGGCTATTCGTCAACATCGCGTTGCAGGTTTGTGTAAAACGAGAAAGAAATCACTTGTCGCCCGAAAAAATCGCGATATTTCTGCAGCATGGTTTCCGATTCTCCCTTCGGTTGAAAGCAAGGCGGCCGGTGTACTTGCTGTTAATCTTTTTATTGACGGTTTGTTTTGATGCTTCCGTGGTACCTTGCTGCAGTGTTGGTTGCTTGCCACAATGTCAACGGCTGCGGCGTGGTCGTCGTGCGAGGTTGCCCCGAAGTTGACCAAGTGCATCGTGGTGCCGTAGTGCACGCTTCTGAGCTTCTCTCAAGATCACAGCAGATACTACTGTTGCGGTTAAACAATACCAAGAAAAAATAGCTGCTAAACGCTTTTATGGCGTGCACGGGTGGCGCGGGAATAGCTTGTAGAAGGTAACACTTTCAACCGCCGAAGATGAGTAAAGTACTGCAACAAAAAAACTGAGAGACCTAACTTTTTTTTTTTTTTGAATTGCAGCATTTTTTTTTTGTTCATACCGGAAAAGTTGTGATAAAATTTTCCACGCATAATAAATGCACCCCCAACTTTCCCCTGATTTTTTGAGAAAAAAGGTGCTTCATTAACTCGAGTAAATACGGTATATATGAGAAGAAAAATGAATGGAAAGATAACTTGCACTACTAGCAGGGACTGAATCTGCAGCTTTTGAATAACACATCCAATGCTTTACCAAAGGCAATAAATTCCCCCGTCCGCTTTATCGGGTATATCTGTGCATTTGAACATGAGAGTGTTCATCAGCTCGCAGTCATGACAGCGTTATGGTTATGAGACTCAGATGTATTATTAAAAGGCTGCAGGTTCTGTTCCTGTCCGTGGCAAGTCTTCTTTCCGTTTACTTTAATTTCCTCTCATTTATATCCCATTTACTATAATTAACATCTCCTATAGTTTCCTAGTTTGAGTGTTTGTTATCATTAAGATAGTAAAGCAGCGGACATGTTGAGAAGCTACAACTTATGTGGAGTCACTCACTCATGGATTCTCCAGCTCTGAGAGTTGCAAACCTGTCAAACTAATAGGCAACACACTGTACTTGTATTCTGCACCCCTGTTCACTAAATAAAACACCTGTTCAATGGAGCATTTTTTGCTGGTCTCTTCAGGTACCGTTAAACGGGAGTCTACCGTATATCAAGAAGGTTGTTTAACATTGCAAGAATTGTAAGTGTTTATAAACGGCACCAGTCGCAAGACATTTCTGGCGACAGGCACATTGTTGTCGGTGATGAAAATGACACCTTAGAGGACTACAAAGTATAACAAATGCTGTTTTTCTTTAAGTAAAAAATTATTTTTTGTTCCTCTGTATGGGGTACACGTGCCTGACTATACTGTGTTCATTTACTTTTCAATACACACAAAAAGAAAAATGCCAAGCTCACTTTTCATAAATTTGTACTACTACGTGTCTTAAAATATCAGCATGGCTTCTTCAGTTTGGCATATTATGTTTGTCTACATTGTGTTTTTTTTGTCTCAGACAGAGCCTATCAGAATCTACAAGGTGATAAAGCACTGCAGATGTGACTGCAGATACTTTTTCATGACATCCCTGCTGTGGGCCTATACTTTACCACGAAATGAAAACTACTATCTTGTGTTGGACTTTCCATTGATTGATTGATTGATATGTGGGGTTTAACTTCCCGAAACCACCATATAATTACGAGAGACGGCGTAGTGGAAGGCTCCGGAAATTTCGACCACCTGGGGTTCTTTAACGTGCACCCGAATCTGAGCACACGGGTCTACAACATTTCCGCCTCCATCTGAAATGCAGCCGCCGCAGATGAATTTTAATCCCGCGACCTGCAGGTCAGCAGCCGAGAACCTTAGCCAGTAGACCACATCGGCGGTGCTCTGTTAACATTTCCAAACTAGCCATTCTAACAACAGCAGACGGCCACACATAGGCAGTACCGGTGGTGCAAAATGCGACAGGGAGTAACAGAAGAGTGCAGCAGACTCTCATTAACTGGAACCTGAAGGGACCAGAAAACGTGTTTCATTTAACAGGAGCTCCGTTTACTGAGAGGTGAAGTTGGTTGCAGCATTCAAGTATGAAAGCAATCACATCAGAAAAAGTTGTTTCATTTAAGCACCAGTTCCGTTTTAACAGATTTCCATTTACTGAGAGTCTACTGTATTCTGTATTCTGTGGTGTGGTCCAGGCCCACTGGCGTGAAGAGACTCTGCCTGGTATTGGGCTGGCTGTTTTTAAATCACAGAAAAAAAAAAAGAATTCTTTTCAAAAATCCTATAGCCCATATGTCAAATAGCTCACACTCACCTCATCAAGCATGTGAAGGATGCCCAGCATCCTCTTGGATGTTCCGTAGAGCTCTGGGCTTTCAGTGACCCGGTGGATCAGCCGCTGGACAAATTTAACATCATGCAGTGGGTTGATCCAAACAGGTCCGCCAATCTGAATGAATGGGAGAAGAGAAACTGTTAAGGTGCAATTCTTCTTCAGGACAGTCTACATAAAGGGCACCTATAAAAATAAGGTAACCACTGGCAGAATGTAAAAAATGAAACAAGTATTCAAAAGAATATGGAATAGGTACAAATACCGTTTGAATATGCAAAGCTGCTAGGAGACATTGTTCCTGAACTCCTAATTTTTTATTAACCAGCAATAAGGTCACACACGGTCCATGAGCTCTTTCAAGAAGTGCTGTCAAGTATTATTTTAAAAGTTGCACGCTAACACAAGATCACATTGTGTAAGTACTCTAACCTTATTATAACAAAGTTGAAGCTTACACAAAAATAAGTTTGTTCTATCTGAAAATTTTTTTATAAAGACATACTGCTAACAATATGCTTATTGCAAGACTTTTCTATATTTACTTTCTTATAACCAATATTTTCTTCTATCTGGGTTCGTTATATTGATGTTTAAGTGTAATTCTCCCTCATATATGTTATATATTTCATTACAGAGCATATATTTGTTGCACTTTATACATACATTACACTTTAACACTAGATTTTACTTCATTACATCCTTGTTTGTTTCACAGGCAGCGAAGAGTACCGCTATAATAGCGTATCCTATTAAATGCAATCTACAATCAAAATTCATTCAAAACAAATCAAAGTTTAATTTTTTTTTCCATAGCGTCGTAACAGCGTGAAGGATATAAAAAAAAGGTATATACAAAAATGTTGCATCTTACACAATAATAAGTTTGTTATAACCAAAATTTCATTATGAAGGTATATTCCTAACACTGTATCTACTGAAAGACTATGCGTCATTTACTTCATTATAGCCAATATTTCATGATATCCGGGTTTGTTATATTGAGGTTTACGTGTAGTGGGTATGTCTACAGTGCACTGCTCCTGGACTCTGATCCCGCTTGAAGTCTGTGAACTGAGCTGTCGGTTGAGGTACTGGTCGCCCTTCGTGCCAGAGTCCAGTAAGTGTTTTCACACAGTGTATACAAAAGTTTCACAGCACGAGTAGACAGGGTAGCTTGCTTCCTCCGGTAGTAACATCTCCGGACAAATGGAGCAGACTCACGTGATGCTTGTGGCCACAATGCGAACAGGTGAGACCCACAGGTGGACCAAGTGCTGGAGTGAACTTGAAGCTGTCAACGAAAAGATGGGAAACAAGAATGAGAACGCTGAACACCTATCATACTTGGCACGTGCAACATGCTGATGTTGGTGAAAAGAAATTTTGGCACTGACACCCAATCACCTCCAATAAATCATTATATGCATGCTTGTTGCAGAGAGGTTCCACTGTATAAAAACAAAAAATACGGGAGCTGCCTTCAAATATACAATGTGTGTACCTTTTTTAAGGTATATACATTCGGACAAAAAAATATCAAATTATTTGCTGCATTGATGAGTTGTAACATCCACTTCACTAAAGCAGTGTACTATACAATGTATCAAACTTTCATTAACATTCCAGATATTAAATAACAAATGCTGCACTGAAATGTTCCCCTGGCAGAGTACACTTATTTAAACAGGACCACACTCACTCAATTTCAATGGCTTTGGCTAAATTAGGGTTATTGCCTTCCCATTTAGGAGTTCCTTGTGCAACCTGACAACAATAGAGCGCTTGAACATTCTCTGCAAAGACTGTACGATTCTGCACTAAAGCTTGCACAGTACATTTTCCCCGTGGTAAGCTTTATGAATCGTAAAGACTCACCATGACTAAAAACATTTCATGCCTCAATAACTCATTCGGTTGTAAAATTGATGCGAGGCGTAAAAATTGTGTTGTAATATCTCTACGTAGAAAGATTTATCATGCAAAATACAATAAATATTTAATATCATATAGTTTTTGGAGAACAAAAAAAATTTAGGTAGGACCCAGGTATTTCAGGCTTCCAAGCGAGTAATTTTCTGTGTTGGGAGCCGTGTGACATCTATCACATTCCCTTCAGGTGCCGTGTGCACATTTCTATGTGCAAGCCGTTTTTACTACTTTTAACAACTGCTGGCAAAAAAATAATAATTGATAGCAAGCTTTGCATAACTTCGATAATTCTTATTCATATAACTTGCAGGGTCAATATTTTGTGAATGATTACTTTTAGAGAGGTATTACCACATTCAATGAGATGTTTGATGCACTATTGAAGACAGCAATGGCGAGAAAATAATACTTCTTCCTTTCCTGTAAGGTGGTAATTAATAAACTTGCACATATACTTGCTAAACTAGTGGTTTAACTTTTTTCATGCATAACCAGAACGTGATCATCAGGATGATGAATAGAGCTCTTATAACTCTGTAATTAGAATGAACCATGAGAATATGTATATGCACAAAGGAGAGTCCTACCACCTTAAATTTCTGGCAACAAAATATCAAAAAGCTCGGACAGTCTAATACATTAATGGAAATGATGCGTAAATTCACAACCCATCATAATTTACAACTTAGAAAAGAAAACGAATCTCCACACAACAAAACCACGTACGAACTTACCTGTTTCCTTTCTCTGTACACCGTCCCAATGGCTGGAGTGAAAACGACTCGCAGCCACTGCACTGGTACACCATCCCGAGCTTGCTGTAAGACGATGGAACATGGTCAGTTCACTTGCTGCATCATTTTATAAAGTAGCTCTCCAACACTTCTCCAGGTAATCCCCAAACAAACTCACTGCTGGAGTTAATTGCCTCATGAATTGATTGCTGGCAACAATTTTCCATCAGACACAAGCCAATTCACACAAATTTGTCACACACTTTAAGTGCGTTTTCTTTCCTTTCATCCTGATGAGTGAGCTGAAAGTTGAACGGGGGGGGGGGGGGGGGGGACGATAAAGGGGTCAGGAGCACGATCGGTGCATGTATGACCTTGAACACTTTTTCTTTCTTTGAATGCGACAGCTCAGTTTTGAAGCAATCGCAAGCATGCTAGTGTCGCTACTGTGTAATCTCTGTATTATCTGTATACTCAAACCTCATTACAACAAAGTTCGTTGTATCCAAAAACTTATAATGAAGGTTATTCGTGATACTGTATCTATTGCAAGACTATTTTTCATTAACTTTGTTATAACCAATATTTCGTTATATTCCTATCCATTATATTGAGGTTAGAGTGTAATTCTAACAAGCTACAGAGCACAGCACCAGCACATGACAGCATCTGGCGGTTGCCACAGCAACTACACAGCATGAAGATGCTCCAATCAGCCAATGAGCGTGTCCTCTTCGTTAATGTAGTTGGATCCGTCGACAACATAACTTGCTGAGAGGAGAGCGAGCGATTTTTGGCTGCCCTTGAAGTGAAATTGTAAATTTCCTTCTGTGTATCAGTGCTATACTATTCAGCTTATAATCCCAGGAGCCCCAACTGTCAATACTAGATGGTGCTCCCTAACCACATTCAAAAAGTGTTGAAGGGCCCGCTTGAAGAATAGCTGGTGGATAGAGCCGTACCTCGTAGAGCGCTTAACAATGGCAGGCCCGGTGTGGACACGCACGAACACCCTTACGTAGAAGTCGACGCTGATGGCCAAAAGTGGCATGGTGTAGCGGCCGTAGCGGTTGGCATGAGACTCGATACTTTGCAGGATAATACGCAGTGCCTGCATACGCAAAACAAGTGAGGCCAGTTAACAAGGTTGTCCCGAATAAATGCCTCCGACAGACAGCTGACCGATGCGAAACATTGGACGCACCATTTCGTGGCAGCATTTGGACTTGAGTGAGACTGCGCCATACTTTGCACGGCAGGTCTCACTGCTGTTCCCGCACAGGATGGCCATATCCGTGCAGGTCACCAGGAGCAGCCCTGCAGACAGACGCAAGTCCACATTATGTGCACTGCTTCCTTACAAAACACTCACGAACCACCACTCAGGCTTGGAAAGAAAACACATTCTGCAAACAGCAGACACTGCCATGAACATCTCAGCCAAATCTTGCAGTGGTGTACGGCAAGGAGAGTTCCCAAGCGAAGCTACCATCTTCCGAGGTGCCGTCTTTCAATACAGAGGCTTGTGCTCAATCCCTAGAGCTGCTGGTGCCCACTGTTTGACGCCGAACAGCGGGTAGCAAGCTGTTGGCCAACAGCCAAAAGAAATAAATAGCAGTGTTTGGATTGTATGTGCTTCTTGCCATGAGATGCCAGCGACGAGTTCCATAGTCTGCCAACATTACACCACAAGACATGATCGCATGTTAACGGTTAGCAATGAGAAAGAGCGATTTCGTTTCAGCATGCGCACTGCAGGTCATGACTCTTGCTCACAGAACTTCCTTCTCATGTGCCATCCCTTTGTGTAGTTTCCAGAGCATTCTTCGTGACAAGAAAAGAGAGAACACACTTAACAAATTTGTGCACAGTCATGCTCAATATCAGTTGCAACATGCTGGCTGCGGTTAAAGTGACCCTGAGCCTCAAAAATGTAACCGACATACATTAAATTAGCTCGGAAAGTACAAATCAAGAGAGTTTAATGTCTTTTTATGAAGCTGTGTTGCAGAGTTGGAACTATTTTGAGTACAGACAGCGTGTTGCTACTCTAGGCTTGTGCAAATAGTGAATATTAGGCTCGAAGCGAATTCGAAGCGAATAGTGATTCTGTCCGAATAATTTAAAATCAAGTTCGAATAGTATTTATTACTTATAAAAAAAAATGGGCACATTCATCATGACCTAACAAACCTGTGCAATATTCTTAAAAAGTTCAAATAGAACCTCTATGAAAATGCAGTTTTTTTTTTAGTTCAAAGTAAGTCGAAAGAACTTTGAGTAGTAGCAGGATTTGAATTCGAGCAGGATGTGAGTCACACCCTTTAAAATAACTAACATTTTAAAATTTATACTTAGAGCATATAAGCCAACATAACTAACTCTCAACCTTAATAAAACAAATTGATTGCAGAATAATATTTCATTTAAAGGTGCCGTGCGACACTTTTTCAAGTAGCCAGGGAATGGATTCACTGAAGAAGCTCATGTATTGCCTTATGAATTCACTGCCACATATACTTTTAGAATCCTTCCAAAGCGCACGGAGTTGCAAATATTTCTCACACGCTGCCACTGCATTCTCTCTTCTCATCCTGACGAAAGCGCTGGAAGCTAAGCAGGGAGGGATGGCCCGGGAAAAGAAAATATGTCACACGTGCTTAAAGTAACTTGCCAAGAGAAGAGAGCAATTTTCAGCTGACTTTAAAAATTTATTGTTAATCGTACGCCGCGTGCTACGCTATAATAGTTGGCTTGCTTGTCCTCAGCACCCTCGACTACCGATTGGCAGCGTTTTCTGACAATGCTCAAAAAAGTGTGGCAGGGCCCCTTTAAATTTGAAGGGAGTTTTCGCGGCTCAGTGGATTTCTTCTGAATAAATGTTTTCACAGTACAGCACTTCTACACTGCAGTGAAACCACATTTACAGGCAGTACATTCGTATTAATAAGCATTTATTCGTTCCTTGCGAATACTTCGAAAAAATGCTCAATAATTTTCAATAATTTAACTTTGAACCAAATTTGAATACCCTGTTATTCGTTCGAATATTCAAAGCATTCGAATATTTGCACAAACCTATGCAACTCGTATGGAGCAATACAGTACCCCCACTCGTTCTTGATGGATTTGAGAAATTTTTGTGGCAGTCAATTTGTGGGGCAATAATCTGTGATAGTGAGGTTACTTGGCCATTGCTTGTTAAAGGTTATACAGGACCCCTCTGAGAAGTTGAAAGACATTGTTTGCACGCCATTGAAGATCTTAGCGTCATTTCAACCATATCTTTAATACCTCCTTGGTAAGTAAGGAATAAATCAACAAACACAGCCTTGACCGATTAGTAAAAAGACGAACCTTTGTCTTGTACAGCCTGCACAGCTGCATCCAGGAACGGAGCCGGGCTTCCGTATGGGTCGAGGTCAATGACGTCAAATCGGTCCATTTTGTGCTTGTGCATCAGCAGCCTGTTACGACAAATTTTGTTGGATGCTTAAGTCAAGCCTGCTGGCAAGCGAGAGTTCAGTGAACTTACTGACAAGATGTCAACAGTTCTGTGTTCAGGAAAGTTGGATCGCACTACACGAGGTAAGATGTAGTGCTCTTATAGGAGCACTAAATTAAAGCAATAAATTGGCTTAGACAAATATGTTATTCCTCAAGGACTTTATAGTCATTAAGATTGCTATCGTAGGTTCTGTAATTATAACACATATTGAAGGTCACATTTTAATTTTTAAATTTGGCACCCAAACCTCAGCCCTTTAATGGCAGCATGATGTCATAGTTATGACTTTTTTTTTGTTTTGCATTTTGCATTTTGACCACAGAGGCTCAAAAAGATTTCTTGAAACCTGCTATGTTAGGTCTCCGTTCTTGTTATGCTAAGAGCACAATGTAATTCAGATTAAGTCGTAAAAAACTACATAGGCTCTAGCAGATGCCGTTATAATCCATGCCGTGACAGCTAGTTGGTTCAAGAACACAAAGGTAGCATCATCACATGTATTTCTCTTATCCCACATTTTTTGGCGTACCGAGCACATCTTTGTGGCCAGAGCAGTATCCCAAGAAAGTGCCATTTACTTACCCAAATAATATGATTTGTGTCTTCAGGATTTTTTTTTGAAGCTAGCAGCAATTCAACCGTATCACACTAATATTATAACGACAAACATCTGTAAATACAGTAAAAACCCAAGGCACAGCAACGCAGACATGGTGTATCTTCTGCCCCCCCCCCCCCGCGATACAGCACCCACAGGGTACATCGCATACAGAGGTGAACACATCTGATAAGCTCGAGATTAAGCCGGCGGTCAGAGTGACACAACATCCAAATAAACTGCACTCACGCTGCTTCGTCACGGTTTGGTACGACGATATGGCCGACCTTGTTGTGTTCAATGTTAGCCTTCATGCTTTCCACAGCCTGCGTGGAGTAGTCATTGGCCAGTATCTTTCCAACACCGCTGATCTCCAGTGCGTAGCGTATGGAGCGAAGCCCAGATGCAGCAAGGGCCTCGAGGATACTGACCTGTAAAAGCCAAGTCACAATCCTTTCTTGTACTCATCGTTTGCATTGTAGCATGATGCAATGTCTGTCTGCATTTCTCCAACAAAAGCGATCAGGGAACTTCTTGGTACAGCAGAGTATGTAGTTAGATGCTACCAAGCTACCAGGTGAATAAGTATCACAAAAGAAGCCCCAAGAAATATTTTTTCATTCTTGAAAATATTCTAGTTATAAAAAAATTTCAATCAATTACAAAGGGGAGTTGAAAAAGGTTACCTTAAGTATATTGTACAGCAAAAATGTGTGCAATTAGGAACGAAACCATGTTTATTTTTTAGCACTGCCTCCAGGACAGTCTCTGTTTGGTAGAATGCACATTTTCCAGTGCACGATTAATGTTGCTTGTTGATTACACAACATATTTATGTCTTCAGCTACTCAAAGTCATCAACAAATATGCAATTAGTAAACGACTGACATGATATTAGTGAATGTGATAATTCCTAAAATGACTATATTTGCTGTGAAAATGCAAATAAACTTAAGAAATCACCACATGCCATTGGAAAATTCTACAAGCAACTCGGCAAAAAAAGAAGCCCATATCCACTCATTACAAGTGGAACAGGCAACTCTGCGGTACATTGTGGACACCATCTGGGTTACTGCATCACACTTACGTATCATGCGCGCCACAGTGTGGAAATCTCACAGAATGTATTCACGTATTAAAAATATTTTTTTAAGTACTTTGGATTCCTCGCAGTATCAAAATAGTGATGGGTCACAGATCATGTTCATATAATCCCTTTTTGCAGTTATAGGAAAGAAACTAGGAAGCAATTACTAGCTACAACACAAATAAATGAATAGAAGAAATAATAAAACAGACATCTGATGTATTCTAATCTCTGCAATTAACAAATTTGGGCAGCAAATCAACAGCAAAATTTTCCGTTTCTTCATTTTGTTTCAAAAGAGTTTGTACAGTGTTTAGAGTGTTGAAATGCTGCACTGATATACTATCACAAGCAGTGCTCTGTTCCCGCCAGTGCGATGCCCAGCTGTCACAACAGAAGAAGAAGAAAAAAAAAAGCTGTTAGGGTACCACAATCAGGTTTCCACTTATTAATTAGTAAATATTCTCATGACAATCTCATCAAAAATAAGCTAATCCATACATAATAACAGACAAAAATGGACTTGCTTCACATAACAAAAACGAAAGCTTTCAAGACTGAGAAAAGTAACGTAAGAGATATGACCAACTTGCTTTGTATGCTTGAGGGTCTACATTTTGAGCAGTCTTCTCATTGGCTAACTCCTCCCTCCTGGTGGCAATGAATTCCTGGATGACTGCAACGCTGGCCATGGGAGAAAAACAATCAAGCAGTCAGGATTCACACTGCAGCTGAAGCATTTAGAAGGTGATACATGCAAAATATCAGCAAACATCAGCTGCATGTGACGTAAGTTCTGATAATAATAATAATAATAATAATAATAATAATAATAATAATAATAATAATAATAATAATAATAATTGTCCATGTTTTGCATCACAAAACCACAACATGATCATGAGGGAGGCCATAGTGAAGGTCTCCAGAAATTGTGACTACCTGGGGTCCTTTCACGTGCATATTTTATTTTTGCCTCTATTGAGATGTGGAGGGCGTGCCTGGGATTTCGAACCATGACCCACGATGTCAGTTCTGGGCCGTGCGCCTGCTCTAACGAAGTACATTTTTTGCACTGCAAGTCGTTACTTGCCTTTGCGCCTACGCCTAAGTGCTGCGTCGTCTGCTCAGCTGCACGCGCGGCTGCACCAAGCCGGCACCGTCAGCGTAGGAGGTGCACGAAAATCGTAAATTAATTACTGCATCTCTTCTGCACCTTTTAAAACAAATGGCAGAGTTCAGAGTTCGTCAATGCTGCACCGCTTAAACGAATATGGCAAAGTGCAGCACCTCGTGAACTGGTTCACGTGGTGCAGGCGAATCGAACGGACCTCATGCCGCAAGTGAACCTAGAACAAGATACCCGCACTAGCGCACTGCTGCTACAATGTCACAGTTGGACAAAGAACACAGATATTCGCACCTCATGTCCCTGTTGAATTCTTGAACAGGATTGTAGAACACATCGTGTGAGCTGGGGAAAAATACTTCGGCTTTGCCTTCGGTTACCGAGGTCTGTGGCGTTTTGTCGATCCTCGCGACGAGGTCCAAGGGAAAATGATTTGCATTCGTCTCGACTGTGCCACCGTTTTCAGTAACTTCTGCACACGACATCGCTTCGATTCGAGGGCGACAGCCCGTGAAACTGTTAAGACATCTAGTAAACCACCGGCAAACGTGTTTCACTTGCGTTCTAGCTATCATCTGCTAAACCGACGCCTCCTAGATTTCTCGTGCCTGCCGGATTATCGGCGGTCACTTGGGAAGCGGCGGTCGTCGGAACTAGGGTGGTGGCGCCACTCAAGTAGGGGTGTCTTCAAATAGGCTTTTACGTTTTTGGAGCTTATGTGCAACAAAAATAACGTAAAAAATTCTGAAGGCGTAAAAGTAATTGTAATTAACCCTATGTAAGTGACGCCATCATTCAACAAGCAACTTTTTTTAATACAAGGCATCCTTTGAAATTAGTAGCAAACGCCAAAATTGCCAATTTCAAAGGCAGAGTACAAAAACCCTTATTCCTACGTAGGCAGCGCCGTTATAAATGACAGGCGTTTCGCGCTTATCCGGCAGGCACAAGAAATCTAGGAGGCGTTGGCTAAACAAATTTTTGAACATGGCCGCCGTGACGTAATTAGATCTTGCAAGCAAATTTATTCAAAAATTTGATTGAATAACTCTGCTTGCAACTGCTCGCTATGCTTATAAGCAAAATGTGTTGTTTTTTCTTGCGAGCGCAGAACAAAAAATAAATTTAGTATATGATGTTCGAGTGTATGAGAGGGTGCACTTTCGATCGCGATTCAAATCCTCGACCCTGATTGGCTCCAGCTCTCCAGCAGCTTTCACAACACAACTCAATTGTAATCGAAAAATTTAACTGAATCAAGCTGGATTGTGATTGAAAGTGCGCCGTGTAATGCTGGCGTCACACGCTGAATTTCTGCCACGATAAAGTTAGAACGGGATTAAGCTTATCATAACAATCGGTTGCCTTCTATCGCTCGTTAAAGCAGCCAATTGCGATTTAGACATTTGAACCGGATCAGGCATGATTGCGATCGCAAGTAGTCGCGAGCATGGTCGCGCGTGACACAGTATGATTAATTTGCGTCATCATGAGCTTTCACTTTCGAACACAAACGGCGTGCCTGTCGCAACTGACCAGCTGTGTAGGGGTGTTTTTTAGGAGTAGGTCGTGTCCGTGTGGTCATAGAGAAAGAAGAAGACAAGAGCGGACACTCCGCAAAACCTGGCCTCAGGAAGTGCGTCACGACTACGTAACGAACTAGTGCTCCCACCAAACTTCAGAGGGCGCAAGCACAAAAAAAACACAGTTATAATCAATGCAACAGAATTGTTTTCACAAATTAATAATTACACGCCCAAATTTGGTATGTTCTTTATACATAAAAACGATTTATTCAACACACCTTACGCGATTATTTTTCTTCAGCCGTACTGTCATAAACACCATCTACCCGGCGACAAGCCCATGCATGACTGACGGCGAGAAGCTTTCGTCGCTTTCGTCAACGTCGGCTGCGTCGGCGTTTTCAAGCGTGAGATTACAGGTGAGGCACGATTTCAAGCGAAGCTTGTTGAATGACATGTTGTTGGTCTTGTTGGGTCATTTTTTCAGAAAACGGTTACGCCTGCGCGAAAAAGACACCATGCAACAAACATAGAAAGATGCACACGCACACGTTGCGCTTCGTGTGTGCGAGTTTGTTTCTTACGTGGCGTCTCATTCACGCAGTTGTAACCTTTTTCTGAAGCTTGTAAGGACTGGGAGGTTCGCTAAAAAGAAAGTTTGTGGCTCTATGCGGCGGTTAGACGGGAACATTGTGCAACGTATGCAGTATAGCAAAGGCGGCACGGCGTCAAGCCGAGGCGACGCGTGCTGCGTCTGCCACGGACGCGAGCGTCTGTGCGCTGAGCATAGCTGGGCAGCTAGGTCATAGGCTCGGTGGCTCGGTGCAAAATATTGAGAATCGTTCGCTGGGCCTCGCATGCTTCACGACGCGTTTCCCGAAGGCTCGGAACACGAATAATTCTTGGTGTGCCGGAGGCAAATCTGGACTAGCCAAGTGGCCATCATCTTCATTTCTTCGCTAGCCTTGTGCCACTAGTGCAAGCTGCCCACAAATTTTTTTTACGTTTCCAATATGATTTTACCGCACAAATTTCAACTACAATTTTTCTTCCCAATGTACTGTGCTGATACTGCGTACGCACGAAGGTGTTCTAAAGTTCCCAGGCCACGATACCATTGCATTACAAGGGATAGCGGCCTGGAAACTTCTGAAGATCTTTGTGCGTGGTCTTAACGTATATCTTTGTAAGTCAGAGTTTTATGGGTCAGAGATGTATCACTGGTTTTGTATTGTGCATCGATTAGCTAATCATTCAAAGGGGTTTGCTGGTACATTTATGACGTGCACATATCTTTTTCGTAATTTGACAGTGAAGCATCCACTTACTAACATTTTCAGACCGCGCTGACGCCATGCCGTCCGGCGGTCCAAGCTACGGCAGCTACTGCTGTGTATCGTGGTGCTTCAACAATGGCAGAACCCACAAGAAGCCTGGGACGAGTTTCTTCCGCATACCACGGGACGGCAGGTGTGTTAAAGCTTTTGTATGGTTTGCATGTCTGTAGGCTTACTGTTCATACTTGCTAAGTGAGGGTAACAATAAAAAATCACTATTCAAGCACTTCCCCTTTCAGCTGATAGTTCATTGCCAATGCAGGATGAAAGCATGGATGCAGTATGCTGGACGCGATGATCTCCTGAGTAAGCCGGCCAGCCTATTGTACGCAACGTACAGGGTTTGTAGCGACCATTTTACTGCTCAAAGTTTCATGGACCCTGGGCACACAAGGCTTACAAGAATGACTGTTCCCAGTGTGCAACCAACTGCACCATGTAAGTGATTGACTGAAACTCAAATATGTGCAATAGCAGCCACTTGTATTGAATCAGTGGCGACAGTTAACCGTGAAGATCTTTGTAGCCGATGAAAAAACCTCACTACAGAAGTAACACTTGGAAAGTCTTAAATTCTGTGAATTGTGGGCTATTACATTCCTAACAGCAGCTTTACATTTCTGTCATTTTTTGATGCTCTGGACCTGCGCAACTTGTTTTGAAAGACTTTAAAGGGCTATTTCACGTTATCTTCAAGCCTGAGTGCACATGTACGTATACCTTTCATCAGTGAAAGCTGCCACTGTTGGTAATTCCAAAAATCACAAATTACTTGTTTCCTAGTTGGTGCCTTCTCTTTTCTTCCACGTTCGACCAATTTATGCGTTTGAAAGAGCTGTTTAAGTTTCCCCATGCTACAAGCTTTGTAACTTGTACCAACTGCACATATATGCAGGTTCTCTGAGCGTCGCTTCAAGTAGTGACTGTGACATGGCTGCAGAAGCTGCACTGCAAGGTGCGGATGAGCTTCAGTTTGTGTTATTTTAAGCCTCTTACTGACACATTGTCGTAATTTCATTTCTTCAGGACCTGAGGTAGAGGCTTCAAAAAGCGGCTCCCACACATTGAGGTGCCCCGATGAACAGGGTGCGTTCAGTGTCGCGATTTCTTTTTTTTACCCAAATTGACTGTTGACCAAACCTCTGCAGGTGGCAGCTCCCTTGTAGCTGGTGAAAGAATTTCTGCTGATTTCGTCTTGCCGGAGAAAACCTTAACCAGTCGTTCAGCTGTCACAAAAGGAACCTGTGTGGCCGGTAAGTTGTACGTTCACTTCAACACCAGAGTGGATTGATATAGAGACTTCCGCAGGCCGCTCGCAAGATTGTTCCGACAGCACTGTCCGAGCCACTGAACAAGCTTCACAAGACCCTCCAGAAGACGTCTCCGCCAACAGCTCCACGCCCGAGTGCCTTAGAGATAATGGTGACTATGCTTTTACTGCAGCAGTTTTTAATGTGCTATTTTATGTTTAGGACATTCTGAGGAAACTATCCTCAAAAGGACAATACGTGTGCACTTACAAAATGTAAGGGTGGGCTCTCAGTGATTTTCATTTTTTGTGCATTGTCAACATTGTGAATGGTTTGTTTTTAGGTAGTGGAATCGAAAACTTTGCACCACAGAAAGTTGTGCACCTTGGGTCTGAAAGAGCGAGGAAAGTGCTCGTATGGGATTAGTTGTTCTTCGCTTTTACATCAATTTTTTTGTTTATTGCAGTGCGTTCCTGTGTGCCAGCGACAATGTCTCCATCAATGAAGTACAAGCAAACCATTAAACATCTGCAAGCCAAAGTAGCAGCACAGCGGAAAACTATCAAAAGACTGCGGAGACAGCCTCACCAAACTAACCACTCATTCGTTGCATACATTGTTTTGGTTACCCGCTATGAGGAGTAGGGACACTGTGTATTCGCTCGAAGTGATTTGCATAACCTTAAAGGGAGTGTTGGGTATCCTGTCTGTATTTTTGTAGCAAATTCGGGCGAACTGTACACTTTACTGTGGGTCGCTTGGTCACTGTGTATGCTTTATCTCTCCAGCTCAAGTAATATATCGATAACAAAACCGCTTGTTGAAATGTCTTCGAGCGGGTAAGGAACACAGTATGAAGCGGGCACAGTTAACGTTATCACGCTTTTTGTATTTTAGCTTCTCATCAACCTCCTCATCTCACCCATCAAAATTTTCAAAAGAATACCCAAACTTGTAGCGTTTGGTGGGGCTGCAGACGCTGCCATTTTATTTTTATATAGCTTGTGAGTGATAACGTACGATGTAGAGCCTTTGTGAAAAATAATGAGCCAAAGTGGTTTCCTTCTGCTATTTATTAGCCCTGTAATACCGCTCTCGTAACACCAATTAAGGTCCACAATTCTGGATAAGTGATGACTACAATCTATTTTAGCTCGCAAGCGTCACAGCAACACCCAGACGCAATCTCTTGGGATCTTAAGTTTTTGATGATAAGAAGAGCCACAAGACCTGCCAGTGTTGTAGCATAAAGTTTGTCTTTCACGTAGTGAGCAAGCTGCTAGGCTCTACCTTTCTGAGGACAAGCAGGCATCAAGTCTGCTTTTTTTTTCATTTTGGGCTAGCTGTTCTTAAGCACAGCCAGCACACTGCAGCTTTGCCTTTCTGCTATATTGTGTCGTGTGGTTTCTGTGCGCTCTTTTTTTCTATGCATTATTTCGGTTAAGCCCAGGCGTGATTCGCGACTTCATTGCTGTGTATATGTCACTTCTTCCTTCTTCATCAGCATTGTGCGCTGTGTTTTTGCCATAGATCCTTACTTACCCACTGGCCCGGTGTGTCATACTTCACCAGCTTCTCGGCTTCTGCCAACTCTAGCGATGTGTGCGTTGTCTGTGTTCTCTATGTATTTGTTACAATATTTGTTACAATTTATTTGTAAGGCGAGATGCATTTGTTGTCTACCTTTGTCATATTGTGCTTTTTATATTCTCATACTCTAGCTTGCCTTTGAATAAAACATTGCGGATGCTCTGTTTCTTTGACTGATATATACATTGATCACTTGTTCCAAAAGAAAAACACAAGCGCGATGAATAAAACCGTAGTGAATTATCATTACCTGCATCTCTTTTTATTATAACTTAATCGAAATAAAAATTACGTCACGACTGATTCGCACGAACCACTGAACAAAACAAAACAGGGAATCGCTAAATCAAAACGACCTACAAAAACTATCCATTTGGGCGATGAATAGTGGTTTGAAATCATGAACTTTCGTCATAGCCAAACGTCGGTTATGTAAAGTAATTCAAAATTTGCGCCAGTCAAACCGAAACCGGAAGCGCACGCCACTTGCTCTCATCAACCACTAGGTGTGCTAAAGTCGATTGGGCCGCTGGGGTCTATGGGAGTGTCCACTCTTCACCTTTTTTTATTTCTCTATGGTGTGGTGTTTTTCAGCATCATTTAGCTGAAGGGAGTCTGAACGTGGAAGTGTGATGTGTTGGACGAGTGAAAATCGGTCTTCACGGTCCGCCTTCTCCTACCGCCCGTGACGAAAACCTGGGCTGTGCTTTACACGTACGCCGTGACATACTGGGCATCCTTCGTGCGGCTTCCAAAGCATCGGCGAAAACACCGCGCAATGACCAGTCGACTGCGAGCGCCTTTTAGGACTACGCCGACGTCTATCATCCCGTGGTCGCACTGAGCCTGTTTCGATGAGGCCGCGGATTTGATCGCCGATCGCTTGGCTCTTGTTTTCCCCCTCGTTATTCCCAAACCCAGTGTTTCAGCTCCGTGCCAAGATGGTGCAGAAGTACCAGTCCCCCGTGCGCGTCTACAAGTATCCGTTCGAGCTTGTAATGGCGGTAAGTGGTGTTGATCTATGGTTGCTTGTTTTTCGCTACTTTGCATTAGCCGTTGCTTGTGCTGCTGCTTGCAACGTTGATCCGGATTCTTCCTCGTGATCTATTCCTTTAGCTAACGAGATTATCGAGCAAACGCTAGTTCGTATGGAACGAGAGATTTGTTCTTGTTGCGAGCGAAATATGCTTGTAGTGTGGACATATCGCTGGTCTCTTATAGAGTTTCGCTTTATCTGGCTTGTATATCACGTTCGCATTTCGGACTAGATTTCGGCTCGCCCGTCTACATGAGCCTAGACTGGACTCTGGCCTATCTTAGCTGAGCGGAAAATCGGTTAATGATCCGTCGTGACAGCCTCTCGATCACAATGCCGGCTTTTTCATTTCCTGCCTTGAAGCCAGAAGCCGCCGCGTTTCACTTTTGCGTTGTTTGTGCGCTCTCGTTTTTCGCAACGCCCTTTGCGAAGAGAAGCAAATAAACGAAGAGAAAAAAACCTCGACTGGTGCCTTGAGCGGACCTTCGTACTTATCGTGTGTCGCGAATTCCCTTCCAGGTCGCGTAGTGCGTAGCTCGAATGTGTAGATTGAGTGCGCGCTGTCAATTTACTGGTGCGTGCTTGTGTGTCGTCGTCTAATTTTGTGGCGCTCAAAATAAGTCATTCGCAACAGATGAGGCGGTTTACTATAGCCGCGTTGCACTACGACACGTTGTTTATTTTCAAGTGGTGGTAGCAGTATCAATTCTTTAATTTTTTTTTCTGTCATCTAAGATATTGTGGTTTGTATCGCCGTCATCCCATGGGCACACAAGGAGCTCTTGCTAGCTTGTTTGCGAACGCCTCTTTATCTACACTCGCGAAATTTTCCAATCGAATCAAGTGTACTCGGTTCCAAATCTCTAACCAAACGGGATAGTCACGCTATTTTCTTTTTTTTTTCTGATAATATCGAAGTCTACGAGCTACAATATCTCTGCTTATCATAAAAAAAAAAATAGCGCGAAGAAAGCAATAATCGAACTAAGTAGCATCGCGTATTATCTGAACAGTCAATAGCCCTGTGTTGGTGAATCAGGACGTGTTGATCGAGTGATCTCTGACAGCGCAGTTTGTGACGAAAATAGCTCCGCTGGAGGCTTGCCGATCCGTTAATCCCGTCCAGGATCCTGAGGGAGGGGGAGGGAGAGGGTTACGCTTTTTCCAGGCTTTGAGTATTTGGATGGATGCACCAATTATTATTTTTGGTAAAAATCGCAGTGTCTGAATTGTGACTTTAGATCTCGCGCTTGTGTTCGCGTAGTTCTTCGTCTTTCAAGCGGGGTGCAATAACGTAACAATAAATAGCTACCAATCAACCAAGCAAGTACCCTTATTTATTTATTTTAGCAGAGTGTGAATATACATTTAATTTACATATCGAGAAACAAAATAAATATAAAATGGGTAAATATGTACAAGCTTTCAGAAGATAGAAAAAAAAGACAGAAAAAAACTATTATTTGGAACAAACAGGCATAAGGGCATATAATAAAAAATAAAATAAAATCAGCGCTGCATTCTAGATGACCACTAGCGTAAAATAAACACTACAGTGATTGAAATAAACAGCACCAGTACATATGTAATAGAGTTTTACACTCGCTGCTGGAGCTATGTCGCAAAAAAGATAACTTTAGATCTACTATATTATCAGCAGTTACATTTCTAGATTTAAGATCAGTCGTCCAAATAGTGTAATACCTTTGTAGGAATGATTTCGGGGAGAGGAAGGGGGGGGGGGGGGGGGCTTTTATTCTCTGCTGCGCGCCCGTGCTATGCAAAACTTCGCACGTGCTGTCAACGGTCCGATACTGGCGACTGTTCCTGTGAAACTGGTTTTGCAGGGTGTCGAGGACTGTGTGTTTGGGAACTCGGCTCGTTTGATGCCACCACGATGGTGGACTTCACATTTAAATGCCGGACCGTGCTCCCTTCTCTGTCATGCAGTGCATTATTACGCTACTGAGACCACGTGACATACGCCGTACTCTCCCAGACACGTGGACAACACGCTGTAGCGAGCCCGTTCACGCACTTCGTATACTACAGTGCAAAAAAAAAAATTAAAAAGAACAAGAAAAATTTGATTCGAAGAAAATGGTAGTGTTGCGCGTTGCCCATTTCTGAAACCAACTCGTTTCGTTTCCGGCTCGGCGAGAACGGTTCTGTTCCGGTTCGAGCCGGTTTTAAGTTGGTTTATATATATATATATATATATATATATATATATATATATATATATATATATATATATATAATGTGCTGGGAGTAATAATTTAATGAGCCAGTTAGTCTTGTGAAGGTATGGGATATGGCACAACGGGAGCGTTGTCAACTAGGATAAATATATTTATTTCCCAACAGTTTCGGGAGGGGTCCTTCTTCGTCAGTGGATGAGTTGTACATATCCGTTGTGCCATATATATATATATATATATATATATATATATATATATATATATATATATATATATATATATATATTATAGAGAGAGAGGAGGGGGATGGCAGATGAACGGATGCACCGGTATTGTTTGGATTCGACCTTCATTGGTTGCATTAACAGGAACACCTTGAGTATTTTATTTATTTATTTTGACGACGACCATTATAAAAGCGTCAAAGCAGCAAGCTGGGCTACTTGGTTTCGTTGATACGAATCGATATCTCGTCTTTTTTTTTTTTTTGAAAAACGGGTGTTTCACTGATTCTTAATTACCGCGCATTGGCTTTTTTTTTCCTCATATCGGCTCCGCGGTCTTGCGGAAGTTGTATCCCCACGACAAGGATTTCGCCACGTCCCTTTCCTGTATTTTACGTACGTTGTATGTCCGGGTTCTTACACAAGGCCGGCGTGGAGCACGAGGTAATGCATACTGATTATCCCACTGCGAAGTGAGGGATTTCTCGTCTGTGCTAATAACGCCTCACGAACTGCAGCGACAGTTGCGTCGAGTCGGGCTATGGCTAATCGTTAGACCATGCATATATAGTAAAATAGTTGTTACATGAAGCAAAAACAACTGGGGTAGCTGTACTCAGGAATGTTAGGTACATAACGAGTGGTGCGGAGGAGATGTTTCGCATTTTATCGGGTAGGGTCATAACTTAACCGCTTACGTTTTTCCGCTAATCTGGCTATGTGATTGTCATTCGGCTGTGTGGAACACTGGGCATTCTGGACATATATATTGCGGCACTTGCCGATTTAAAAAGTATCTAACGTAAAGCAAACGATAGCCGAAATCAGTCCGCGTTTAGTGATGCACGTCGCGTATGCAGGACAGCATTTTTTTTTCGTTGTAGAACAACCGATAATGGCCCATGGTTTACCGTTCACCTTCTTCTGACTGACATCCTAATAGAAGAGAATCTGCAGGTTGACCTAAAACACGCAAAAATCGTAGGACAACGCCACTTATCCGAGCACCAGCCCGCATACACTCAGCACATGCATTACAGAATCACAGATAGGTGGGCGAGTTCATTTGGGTTCATAATGATGTGAAAAGGGGGGTGGGGGTGGCAGCACTGAAACGAATACAAAAGACGTGTATACGACGGTAGGGAATATGTTGGGGCGGGCCGTAGAACCTTTTACGGGATCCTGTCTTCATTTCGTCCGTTGCATTCCTCTCAGCGCTGCCCCCCCCCCTTTTTTTAATTCATCATGAACATACTATGTATGTCACAAGTGTATAGGAGGTCTCACACTCCGCTGAATGTTCTAGAAGCTAAAATATTCTAGTTCGCCATTACTAGGCGTCTTCCAGCACTAGCCAGAAAAGAGAAAAGCGCTGGTTGTCAGAATTGTCCTTGCCGTTTCTGAGCACCAGCATGGGGCCCCGTATGCAGAGTTTGCGATGCCACAAAACGTCACGGTGCAGGTCCGTTTTTTATCGGAGCGCAGATGCGTTTCTGCCTCGTCGTTGTCACGTCGAAGCAGCTTACCCGCGCAACTCGGTTGTCATCAAAGCCTCCGTCGCGGAGTGCCAGCACGTTCAGAAGCTGTGCCCGATGACGTCACTCTCAGGCCATTTTTTTTTGGCGCTACCATTAAACGCCAAGTTTTCTACGAGAACGCGCTTGGTGGGTGAGAAAACGCGCTAAAAGAAAGTGCGTGTGGAGGCGCCACCTTGAAGCTTCCGCAACAGTCGCCGTGACGTCACAGAATTCAGCGGCGTTGACGAGAGCCTACGTTGTTTCGAATCGGTAAAAGCAAAATACATTCTCTTCTGAGGGAGCTCGACATTTAACATACCTAGTTTCGTGAAACTTTCGTAGATCCAATGTGGCCAAAATACGAAAAGCAAAAACTTCGAAATTCATAACGTCACTACCGTAAATATTAGGCGAAATTTTTTTAAAGGAACACTGACACCGAAATTCTGCGCCTTGTTTTTATTGTGGAAAAATGTAGCTTACGACCCGCTTATCACGGCTGGAAACCTTGTGTGCGCGAGTGTGCAATGGTAATTTATTTTGAGACGTTTTTAAAGCGCCAACTTGCAGATTCGGCTTCGAGAAGCACCGAGCTGGGCCGTCACCCCCGGAAAGCTTCCGGGGGTGACGGCTGGGCCAGCGCCTCAAAGAGAGGGGGCGCTGGCCAAGCAAACAGCCTACAAAAACACGTGACGTAGGTTTTATTTATTTACACTCCTTCCGCGTTGATGTCTGCGTTGCGAGGTGCTCCGCATCTCGCTCGGTCGCGCATCATGCACCTTTTTTAAAATGGATTCGAATAATGTTCGAGGTGATATTTTCCTTTCACATTTCTTGGATGTGTATGTCTCTAGACCATATCCTCCTAGATTTCTCTTGCCTGCCGGATGAACGCGAAACGCCCGTCGTCTATGGCGGCGCTGCCTACGTAGGGGTAAGGGTCTTAGTACTTGGCCTTTGAGATCGGCAATTTTGACGTTTGCTACCGATTTCAAATGCTATGCCTTGTATTGAAGGAGTTGCCTGCTGAATGACGGCGTCACTTACGTAGGGTTAATATAATTACGTTTACGCAAAAAACTTTTTACGTTATTTTTGTTTCATTTAAGCTCCAAAAACGTAAAAAAACTTATTTAAAGACTTAGATGGCGCCACCACCATAGTTCCGACGACGGCCGCTTTTCATGTGACCGCCGATAATCCGGCAGGCAAGGGAAATCTAGGAGGCTATGCTCTAGACAAATTTGTCACACTCATTATCTCGCCTTTGAAATATCGTGTTAGTGTTTCTTTCAGTGTGATTTTTAGACGATGCTTGTAAGTTCTATTATTAAGCCTTTGGTGACGAAATTAACGACGTTAGCGTTTTCAGAGTCAAATGTTTCGTCAGTCTAAACCTATTTATTGTTTCACTTTAGTGTCGCTTTAAATTGAGGCCAACACGTTTACTTGCATGCAAATGAGGCAGCGCAGTTGAACGCTTGAACGCTCCGGTGGAAGTTGACAGCTTCAACTACCGGAACAAATCTTTAGGCTTTTTTTTTTATATTTCGGCAAAAACACGGCACACAGGCGCAGCGTTTCGGTTCGCCTTGATTTTTTTGTTTTTTTTTTTCTACATCCTGTTGCTGACACTCGAGCTTGCGCGCCCTGAGTGTCACATAACTGTAGCTGTGTATACACACACCTTCCTTTCCTGTTGTTGAGTTTTAGCGGGACAAAAATATTTTGTAAACTGCGCCATAAAAATAACATTGAAGAGCTGCTTCCCTTGCACATGTGGCGTTAAGCAAGGCAGATTCACCAGATCCTACCGAGCTATCAAGCAAATAATCATCAAAAAAAAAAGCCAAAAAGAAGCGGAAATTTAATGAATTGTGCTACTCTTGAAATTACTTTTAATTATGATAAACGTATGGTACTCATGCATGTACGAAGGGCAGTTGAAAAATTTACTTTATTTTGTACATGCAGCTGAAATGTGCGAAACTATCAAAGAAAGCCCTTTATTTCTTAGCCCTTTGTCTCCAGGGTAGACTCCACTTGGTCGAATGCACGTTTGTCAGTCCGTGATTAACGTTACTCGTTGATCGCCCCAACATGTGTTTTACTTCAACGCTCAACTACTCGGTATCTTCGACAAACGCGCTTTAGGTGAACGTGATGACCAATAAAATATCTATATATGCCGCAAAAATGCAAATAAGCCACCCCATCAGAAAAAAAAACAACACGCGGCAAGTGACTAGGAAATTCTACGAGTGACGGCGGAGAAGGAAGACCCAATTCGCTCGTTATAAGCGGAACTATCAACTCTGACAAAAAGACACACGTCGCGCAAAGATATCGGGTAGTTTTCGAATAGCGTACGCTAAGCTTTGCGTATGCTATTCGTTGCGGTCTTTGCCACTTCGCAGGCGTCACAGCGCTAACCGCCGTTAGCGTTCGCGGACCGCCCGCAATATATCCGAAATAGCGTGCGGCCCGCAAATGCTCTTTGCGGTGAGGTGAGTTAGCGTGCGGCAGCGTTTGCGGGGGCAAACGCTGTTCGGAAGCTCATATGGCGCCCATATGTAAACGCTATGCCGCCAACGCACGCTGAGAGTACGCTATTCTAAAACTCCCTACTTTTATTTAAAATAAAATTTCCTTCGGTGTGGCTTCAATACAGGTCGGGGCAGTGGCACTTTGGTCGAGGCGAAGTGCAGTGTTTTCAAATGGTATTCCGCGACACCATTGCCCTCAAGAAGTAAGAGGAGGAATTAACACCGATTAAAACCGGCAGCTTAGTTGGCTGGGCCTGTAGGCCTCCCACGTGGGGAACTCGTCGAGGTCTTGCCTCTTCGCGGGTTTACCAAGGCGGGCGGGGGGGATGTTTTGGAGGCGAATTCGGGCGGCCTATTTCAAGTGTCTGGTCGTGCTCCAGGAACTACATATAAAAATAAAAGGCGATTTCACGCCACCTGTACTGATGTCACATACATTCACAGGGGGGCGGAGGTGCTGACTCGGGCTTTAAGGGGGAAGTGGGGGGGGGGCGACGTTCGTCCCTACAGCCTGGTTCCGCCATCGGGATTTTGAGGCCAATATTAACTCCAGCTATTATTATTATTATTATTATTATTATTATTATTATTATTATTATTATTATTATTATTATTATTATTAAAATGGCTTGAAAGTTTTGGCTCATCAAAGGTATGAGGCCTAGTTGTCGCTTCACATTAGGTGATTAGGAGGGGGGTTTGCTATCCCCCCTCCTACCCCTCCTCTGCCTCCACCTATGACACGAAGCATCCAGCAGACCGTGCGCCCGTCTCGGCCCTCGAAGGTCTTCGCAGGGAGGAAAACACGGCGACGCTCTGGAAGGGTGCCTATTTGTGAACACGTTTCCTGCTTCCCCCTTGTTTTTTTTGTCTTTTTGCGTAGCAGCGCGGTTAGACCGATCAGGAGGGGCCAATGCGTTTCGTTGTTGACGGTCGCTCGCGAGAGATGACCCGCGCGTGCTCACCACGACTGCGACGCAATAAGTGCGTTCCCGTGTTTTTTTTTTTTTTCAGACCGGGGTCATTATGTGAGCTCGTTAAGCCACTGCTACTGCGTCCATGAGCCATATTCATTGTGTGCTCTTTTATTGTAGCTACGAAAGTATTGTGGATTTACAAGCAACTTCTGTATGGTCAGGTGAATTCGGCTCGTATCCAGGAATATATTTCAGGGGGGATGGGCACTCGTTGATGGCCTTGAAAAACACCAATTTTTTAATATTTGTCCTCGGTCAAACACCCCTTTCCCCCCCTAATCTTAACTGCAATCGAAGTGGAGCGGGGGCATTTCTCTACTGCATCCCTCCCGACTAGGGGCCTGGGTCTAACACGTGGCGCTGAAACATGGGAAATAACAAAGCAACTATGGAAAAAAAAAGTTGAAGATTACGCAGCATGCAATGAAACGTGAATCGGTATAGCTAACATCAAGAGATTGGAGAATGGTGGAATGGGTCAGGGAACCTACAGGGGTTGCAGACATCTTTGTTGACATCAAGCGAAAGAAATGGACCTGGGCTGACCAAGTAGGACGGAACGTCGGGGGACAGTAAGAGAAATTACACAATGGTCACCAAGGGATGGAAAACGCAGTCGGGGAAGGCAGAGACGATAGTTATAGCGCGAGAACACAACGACGACACAGAGACAAGAAGGACACGAAAGACACGGTGTCTTTCGTGTCCTTCTTGTCCCTGTGTCGTCGTTTTGTTCTCGCGCTATAACTATCGTCATGCCATACCAACTAGCCCAAGCTGCCACACTTCGAAGGCAGAGAGTTACGAAATTAAGAAGTTCACATGGATAAAATGGAATCAGTTCGCACAGGATAGGGTGAGCTTTATATTGTTACAGGGTCTTATTGTTATTATTACAGGGTATTCTTGGGAGAGAGGCATTTGTGCTGTAGTGGACCAAGCTGAAAATTATGAATGCGGATGATGGAGTGGCAGTGCATGGAGCATTAGAGTTAAAGGTTATCAAGCATGGAAACTTGAGCAAGTTGGTAGGACATAACGTAGGAACAGCGCAACCTAAAAGTAGTTGCTTCGTAACTACGGAAGGGGAGAAAACAAGGACAGAAAAGAGCGCTCTTTTCTGTCCTTGTTTTTTCGCTTCCGTAGTTACGAAATAACTACTTCTAGGTTGCGCTGTTCCTACAATTCGGTTGAGTTGAAGGATTTTTGAAATTGGGCTGTTAGTCGAACCGCTTGGAATTAATCGCACATGTTTACCAAATCAGAATGTGTTTCCCAGCAAATTTGGGAAGGCCGTCCCGCTGGCGAAAAGGTACGACATGCTGCATGAAATGTGCCTGAAAACATTGATGTAGGCAGAAATGTGTTGGGGGGGGGGGATGTTTCTGGTCCGACTCGGGGTCCGGGCAGGCGAACGAGTGCCATTTAGTGCTGTGTCCTATGACAAAGAAAGAATGCTTTTCTTTAAAAACATTTTTAATACAGCTACCCTAAAAAGAATTAAAAACAAACAAAAAAGCCCACTCAGTTTAGGTTTCGATATCGAGGTGACGGCTTCTCGATGACGTGTCATCACGGTGTGACGTCACTCGGAGACGGTTGACTAGACAGTGGAGCGAAGGCTATGGAGGCGGGGCTTCCGCGAATTAGTGTTGCTAGTATACGGCAGCTTACGGCCCATTTCGGTTTCGCTCGCTCACATCGCTAACGCGTTTAGAAAAGTGCTTGCACGAGAAATGTAAATGGGAGGAGATGGCTCCGTGTACAGTTTAGTGCCATATCCCGAGTATGGCTTGCTTGTAGAACTGAATAACGCGCTTGCGGCCGCGCACTGATCCACAACGTCATGGATGCCAGGATTACTTTGCAAAACAGGTGGAGCTCACTAACAAATTGGTGGAAAAGTAAGGCATTCTTGCAGAGCGAGTGATGACTGTTTTCCTTTCCCGCAACTGTTTTGAGTCTCGTAATAAATAAAGAGGGATTTATTCGAGATAAACATATGGCAAAATTGTCGATAAAGTTGTGTACTATATATACTTTCTGGTGTGAGCATGCCCCTGAGTTTTGTAGCTTTGATTGATTGATTGATATGTGGGGTTTAACGTCCCAAAACCACCATATGATTATGAGAGACGCCGTAGTGGAGGGCTCCGGAAATTTAGTCCTCCTGGGGTTCTTTAACGTGCACCCAAATCTGAGCACACGGGCCTACACCATTTCCAGTTCTGTAGCTTTGCTGCCAAGAAAAGTTGCCGCAGAGTGCAGTGGCAGATCCGCTTCCGTGGTGCACGGAAACATCCAGCTACTCCGAGGACCACATGCAGGACGCGGAATGAAAACATTTATTGCCGGAAATGTATATCAAGAGAGGACTGGGCGGGTCCCTATTCCGGGACTCCGTTGGATTGCGCTGCAATTCGCGCCCGCTCCAGGAGTCTCCGCCGGTCCTCGAGGTCTACCTATACCTCGAGGACCGGAAGCTTATCCCAGATGCCATGTTTGGGTTCGGGGCACATCTGTCAATGTAGGACGCAGAGTTCGCAAACCCATGTTACTCGATCGTCGTAATAATGCTAATGCTGGATGACGAAAACCTTAGAGGGGATACTGACACGAATTTTTACGACCGAGGTAGCCTCGATTCCCGTGTAGTATACATGCGTATACGATCTGCAAAATATCAACAGCGAATATAGCTTGGAGGGTATTGCAATTAATTTTGAAGTTTTCCTGAGCGACGAGAGTTGCAATATGGTGTTGTCGGTGATGCATTTTAAAGAATTTCGTAGCGCGAGGCGAAATGCGGAAACAAGAAGGGCTCTATCCTCTGCGTCTATCCCTTCCTGTTCTCTTGTTTCGCTTTTCGCTTCAAAAAAAAATCTTTCAATTGCGTGAGCGATTCACCCCATCGCGCTATTGACAGCCTGGGATTCCCTATACTCCTCTTATGTGACCATGCTGAAGCCCCCCCCCCCCCCTTTTTTTTTTGTTGTACTTCATGGTCGTGGCGCACGAGTTGAAAGTTTTGTTTTTGATGACATTGATGTCCCGTTTCCTGTTCGGAATAACTTCTTAATGTGAATCGCACGATCGAAAGTGCGTCACAATTCTGTATGCTGGCATGCGGACATAGTGGAGCGTTGCAACCGATAGGTGGGGATAGTTGCACTCGGTGGCTCGTCATTTTTGAAACCGAAACTGACACTGCTTGGTAATACTAATAATAAGCTTGTAAATAAATCTGTCGTGTGCTGCCGAAAACGACGTGACGCGTTGACTAACAGTCCCCAGGAACACATTACAAAAAAAAAACGCGAGGCCTAAAGTTTTTTTGTCCGTACCTCTGACAACGTAACCAACGTAAAATTCTTGTATACTTGTTAATTGTCTGACTCGGGTGTGTGGAGGGCTTTGATAGTGTTCACCATATAATCTAGAAATACCCCTTTTGGGGTGCCTCAAAATCGTGTCAGTACTCTTTTAATGATAGAAATTCTGATTTTTTTAAAGATCGCAATGTTTCTCGAGGCTGCAGTGACTACGTCTACTGGATGTCTGGTCATGCACATTCCCAAAGATGTCTAGATGCGCTGTGTCCAGTCGGCGTCGATCGCGCGATCATTTGGGTGCACATAATTTCCGTGTCCTGCGGACGTCCCTAGATTGTTTGCCAGCGAGAGGCATTGAGGGAGATATGCTGGCTACATTAGGCGTTGTTGTACTCATAGTGTTTATTAACAAGTGTTCTGATCACTGGGGATGTTGTGTCGCAGATACAACGTTGGACGCGCATGCGTGTTAAGAGGTGTGTATGTGCTCCTACTCGACAGCTTGGCCCGCTCAGCGTGCCGGGCTCAGGCTAGCTTGTTTTTTTTTTATCGGGCTAAGTGCAAAGCCATAATCAAGCCCAAAATATAGCTTAATATGTACTGATGGGCTATTGCATGGTGAGCCATGATTTTTTGAAGACATAACCACTCTAACCAGTACGGAGGTTGCGCGCATGGAACGCAGCAAAGAAACAACAGTATTATCGAAGCAATTGAAATCGACAAGTGGAAAGATAAATGTGTCAGTTGCCCCTCAGTGTCGTTCTCTAAGGAAAAAACAAACAAAAGCGCACCAATACCTTGGTATATTACCACATGCTGTTTCTTTTGCAATTTTTCATCAGCACCTCGTGTTTTGATGCTTCTATTATTTTATTTTATTTTTTGTAGTATTCATTGTTGTCACTGCTATCAATGCGCATGTGCGTGTTCTCATACATAAGCCGGGTCATTCGAAAATGAATCATCAGTTGGAGTACAGCGCTTGTGTTTGCGTCATGACATACTTTGGCCGTAAAATCACAAACACGGAGCGAAGAAACACACAACGACAAGCACACGCGTTCAGTGTTCCTTCGCGCTGTGTTTGTGATTTTGCGGCCAAAACATGTCATCAAGCAAGTACCAACTAGGCTGACAGTCTTGTTACAATTTGTTTGTGTCCTTTATGTGTGCGTCTCTTTTTTGTATCCTTTTGTGCGCTGCTTCTTCAAAATACCAAAATGTACCTTCTCCGTGACGGCCCCCTCTCTCTTTCTCTGTTCTCCTTCCCTTGACCATTATAAACGCAAGGGAAGTCGCGCAAGATGCGATTTGTGATTACCTGTCCATGGAATCATTCTCCTGTCCTGCATATCGGGTACTAAACTTCTGGAGGAAGAAGCAGTCTAAATATCTCAAGCTTGCTATGCTTGCGAAAAAGATATTGGCATGATTGCGAATTTCACAGTGCATTAACATACGAAAAAAAAAGACAGAGTAGCAAAGAGCGCTGACTTACAACTGGTGTTAATTTCGCGGAATGGTAGATGTTATATGTATAGATCAGGCCCGTAGCCAGGAAGTTTTTCGGGCGGAGGGGGCAGGGGGTGGTTGTCCCATTCGTTGAAGGCCTTGAAAAACACCTTATATTTATTATTATTATATTTATTATTTTCCCTCGATGGAGGTGAAATGTGACCACCTCGGCCGTGGTCCAACCCGCGACCTTGGTGTCAGCGGAGGACAGTGAAGAAACTGGAATATGTGTTTAATATACGTATATAGCCGTCATCGCTTGCATGATGGTGGGTGTGCATACCCCCCTCCTCCCCCCTCCCGCGTCCTGCGAACATTTATCCCGCAGGAGTGTGGGACGAAAAGGTCAATATGCAATGTCCTTTTTAGACGTCCCGAAGATATCCGCCGGACGTCACCGAAGCGGTGCACGGATATTGTTTCGCGATTCGGGTTACCCGGGGTTGAGTTTTTTTTTTTTTTGTTCTAGTGGTATATATAGGGCCGCGACGTGGGCGTAGCCAGGATTTCATTTCCTGTGGGGGAATCGGGATAGGCTGGCTGTGCGTGTTTTCTTTCAGCGCGTAGCATGCTGTTGCACATTTCAGAGTGCAAGTGCGTACCAGATACAAAAAAAAAAAGAGATACGGGACATGCGACTTCGCAGTTATGTCTGGTGAACATTTTGGTTTTGGGGCGTTATATTGAGCGGATACCGAACCAAAATGACAAAAACATCAATATTATACTCGGAACTGTTCCGATAAACAGAGTTCGAGAGCCTTCCTCTCCTTTGAAATAACGTTTCAATTCATTCATTCATTTCACATGTTTTTGTTTTTTTAACAGTAGCGTGAGCCGTGACGTCACATTATGAGAGGCGCATGCGGGCTGCAAGTGTTCTTTTTCTCACCTCTTAAAAATCGAACCGTGTGTGGTATACCTGCATGCAAGCAAATTCAGATTCAAGTCGGCCGATCATCAATTGCGGTCTGATTTTTACACTGAGTGCCACACGCGCTCTTCCTGAAAGACAACATGCAACTTTTGAGAGCCGTACTTCTTAAGCGCACACTAAATATAAACGATGACTTGGTTTAGATTGATAAATTGTACCCGGAGAAGTCTAATGCCACAAGTTTCATTGTCATAAGTTCATTATTAGCGGGGAAAAGCAAGGTTGAAGACTCAGTTTGAAATTTCGTGCTGAAATGTCGACGCGTGACGTCGAAAATTTTCAAAATGTTTTTTTTCTCGGTATTTTCAAGGTCGATGAAATTTTCTGAAATTTCGTATGCTAAGTCTTCAGCCCCAGCAGGTGACAATCTTCTTTATTTTTGCCAATCAGAGAGTACGTAGGATCGAAATTTGTGACGTCACGTTGTTTGGTGCGGGATCCTCGAGGTAGCGTCTCCACCTGCATTTTAACGCGATAGCGTTAAAGAGCTCGTGTCGCGAAAAACCCGCCGCTGGCGTCGGCCCCGTTGGTTGTGAGCGAAAAATAGTCTGTGCGTCTGTGACCGAAGAATCAAGTTACTGAGATAGCCGCGGGAGGCCGCTACTTGTCCACGCGTGCGCGCGCGATCGCACTGAAAAAGCCGCGCATTCGAAAAAAAAGTGCTCAAGGTCACAATTAAGGCGCAGTAGTTTCTTTGCCGTGTCACCTTTCCCTGCTTAAGGCCCCTGCAGGGGCCTTATCCCTGCTTAGCTTCCAGCGCTTTCGTCGGGACGAGAGAAGAGAGAATGCAATTGCAGCATGCGACAAACCTTTGTAACGCCACTCACACTGGACGGATTCTTAAAATTTTTGTGACGTTGAATTCGTGAGGCAATAAGCTCTTCTATTGAATTCATTCCATGGCTACTTGAAAAAGTGTTTCAGGGCCCCTTTCATGCATCTTGTCCGACAGGTGTCGCGACGAAAACGAGCCCATTCGGCGATAATAGCGCGTGCTGGTCCAATCTACTGTGTGCGTGTTTGTGTGCGTGCACGTAACAAAACATATGAATGAGTATGCACTTAGCGGTTGAAGGGGGCAGTAGGGGCCGGATTTCGCTATCGCGTTCAACTCTTAACAAAGCTTAAGGGTCCCCCCAATTCTTTTTCGCGCGTTTCTTCGCCTATCAAAGAGTGGTGTTTTCGGGATTGTAAAATTGTACTTTAGTAATACGAAAAAAAATCACAGCATATCCACGGAGTGAATGATGATTGGTGGGGCGCAGCGTTTGTCAGTCTGTCTGTCCATTCGTTCTTGCGTCCGCTTATCTGTGTGATCCTTGGTGCATCCGTCCGTTTGTTCATTCGTCTGCCTGTCCGTTCATCTTTTTTGTGGCCATCCCTCTGCCTGTCCGTCCGTCCGTCCGTGCGCCCCTCTGCCTGTCCGTCCGTGCGTGTGTCAGTCCGTTCGTCCGTCCATATGTCTAGAGAAAACTCCAAGCACAGCCATCTTACATCTTTTCATCATGTATTCATCATATACAAGTGCCCCCATCCAGCAGACATAGTAAGGACCGCTATTTCGGGTATGTGCCACTGGTGGTTACGTACTACGAGGGACGCACAAGCCACGCCATAAGGAGCTTCGCCCCTAAAACAAAAATTCGTCACGACAACGATAAATGCGCACGCTGTAAAAAAACAAAAAACTACCGAAGTCACTCAACCACATCAGGAGGAAAGACGTGCGCACAGCGGTCGAGAAAACGCGACCCGAGAGCGTGTCGGTTGAAACTCGTATAACGGAAGCCGCAGGGCCAACTCCGCGTAGGCGTGAGATCACTGTAGCGCGACACCGCATATGCAGGTCACTGGGCGAGTCGGTCGTACATCATTAAGCAAGGCCCTGCGCAAGAGAAACGTGGGCGAGAGCAGGACAAGGACAGACTCGCGACTGGATTTCTACTTTGAAGTGGCTACTACACCTAATTTGCTATCGCAATCTGCGTTATGCGGTTTTAATTCTTGTGCGTTCACAAATACACTATAGCAAAATCTCGGCGCGCTATAGGAAACGCTGGCGCTCTCGCGATGCGTAACGTAACCAGCTGCTGTTGTGCGAACATTCCGGCGAGCGACATGGTTCCGTTACGTTAATTATCTGGGTGCCCGAGAGAAGACTGTGTAGTTCACTTTTACCGGTTCAAAAACCATACGACGTCGTTGAAGTCGTTACGATGAAGAGTGCGAAAATTTCAAGGTGGCGTCGTCAACCGCATTTTTTTTCTTTTTCGCACCTTCTTGCAGCGTGGCGGAAGAGTAATTTTTAATGAGAGTTTTATGAGAGTAATGAGAGTTAATGAGTTTCAGTTGTGAGAGCAAGCGCTGTCCTTGTCAGCCTCTTCTGTCCGTCCGTCTTCAGTGCGCTTCAACAGAAATTTTCAATCATGAAAGTTATCCAACTAGCCCAACTTGCCACCTTGCTGCAGAGAAGAATAGTTTAGTGTCCCGTTAGTGCCACATTCTAAAGAGTTCAGTAGCAAAAAAATTTGGTCGCCACCCTTCCTTAGCGATAACTCTACACTTTAACCCGCCGCGGTGTTCTAGTGGTCATGGTACTTGACCCACAGGTCGCGTGATCAGTAAATCCCGGTCGCATTTTGATGGAGGTTCTGAAATGGTAGAGGACCGCGTGCAGGTGATGTCGGTGCACGTCAAAGAACGCCAGATCGTTAAACACCATCAAACTATAGTTTGATGGTGTTTAATGAACACACCAAAATGTTTCGGCCGCCGTGACACGAGGAAGAGTCGCGTGACTGGAGCAGGAACGTCGCGTATCACGTCGTTGGTCGAATGACATGTCGCTGTCGGCTCTGGTAGTCGCGATTCTGTCATATATATATATATATATATATATATATATATATATATATATATATATATATATATATATATATATATATATATATATATATATATATATATATATATATATATATATATATATATATATATATATATATATATATATCATTGCGCACAGTGACACTGCCGCTCCTAGTCGGGCCGAGGCTTTTCCCCTCACCTCACAATAATGAATGTCCCTCCCAGTGACAGGAGGCGGAAATGTTGTAGGCCCGTGTGATCAGATTTGTGTGCACGTTAAAGAACCCCAGGTGGTCGAAATTTCCGGAGCCCTCCGCGACGGTGTCTTTTATAATCATATGGTGGTTTCGGGACGTTAAAACCCCACATATCAACCTCCCACTGACACGGCCTTGACAGTGTTCAAATAGCGTTAGTAATTACTGCGCAATTCCACTGGCAGAACGTTCCCGTCGTATTGTGCATGGCTCCCGCACATATGAGTGGTGACCCAACCCCCTGTATTCACAAACGCTCCTCGACTCGACTTTCACACTTCAACTTGACAGAGTTGAGCACCGAACCGCTGCTCGGCTGAAAATGGCGATGCGTCACTCAAGAATGGCAGCAGATTATCGCTGAAATGCACCGATTTGCTCTGCCTAGAGACGGCGCTCCCATCGGCTTTCTCGAATGAAGGTGAAGCGTTGAGTGAAGGGACGTTCTAGAATACGTTGGAAAGTTTTGCCATTGCGCCCTTCTAGATATTTCTTTCCGCTGCGGCGTCTCTGGTAATCATATCGCGGTTTTGGCACATTAAATGACCAGACGACTCCTTTATTCCTCCTCATTAACGACTCCTTTACACGTGTGCGCCCGAGGGTCTGGAAAACGTCCAGATTATTTTATAATCTTGCGATAAGACGGCTCGCCGCACGCGAACGATACAGTTCGTTCTGGAGCGCGGCCACCAGCGAATCTGCTTGAGCAGATTAGTCGGCGGCCAACGACCGACCGTTACCGCAGCTATCAGTGTACATACAGATCGAGTGTATGGACTGTGTTTCGCCCTCCCAGGCTTAATAAGCTGAAGTGGCTGAAGCCTCTGCACCGGCACAACCCACACATATCTGTCTCTTTTTTCTGTGTGTGTGTGTGTGTGTGTGTGGTGTGTGTGTGTGTGTGTGTGTGTGTGGTGTGTGTGTGTGTAGTGTAGTGTAGTGTAGTGTAGTGTCTTCTGCTCTATCCCGCCCTTTATGCACCATGGATAACCAACAAGCCCCCGGTGCAGTTCAGCGTAGACGTTGAGATTTCTGTCCACGGGCACCGGCTGGTCTTGACGGCCCTGTCGCGTGCGCACTGGACGGCCAGGATTCGCTCTTTGAAGGGCTTCGTAGGGCGTTCGCCTGCTCTGCCTACTTCTATTTCCCAGGAGAAATAAGGCGAAGGGCACAAATTGGGAAGAAAAGTGCGCTTGCCAAGGTTACATCGCGTGATGTTCTGTCGTCTCCTGGTCGTTTCCGTCCTCTGCGATCCGAAATACCCCCTCCCCCCTTCTCTCTTTTCTTGCATTGGGATCTATTGGCGCGCTACGCGTGTGCAGCCGCTATGAACGGATACACCTTTTTTTGCGGGTTCCAAGGTGGCGGGCACCTCTGCTGGCCGACATTTCCGGTTGACCGCATGGCCGGCTGCACTTTCGTGATCGCCGTGCGCAAGGCCGCGCCCGCTATCGATCGGAGCGCTCGCGTGACGGCCGTAGTCGAGCCTGCATCCACACGTCCGCAAAAGCGACGCTGTCAGAAAGCAGATCTTGGACGTACCGGGGGCTTATTGGCCTATATACTGCGAGTGTCGCGCCAAAATGGCGCTCATCTACTGCCACAGCCTCGAGTGGCGGCGCTGGCTGACCCGCCGCGGTGGTCTAGTGGTAATGGGGGCTCGGCTCGACTGCTGACCCCAAGGTCGCGGGATCGAATACCGGCCGCGGTGGTCTCATCGTCGATGGAGGCGAAAATGCTTGAGGCACGCGTGTACTTAAATTTAGAGAGCACGTTAATCTTCCTGGAGCCCTCCACTACGGAGTCTCTCGCTATCATATCGTTGTTTTAAATTCCCGGACTTTGTTCTCATCCTAAACTGACGTCAAAAAGAAGGGTGCCACTGAATCGCTAAGCGCACTCTTGTGAGGTGTAATCATGAAAATGTTTTTAAAACAGGAGCTGTTTAGCCTGGCAGAAATAACGCGGAGATACGCGAAAACACTTAACGCGGCCGGCGCGCGCTCTTTTCGAGCTCTCTTTTATTTATTTTTTTCCTTGTATTTCGCTCCCGCTGCTCCGGTTTCTCCGGCGTGGGATGCAAAAACACGGACGGGCGAGGGAACGAATTGAGAGAGAGATGGTAAGGGAAAGAAACAGAAAGACAACGAAGGGAACAAAGATATAGAGAACAAAGAGAGATGAGTAGAAGCGGCACCAGGCTCGACGAAGACGAGGCTTTGGAAAGAAAGGACATACCCGCTACAGAGAATGAAATTACGAAACTCTATTACCTTGTGCAGAGTGAGTACCCTCCTCCTCACTCAAAACTAAATTGGCCTCAGGCGCTTACGTTTGGATCGCTACAGACAGAGACATACCCAAATATTTTTACACTACATTCAGTATATTCCGAGAACCATCCAAATGACGCATTCCCCACATGTGGAGAGAAGTCCATGTTAGCGCATATGCTCTTGGGATGCCTTCAATTAAGCCAAGATTCCTCCTTGGCCAGGTGGGAGGAGACCATTCGCAAGCCTGCTCCTGGCCGATCAGCTTTGGGCTGTTCAGCAGGCCCATGAAGTGGCTAACAGGCTTGTCCTGCCGGCCCCGATATGGGGTTTGCCCACTGCGCGATAGAGCGCGCCCCCTTGGACCTAAATAAAACTATTTCAATTAATTAATCAATCAATCAAACTCCGGTCGATTTGGTCATGATTGGCCACAACCAGGTTAATTATAATGACCCTCTGTGTGTGCCAAGCATGAGGAGCCCTCCATGATTGTTCATTAACGAGCCAGGTTTGGTCAGCAGTAGGTGCAGTGCTTAGTAATTTTGTTTCAACTCTGGGCCCAGGCTGCATCAGTGCCTTCAGAAGTGTGTGGATGCTATCATTGCACCTTCAGTGACCACCATTTCATGAGCAGCAATTGAAGGGCTCAGTAGCTTCATTTTCACTTTGGGCAGTGCAAGCAGTAAGTCACAAAACTCAAACAAGGTAGGGAAAGCGTCTGAATGTGAAGATCTCCAGCTACAGTCTTTGTGCTGGTACGTAGCTTGTTTGCTACTTTGCGAAGGATGAACGATGAGTTGCCAGCCATTTTTTCTATTGAGAAAATTGTTGCATACCTTTGGTGTTGTTGGCCGTGGCGGCATGTAAAAAAGGTATGGGTTCAGAACTTGTTTAAGCTTGAGACACGGGGGTCATGAGTTTTGGTCACGTGATTGAAGCCGTTAATGACATGAATTTTAGCTTTCAAACTCTTGTGCAAAACAATTACTGAATTTATGTAGTCGTCAAGAAAATTAAAGTGCATTGTCGGAAGAGACACTTCGTGATTTTTTTTTTATGCCTCTGATAATTTGGCATTTGGTTAATTCATAGAATATTTTCAGTCCTGTGAAGTTCAAATGAATGAGCTTTTGCTGTTATGCACACAACTATTACATTGCAAAATTACCATGCTACTACAACACTGTCTGCACAGAAGTTCAAGGCCAGTTAATACTGCAAGAGATGCACTCACCTTCAGGTCTTAAGGTTAGATATTGCCCTTGCATAGCTGTGATTCTGCTCTTCTGCATATTGGCCCATGTTGGAACCGCAGTCATTTCTAGAGGGGGAGTTCACCTTCTGTCTGCGCATGGCCTTTGTGGAGGCCAGGCAGGGGATGCTTGTTTTCCCCAAACTAGTGACATAAAGCTTTCATGTTAAAATTATTTAAGCTATACTAATATAATTCTCTAATACTAATCTATTACAAGGTGTTGCAATCAATGAACTGTCTTTTGCTCATCATTTTTTGCATGTGTATATTCTTCAAGTAACATCCTGTTATTAGTCTATGCATGCATGTGCATTCCTGTTCCGTCGCCCGGCAATTACCTGCTATAAGAGGGAAGTCATTTTACCCTCATCAGTAAACCACTATTCCACAATATCAGAAACAACAGTCCTGCCGCTAGAAAACATTTGGTAAGCGAAAAAAGGAGCCAAAAAGAAAAGAATTGGTAGTGATACTGCCTCTAAATTCCTCCACTACTTTCTGTGATGTCATATATCTTTACTGATGTCTGCTAAAGTTGATATGTCACATTCTGAATAAGCTGGAGTCGTGATAAATTTTGATTGATTTATCGAGGCAATGTGGCCCTCCAGAAAAAAAAAAAAGAGAGAGAAACTTTTGAAATCTGACACATCACAATGACATGTCAGGCGTCAGCATGAAATTAAACAGCACAACCTGATTTTCACTTTATCATCTAATTAACCACCTATTCTTTCAAAGGCGACTAGCTAAGTAAGTAAGCGACCAGCATTCAGACAAAGGCTGTGAAAAAAAAAACAAACAAATTGAGTGCTTGTTTTCTTTTTATTCTCACAGGTTTCTCAGGGTTCATGCGAGTCTTTGAAATCCTTGAAAACCCTTTAATTTGAAAAGTTTGTCTTCAAGTTTTGAGAGTGGTGGAATTTTCGTAAATCCTTGAAAATTCTTGAATTTCCTTTCTTTATTTTTAAGAAAGATTTAGTATATTTCACAGTTCGTTAATTATGATGTCGTAAATGTAGCATGTGGCGTATGTAATGTGCCCATCATAATAGAATTGAGTACATCAATGCCTTCTGCGAGGAACCAACATCGTGCATTTTGAGTTATAATAATATTCGGAGTTTGACTTCCCAAAACCAAGAGGTGATTTGAAAGACAGCATAGTGGAAGGCTCCGGAAATTGTGATCATATGGTGTTCTGTAACATGCACTGACATTGCACATTACATGGGCCTCTACCATTTCATCTTTATCAAAATGTGACCGCCCCATCTGGGTTGTAACCCACGACCATGAGGCCTGCAGCCGAGCACCGTAACGACTACCCTACCGCAGCGGACAACACTACATATTTGGAAAACCGCAATATGCTGGAGGAAGTCGAAATGCTTACAAACAAGAAAACGAAACTAGAAGTCACTTTTAACGGATCGGCAGCTACATTAAACCCGCATGCTGGAGATCAAGTCAAACCAGCTTGGGAAGGACTGCCAACACCAAGCATGACGATATTGTGGACATTGATATGGAAATTCAAGAAAAGCAGCTGGGAGTGGCACTTTAAACTGTTCCTTAGTTTTGCCTATCTTGTGTTTGCATCTTGTTTCCCACTTAAAGCAATTATCAATGCAACTCTCAGAAACCATGAAAGTTGTCTAGAAAGAAAATGATATCAAGGCCATGTCTTCGATGTTGGCTCCAGTTATGTTAGCATTTTTCGATCACTTCTAGCTATTTAACCCACCATTCTTCCCTGAGGTAGTGTTGATTGGGTTTCTAACAGATGGTGTGACCTTGAAAATTCACACACATATCCTTGAAAGTTTTTGAAAACCTTTGAATTTTTGTCATGTAAACAAGCATAAACCCTGGTTTCTTGTAAAGCATTGGAGAAGGGGCATCATAATGCATGGGTTGTTGATCGATGTCACTGAATTTAATCAGAAGTTTCTAGAGCACTACTAGTTGGTTCCAGGTTGTCTTTCTTAAGAAACATCTAGTGACAGGAAATTTATGCATCATGCTGCACACATACAGGGATTATATTGAAGAACATAACCAATTCTATTATTCGTTTCATGCAATGATAGCAGCAGGAGAGAATGTAAGACATGGCCGTCATGCTTGTCTGGGGGGGTGGGATCGCACTTGCTCTTTGTTTATCTGTATACCCGTACAGCTCGGAGCTTGCGGCGACCTCCTGTGGGGCAGTCTGCGCTCTCACCAATTGTACATCTATACTGCGTTGCATACAGAGACTTTGTTTGCGCGCCTTGTCACTCATACGATTTCACTACCTGAAGCTGTGTGGCGTTTTTTGTATTATTGTATTTCTTTTGAAAAAGTACTCGCACGAAAATTCTTCATTTCTATTTTCTTGCGTCAAATGAAAGGCAAAGCCCTCAAGAGCTTATAAAATGGGCTGTTACGCGTGAAAGCTAGGCTTGGTTCCTGTTGTACCTCGATGTCACGCCACAGTATGAGCTTAGAGTGGCAGAGAGCTGAGCCTAGCAGGCGGGTGTTCATGTTGAAAGAGAGACGGCATGCAGGCGCAAACACAAACACAGCCATGGCAACGAAACACTGTGCGCGGGATGTCTTGACTTCTCTCTCTCTCTATTCTGTACATGTTTGTAGGCTCGGTCTCTTTCGCACGAAATATTACAGCGTGCTCACACAAGATATTGTGAGATTTTCACAGCTGCTCTACTGTGTGGCTGTGTCGTTGACATGCAGATGGCCAATTTCTATTTTTGGGTATCTGACGTTATAGCAACTAGCCATACATGTGCATGAACTCACTAGAACTTGACTTCAAGATCAAAATATCAGCATCTGCTAAGCCTTACATTTGCTCAGAACCATCACTGTAAACAGGGGATTAGTTTGGCACAGTGAAGTCAGCTTTGAAAATTGGGGTTAGTAGGTCTTTAATTACTGCTACTTGAAAAGTTGTAGCCATCATCATTGTAAGCTCCCCTCATCTATTCTATTCTTGTTTCATTGTCTTTGATTATACTGATTTTGGTGTGTGAACATGAATAGTTTTACAATTATATTTTTGTTTCCGTATAACTATGACTATAGGATTAGTGATATTGCTCCTGCTGGCTGATTTCCCTCAGCCTGATTTTTTGAGACCTATTGTTAGACAACCTTATACATGGGAGCAGCTACTCCACAGTGTCACTTCTCTCTTTTTAGCTTGGATTATTTCTATGACTTTTTGGGCAGCTCAAAAAAACGGACATAATGTGTTGATCACATGCATGGTGGTTATTATGCCAAAAAAAATGCGAAACAAATTTGGGGCATAGAAATTCATAGATATCGTCGTGATATCGCCGTGTTGCTTGGAACGTCAAGGCACATTTTATTGACCAATGTGAAATGTGCAGTGCTGTAACTGAAAGTGCTGTGCAAAGTACAATGGAAAGAGAAGAAAAAAATTATGTGTATTGTTATGTGTGCAAAACGTTGCATTAATCATATCCACGTCATTGTCTGCAACAATGCATAAAATTGGCCTCAGGAGAAATGTGGCTAATGTTAAAAGACAGTTGGCCAACATTGTTCTCTATATTTATTTTATTTTGATCTAGTATAATTTAGCAGACTCTCATGAACCTTTCAGGCACGACATATCTAGAACTCGTCCCATTACTTTATATGCTTTAAGTTACTATATATGTTAATATAAGCGTACATCATGCTACTTCATAAGTTAACATACATAATTGTATTCTGCTTCTCGTATGAAAGCTAGCACAATACTTTTGGTAGCATAGCACTAGCCGTGTGTCTGCGAGACAGTGCTTCTTTGTTAAAAAGTTCTTGAACTTTCTCAAAGATCACTTACGTAAAAGGGTTTTTACATGCTCGTGCAACAGCCGTTATAAGTTGAATGAAGATTCATTTATTATACGAGAAGTTCAGTTCACCCAAACCATAATTCTTTCTTGCTATTTCTTAACTGGTCGACACAACTAGCACAGAGAGGATGTGTACACAATGGTGCGGAGCAGCTCCAGTGGTTATATGTACCAACTGCTTTTAAGAATTCTTATATGTGTTTCACAAGAGCAGCTGGACCCACCAACACCACTTTTTAGAAGGTTTATTTGTCATGGATGCAGGCAGATGGGCAGTGATCAGAAGCGTTTGGCCAAGCGTAGCGATCAAGCTCACCAGCTTATGCCAGGGGTGATGATGCCTATATCTAGAGCTCTTTTTCCTGCAATGCTGCAATAACTTTTGTTAAGGGTGCGATGACCGTTATACCCAAAAATGGGCATGTTTGCAGGGCTAAAAAGTGCTGTTTCTACAGATAGACACAAGCAGTCAAAGGAAAGGGTGGAAACATACCGGTTGTGATGCTCTTTGAATGCATTGTGTTTTTATCTTTACAATATCTAAAATAATGCTTATCTCAGTGTGCAGTGTTGCAACCACAGGGGCAGTTGCACTCGCAAGACTTTTGCACTGTGCTCAAAATGCAAAAAAAAAGAGAAAACAACAGGTGTAGATTTTGTGGCGTAGATTTCGCGGCAAAATGTTCCTTCTTTTTCATCTGGCACATCACCTATTACAGACATAAGCTGGTAGGAGAGACTGATTGTAAAGGAAGGAAAGTTTGAATGATAGAGTTTATCTAGCAAAGCACCTTTTGCAGACACTGAAACTAAACCGTGCTTGGTAGTTGCACAACCTCAGGGAGTGATAGTCATTATGCTGGGTAACTCTTGAGTAACTTGAACAATTTAACTTTATTATATCTCTGCTTCAGGGACCACTGAAAAGTTGATAACATGGCTGCTGTTAACATCACACACCACATGACATGCTGCTTCCAAAATACAGGGGCAGAAGCTGAAAATTTGTTGTTGCAGCACTGCTGCAGTTTTTATCAATGTTAAAATTTAAGACAATACTTTTAGCCTTCTGAGTAAAGTGCTTAATTTCTTGAGTAAAGAAATTACACACTCTGCTCAAAGGGCTCAAACTGTCTGTTAACGATCCAAAGGACTTAGCCACTAGCTCAATGAGTTTGCAGACAGTTTTCAAAGCCATTTGAACACCTTTGTAATTTTTAATAACCGGCTGACAGGTTTTTGTTGAAACCACAATGAAATTGGTAATGAAGTAAAGCAAGGAGTTTGCAGGTGTAACTCATGGTCTAGCATCTCTTCGAGAACTTACTGTAGGTCTGGCACATACATTCATAGGCTTTTCATTTTTACTTGCACAAATTGCAGCGAGCTTCCTTATGACAATTTCTTTTTTTTTTTTTTGCATGGTGATATTGCATTGTTTCATGAATGGTCATCTTCTGTGCAGGCATACGAGCGACGCTTCCCAACATGCCCAATGATCCCCGTGTTTTTGGGCAGTGACACGGTCTCGGAGTACAAGAGTGAAGATGGTGCAGAGCACGTCATCGAACGCCGGTGCCGACTCAACGTTGATGCACCATATCTACTGAAGAAGGTCTGGAAACTAATTTTGTTATGCAACCTCTTTTTTGCGGAGTCGAGCTTGATTGTCATCTCCGTGAGACCTAAAATCTTAGTTGGCAGGCCATCTTCAACCACATTATTGTAATCTTAGGCTGTCAGTTGTAAAAGCAACCTCATTTCTGGTCTAGTTCTGGTCAAGGAGATTACACGAAAGCATTGTGAGGTCTATAAATGAGGCATGCTTTTAGATCAAACGGGTACCGCAGATGTGGTAGAACCCAATTAAAACAAAAACATTTATTCGACTACTACTACATCGACAATATCATCAGCCGAATAAAATATGCCACTAATGACATGCTAAAACAGCCTTATACAGTCATCGAATGCATTCAATCAACGCAACAAATACAAGGAAATGCGAAGGCGTCGCCTCAATGCTCGACTCATCATGAGGGGCCCATGGGAGACGACCCGCAGCGCCGTCCCCATGGACCCACTGCAGGAGACGACCCGCAGTGGGTCTTCTCATGCTCAGCTGCTCATGTCTCACGTGCCACCACCCAACCTTGCTACCAGGCGTCACTGCTGGACCTACCGCGCTAGCCATGGTAATGATGATGAAGCAGTAGGTGGCACATTGCCACGTACTGCTCGATGGTCTTTAACCCTAAATGCGGCCTATCTGTGGAACACGTGTGTGCCACGAGGTGCAAACAACTTTACAGGGAGTGATAGCACCCCCACAGCATACTGATATGCAGGCAGCAGACACACATATTGCATGCATGTGCCAGCAGAAGTGCTTCAAAACTGCGAAGTTAATGTGGAAAAAAAGTTTGGGTGCACTGCTTTCCCTGTGTACATGATAGTAAAACATACACTGCTTAGTGTATGTACCATGTTACCTTGCTTCATGTCATACAGGAGCTCCTGCGTTCGCTGCTTTTCAAGCATAGTATGACAGCTGTGAGGGTGTTCTGTAAATATAGCAGATGGCATTCCACTTCATCTTTGTCAATTAGGGCTTTTTGCTTCTTGAATGGAACGGTTATGCCAGATTGTGAAGCAGGCTGAAAATTGGGTTATTTAGGGCTTTTTGCTTCTTGAATGGAACGGTTATGCCAGATTGTGAAGCAGGCTGAAAATTGGGTTATTTTCGGTGATTGTAGTACATTTATTTTATTCGAATGCCTTTCCAGTGCACAGAACCATTTTCTGTTTTAAGGGAATGAATGAGCTGACAGCACATGCAATCTTGCTGTATATAATTTGTGTTTTTGTGTCTTTGAACACGTATGTGCAGTGTATTGCCATAGGTTCAGCTAGCATTTTCGAATGGCCTACCTGCACAGTTAGAGACATACTGCACCGCAATACTATACCACAATTCATGTTTTTGGTGGTACGGCTGCACACCTGCTGTAAAGGCATAAGCATCTGTAACAAGTTTTCTGTTGCTGAACTGTTATGCCTAATTAGTACACGGCATAATGCGGGTCATTAAATGACTGATACACAAAGCAAAGCTAAATTGCAAAATAAGTTATGTAAGCATATTCTACACACTTTGACATCTCAAATCCATCAGAGATGTATTAAGAGTGTCAAATATGGTAGGCCTTATTGTTTTTGTGTATTTGGAAACTGACGTATGCTAGTCCTTTGTATTTGCATAGCTTAATACCCGGGTCTTTGAAACTAGGTAAGCAGGAGACCTTGACAGACCATTGTATAAAGTGTAGTTTTCTTGAAATTGATGATAATGAGAAGCTAATGCACTGTAAAGCACTATTGCAATAGCAACAATGTCAGGAAAAAGTTGGTGCTCTTAGATGGCATGCAGGTCACCTGAACAGGAATACACTCAAACCTCGATATAACAAACCCGAATATAACAAAATGTTGGTCATAACAAAAATAATTAAGAATAGTCTTGCAATAAATATAGTTTTAGGAATATATTTTTATAACAAATTTTTGGGTTTAATGAATGCTGCAAGATGCAACTTTGTTATAATGATGTTTTGACTGTAAATGCCTCAGCCAGACTGGACGGCATTTCGATAAGTAGATCATTCATTATCAAAGGTGCCTCATCGTGCTTGGTATGATAGTTTCTGAAACTTTATTAAACAAAACAGGTCATGTTTATTAGGAATCCTCCTTCTTTATATTTGAAGAGCAAATGATATAATTAATTACTAATGAAGTGCATTTTTTCTTCCACTATCTTCAGAGGTAACTGAGAAATGTGTAATTGACGGTGTATTTGGTATTTCTTATGTTTATTCATAATGAATTACTAATGAAGTGCATTTTTTCTTCCACTATCTTCAGAGGTAACTGAGAAATGTATAATTGACGGTGTATTTGGTATTTCTTATGTTTATTCATGGTTTGTTTTTTGTGACTTAACAATATCTCTGGTCGTTAAGGATGTATGGCTTGAATTTAAAAACCACTGAGAATTATGCATTTATATTTTAGTGTTTTACAAGCAGATGTGTTGTGAGTTTGACAGAATTTGTACATACATAATGGTACATATACTATGTATGCTCAAATTTTGTATGTGCAATTTAAAATAACTTTACATTATTTTATGGTACTGCTTAAAGCTGAGGTATAAGAGCAATACACTTTAAAAGAAGAATGTTAATTTTGTATGAAGTGTATTATGAATGGGGGGAAGAGAATTATTTTCATAAGCCTTCAGTCCTCACCTTCCTCTTGTCAAGAAAATAAAGACATTGAATTGGATTGAATTTAAAGGATCAATCATATGACTTCATGTCTTGTGGTGGGGGATCTCAAGTGCACAATAAGTGTGTCATCCATTTCATTTTTTGTGATGCAAGTGCACTGTTCTCAAGGCCATAATATTTATATCTGGCCGTTTCTTTTCTTGGTTTTCTCTTACAGATCATAGGAGTAGACTTTGTGTACTTCATACAGAAGAACTCCCTAGATCGGCGGCAGCGAATACTTAAAATCGAAGCCTATAATGAAAGCTTCTCAGCGCGAGTTGGCATCAAAGAAAACTGCACGTATTCGGTGAGTGTGGTTGCCATTTTTTTTTTTTGAGCTTGTAGGAAAAGAGGGTATTTATGGCTTTTGAACATTCTTTCTGTTTGTTTCTCGTCCATTTCAGACTGTGTTTCAGGTAAACAACTGTTTTTTATGCTCTGCACTTGCATCTACTGGTGTTGTTATGGGAGATGCTCTTGTTAATTCCGTTCTAATACAAGTCCCAGAAATGGATGAGAACGAGAATTATAGAGAACCATCTTGCTTCCTTAAACATAATAATTCGTTCTAATCAGTGTCATAAATGGTGCATGATCTGATCAGTTTGAATATGAATAAAGTAGATTAATTACAAAGGTGTCCTCATCACACCTTTTGTATGTTTGAAATCTAAATAGCACTTTACACAAGACGTATTTTGGCTCATTTCATAAGCGCAAGAAATCTTGTTGAGATAAACAAAATAAGTAGAGAAAGTGCGGTGGCAAATCTTGTCTGCCATTTTTTCGATATTTTCATAAGGATAACCAGTTCGTAATCTTTATTTTAGAGAAGTTTTTGTTAATGCATAATTCACTGGTTTTATGAGCAGATTAACTCACTCTGTGAGGATGGAAAGTTTTTAAAATAGGCTAACAGAAGTTTGTTAATGTTCTTTGGTAACTATATCTCTTATTCTAATATTCACCTTCTTTTTTTTTTTGCACAGAACTGTATACGTTGGTTTCCTGCAAAACACCATGCGTGTATTACGGAAAGGAAAGTTTCATGAGCATTATCACTGTAGCAGCAAAAAATTATGCTCAGAGGTTAACTTTGTTCAAAATACATAGGTTCATTGCTACTGGTTGTGTACATGATCTTAAACTTCAGGCATTCATTTAAGTAGCAAAGGTATGCGATGTCTTAGAAAGTTTCACAAAATTAAAGATGAACAAGCTTGTGACATTGCATTGACATTCATGAGTGAAGTCAACGCAAGTGTTAAACATGAGACTGTGACCTTCAATTCTTCTGCTAATATTAATTTATGATGGTGACATAACGACAACACAGTTCTGAAGGAATAATTTATTTGTCTGAAGCAATTGAATGCTTCATGTTAGTGTCCCTCCAAGAGGTTAACAGGGCTTTCATGCCATGACACTGTCTTTTTACAGCAAAAGCTGTTATGAGATCACAAGGGTTGCGTGCGCCATAGTTGTCCGCCACTGCTGCCGTCGGTGTCCGTAAGCACTATCACACGAAGTAAGAAAAAAAAAAACCTTAGTATATAAATATGCAAAGAAGATGATGGAATTCTGGGTCTCCTGCGTGCCAGCCCAGTGTCCTACCACTGAGCCAAGCCTGCACTTAAAACTCCGTTCCAAACTTAGCCTAGGCAGGCTTGATGTCGGGGCAAAGTATTTGTGTTAACATAAGTAATGAAGCATTCTAAAACAACCAAGGAACAACCAGGCGTCACACAACTTGAATTGTGTAACGAGTAGGTCATCGAATGAGCCAACCCATTACTAAAGCTTCAGGCATAATTCTTCATCGTCGTCAGCGGCAGCATCAAAAATTGTAGCAAAGTTTCTTGCAGGAAGCGTGTAGGGGGTACTAGGCTTATCTGAAGAATGATGAAGGATAGCATAGTGATTGCCTGCCTACTACACAAAAATTACGATTACCTATTTATGGTTTAGTGGGTACCCCACAAGTGTAGTAGTATCAGATACCCAAAAAGTGCTTAAAAATGGCTCTAGAGGGGCCGCTCTTCCAGCTTTCACTGTGGCTGTGCTAGGTGTCCTGCGCAGGCCTGGCGGTTTTTGACCGGCAAGTATTTGGCACTAACGTTGGGGGGGGTGGCACATTCTGTGACTGCGAATGCTGCCACTGCTACTTATGACCTGCACCTTCGTGATGTTCATGCGACAACTCTTGTTGTTGTCCCTTCAAATTACCAGGTGCATCCAGAGAACCCTGACTGGACCTGTTTTGAGCAGAGCGCCTCTCTCGATGTCAAGTCCTTTTTTGGGTTTGAGAGTGCGGTTGAGAAGCTGGCCATGAAGCAGTACTCCCAGAACATCTCCAAGGTATCCCCTACGTTCACCAGTGTCATCACGCCCATTTTCTAACACCTGCTTTGCTGAAACTAACATGTTTCAGTTTTTCCACACACGATAGCAAAGTTGAACCATTTAAGTGGTCTTAAACACTTTTATATAAATTAGTTTTTACACATTTAATTAGCGTTGGCTTGAAAGTCTGCCTTATAGTTGTTTTACATCTTTATCTTTCCAACTTTGTACTTATCTGCATATTGTTTTTTGTGCCTTTCTTGCTTGGACCAATTTGTGGTGCGAAGTATCTATTAACTAAATCAACTGACTAATTTTTGAGGTGCCTACATTAAGCCCTACATTTAGCATGCATAGGCCGCCACCGCCGGTGTCCGTAACCACTATCGCACGAAATATATATAGAAAAACTTTAGTAAATAAAAGCATCAGGGACTCGGAGGGATACGAACCCGGGTTCCCTGTGTGCCAGCCCACTATTCTAACGCAGAGCCACGCCAGTGCCAGAACTTCGTTGCAAACTTGCCTTAGGCAGGCTTGATGTCAGGAAAAGAATCTCTCTAGTATGAGTAATAAAGACATTTAGAACAGCAAAGAAACAACCAGGCGTAGTACAATGCGAATCGCATAACGAGTGGGTCGTTCAATGCTCCAACTCATTACAAAAGCTTGTTTTTGATAACCTATTAACTGTGGCGCATACCCACTTCAAGTATAATTCTTCATCGTGGTCAGCCACTGCATAAAAATATTAGACAAGAATCCTAGCAAGTCTGTAGCGGATACCACGCTTCTGCGAAGAATTACGAAGAATAACATAGTAAATGAGGGCCTACTACACAAAAATTATGATTATTTATGGTGCAGTGGGTACCCAGCAAGTGTGCTTGTAGCAGTTAACCAAAGCGTGTTTAGAAAAGACTCTGAAAGGCCGCTCTTTCAGCTTTTGTTGTGACTGTGATGCGTACTCCACCCTGGCCTGGCGGTTTTGGGGAATTGTGACAGTATTACCAAACGAGCAGAATATAAAGTTGTGCATAGTAAGAAAAGAGGTTTAGAGCATTGATAATTCATTTTTTAGTACTTGTATCATTGTGTCTGTCTCAGGGAGAACAGGAGAAAATAAAGATGAGTTGTGACTGCTTTGTATTGATGAAGGCATGCCTTTGTAAGCGAGTGGAATTCGTCATGCATCAGTTGATGTGTGCCTGTACCACACGTGTGTGCAGTACTCTTGACCAGAGTAGTAGCTTGACATTTACTTACTCGCTCTAAGAGAGGGAAGGAGTTCAATTTTCACACGATGCCTGAATGGTGCTTCACTTGTCACCGCCTCGGCTAGATTGTAACTGAGCTTGGTGAAGTTTGTTGAATCACTGGTGTGGCTTTCCGCTCTGCATTACCTGAGGCTGTGACACTGGTTCCTTGGTTATGCCCAGGGAAAAGAGATCATTGAGTACTACATCAACGAGCTCTTGAAGGAGAACATCACGTACATTCCTCCGTTCGAAGACAAGCCCGGCACCGAAGGCAGCGGCGATGTCAAGGCTCCGGCCCTGCGCGACAGCATGCGCAAAAAGTCACTCGGCGAGAAGGTCACTTCACCTTCGGGAGCCTCCGAGTCGCTCGCCACACAAGGTCGGACTGGCACACAGCCAAATTTATTCTGCATTTCTTGTGGCACATTCTTTTACTTAAAACTCGGTTGCTGAAAAGGCACGCATGATATGCTTTGTAGTAGAGCAGTTGCTGCGCACGATTATTGTAGGGATACTTTTTCTTTTACTTTTGTGTTCGTATATATAGTATTAACTCAAGTCGTATGCCCGTCCCCCTTGTGATTTTTCTGTGTTTACACCATTGAATGGCTCAGTCAATTAATCTGTGTTTCATTTTTTTCCACCAGATGCAAACTTCAAGCTGGAGTCTGAGTACATTGAGCGGTGCTTGGGTTCGCTTACTCCGTACCAGGAATCCTGTCTGGTCATGCTCAAAAAGTGGATCACCGAAGCACACCAAGGAAAAGTATGTGCCGTTCATTTTCAGCAGGACTACGGTGCTATCATTGTATGCTTCCTGCACACTCTAAAATGTAGCTGCACTGCTGCAGTAGAGTTTGTATGCCAAGTGTACGGAAAGAAATGCACTTGGAATTTGAGTCTCTGCGCACATGCCAAACAAGTGAGAAGTTCACAGGGAGATTGAGTCTTGAAGGTAATGAGAAATGACTAAACTGGAAATGACACTGGAGTTCCGTCGATTTTCGTACCTGCTCCCTTCTCTCACCTTTGTGGTTGGCTTAGAGTGAGCAGAGTGTACATAAAAAGGCTGCTAAGGAATGCATTTGCTAACTTGAAGAAGAATAGTCCACTTGTTGAAACGATCACCTCAGCAATGTTGCCTGTTTGAAAATTTCTCGTGGCTTCACTTATAAGCCAGCAACGTCAATTTTTCTTTTCATTTACAGTAAAGGCTTGTTAATTAGACCCTGGCTAATTTGGAAAATCAGATCATTCAGATCTGTTCTTTGGTTCTGGAAAGCATATGCACTGTTTAATGGAATCAGGCTCTCATGGTTATAGTCACATTTAAATACAACCCACTTAATTCGAACTATCATTGGAGTGCACCCAGCATGGCACGCTGCAAATGTGCTCTGCAAAGGAGCCAAAATGTCATTTGCAGACAACCAACACGACCACTAACTTTTCACAATCACATTGTTGGTGGCCAAAAGGCTTGAGCAGTTGCAGCAAACTTCTTTTGCTTTCTTGCTCACTACACTATCACATTGTAAAGGAAGTCACAAATGACGAAAATTGTGGCTTTTACTATGCTCTATAGAAAATACATAGCCTACTCGTTTGACATATTTATAAAAAAAAAAACTAAAGTGAATTCTTATAATAGACATTTGTTTATTGTTTTAGTCACAGAGTTTCCTCAAATTAAATAGATGGGACTCTGGCGCTGCGATTATTCAGCTGATGAGTATTACTTGGATTTGATTAGCCTTCGTATTTGCGGGCCTCGAATCGCACTTGTGGCTTCGTTTATTGCTGTGTTTCGGTTTTGTTTTTAATGAAAGAACGAACTGTTTTGAACTTAGTGATTCGATTTGAAATGGCTAGCCTAAAGGATTAGGATAGCGAAGTCCAACTGGTGAACATTTGCTGATTGTCGTTTCGTGACAAAGTAACTTCAAGCCACGTGATGACAACTGAAGCCGAAAGTATGACAAATCTGTGTACTACCCATCATTCCCATGTTCTCCGAAGCGCCGTGCATTGCAGTGCCCATTGACACTGGCGCCACAGTTCCCTCTGGTGTATTATTGGTAAACTCTATGGCTTTAGTAACACTCTTTGATTATTTGGCATTCAGTTAGCTCGAGCATTTTTTCCGGTCCCCTGAAATTTGAGCAACTGTGCTTTTACTGTAGCTACAAACACTACGGCAGTCTGCTTGTAGGGTTGCTCCTCACAATGATGTGGCTTTCCATGCAGGTACCAAGCGACCAGATGCTGGTGAGATTCCTTCAGGCTCAGGACTTCAATCTGGAAAAAGCTCGGGAGATGCTGTGCCAGTCCCTGGTGTGGCGCAAAAAGTACCAGGTGGACCGCATCCTCAGCACCTATGACCTCCCAACTGTGGTGCGGGAGTACTTCCCGGGCGGCTGGCACCACCACGACAAGGACGGCCGCCCCATGTATATCCTCCGCCTGGGGCAGGTGCGTCCACCACCATGGGAGCATCGACTTCCTCTTCGTCTTTAGAAAGGGAAATTGACCAGAACCCATTTGTAGCATGAAGCAGCCAGAAAATTTGTGTAGATTTCTCAGCAAAAAAAAAAACTGTTTTGTTTTCTGAAAACTTCGTCCTTGTCCAGGGATCGAACCTCGAGCCAACACCTTTCTGGGGCCAATTGAGCTAACCGAGAAGCTAGCAATTGGTATCGTAAGAGCTAATTTATCAACAATTGAAAGTATATGTATACATGTTATTGCAAATTAGTCTGGCATCTCATTAAGTGCCAGAAGGAATTGTCTTGTAAAGGTGCTAAGATACCAGGGTGTAAGGTTTTGCAAGGGGTGTAACACTGCTTTGTGGGGCTATAAGAGTTTGCAAAGGCACGAGGGTGTAAGAATGTTTTGTAAAGATGTGAGGGTGTTAAGTTTTATAAGGTGTGCAAAGTTGTATTGCTAAAATTTAAGGCGTATAAGAGTGTTTTGTAAGGCTGTGAAGGTTCTGTAAGGGATGTAACAGTGTGGCAGCTTGGGCTAGTTGGTATAGCATGATGATAGTTATGGCACGAGAACAAAACGACGACACAGAGACTCGTGTCTTTCGTGTCCTTCTTGTCTCTGTGTCGTCGTTTTGTTCTCGCGCTATAACTATCGTGATGTAACAGTGTTTTGTGAAGGAGTAAGGTTTTGTAAAGGGATAAGGGTGTGTTGTAATGCTTCAGGGTGCAGAAACTCAAGTAAAATTTTTATAACATAGGTTCCAAGTACCGACGAATTGTTATTAAATATTTACAACTCACATTTATGTGCCTACTGCCTTCCCGACGAATGTGATAGCTACAGCACATAAAATCAACATGATTCACGCTAAATCAACTCCGTCAAAGAGCTATTTGAGTACCTCATTTCTATTTCTTGATTATAGAAGCCAGCCATTCTTATGCACTTTAATCATCTTTAAAGTTTGTATTACAGGTTTAATAACTTCTCTATTGTTTCGTCCCTGCCTGTTTTGACGAACTCAAGTCCTGCAACAAGTGGGAATTGGCTAAGAACCCTTGCATAGTGTGCCTTTTAAGCATCTTTAACCATACTTAACATCTGTTCTGTACTCTCATGCTGCATCATTAAAATGTAGAATGTCACATATCTTGTGCATAGATTGGCATGAAAAGCTTCATCAAGCCCAGTTGTTGCATCTTCAGTTTTTACACTATGTGCGTGACCAAGTTATTTCCTCATTTTGCGCGTCGCATCCGTGCCACATGGCTGAATTACAGCTATTCCGCATTGTGAAGGCTTCGTGAAAGCATCATGCGTAAACCGAGTCCTTGACATTGATTGTTGCAGCGTGCTGGGTACAATAGAAGCTCTTGTAGTACAGGTACAGTACATACGAGATCCTCTCTGCATTATACGAAACACTTCTTTCATGCCTAGGTTGACATGAAGGGCTTCATCAAGTCCATCGGCGAGCAGGGTCTGGTCAAACTCACGCTCCACCTCTGCGAGGAAGGCCTCAAGCGCACAGAGGAGGCCACCCACAAGGCGGGCAAGCCCATCAGCGCTTGGACCTGCCTGCTCGACCTCGAGGGACTCAACATGCGCCACCTGTGGCGTCCCGGCATGCGAGCCCTGCTTCACATTATCGAGATGGTGGAGTCCAACTACCCGGAGACCATGGGCCGCTGCCTGGTGGTGCGTGCTCCTCGGGTGTTCCCCATCCTCTGGGCCCTGGTGGGAACCTTCATCAACGACAACACGCGCTCCAAGTTCACCTTCTTCGCCGACACCGGACCCACTGCCCCTCCTGGGCTGGCCGAGTTTGTCGACCCGTCTTACCTGCCCGACTTCTTGGGTGGCCCATGTCAGGTGAGTGAACAGTAACAGCGTCAACAAGCCTTTGATTAACATATATGTAATAACTACACCTTTGCTATTAGTGATGACAAAAATATGGACAGATTACTGTTTTGAACTGAAGGTAGGGTTCATCGGAAATTTTAGTGCTACAAGACTGCACAAAAATCTATGAACTTCCGACGCAAGAACGTGGCTCAAGGCGACGTTCTTGTCAGACTAGCGTTTCAGAGCAGGATAGGCAGGGGAAAATAGTAAACGAGAATGCAGTGTCTGTGAGGTTTCACTCTATATGGCACTGCTTCTAACATGTCCAAACACTTCCAAAGCTATCCCTAAAGTAGGCCTCTGCATTAATGGTGACATTGTGTGCAGACATCAATCCCTGATGGAGGGCTCATCCCGAAGACATTCTACATGTCCGAGGAGGACTACGAACGAGAGAAGGCAGATGGCATGCATCTCTTTGATGACACCATGTACCATTCGGTCAGCCTGGCACGAGGACAGGTTCACGAGGTACCTTCTCTTTGTTTTACTCATTCCGAGCACTTATTACAGCAAAGATATCTTAATCTACCTTGCATTACTATATTAGTAGTAGTAGTAGGAGTAGTAGTAGATCTCGTGTAATATCTACGACACCACATGATCTCGCTAGCCAATTGCATACATTTGCATGCGTACAGCTTTGTTTTCCAACGGCAGTCATTATTTAGAACTGGCCAATTTTTTTTAATCTGTTTATCTTGTTCTTTTGTCGACAGCGTCAGAGTTTAATTGCATATTTGTACTGAAACATCGGCGCAGTACTTGCACCCACAAATATGTGAATAAACCTCCCGCAAGCACTGCTGGATGCAATTCAATGTGCGTGTGGTATTCTTTCTTACCAATCATGTCTACCAGGTCGTGTATTGATGCATTTGTGGCCACAGATGACAAGGCCCTCTTATGAGTTTTAGCATCTTGATCCGTTTACTTTATCATGGATAAAAAGTCTTCTAACCGCACGTTCCCACTTCACAGCCATCGGCAGCAAGCTTTCAACACCCGTTCAAGTTATTTTCGGCGTTCCTCAGGGATTAATCCTTGGCACCCTTCTCCTTCTTATTTCTATCAATGACTTGCCATTTGGTGTAACGCCATCTATTCGCCTCTTTGCGGACGGTTGCGTTGTCTGCCGTCGAATGTCGAACAGTAACGACCAGTCTTTATTACGACATGATTTAAACCCAATGAAGTAATGTGCTCACGTTGGCTCATGGAAACTAATGCCTCAAAGTGCAAATGCATGGTTGTTTCAACCAAAAAGAGTAACTTGATACATCAATACACACTTAATTCTTCAACTCTTTCTCACACAACCTCTTACCAATATCTTGGCGTCGTCATTACTAGCTAACTGTCATGGGCTGAGCATATCACAAATATTGTAACCGATACGTCCAGGACCTTAGGTTACTTGAAAAGAACCCTGTGTCTGTCCCCTCCAGAAATTAGAAAATTGGCTTATGAAACCTTTGTTAGAAGCAAATTAGAATATGCTTCTGCCATTTGGAGCCCCTACCAAGAATACTTGATCGCCTCTCTCGAGACCGTCTAAAGTCGCGCTGCCGGTTTTATTTCATCGAATTATAATTCACACGCTAGCGTAACGCTCATAAAATCATCTCTTGAACTTCCCCCTTTAGTAACAACACGTAGAATCTCCAGACTTGTCCTATTCCACAAATTATACCACAACTTCTCCCACTTACACGGAACACTGTTACTTCTACCCGCTCGAACTTCTCGCCATCTGTTCAACACCAAAAGCGTTCAACGCCGTCACGGTTCGACCCTTTCATTCAATGAATCGCTTCTGCCGGCAGCCGTCAAAGAGTGCAACTGCCTTCCTGACGCCATTGCCCTTGAGATGAACTCGGAAAAGATTAAGCAATCAATAGGCACACTTTTTTCTTGGATAACTTCAGCTACGCACTTTTATAATTGCGTGCATGTTTATGCATTTTTATAGTTGCTACAATTGTTTGTAATTGCTTTATATAATTGCCTCATGTTGGAACAGCTTTGTAATTGCCTTATGCTTTAAATTTTCGCTCGCTTGCAATCTTGCGTCAGCACCTTTTTTTCAGCGATCATTAGTACTGACATGCTCTGTATTTTCTGCATTTCTGAAGGGTGTTGTATGTAGAGTTTGTCTAATCATACGTCCCACGAACTCTGTAACTCCCCCTCCCCTTATGTAATGCCCTGTTCAGGGCCCTTAAGGGTTAATAAAGGATGATGATGATGAAGGCCTGTCTCGGCCTGTTATATGTCACGTAGTGTGCATGTCGAGCTTGGACAAATTGCGCTCTTCGATTTATGGTTAGTTGTCTTGTTACCCAATCAATCAATTCTATGTGTGCCCAACGTGTCAGTATTAATAAGAAATAACCACCTGAGTGTGAACCTCAGAAGTTTTGCAAAACTTTCTAGATGCCCGCCATAGCCAATACTATATCCTTCACTGTCAAGAACGAGAAACAGCACATTGTTATTTGCCCGTTGCAAGAGCACCATTTTATAATTTGCGTGTCTGCTTGCTAACTGTGTGAAAAATTTCGTTCAGGTGGTGATAAATGTGGCAGACCAAGGCAGCGTCATTTGTTGGGACTTCGACATAATGAAGGAAGACGTGTCGTTCACCGTGCTGCACACGACTCGTGAGCTTCCCCCGCCCAAGACGACCTCCGCCGAATCTGCGGAGGGCGACCCCGATGCCGATGAGGAGACCTGTCGGGTGCACCCACTCCCCTCTGCCGTTGAACATGCTGACGCTCGACACGCCCCCGTCTGTGGTTCCAAAAGGTTGGGTGGCCGGAGTGGACTACAAGACGGTTGAGCCATGCCTCACGTGCCATGATGGCGAGAGTGTGCAGGTGAGGGTTAATGTAAGTCTATGTGAAATTGTCAAAGCTTTAGCTTCTCTCGATTGTGGTGCAGCTCTTTAAAACAAGTTGTAGCTGGTAGCTGTAGCAGCATTGGCATCACATCAAACGAAGGCAGGCTGTTTTGTTCTACACTCCAAGAAGCCTGACAAAGATAGAAAGTTTAATTCCTGAACGTGGAATTGTGTGTAGCAAGTGCTTTGCTCATTCAGTAAGCTTTGGCATCCTGGTAGTCCCATGGAACTTTTGCAGTAGGTTTGATGTTTAGCTGAGAAGATGGTTACGTAGGTGATGATCTTTCTCTGGTCAGCTGCAGCTCTCAGTGTATGTTTTGCCTGGCTGGATTTTAAAAGAAGAAAGAACTAAAGCATCAATTTTCACGAGCTTCCAAGCAAATGAAGGAATCCGCTGCTGTGCTAATCTGTGCAGGGCTCTCACGTGACCAATGCGTCGGGCACGTACATTCTCCAATGGCGACACCTGGAGGGACCCCAGCACCACCCGTTTGAGTTTCCCCTGGCCCCACACAAGGCCAAGGTGATGTACTACTACGAAGTCCTCAAGTCACAGGACTACAAGTGAGTATGACTTGTTCCTCGACGAGTTCCACTGGAGGGCTTCATTCGCTACGAGCGAGAGGAGCCCTCCTACTTGTGCTTATCGGTGACTCAAAGGGTGTAAAGTGCCACATTTGGTTAATTGTCTGTGCTGACTTCAAACATGCAATTATTCTTCTTGTACAAAATGTAATCTTTAAGCTGTCAAACATTTCTTAATCTTTTTTCTTTTTTTGTGTTGAAGCAAGGTTTTTTTATGAGTGACAAAGTATATTACATAGCATATAATCTGGAATGGGGAGTGTACGAAGTAAAACAAGAGTTGCTATTATGAATTTGGCCTGTGCGAATAAAAAATTTTAGGTTTGAAGTGAATTCGAAGTGAGTGATTTGGTCTAATAACTTTGAATCAAATTCAAATAACATATATCACATATCCTAAAGAAAAATATATCACATATCGTAAAGTTTGTGACGGCCTAACTAACCTGCACAATATTATTAAAAATTGAAACAAGACATATGCAAATGCCATTTTTGGTTCGAAGAAAGTGGAAGCAACTTTGAATGGTAGTAGGATTCGACTTCCGGTAGAAATGCAAGTGATGACCTGTAAGAAGTACATTTAACTTTAAAATTTACCGTGCTTCGAGCATTTAAGGCGATATAACAAACCTTTAACCTAAAAAAAAATATGATGAATATATGTTGAAGTAATATGTTGATTTTACCTTGAAGTAGGGCTTTGTGGTAGGGCTTCTTTTTTCTGCATAGGTGTATTCGCAGGATAGCGCACCTTTACTGCAGTGAAACCATCTTTACAAGGAGTCATACTCAGCTTACGTACGTTTATTTATTCATTTGAAAGTCTTCGAAATTTTGAACCCTACAATTTAAATATAAATCAAAGTGAATTTGAATACAGTAGTATTCTTTCAAATATTCGAAGCATTCGAATATTCTCGCAAGACTTGATAGCTCATAGACTGATCACATAGACTGATCACATAGACTTGATAGCTTTATTATACACCAGCATCAAAGTCCCAATGTGACAAAGATTCATAGCAACATAACCAAACTGGTCATTCATTCATTTTTAATTCTTAGAAATACTAACTTATCTAAAATTTTGAAGCATATTCAAACGCTGTAATATTTTTTGAGTACTTAAGTGCATGAATATTAACACATGCCTATTCTAAACTCATTTGAACAAAATCATGGTGTGTTGAACATTAGTGAGTGAAAATTAAGCTTGGCATTGAACCACATGCAAATTTTATTTCAGATACAGTAGACCTTTTTACACGAAACCTGAAGAGACCACTGAAATAAGTTTGTTTAACAGGAGTTCCATTACTGAGAGATGAAAATGGGAGCCTAATTCAATATGGAACCAGTCATATTAGATGCAAACATTCCATTCAAGCAGCAATCTTGTTTACTGAGACTCTCCTGTATACAATCACATGGTACTTATGGCATTCTAGACCTTGCTGTGCTGTATGTCAGACTAGCTGGCCATGTTGCTGGCTACCTTTGTCCTCGACACACTAAATAATAGTATGCCAGCGCAGCCGTGGGTCACGCTTGTGCGCCTGTTGCACCCTGTCCGCAGGGGTTCCGTGTCCAGCCTGCAGTCTTCACACAGTGGCAACACCTGCAACTCGTCGAGCGACCACTCCTCCTCCGCACAGAGCTCGTGCCCGTCCAGGTGATGCCAGTGATGTCGGGACCGTCTGCTCCTGCAAGTCCTGGCACCATCTAAGGGGAGGTGACAGTCAGTCACACCCAAGAACGTTTTCTGCCCCTCGTTTGAGGGAAGGCACCGCCGTCGCGTTCGAATGACTACGGCAGCCAACGCGTAGTTTGGGCGCGTGACGTGCCTGGTGCTGTTTTATGCGAATCGAGGGCACGAATTATTTCGCAGTGGTCCCGCCCTAGGCAGTACAATGAACTTTGTACTGTTAGACGTACAGACCCGTGTGGGAGTGACCCGCCCTATTTTTCTAGCATGTCCCTTTTTAGAGTCTTTCCCCAGAGCAAAGCCTCTAGATTTGTATGAGTCACGCAAGCCGTGGCCCGTACCTGTGCCGTTAGTCGTATTTTACTCCTATTCGTGATTTTTCGTCTAGACCCATCTTGTGTAACGTACCTGTAATTACATTTCATTAAATCGTGACCTCCTTTTTTTTTAGCGTAGTCTTCGTCGAGACATGGTATTACGGCCTGAGTGAATCGGTGCTTGAAAATGACGGCGGAGGCCCGTAGAAAAGATGGCGCAATGCAGTGATTTATGTTCCGTGAAGTTGACATCGGCATTGCCAACTGGAAGATTTCGGCACCGTCAGCATCACTTGGCCCATGCCTTGACCATGTCTCGGCACTGTTGTTGGTGAAAGGTGTTGTTAAGGTTTTGTAAGTCACATTCCAAGGACAGAATTAAAAACAAAAGACATAACAGGCAAGGCCAAATATTTTTTTCCACGTTAGAGATGTGATGGGGTAAAAGGATTTATCTTTCCAAGGTTTGCATTGTCCACAGCAAAGATGCCATGACAGTGTTGTTGTCAATCAAAGTATTTTATATGCTGCGCTGTAAACATCCCGCTTTGCCAAAATTGTACGCAAGATGTCAGCCACCTAAAAGGCAGAAGCTTTACCTCAGACACTCGTATCCAAACTCCCGGAGCTACTGCATCAAATATACAACTAAAGCGCGGTTCATAATGAACTACAAGATGCGATCTTAAGATCATAGTGCACGATGAGAGGCAAAGGGCTTCAACTCTAATACAAGCCCTCTGTGCGACAACAGTAGTCTATAAACTGGCCTAGGGTTTCATGTACCGTTCGTAATACGGTGTAACAAGCCTGAAATCCTGTAAACCTGTTTCAGTCTGGCAACATTGGCATACGAGTGAAATCTCATCTTCATTGTAATAGGTGTTTTGGGGGGAGAGTTCTCATTGTTCTTGATTTGTGCACTGTTGGTGCTCCAGCATGTACGCAAAACCTCAGGTGTCAATTGGTAGTCTGGGTTTAAGTCTTCCTCAAAAACTGCCATTTCAAAATGCTCCTAGTATATTGTTGAAAATGTTACCTTTCCACTGTCCCGTTAAGAGGGCAGTAATGAGATTCAAAACCAGGATAATGAAGAAAGTTTTATTGTGAGCTTGGTTGTGCTTGAGCTTATCTAAAGTGTGCAATACATGGTTTTGCTGTTATCTTGGTACATATTCAGTTTCTGCTTGATTGCTTTATACAATTACTTTTTTTTTTCATCTTATAAAAACATTCTGCATGGTATACGCTCTTGAGAGTTCAAAGTTATATCTTGTATATTTAGAGTGTTTTGTGTAAGAGGACAAACACATTTTATAGAAAGGTGGTCTTGAAATAAGTGCATTGTAAATTAGAAATTTGATAACACGTACTTCTAGCACATTCCACGCTGCTGGTTGCACTTTACAGCAAATACGGAGAAAAGTAAATTTTTACATCAAGAACTCTACGCTGGAAAAGCTGCCTATATTACTCTGCTATACGTTGTTGTCAAACGAAGAGAATAAAGAAAAATTATGTATCACCTTTAGGAAATTTTGGTGCGACATTTAATTTCGGGAGTAAGTCACACAAATTTTGTAAACATGACCTGCACTAATTTTATCAAAACTGACAGAATCAAATGAGTTATACAGTGAACTGAATTAGTTGAAAAATAACCTGCAAATGTACCTCTACTTCATTTGGCTATACTTATCTGACAACCAGTTGTATGCGTTTACGCTAAAAAAACTGAATCTGGATCCAAATGTAGTTCTATTTGTGCGATATTTCACAACTGATCAACTAATAAAAATTTAGCATTTCTATGGTTCGAGGAACAGTGTACGGTATGTAAGCTGCATACTTGAATGTCGCAGATTTTGTTGGTTTTAAGCAGCTTCTCATCACTGTCCACGTATCATACCATGTTGTTCCTCTCGTGTTGTGCGTCTTAAATTTCTCTGGTACATCACGGATTGGATGGTAGACCATGCCTAGAATAATCTTTCTTTTCAATTTCTTTTAACGAAAGCCTGAAAGATGTGCGTTAATTTTACCAGTTTGTAGGGACACCATCTCTCAAAGTGGTTTTGACGGTAGCATGTTGCAAGCACTGTGAACATGGCTTTGGTTTCGTACACAAAATATGCAATTCATCATGAAAAGTGGCACATTTGAAAGCCTACGAAACTGTAATAACGAATCCTTGCCAATGTGCCCCATTGTCAGTCCTATTTAATATGCAAGCTATAGCCAGCAACATTTTGATCATCAGAAAAAACGTACATTTTTGATTTGATAAATACACAGAAGTCATCTGTTGTAAACTGCATAGGAACTTAAGCTCGATGGTTTATGATTTCAACAGCAAGCAAGGCAAAGGAATGTCACGCAGGGAATAAACGGTTGACCACAGAATGTTTGTTTCTTTCAGGTAGCGTGTTATGTGTAATAAAAAGAAAGCCCAGGAAAACGGCACGAAAGCATAGATGGATGTAATATGAAACAACATCGCTGTTGTGGTTCAAAGGAGATGTCATTTTCCTCACAGTAATTGTGTGCTGTTACTGCCGCCATGGTGTGGATCAAATTTGCAGACGAGTTGAATGAACTATTAAGCAGACGCAGTGAAGAAAACATTTTTGTGGCGGTATGGCTCTGTAAATTATAGATTTGTATACTCTGAAATGTTATTGCTTCTAATGCTAGTGCTAAGAGCGAATGTTTTGTGGCAGAGATTGGCTACCATTGTGAAAACCCATTCATAAGGGAACGTAAATGTAGTTCAGCTCTGCTCGTAAGTAAAGTTGAATCGTTACAGGTTTTGTCAAACAATCCAGAGAGTCCCCTTGAGACTATTCCCTCACTTTCATTTAAACTGCATATGCGCAATTTCTTTCACGACAGCATAGAGGGGTGAATCATGCTGGTTTGTACTGTTCCATTTGTCACACGCAAATAATTTTAACTGTCTAGATGAATTCACCATTACGGAAATTTTTGCCAGGGATTTTTAATGTCTGTCACTTGGCCATAAAAGGGATCTGGCAATGTCACCCCGTATGGTTCCCGCACTAAGCAGATCTTCCGTGTCTTGTGAGGAAACCAGGTCCGAGGTAAAGCTTCCCTACTACTTGCACGTTACATTTACCAATAATTGCACGGTGGCACTCCTGTTCTTAGTGGTGCCGTCAAACCTTGACATAATTAAGACTGAATGTAAGTAAAGGATAGCCTTACCATTGTTACGGCATTGGAAATTTCTGTTTATAAGAAAGCCAGTTCAACGTCGGACACGACTTTGTTATGACGAGATGTGACTGTTGCTCCCAATAGCTCTTAGTGCATGCCTAGTACCCCAACATAGGAACTCGCACGGATTTAGTAACAGGTCAATAGAGGCACTGAGCATGTGCACACCTCACTGGAGTAGTTAGTTTTTAAGCATATTTAGGTTGGATGTTGGTGATATCAGTAGTGACCTGTGAAAACGTTGCATGATGCTGCACAAATAAAGACCAGAGGAGGATGCATCCCTTGTTTGGCCTCTGGCTGTCAAACCAGGTATTCGAGACTCTCTCCGACAATTACTGGCACAAACTGTACCTTTGGCTGCACATTGTGCTGCCATTTGCTTCTTGTCTGTATGCACCGTATGCTGTTGCCATCGCAGAGATTCAATTCTCTGCTCTTCTGTGGTGCTATGGCAAAGCCGTACTATTATAAAGCCTTGCGTTTATGTCGCACAACATAGCAGCTGCATAATGCTGTTGTGTGAGCAAGGATATATGTTAATAGTAACGTACCAAGTTGCTAGTAAGCGCGTTCCTTTCATGAGCTGCCGTGTGATTTTTAGCAACATAATGAGTGCCAAAGCACTCGTCTCCGTAACTAACATTTAGCGGCATATTTTGTGTAGCTAGTATCACAGTTTCAAGGCGGATGAGGTTGAGGAACGCCAGTGCAAGCAAATGCAGTGGTTGTCTGTACCATGTGCATCTATTATTTGGTTCGCATATGTCACATAGCACTTCATTATGGATGGTGTGCAGGCGTTTACCAGCGGACGCTATGGCATTTTGAATGTGCGGCTGAAACAGTGCTGCCGCCATCTGTCGTTTTCAACGATAATGAACACAGGCCTAGGTCGACGCTTGCACAGGGATTGCCCGACACATCATGTCAATCAATCCACGTGCATGGACTGTAACAGGAATTTTGTATGATAGAAGGGGGTAAGAGGTGAACAATGCCTCTTGCAATGGCAATGCACCTTCCTCCTCCTACACGCAACTGATAATGCCTTTGTCCATGGGCATATACTTGTGGATGTGCATTCGAAGATCCACACTCGCATCAAATCCTTGACTTGTGATTTTCCTTCTTTGAAATTGCAGTGTGCGCAACTAGAAATTTGTTCCTCTGCTTGCTTCTCTATTACAACACTGCAGTTAGCACAGATAGTTCCGGCACTGCTTGCCCGTAGAGGGCACTGTAGCACTTCGTCGTGGCAGATTTTGAGTTTATCAGAATGCCCCTAGAGTGTGTTTTTAAGGGTAGTTGGGAGCACTTAGCATCGAAAGCTCCCCTTCTAGCTTATTTTATTGCCTGTGAAGTGGTAATACGTTGTCATTGCTGAAAAGTGCACAAATTTATCAGTATTAAACACTAATGTTCTGAAAAATTATAGCTGCTGCAAGTGCAGCCTGTAAGCTCGGCATACTGTGAAAGTTCGTAACAAAGCCCAAAACTTCATATATGTCACCTGGTAGAGCTACACTGAAGTATTTGTACATTTGAGGGCTGTCAAACTACCCGATTTGCCATGGTATGACCAGTGAGTTCTAAGTAATGCAAGGGACAAAGTACAGTTTGCACGTGTAAATAGACAAGCAAAGGTAAAGAAATCCCTGTTTTTTGTCTGGTGGCCTAACACAAGAAGCGATTTCGCAAACGTCTACATATGGCCCTGGCAGTGCACTATTTTTGAACTTTCTTAACAGGCAGTATATTGGAAGGGATCAAGCAGTGAACAAAACCTGCATAAGAATCGTGTTTCTTTTTTTTTAAGTTTCCCTTCCCCTATTCATTTCGTGTTTCCTGTGTCATGAACAATGCGAAAGATACTAGACAGGGTAAGCAAGAAGGATTGTGACAGGAGACTTGGCAATCGTAGGGAAGGGTAATTTTTCAGATCCTGTAATGATAACTCAAATACAGGGTTTCTACCAGCTGCAAATGGTTCCTCCTGTCCCAAAGCGGTTTTTTTCAATCATTACATATGTAATTTTTTAGGGTCCCATTCCACACTTCCGGAAATACTTCGTACCAGACTTCCAGGCCTGGTCTTAATTCTTGAGCAGCTTGCCTGACGAAATGCGTTGCGGATCAACCGTTGGTTCATATGCACTCCAAATTGTGTGCGGAGGTGGGCGCGCTTCACTACCACATCTAGGTGCTTTTCTTAGCCAGTTTCGTCTACGCTACCAAATGTAGCAGTTCAGCTGGTGCAACGGCTGACAAGAGGATGTAGAGTCTGCCTGCATGTAACGACGGCACTGTTTCAGTCTTTGTACAGGCATGCAGCATGTTTAGTCATTGAAGTGTTGTGTCACTGTATAGTGAAATAAAATGTGAAGTATTTCTGTGCCCTACAAAGCTTTTTGCCTGCTGGCTAGCTATCTGCTTCCAACAGTAGCTTTAGCTGCCGCCTTGTAGTAGAGCCTTCCATTTCTTCCAAGTGTGCTGCCGAATGCCAAATTGCCCGCCGGCAAATTCAAAGCTCGTCGCCTGTGCTTCTCCTTGTTCATACGAAACACGTCAAAGCTTGCATTGTTGCCCCCCATCTCCGTGTTCAGTGTGCTTCATTATGTAAGTCTTCCACTGGTGCTATTGTTGAGGGAGGCAGCTAAAAAGTCGCAAGCTTCCAGACATCTTGAGCTATGTCCATGCATGTTCAACCTAGAAAGCCTTCGAGTGAAGAGCTGTGCCAGTACATATCCCTTGTTGTTCGTAGATTCCTGCCCACGAGTATGTACAGTACCAGAAGTTTGTGGCGTGTTTGTCGGTGCTTCCTTCGAACATTTCACCAGAAAGCGTTGAGATACGTCTGCAGGCAATCATGCGGAGAGAAAGAAGGCGTGTGTTCCCCCCCAGTGGAACTACTTAAGCGAGGTCCATATTTGCAGACAGGCACAGATAGTCGGATTGAACTGCAAAGGCACAACTGAAGGTGCTCGGTGCTTTTCAGCTGAACGACATCCAACAGAGAGCAGTAAAATATGCACGTGAATATTTGCTGCTGTTATCACTTCCTTTGTTGTTTGCATCATGCTGACTTTTTTTTTTTGCTTTCTGCAGACAGCAACTATGTCAATGTCAGTTCATTTTGCGTGTTGAAGACTGCTGAATCAGGTAACGGATACATAGTAAGCTTTGTACAGTGTTACTGCGAAAAGGGAGCACAGAAGTCACATGAGTTGTTGTTCCGCACCTTTAAGAGTGTTGCTTATGAGCCGTGGATAATGTGACATTGTTATTACCCCGTTTCAGTTTGCTCAGACATGCTTCCAATACTAATCTGCATTTATCTATGCGATTTACTTTACTAACTCAACTCTGCTGTAATTGCTGAACGTGACAAAATAGACGTAGTGTTCCTTTTGCTTGTGTCTGCTTGTTTCATCAGTCTTGGCTCTCACAAATCTCTATTACGGTATGTGTTTTTACCCATGTACTTAGCTTGCTCCTTCGTTATTTACACATAAAAGTAAGAGCAGCGTGATCATGGTGCAAAAAAAAGTTGTGAACTGAGTGCATCATTTGTGTTGAAAGTGGGGTGTGTTTTTCCTGACATGTTAGAAGCGAAGTACACCCAAAATAAAGCATTCAGCGTATTTTTCAACTGCTGTGTTATGTCAATTTTTCGTCTCGGTCATGCCGCAGCAGCCGGTTTACATGCTGTAATAAGCACCGGAAAACGATGCTTGTGATGGTTGGACCGACTCAAAGGGATTCATTATGGGATGATTTTAGCTCATGTGGAACCTACTAAGTAGAGAGTAGACGAACAAGAGCTGCGACATCATCCCACAATCCATTCCTGCTAACTCGTCGAGTTCTCGTTACTTCTGCCCAAAAAATTTCAGCTCGGAGCGCACCTCTTTGGTGCCTGTTTCTGCATTGAGGTTGCGTAAACATCATACATGAAAAAATTAAAGAAAAGAAATAAAAAATCACAGCATATCTACGGAGTGAATGATGACGAGTGGGTGAAGCTCCAAAGGGAATCATCGGTAAACCGTGAATCTTCCGTGTTTAATCTGCCAAGTGAATTGTCGTGTAACGACATACAAATTAACTTTTATTTGTTCTTGGAGACGATAAATGGCTTGCGATGTCCCTTCATTATGACTGCTTTAAGGTCCGTGAAATGAAGAGTGAGCGGTTCCTGTATAGGTTGCAGTGGAAAATTTGCAAATACTAGGTCTATGCATGTTCCTCTGATCGTGGTAGGTTTCACATGGTCAAACGATATAAATCCGAGTACATATCTAGAAGACATATGTTCCATGCTTCCATCCGTCCGCATGAGCATCTGTCCGTCAATCCATGCGCCTGTCTGTCTATCCGTCCGTTCATGCGTCCATTCATCCACACATCTGTCCGTGTGCTAGTCTGTCCGTCGAAGCACCGCCATTTATCAACCGATGTGGCACATACCCGCTCTAGAGCAGATATGTGCCACCGGTGGCTATTTACGTACACGTACATGCATACATGTATATGGAGGAGCGACAGACCCACGTCATAAGGAGCTTCGCCCCTAAAAAAAACTGAGGATTCAATGAGATTTTAACCTGGGTCCTCTGCATTACAGTGGAGAAACTCGTTAACAAAAATATGCTATCGGGAGTCTTGTCAGGCAAGGAATCATGTTAATGTACGTAATGTAGCATAGCAAGATATTCAGTCATTACACAATGATAATTCTCAATGAGTGCGCGGTTTAATGCTTCCCACCCGCTGCAAAGTGCTCGGCCATAATTCATTATCATCAGCCACATGCAGCATCAACAAAGTGCATGTAATACTTCACAGATGTGTAGCATGTACTCCGCTTATCCGTAGAGACTAAAAATGGTGTAGTGGTTGCTGTCCTACTTCACAGAAAGTTTGATTTACGGTGTAGTCGATACCTTGCGGGAAGCGTAAACTTTCAAACTCAATTGATCTTGCCCCAACAGCTCTGCATCTGGCGCATGCTATTAGTTGTGCCTCCTAATGTATGAACACGATGTGTCTTCATAGTTCAAAAATGAAGGCAGACACAAAGCAAACAACGCAAATGAGTGTTAACCTTCAGCTGGCAGTCACTTATGATACATCGCAATTTATGAGGAAACAGCATTGTGCTGTTTGGTATGAGGAAACAGCATTAGTGCGCAGTGGTCTTTGCCAATGGCAAAGACCACTGCGCGATTTGAACAATATTTGATACATGTACTCGCGAACATCTCTTTCTGACCCACTGCCGGCATGTGCGACACCAGGATAAGAAAATTCCTTGTTTCACAATGTGACATGTGACATACTCCAATGTTTAACGATCAGTCTCTAGTCATTTCTGCAGCTATCTTGTGAGTTGATCAGAATGTGGGAAAAAAAGTTCACTAGTCAAACTGATTTGTAGCCATAGCTTGTTAAATGTGCCGCTGTGCCTTCTTGTAAACCAACGCAGATGTTGCAAAGATGAACCATTCAGACAACAATCCTGTTATTAACAAAAAAAGGACATCCTGCTTCGTGAAGTGTTTCGATTTTCCTACAGCTATTGGGTGAGTCAGTTTTACAGTGCTGACATTGTAAGTGGTGCCAGAATGACAACTTTTACCAAAAACCGCCAGACCAGGTCAGCACATCAGAGTCGCAGCAAAAGCTCGAAGAGCAGGATTTCTAGTCTTTTTTTTTTTTTAACACTTCTGGGCGAACAACTACAAGTACACTTGCATGGAACCCACTGCACTATAAATCAGCTTAATTTTCGTGAAGAAAGACAACATGAGCTATTCCATTAGTGTAGTCATTCTTCGGGGAAGCGTGGCACCCACTACACATCTGTGAGGCATTACATGCACTTTGTTTATGCTGTGGCTAATGGCAATGAAGAATTGCGTGAGCCTTTTGTAATGAATCGGAAGCATTTGACAACCCTCTCATTATGCAATTCATAATGTGTGACGCCAGGTTGTCACTTTACATTTTTGAAACGCTCTAGTAAACCCGTTAACAAGATTGTTTAACTGACATTAAGCCTGCATAAGGTCGGTTTGTTCCAGAGTTTCAAGCGCAGGGATGGATGGCTCTGTGGTAGATTACTGGGATGCCACGCAGAGGACCCGTGTTCGAACTTCATTGTATTGCGAATATCTTACTTTTTCGTGCAAAAGCAGCTACGCACATCAGCAGCTACAAACAACTACGCTGCTGAATTCAGTCATTGTTGTGATTTCACAACAGCTTTCGCTTTAAAGAAAAAAAAAACTGAAATATGCTTCATCACACTGACATTCACCGTGGCGGGATTACTGCGCAAAATATGAAACACCAGACTCCATTTCTAATTTCGTGCAGTAAACCTCTTTTAGGAAAATTAATGGCAAATGCTCAAATGGTAATTTACCAGTCTAAACCGGGTGAGTGTAACATCTTAAAGCAGTGGTTCTCAAAGTGGGTTACTCAGAACCAAAGGGCTCCGCAGGCCCCTCCTCGAGGCCCCACGAGCCACTGATAAATTTTCCCTGGTTTCGCACTCGCCTAAACTCGCTCAGATGGAGATTACGAGGTGTGATCAATCTAGGGAACCTCTATTATTCCCCCACCCCACCCCGAGCGTCAATAAACACATCTTGGTGTGTAACAGAAATGCGCGAGCATGATAAAATTCGCCAGCAGTTTGTAACTAGCCAGATTCTGAAAAATAAAAGGAGGGGGGATTGTGCAAGGAACCCCCTCTTCCAGGGGAGGGGTTCCCTAGCGCCAACATGCTTGAGAGCTTCTGCTTCAGAGTATATAAGTCACGAATTCCACAATTAAAGAAGGGGGCGATAACAGTCATTATGCTTTCATAGCCAGCCATTATTTGTATATTTATTTCAAAGCACCTTACCAGCCCCATGAAGAGTAACGAGTAAAATGGGCATCACTAAACAAATGACAAATGCCTCTAACATTGTTTTACCACAATTTACCCTTAACAGGAGGTCCCTATAAAGTCTTTGACTTTGGGACCTCCTTTTGTATACTAAATACATGTCACATTCTTGTATTCGTATCAATAAAGAATCTATAAAATAATAACGTGCTTGCAAAGCATAACAACTAAAGCTAACCTAAGGACAGACGAAAAAAGGATAAAAAGTAAGGTTCATGGAAACAAAAAAAGCAGACATTGCTCACCGTAAAAGGAGACCTAGAAATATGGACAACTTGAGCACACACACACAAAAAGAAACTACATGAGGCAGCACAGTGTAGTTAGTGAGATATGTACAGATAAAAAAAATTGTTAAGATAGAAACTGCACGGCCGGGAGTCGTCTAAACTTGTATTCCTCCACATGACAGTGAGATCATAAGGCACACACTGGAGCAACCAGCAGGTTTCACTAACACTGTCACGATGTGGTAGGTTTGCACTGGCACTTTTCGTCGCATTTTCGTATAGACGGTTTGTGGTTGGGTGTCCATGGTCCCAGGCTATCCTTGGCGTAAAAGTCCATGGGATAAGATTCCCTCCAAGGTGTAGTCCTCAGGGCCACATTTGCCTCGTACGGAGTCAGCACGGGCTTAGCAAAAGCGAGACCCCAGTCGATGGACAAGCGGGGACACGACGTCTGAACCCAGGCGTCCACGCCCTCGAAGAGTTCCAGCTTTTTGGGAAATATTTCGGAGAGCAAGACGCAAACGACGTTCCTGGGCGGGCATCTCGCAGCCAGAATGGTCTCCTTCAGGCCGTCGGCAACCTTTGGGTTCCCCTGTCGCCCGAGTGTTCCGAGAATGACGCCGAAGGTACCAGCCAGGGCTGCCTTCTCGATAGCTTGTCGACGAACCCTCAGCATGGTGGCATGGTCGTAGCCTTCCTCTGTCAACGTTTTGTCATAAGGATTGTATCTGCATTTAGAGTGAAATCGCCGAATCTGATTTCATCAATTTATTTCGACATCAAAATTTTGTAATAATCTCTCAACGAATACTGAGCAATGAACCTTACAACTCACCTTCAAAAACAGTCCTACCATTTTGTACTGCACATTTTTGCACACACAATGTGCACGTATTTTGCACCTTTCAAAGATATTAAACATCAAAAAAACTTTAGGCTGCTAGTGTGTGTTCTGTATGTACACATTATTCATATGTTCATTATTTTTTTAACCTTTCCTTTTCTTCCTATTTATCTCTCCCTTCTTGCCGTCTCTAAGCATAGTGTAGTAAACCAGAAACGTCCTCTGTTAACCTACCTGGATTTCCCTCCGACCCCAATCGGAAATCAGTTTGTTCATAAGGAATGACCCTTTACTATTGAGTATAGTTACTTCGTTATAGCGAGGTAAAACCGACTCCTTCCTCTCCAGTTCTGGTAATCGAACCGGTGGAAACTGGTGCGATGAAATGAAACTTGCCTGTACATCTTGACACCGGGGTTGGCGATCATCAGGGCCTCCATGTGGAACCTGCCGTCGCCGACGTAGATCGCCACTTGCGCATCGCCGACGCTCGGCGCGGTGCAGCCCAGGATCTCGCCCGGGCTCAGGGGTCGCACCTGCGGCGTCCTGGCGTCGTAGCCGTCGCTCCTCAGCTCGGCAGCGACAGACTGGATCGTGGAAACGAACTGAATCGTGCTCACGAACGCCAGACGGGTGCCGGCGCTCCAATTACGCTTGACGCTATCCACGAGATGCAGCGCGTCTATTTTGATGTCCACAAACACGTAGAGCATCTTCAAGCCGCCCATTTGGTCTACGGGCACTAGACAGCTGTGGCCGTAGTGGACCATCAGCTCGCAGCCCAGCGCGCGGGCAGTGTAGTCGTCGACGCAGCACGCACCGTACGTCACGTCGCCGAGGATCACGACTTCGCAGCCGGTGAACCTCTCCAGTATGTCGGCAATGGGGAGTGCGAATATCAACAGGCCCTCGGGAAACTGCAGCGCGACCGTGCGAGCTCCGAGCTGGCGGATTCTCCATATCGTTTTCGGCACTTCGAAGTTGTAGTTGGACGGCAGACAGCGCAGGGCGTCGGCGATTTCGGGGTCGTCGGCGATTTCGGCCGGTAATTGGCTACTGATCTTCGCAGGTGCTTTTCGAGCTGAGAACACTTTGCGGGCCGGGTTGGCAAACACGGCTACAGCTTCGCTGTCCCCCATCGCACTGGTTACAGAGGCGTGAGCTATGGGCGTGAGTTAGCGCCAACCAAATCAAATGACCCTATGCATTTCGCTTTTTGAGGCACTCAGTCGGCTGACCACGTGAACAGTAAATATGCCAGGATGGCCAGGAATGCTTAGCGTGAAATACTTGAGAATGTCCTTTCCCCGCGTTTCAGCGTCAGCTATGTCACGGTGGTCAACTCGGCTGTCAATCACGTGCTAAAAAGATAATCCCATGTAGCCCTTGGATACCTTGGATGGATAATCCCGATTCCCGGATAATCCAGCCGCGATGAGGCGAGAACGAGTGCAGTTTCCGGAAACGGCTAGTGACGTATTGCGCTTTAATACTTCACGTGACAAAATTAAACCAATGGTATGCGAGCGTCGTGTCTCGTTCAACAAATTTTACCGGTGGTCAGCAAAATAAACGTCCACGCAAAAGTTTTGTTTGCGACAGCTGTTCTCGGGCAGTTCTTCGAAGTCCTTCGCGAGTGGTGGCGGGCTAGCGCGGCCACTTCTGTGCGTGCCATGCGAGGAGGAAATTGGCGCCTATGACATTCGACGAGCTTCGCTCCACCAAGGGCGACGGATTGCGAGGAGTCGCTGACAACGTCCGTAATCAGGTCTGGCTGTTCTCTTAAAAATTTCTTTTCCGCTGGCGGGCGTCGTGTTTCGTTGAGTGCTCTCCTTCCGTGTCATCTTCTCTTTCTTCGCGCCCTGCATATCTGACTTCTGATCGTGCGTTCTTTTTTTCCCTTCCTCGCGTGACCGGACGAGCCAGCTGCGGCAGCTAACTCGGTCAACACTTGACGCCTGTAGACCTTCGCCTCTCGTCAACACCGACAGGTTTCAGGGCCACCGAGGTTGGCACAGCACTCTTATTACAGCCATGAAAATCCTCGCTGTCCTTGTCCTGGCCATTTGCGCTGTTGCCGGTAAGTACTCAACTTCTCGGCTTGTTCGTGTGGCTGTTTTTAGTCGAAAAGCCGTCTTGCACAATGCAAGCCTGTCTACTGTTCGTTTCCTTGTGGTTCCGAGAATTCATTCAGTGTGATTCCCCAAACTGGCGCAGCTTTTTAGCTGATAGGCAAGGTTGTACGATTTGAGAACTACACCTAGATCTGCGCTTTGCATTTTCACCTTACTATCCAAGAACTGTGTGAAGCTGCCCTCACATAAGAAGTCAGTGGTTTTGCAGTTTGATGTGCATGTAAAGCAAGTTTTAAATAAGTGCCACGCTGGGCCTGTGTCCCCCCCCCCCTTATTTTTTTTTCTTTTTGGCCATGGCATACTGGTGTCTAAGTGACACTTGACTGCATCAGCCTGCCCGGTCACACTTTAGAGCAAGGTCGCCCCCCCCCCCCCCGAAAAAATTGTTATATGCCTCCGGTGCAGTATGCGTGCTATGGTTACCAAAAAAGAATGTCATTACATTTGCTTTCAGGACAAGGTGATGCTAAGCGTTGTCTATAGAATTGTGGGGAGTGGACACAACCTTCATAGTGCTAGGCCAACTGTTAGTTTGAAACTTGCAGTTCTTAAAAAATCACAACAGCAGTCGCTCGTGCACTTGCCTGCTTACATCGTCATTGTCTTCGGGCAACTTTAATGGTCAGAATCATTCACTTCACATCAAACAGAGGAAGAAAAGAAGTACATCGTAAGATTATACAGACGGAGCTCCGTCTCGTAGTCACAGACTGAGATACCCCGGAAATGCTTTAGCTTTTTTTCTTTTATATTTTTTACTATTTGTATATAAAAGAATACTGTTGAAAGGCCATGCAATATTCACAAAACTAATATTGACAAAATAAATTAAACTTATCAATATGGGCTCACAAGTAAGCATGTGCAGATAAGTATGTGTTTTGTGCTTGTGTTAAGATAAGTTTTGTGTTTGCTTCCCACTCTACCACAGTGCTGTTTAGCTGTCAGTCAACATTTGTGTTGTTCAACTTGTCAGCTTCTCTTGTGTCGGTGTTTACATGCCTTATCTTCTTTTACAACAAATCTCTGCAAACTAGCTCAGCTTGCTGTTGTTATAAGATAAAGTATTAATCTCTTTTATGACTAAGATGTCAGCTTGTTTTGTAACCTCTGGTATTCTCTCAACTCGGCACATTCACTTCTTCGAGGTTTATGTTCTGAGGCCGTTGAACTTTTTTTTCCCAAAGCAAGAAGTTCATTTCTTTGTTCTTATTAACCTTGTACACATCACACTTTATGTCATCGGCCATATGCTGTGTTCATAACAATGCATTCCTGGTCTACTGGTAATACACAATGGCATTTGCTATTGGTGTCAATTCTTGACATCAGTCCAGTTTGTCTTTTGCTTCCCGAATTTTCTTCCATGGCTGGTTGATGGATATTGTTTGCGAAATTCTCGCCTTTCTTTGCTCTCCTGTGCATCAAAAGTAATTAAATTGTTAAAAATAGCCATTCATTTGACCTTTCACACTTATTACATTCTGGTTCGAGTTATTGATTTTGTTATTTTATGCCAAGGCCCTGTCATCAAGATTTCATATGTCGTGTGTGCATGAGTTTGGGGAAAATGCATCGAATGGGCAATTGTCATAAGCTGTGACTGTCATTCATTATTCCTGTGTAGCGGGCAACAAAGGTGGCATTAACATCTGATCACGTTTTCAGCAAATGACATTACATGGGCTGTGTGACAGAAGTGTTATCTGCTCTGCAAACTATACTAATTCTTACTCATTCCTCGTGGTCAGGTGTGACAGCCCTTGCAACGCGCCGTCGTGTGAAGCACGAAATCGCGTCACTCTGCAACAACAACATCGACCAGCACGCTCGACTCGACCGGCTTGTGGAGCGGATTCGGAACCGGCTGCGCGATGAAGAGCCATTCTCGTTGCCCACCGACATCGCTCCCCTTCGATTGCACGATGGCGTGATGTGGGGCCTCAGCAACTTTGAGTTGCGGCATCCGCCCCAGTTGGTTTGTGGAAACGGTTATGCCAACCTCAGCATGTTGATAGGTTTGGTGCAGCCACACGTCCGATACAGGTGAGGGCTGCTTGCGTTTGTTCCCCCAAAAATGCAGATTCCCTTTGGGCAATCCACTGGCCATCTGAAATTTAGCATTTCAAATGCCCCATGAAAACTAATGGTCATGTACTGCAGATTCCCTTTGGGCAATCCACTGGCCATCTGAAATTTAGCATTTCAAATGCCCCATGAAAACTAATGGTCATGTACTGACCCGAAATAATCGGGTCAGTACATGATAAGGAAGCAGGAATATGACTTTCATAGCTGCTTGTTTTTTGTAGAGCTTTACAGTTGAATTCACTGCTTTCAAAGAAGGTCAGACTGCTCTCAAATGACCACCTGAATGGGCTGTGTGTCCTCGTTGTAAAGTACATTGCACAAAGATGGCGATACTTTTTTCAGCACTGAATGTGCAGCACAACAAAGTCAAAAAGTGCAGCCAACATCACAAGTCCTAGATATATTGCAGCTTAGACTAGCAATTCTAGTTTCTAAGCCATCCCTGGGGATGATTTCGAAGCTCTGAAGAATGGGATCTTGTTGTCCAAGCTCAAAAGAAAGATGGTTTTTTCAATCCTGCTGAGGCCAATATTTCAAGCAAAGAGTGTGATGTGGCTTTGTGTTTCTCTGTATTTTGGTCCCGCTGTGCTTTTACAGTGTTTGTAGTGAATTGGTAGAGGTGCAGCTTTATTGGAACATTTCTTTGTGCTGTTTCAATATATTGTCACGTGGTTGTGACAACAAAGAGTACTTAGTCAAGCTGTTAGACATGTGACAATTTATATGAGTGAACTTGCGCTCAGTAAATGAAAAGTCAAATTACAATCAATACATGCTGTACACTGATATCGCCGAACGGAGCGTGTAGGCTGTCATAATCTGCCAAGCGATGAGGCATGTTGGCTGTTATGCATGTACTGTCCAAAAGCCCAGCATTATCGCCAGTATGCATGAATGCACTTTAATAAAGAAGACTATTCGCATCTTGCATGCAGTGTTAACAGAATGATCTCAAACAATTTTGAAGCTTCTCGGGCATTGCAGTGTGGTCTGCGCCAAGCATTGCCGAGCCTCTGCGGGTGAAAACCCAAATACATCAAAATAAACGTGGCATTATGAAATGCCTTCCAACTGTTCCTCTGTGACAGGGGCATCAGAAGCCTGTAATTTAGTTTTCTGGACCTCCTGTTAAAACCTGTCTTTCTGTGCACACTCAGTGCACTCAAAGGAATGTGTTAACTTTGACGTTGGCAAGCATAGGACGAACACCGCTTAGTAAAAGCTGCGTTTTGTCAGCAATGTGCGACCAAACGGAGTCAGAAATTGCTACAAGTGCTGTTTTAGAGTTCATCAAAAGCACCGGACTGCATACTAAGCTGTAGGGTACTTTTCTAAGTGGCCACAGCACATACACACCACCTCTTTGTCTCCATTCTCATCCTTCATCCCTCTTTTTTTCCCCCTTCTCTTATCCCCTGCTTAGAATAGCAGGCTAGAGTACACTAGCTTAGGCAGACCTCTGCCTTCCAATAAATATCCACTCTCTTTCACAGGTGGAACTTCACGCCGATTCCTGGAGTCACTGGCCAGTTCATCGCACACGCCGATCGCGCCACCGTGGACGTTTTTCTGCAGGCACCTCTTAACTCTACTACTGCAAAGGCTTCCGTCAAGTCGCTTAAGGTCACCGAACTCAGTCAGATCTGGGTCAAAGTTCCCAGTGTGCCTGTGGTGAGTTGGGTGGCCTCGCAAATAGGCAACCTTGGCACAATGATCAACCGCAAAAACTTGAAATCGTTCCTTCAGGAAAACCTTCGCACCTCCATTCAAAAAACCCTTGACAAGGAACCCTTGTAACTGTTGTAGCGAGGGGCAGACTTTGCAGAATTGCTCTTCGTTTACCCTCAAGTGACATCTTCTTTGCCTGGCAACAGAGCAGCTGTAATGTGGTGGTCGGCGTGGTTCATTCGACGCATTGTGGAATCAAATTGTGTACATTCAGTTTCACCTTCATGTGTCCACTTTTTCTTTTTACCCGTCAACACGCAGCTAGCTTCTGTGCTAGCTGTCAGAGGCATTCATCTTGTTAAGGGACTGTTTTGAAACGTGCACTTATTTGTTTGTAGGGATACTAAATTATTTTATTATGCATGGCATTTTGATGAGGGCTTCTCGCAAGGCAACTGTAGTTGGCAGCTTAGTTTTGGACCATTCAATGGTGTTTGGCTCCATTTTTGTACATTATAACTAAATCCATCAGTTCTTGGAAAGTTTACCAATGGGTTTATGATGCGACATGCAGGAAACCCTTCCGGCAAATGTTTGAACGATTGTAGCCTCCTCATTTTCTAAAACCCTCCATTAACTAGATATATGTGATGCCAGAAAGAACTGCCTCTCATCATACACACTGCATACTTTATAGCAAGCCTTGATTTCGGTTTTAAGAATGTAGACTCAAGGGGCGTTAAACCGGAAAATGAAGCGAGGCATGACAGTAGTTTCACGATTGCTCACATATGCAAATACTCTTATAACATAGTCAGACTTCTCAATAATAGTTGCATGTGTCTCACGATTTTTATTATATCCAGAATTTCATAAAGGGATTTTCGTAATGCATCAGTTACTCTGTCACAGTCAATAGTTCATTGTATTCATGTTCTCTATATTGAAGTTTGACTCTACGTGCTTTTTTTTTATCTCGTGTTGCCTCTGCTTAACGATAGCACTGTAAAGCTTGAGAATAAAGCAAATTTAGCTCACTCTTAAGTAGTTAGAAATGAGCTGGAACATTAAGTTTACTTCAGTGCTATTGCTGAACCAATTTTGTATCGGTTGTTCCTACTGGTGTGCGTATATATAGTGCATGAAATTTTGTGTTGCATGATGTCTATGAATTTTTTCTGTTATGATATGGAGGTGTCATTGCCAGGCATGGAATTTTCATAGCAACTTTAGTATCGAGTATAGTAACAGTATCAGTATTTTCTAACCTTCATACATGCCAGGTATGAAGCACCATGTGTTCAAAGTAAAGGTAAAGCTTATGCAACTTGGAGAACTCCGTCAACATCACAGCATTATTATCCGTCGCTGACCTTTTCGATGAATATGTTTGCTGGTCAGAGTGGGGTCATTTGAAGCCTTAAATGTGACAATGCACATGCAATTTGTCGTAGCACCTTCTGAGCCTTGAAACTTGCTTGTGCTCTTGACTTTGAGTGAGCATTAACTACTTGATCAAACGAGGTACATGCGATGGACGTTATTCTGTATACTTACGTGGACAAAGCTAGATGCTGCATTTTTCAGTTCGGTATTTGCCACGTTCGAGAGTCTTCCACTTTTAAAAGGACCACAATACTATACATACTGGAGCGCGTCAGGGTCGTACAATGCAGTTGTGGTTACTGCATCAATACTCTTGCCCATTTCTGCGATGGAGATGAATTTGCAAATTTTTTGTATGAACTTTATATACTGCTAGTCCATGTGTACAACTGTATAAGGTCACACAATTTTTGCCCGCCTCAACTTCATTGTAGTTTACGTAATTTTATATTGTAAAAGCTATGGCCGTGTTCTGAACAAATAAAGGACTGCTGCACGGTAATGAGAGCTTCTTGTTGCTTGCATTTATCCCTTTTGGTCAAGTCGGAATATGTACTCCTTCTGGAGGGGACTGTTTTGCGAGGACCGCTCATAAAGAAAAAAAATTTTCCAGTGGTCTCATACACTATCGCTAAGACGACTTCAGGGCAAAATCTTAAATAGTGATGCAATAAAAACACACCAACTAGAGAAGTGATATTTTTCGTAATAATACTCTAACAGTTCAAAAATGGTCATGTTTGCCGCAAAAAATGCAAATTAAGAAAATAAGTGTGGTGACGTCTCCTTGATGTTCCCGCAAGTAAACCTGTGACATCATAGATTTTAATGGCTTCTACGAGGTCTTACACAGTGGCATAACCAGAGCATGGCAAGCAAGCCCCCCACCCCTTAAGTATTTTTTTTTTTTTTGGCTTGGAAAACTGTTCAAAATGACACTCGACCACATCTGCCCTTCCGGCCATGACTTCAGCTGAAGAAGGTGCCTCCCCTCCCCCAAAAAATTTTTGCCTATGCCCCATTGTTCCTAATCGGTAAAAATAAAGTAGATTGTTCTCTGAGGGTACCATAGACCTAATGTGTCAAGTTTCTAGAAATTTTGTTGAGCCAATGTTGCCAAAATATGATGAATAGACTTTGAAATCTGTGACTAAGTGTGGTGATTTCTGCATAAAATTTGCAAGCAAAATTTTTACCTTGATTTGCTCCTCTATTAATAGGTATATAATGGTGAAAATAATCACACTAGCATTTCAGTATACAATTTATCAATCAACCAATTTGTTGCTCACTTTAGTGTTCGTTTGGATAATGCAACGTCCAATTGAAATGTGGTGTGCTTGTATTGTGAGCCAGTTTGCCCTGCTACAAGCTTGAAAGGGAAAATGGCGCTCGTGTTCGTCATTCCTTTGCTTATTTTACCTCTGCGAATCGAACCCGTATACTCATTGTTCTTGATTTCTTTGTGTGTGGGGGGGGGTGAACCAGGGCAGGTGAACCGCATTTTTTTTTTTATATATATATAGTTTGTGAAAAGCACTTGATGCACGTCTCGTCGAACTTCGGTGTCAACGAAGTGGCATCTTGGTCCGAGGGAGTGCAGGATCCTCCTTAGCACCCGGATGTAGTCGAACCCTCGCATTCTAGACGTTTCGGTTACTTCTGTAAGTCGGGTAGCTAGGTTGCAACGCTGTCACTATTGTACTACTTCTCCCTGGAACGAGGTCGTGCTGAAGCCCCTCTCAGAACTTCAGAAGCCAGCATGAGCATTCAAACATCAATTACACCACAATTCTATGGCTGCTTGATTTTCTGTCTTGGGGGGGAGGGGGAGTTCGAGAGGTCACAAGAGCACTTCGATGAGTACAATCTTCCAGATAAAAAAGCACATGGCCCTCACTGCAACTTGGCAGGGTTACTGACCCATCTACGCTAGCAACCATTCAAACGAAGCCACCTCAAGTGTTAGGCTGGCTAGTTGGCGACAAAGGCCCAAATGGTTCGGTCACTGGTGTAGCCGGGGTGTGGCACTCCAAGCTAGAGTGCGCGGGCATCAAGGCACCTTACTCCAAGCACATGCCCCTCCCTAAATTTGTCTTCTTATATATATATGTGTGTGTGTGTGTAACGTTTGTGCATGAGTACATGTGAGTCGGCGGGAGCGTCACTGGGCTTTTTTTTTTTTCAATCCCTTTCGTGTAAGTTCATAGGTCTGTTTGTATGTTTGTGCATATATATACTCAGACATGGCATGTCTGGAGGCGTGTGCGCGCTTCCTGGCCGGCCATGACACAGGAAAGGAAATTCGGCGAACCGACCAGCGTCTCGCCGCTTCTATGAAATCATGCGCACATTAAGCGATGTCACCTCTTCACCATGTTGTCTCCTTACTTCGTGTTAGGACATCTACTTCGTTCAGGAACACATATGGAACTAGTGCACGTTCTAGCGAGAGTCTGCCTTGTTTGACGAAGGCATGGTGTTTGCAGATTAATGGAGTATATCAACGGGGCCAGTGGTACCAGCCCTTCAGTGTAATGACTTTCTTGTGTCCTGCAGGCGAAATTCTGCGTCGGGGCGCAGTCTTCTTTCAGCTTTCGTGTTCAATGAATAGTATTCCTCACCTGCAAATAAATGTAAGCATAAAAGTCACAGCTTCGCCCGAACGACAAATCACGTTTAGAGTGATATAGCAATGGATTTCATGACATCAAGTCCAAAATGAAGGAAGTTTCTAGTATGGGGGAGGCTTGAAGTGTCTGCAAAAGAATGTCGCTGTGGATTCGAAATTGCGTATTTTAAACGATTCCGGAGTCGTTCCATCTTTACAAATACCAGTAAAGCACTGACAGTAAAATGATGGCACCCGTCGGGAAGCTGTATATTGGCAATGAAATGCTAGAGATCGGCGTGCTGCAATGCAGTTAAAATGTACGTTTGAATTGGCGTTCCTGCATGTGCGGGGACGCAGGCTGACCACACGTACGCGCTGCAGCGCGTCAGCGCGCGGCTTTTTCACGTGGTGCCGCTCCCTCTCCCTTGAAGAAAGAGGGCGCGAAAGTGCACCCCCTCTCCTCACAGCGAGAAGAAGTGGCGCCGCGTCAAAAGTCACGCGCTGCAACGCGTATACGTGTGGACAGGCCTTTAGACGACGTCCTGCAGGTAAGAATATGGTCTGCTCTCGTGATCCAATACATCTGATTGGCTTTATACTTACGATTCCCAAGTGCGTGAAGTATTTCCTCCACCTTCACCATCGTGTTGAAGTCCCTGCTGCGCAGAAAGCTCATGAGCCACGCAGCGACACTGCAGAGGAGCTTCTTCAGCACCAGCCGAACGTCCAGTGGGGGCAATTGCTTCATCGCGAAATGATCGCTGTAGTTTTACGTTCCAAAACCGCGATATGGATGTGAGGGACGCGCGCGCATCGCAAGAGTCCGACTTACGTTATTCCTTGCTGAAATAAGCTCGTTCGCAACGCCTACGCAATAGTCTCGTAGCGCCATTGCATGGGCAAGCAAAGAGGCAATGTAGACAAAAAATGGACGGAATGTCTTTGTATGTCAACTTGTCTATGCTTTTTTAGCATCGTTTCTTTAAAAAAATCTGCTGTTTTTGTTGTACCTTGGTCGCTAGAGGTTGAGCCATAAACTTTTGTTGAAGGAAGGGGGAGGGCCTTGACACCCTCCCCTCATGCATGTGTGTTCGTGTGTGCGTTTGCATAACCTGGTGTGCGACCGATGGTGGCGCTGCCAACCGCGCTTGTATGACGTCATTTCGAGTAGTCGCGTACTTTGGAGGCACGTCGTGGTAAAACTCGACAAAGACGCAGTTAAATTGGTTATCTTGTGTGTGGCGGCTACCGACGCTGTTCTAACAACCGTGGGTGGACGCTCATTTTAAAAGCATGGCGCTTTGTTTCTTAAAACTGAGTCCGCTGGATAGTGAAACTCGGAGAGGGAAAGCGCCCCACGTCTTCATCGACTGTGTGCAGCAAGCAGACATTTTTAACGAAGAGGACAATCCCCTCTATTTAGGGTTGTTGCACGGGAGTACAAAAGCTGCCGTCGCAGCTTCGGCCCTGCATATCGGGGGGTCAGCACGTTAACAACAGCCCAGAGGGGCTTATGGCGGCGCCCAGGGAGCCTTCGTTGGCTTAAGAGACGGCATTTGGTTCGGTATCAGTCATGCAGACACTGCAGAATCAGAGCGTCGACGAAGCATAAACACCCTAAAATAAATCTACAGCGAATCAACTGCAACCATAGTGCTCCATAAAGAAAGCGACAGAATACCAAGACAAAGGGAAACGATCTCCCCAATACTATTTACCACGTGCTCACAGGAGGCTTTAAGAGGCTTAGAACGGGAAGAGTTAGGGATACGAGCTGTTGGAGAATACCTTAGCAACCTTCGATTCGCCGATGACACTGCATTGTTGAGTAAAGAGTGAGATTGTGGTTATAAAAGGGAAAAGAAGAGAAAAGTGAGCCCCGTAACTGTCAGCATCTGGTGCGACACCTCAACAGTAGCTCACAAGGGATGGGGGTAAGGAGGGATTAAAAGGATATGATTAGAGAGAGAGAGAGAGAGATATGCGCAGGGACAGCGAGTGACGACAGAAGAGAGATAGAAAAGATGAGACACGGTCACAGGAGTCCGAAGACGGGACACCACTGGCGAGAGCTCTTGTCATCAACAGGAGATGGCGTAGGCCTAATCCAGTCGGCCAGAGCTACGCTGTTGTCGTCGTGGGGGACCGGCGGCAGGAGGTGGCATAGGACCAACCCAGTCGGCCAGAGCTGCGCTGTCGTCGGAGATCGCGAGGGCACAACCGGTCGGCACAGAATCCAGCGAGATAGTGTGCTGTGTAACTCAGGGGACGAATTGCAATTCATTGATTAATGAATTAGGAGAGCAGAAAGTTTGATCTCTAAATTAATGCGCAGAAAACGAAAGTTACGTACCTTGGAAGAGAACATCACTTCGAGATAGGTAGCATAGCACTTTGAAGTTGTAAAAGAGTGCGCCTACTTAGGACAGGTAGTAACCGCGGAGCCGAACCACAAAATTAAAGTAACTAAAAGATTAAGAATGGTGTGGAGCACATTCAGCAAGCATTCTGAAATCATGAATGGTAGATTGCCACTATTTCTCAAGAGGAAGGTATATAACAGCCGCACCTTACCGGTATACTTACCTACAGGGGAGAAACCTGGAGAATTACAAAGGGGGTTCAACTTAAGTTAGGGAGAACGCAGCGAGCAATGTAAACTAACATGGTAGGTGTAACCACAAGGGACAAGAAGAGATCAGAGTGTATCAGATAACAAGTCAGTGTTAGAGACATCGTATATTCGGAATTAAGAAGAAATTAACGTGGGCATGGAACGTAGCGCGTAGGCAAGATAACTGATGTTCATTAAGAATCACAGACTGGATTCCAAGAGAAGGCAAGCTGCTGAAGGAGAGACAGAAAGTTGGGTGGGCAGATGAGATTAGGAAGTTTGCGGGTATAAAGTGGCAGCAGCAATCGTAGGACCGAGTTGACTGGCGGTACATGGGAGAGGCTTTTGTCCTGCAGTGGGCGTAGTCGTGATGATGATGATGAAAAAGAGGTGCAACTAGTAATGCCAACAAACCGAAGTTACTGACTATTCGCCTGAGCAAGAGGCTGGAGGAGTCCTACCATGACCCAGAGCCGGGTTTAAATGGGACTGAGAAAATGTAAGTATAAACTAAGGTGGCAAGTCCAAGGTGCAGTCCGGGTCTAAGGACTTCGAGCCGTCACCTGAGGCACCGTCATCATCATCGATGGAGGGTGTTATGGGATAGGGGTTTATCTCCTCTTCCCCCGCCTTGCCCAAAAGAAGCCGCCAGACTTTTAAAAAGTTTAATCATTCAATCGTTTTAAACAAAATGCTTCGCATTAACAAATATTCTGCCACATCATTGCCCACTGAACAAGTCGTTTACGCGTTCTTTAAAGTATGATAAAAAACGAGTGCAAAAAAAGACGACACACAAAAGAAGGAGGACACAGGACAGCGCTTGTCATGTGTCCTCCTTTTTTTGTGCGTCGACTGCGCTGATTTTTTACATCATTGAGCTTAGCCAAGTCGCCTAGTTTTGTACGTTGATAAAAATTGCAATCAGCGGTCTGGTCACTTTATAGCTCCTACAAACTCAGTATAGGTGGAGTATGAAAGTCACTGAGTAGTTTGATTTCGCCTTTGTTTTAGAGCACGATGATAGGCTCTCGGCCTTGTGGGCAACACATAGTAATGGCTGTTCAGCGTCTAAACAACTCAAGGACGACAAGCACCCCCCCCCCCCCTTTGTGTATCTCCTTTTTCGTGGTGTAGTGACCTGCTATGGTTGTCTAGTGGTTTTAATGCTTGAATGCTGACCTGAAGTACGTGGAATCGTCTCCCGGCCGCGCGCCGACCGCATTTAGACTGGAAATGAAATTCTAAGACGGCTAAGACGTTTAGGTGCACATAAATGAACACTATATGCATATGGTCGAAATTTCTGTAGCCTTCTAATACCAAGTCCCTCATGATCACATTATGTTTTTGAAGGAAAAACGCCAACAATAATTATTATATCGTAACGTTGCTTGCGCGCTAAACAATCATAACTACTTATTAGAGCACGGCTTTGTTTTTTCTTGTATATATAGCGTTTGTAAGTGCGCCTTTATTGGTCATTGACGTTAAAACTTGGAGGTCCATTTTCCGGGGAAAAAGACGTCTTCACAGCAACAGGTGAGGCATCTGCCGCCTCAACTAAAGCCTCGGATGGCACAAGTGAGACGTCTGTTGACGCAGGTGAGGCCGTTTCAGACGACAAAGATGGGCTCAATGTTGACGGTGCAGACGGGGCCGCTGTTGGTGTCGGAGCTGGGGACGATTCTGTCGGCGGGAGGGGGCTACCTTCTTTCGGTGGCATACCCGAGGGCAGTTCTTGTGGTGGCGCTGTTGGGGGCTCTTCTTGCGGTGGTGCAGTTGAAGGTAGTTCTGGCGCAGCAGTTGGGAGTGGCACTGGTGGCATAGGTAAGGCTTCTTCAATTTTGCCTGAAAGAATGTTCGTAGAAGATCATGGGTTAGTAAGTATGTTTATAAAGAGCACCTGATCAGAGTATAAGCTACATTAAAGGACAATTGAAGGTACTATTACTACTACTCTACAATAATTTACTGTAAACGAAGGCCCCATGGTCCTTAAAATTCTAAATAAAATGGTGGCGAGCCTAAGAGTAGCGTAGTCGACTTACACTAATAACTTTCCTGTGAACAAAAACGGCCCGCAACTTAATCACTGGAGCGGGATTAAATGGGGGCAACAATGCATGCTGTTATTTAGACGCTTGATTGGCTGGACTGCTGCGTGAGTTGGTAATTCAGTGATAAACAAAAAAGCGCAAAAAAAAACAAGAGACAAGAGGTGGCCCTGACAATCTTGTTCATTTAATTAATTGTTCCTCATTTTAATACGTTTTTTATGTAGTACTATATAGCTGGTATTATACTAACAGTTCTCTGACATTAGCCAGTGCTAGTCAACGTTACTCGGTGTAGGTAGTATACAAGTCAGCGCTGCAGCTGGATAAATAGCGCCTTTGCTTGCGTCAAGTTTAATCCGGTCAGAAAGGAGACACAATGAATTGCTTTAGTTTAATCAGTTGTACTCTTAAAACTCTAACGCCGTGAGTAATGCCTCATAGAACAATGCACTTCATTTCGTCTATTAGGAACTAGGCCCTATCAAACGCCGTCAACATCTATGAAGTCACGAAGATTGGTTCGGGAATTTCAAGGTGGCGTCGCTAGCCGCATTTCCTTTTGGGCGTCTACCTTGTGTCTTCTCGCCGCACCAGTAATAATTTTGGTCTTCAATGTTCTCTTCAGTGTACCTTTAACGGATAGTTGATGCATGAGGCCTAACCGACATTATCTTCAAGTAAGAATAAACAACTAAATCATGGAATTGATATTGAACTGATCTTTGACAGGATAGAGAAACTGTCTGGAAGAGGCCCAAGAAGGATTTTTTTGTCGAGAATATAGTTACAGTTCAAGTATTCGTGAAAACAGATTTCACCCAACATGTGAACCAATCTCACGAACGATGTACCTCAAGAAGTGCTCGCTTGTACAGACGTCGGTCGCATGGGAGTTAACCACTGTGATGCCTCGGATTATTCATTCAGAAACGATAGAAGAACGAGCCATTTGGTAATACATAATTGAGTAATGTAAAGTTATCATAGTATGCTGATGTAGTGCGGCTCTTGCTAGTATTTTATCTGAGGTTCTAAGGTAAGAAAGTATCAATCAGAGCAAAAAAAAAGTTGAGTATTAGAACAATAAAAAAAGTTAACGACTTTCATGTTGCTAGTTTGACCCACATGCATTTAATTATGCAGAAATGTACAAGACTACACTCGACAGAGGAAGATATCTTGACTTTAAAGTTTTATCTCGGAATAATACCGTAAATATTTCGAATCATCTCTAAACATGTTCTTATGATACGAGGGCACGAAAGCGTTTCTTTTAGCTGGGTGCTTGTGTACGAGATATCATATATTCAGATTCAGATTGTTAATTTTTCTTGAATTACAACCAGAAAGGTACAGAGGCTAAAGGTATAGCAATACCTGTCGAAAGGCCTCTGTGCCGGTTTTACAAAAAATATTAAACAGCGAATATATAAAAAATTGTTCGTAGCATAAAATTTTTGTTAGAGTGCAGATTGAAAAAGAGTGACAAAAACACAGTTCACAACACCTAGTGACCGAACAAAGAAAGTATTTTGTACACAAGTAAAAAAATATAACAATAGCATACCTGCTTGTACATTTTATTAAATGCAATATTTGTGTCCAAAATAAAGAAATAAATAAACAGGATTGCTACGTCGGAATGCTACGTTGGTGGCCACGTTTTTGAGACGTCGGTGCGCTGTGGGCCGACTATTGCTACGAGCTTTCCATCTCCCCTTCGAGCCGGGACTTCCCTTCTATTGCGGTGATTCTCTTTTCACACGCCGCAACAAAGCGGTGGTTGCTGCAGCGCTGGTTGGTGCACGCGTCAGTTCCGGTGGGAGAGGTCACGTGCTCTTCTGACACGCCTTTTGCGGACGCCATGTTGGGTGCGCGTTCGCCGACCTATTCTAGAAACGCTTTCGCGTTAAAAGACCTCAGCTATCTCTTTACGAGTACTCACACTGCAGTATTATCTGAACCAGTTCCATGAGAGGCGCCATGAAGCTCAGACGCTTGTTGTTCCTGAAGAAGCTGACCACGAGCGTCAAGAAGTTGCACACCACTTCTCGGAGCAGCCGGAGCACGTTGAAGAAGGGCAGCTTCTTGAGGATGCACTGCGATGTTTTAGTGTATGTGGTGTGCGATCAAAACTACGATATGCATAATTAGGACATTAACATATAAGCAAAATAGACATGTTCTAACACAGTCACCCTGCAGGTAGGTGTGCACTGCTATACATTAGTACTTGAGGCCTTTTTATTTTTGTATATGTGTGCACCAATAGCGACGTAATACACAACGCTTCCACATACTCATATGCCCCTACACGAAAAGTATAATGATTATATTAATAAATGTTCTCTGAACTACGATGTCAGAACTTGCACTTCGTGTGTGACGCTAGTGCCCGGTGCGTATAAGTTGAATAACTACTGTGTTCGATGTTGCCGCTCCCGCAATCATGCTCGTATTTTGATCATTTTTAATAAGCATCGTTCTCTGCATTTGCCATCGACGTCCTCCTTTTTTTTAAATTCTGTGCCGGCTGCTCTTTAATGTTACTAAAAAACAACAACAAACAAATGAAGATAAATCACGAGGACAAACCTGCCTGTAATACTATTACCAAATATCGCTGCGTATACAATGTCGATGTGCGTATCTGTTTAGTGACACGTAAATCATTTATTTATTGTGAAATAATAGTTATCACAGAGGCATTTAAATATGTTATTATTATTATTATTATTATTATTATTATTATTATTATTATTATTATTATTATTATTATTATTATTATTATTATTATTATTATTATTATTATTATTGTTGGTGTTGTTGTTGTTGTTGTTGTTGTTGTTGCCGTGTTGTTGAAGTGACTTAACAAGAAGGCTCTGTCATGGTTTGACAGCTTTCAATGCAAATATGGGGCGCTTCTGAACGCAGATTCACTCACCACAACCATGGACAGCATTGACGTCACCAACGTTGATCCAATCTACGAAGTCGTAAAAAAGGGGGCACGTTAGCATTTCTGCGCTGATTGAGTTACTTCAAGAGTGAGGACCACTACGGACCAAGCTGTACTCACGTCCATCTTGCCTGTCCTGCTGCACATGAAGTGTTCGAGGTGAACGCACTGCGTGGGGTAAAAGAAATACTTTTTCGTTAAAATGCGTGCTTATATTAAATGTGTTTTTTTTATTTCTGTCGCCACCAACGCTTGGTGATGAACGCTGGCCGACATTTGAAGCCGTAGTCCTCAAGTATCACTACAATCACGATCCCACAAGAGTGAACGGATAGATACAGGCCTCTAGCTGTTACTGCATAGAAGTAGCTTTAATATAGTATTCTCAGGAGCATCAGCTGAGCACAATTGAAGGACTCTGGCACAAGCCATGTTCTTACACGTGAACACGATGATAGCGAAATGCTGCTGTCGCAGTGTGTGCCGAATAAAAGGTAAACATTTCACTCAACTTAATCTGGCTGGAGAAGAGGTCACGATGGTCTAATGATCAGGTTGGTGCGAATATTCGAACAATTTGAATAATGAATAGAATGGCGTCCTATTCGATTCAGCACTCGAATCAAATGGGGCATAGTAGACGAATTGAATACTTTTCGAATATTTTCTCAATAATAAGCACTGATAGAAAAGCCTCAAAGGGACAAAACTTTAGAACAGACAAGTGTAAAACCTCTTGTTCAAATCGTATATGATCACCAACGTGCACCCCGCCGCGGTGGTCATTAAAACCCACGTATCAATCAGTGGATCATCAAGGTGCATGCAGCCTAAGGTTTTAAGGGGCTATCGACGTAACATGATTACAAGATAAACGCGTTTCTGGTTAAAACTTCGGCGTTGCCGAAGCGACAGAGTAATCACTTCACTATCTCCATCATGATATTCATGACGCTGACTCATCAGTATTAATTTTTTAGTATGTGGGTCATTCCATATTGAGTGTACCTGGTCAATTTTCGACCATCTCCGATAATACTGAAAAAAGTCACGCAGGTATATGTGAATGAGAGAAGCAATTAGTGAGGCGTTATATTTCTAAAAAAAAATTTTGTTGCCTAGAGGGCGCTTCAAAATTTGGGCAGCCAAGTGAAACTGTGTCACGCCAAATATTTTATATGGTATCACTGGTTCGAGTAGCTGATACGAAACAATATTTTTATTACTCCCAAGGCGCTGTACTCTCGACTATGATAGCTTATTCATTTTTTTTTTCGCTGTGGAAAAAATTGCTATATGGTACATGTGTAGCGTTTTTCTTTACAAAGAGCACACGTTTTTCGCCAGTAATAGATTTACAATTTCAGCTTTACATTACCTTATATATGATTAAAATACTTTGGAAACAAATGAAGCAAAATATTGCCAAAATGTTGTGGCAGAGTTGGAGAAAACATCATTTTGACTCATATTGCAGGTTAGTTTTCGCAATGTAGCGATGAAAGTAAAAATATGGCTTCTATATTGTTGCACAGTGCGGTTTGTCCGTAAGATAAGCAGAAGGTTTCAGAACAGTAGATTTTGTTTTAAGGGAGCAAAAAAAAAAAACGACGGGACCACGATCACATGGTTGCTTACGGAGTTTCACTGATGACCAATTTTTGTGCTTCACGAGGCATCTAAAAGCTTTCCATAATTAATAAATGAAAACGCACACAAAAAACAGCTCTTACATCAGCCATCCCGAGGAAATCTGGAAATAGAACTGGAACTGTGTCGTTGCACGGTCTGGACGTGAAAATAATCGTGCTGGCCTCGGGTCGCTTCCTCCTCCGGAAGAAGGTTTTGACTCTCACCCAGAATGGATACACCACGGAGGTAGCTACAAGTGAGCGAATGAGAAATCCGTCAGAGTCGTACCTGGGTATGATATGCTTTTGAAGTACATTCTTGCAATACCATGAATATTTGGGCTGTTGGTATTGATTCATGTTTAGACTATAGATAAGGCACGCGCACATGCACAGACATGAACAGTCCGTGTCTACATGGCTCGATACCAACTAGCCCAGTTATATACTGCAATACATTAGGCGCCCGTGGTGCTGGCGATTTTTTTTTCTTATGTGTCCATGTCTGTGTTCGCGCCTTTTTCAGTCTTAACATCCTTGCAAGTACCGTCATTTAGATGGAATTTGTTGTCGGGGGAGTCGATGTGTACAAATCGCGCTAACTATAACGACCACATGGAACAGAGGCATGTAGTGCGGCGGCCTCCCAGTTACACCTCGTGTTCTGCATTCTGATCGTATGCGCTTCGGTGGGAGAGAAAATGGAGAAGGTAGGGGCGTAACTAGAGGGGTGGGAGGCTCGAGGGATGAAAGCATACTCCCGAAAATATTCAACTTTGCATGTGTATATATACGCGCGCACATACAAACGCGCGCGCACATGCATGAAGTATATGGTTATGAGCTCTACAAAAGTTTGTAGGGTCAGGTATGTATGGTGAGGATAAAGATGCGGTCACTGACCAAGCCCAAGGTTAAGGACGCCATCAACAAGACAGCTGACAGTCTACCAGGCAAGCTACATTCGTTTATTACGTCACATCTTAGAACGAAAAAAAAAGAAATCACAGCATATATCCACGGAGTGCATGGTGATGAGTGGGGCGAAGCGTCCGTCCGTCAGTCCGTGCATCCGCCCGTCTGTGCATCCATCCGTGTGTCCGTCCGTGCATCTGTCCGTCCATCTAGCGAACACTCCAAGTACCGCCATCTCGCATCTTTTGATCATATATTTATCTTATATAAGTACCGCCATCAAGCGGACATTACAAGGACTAAACGAGAGGTGGCACTCGCGCACTTTCTTACAGCCTGCGCTTCGTGTCTACTTTCCACCTTTCACCGCCTCCAGTTTATGGCTATACTAGTTCACCATATTCATGGCACTGCGGCCCAACCCTCGCTAAACCTTCCCAAAACTAAGAAGGTTACGCCCAGCGAGTTTAACATGGCAACCCTTTTTGGTCAGATAGTGCACAAAGTGCATCCTTCTGATACTGTTTTTTTTTTTAGTAAGCGTCGAATTCGAGGCAAATTTTATTGCAGATTAAGTCACCGATACTCGTCTCTGTAAGTTATATAACCAGAAACAACTATCTATTTATTTATGATTAACGTGCGCGGGTTTCCTCCTCAATTAGAAAGGGTGCGCGCGTGCCGCTCTTCTAGTCCGGCCGTGGAGGTGGCTACCTACCTACCTACCTACCTACCTACCTACCTACCTACCTACCTACCTACCTACCTACCTACCTACCTACCTACCTACCTACCTACCTACCTACCTACCTACCTACCTACCTACCTACCTACCTACCTACCTACCTACCTACCTACCTACCTACATACATACATACATACATCGCAGACGCAGGACCCGCAACACAGGGAGCTTCTCCCCCAAAAGAGCCGTGTACAGCTCTTGCTTGCTCAGTGTGATGAAGGAACCTGTACTGGTCCCGAAACGTCTCCGTGTTTTCATGTTTACTTGGTCAGTGACTGTGTGTTCATCCTCATTCACAAAGTATAGTTGAACCCACCTCCCGCCCTAGAAGACGTTTCTGGCTACTGGCTATAGCCTTTTGGTGGAATGGGGGCGTTCCGGCACAGTGGCTGTAGTTTCGGTAAAAATAGGAACTATGTCCCGCCCCCTCCCCGCACTTCTGACGAAGAAGAAGCCTATTGTAACATGCATGGAGTGTGGGGTCTCGAAAAGAGGCAACGCGCCCTCGGAGCGAACGGACACAGCAGACGCGGTCGAACCAAAGCAACATCAGGTAAACTTATTCAATTACTTTTGCATCGACAATATCGCCAGCATAACAAAAGCACCGCTAGTGAGCAACATGCTAAACACAACTTCATACACCATTCCAATGCACTCATTCAACATAACAAACCCATACTGCGGCGTCGCCACGCTCGACTCACCACGAGGGGCCTTCGGGAGACGACTCGCGGTGCCGTCCCCATGGACCCACCGCGGGAAACGACAGCTCGTGCCAGCCGCCACGCGCCAAAGAGAGCCGCTCATGTCTCATGTGTAGCACAATACTACCCAGCCTCGCCGCCAGGCGTCGCTGCTGGTGCTTCCGCCCTATGATGATGATGATGAACTCGCGCGCGAGCACAGCGCCACCTACCACTCGATGGTTTTTAACCCTGAATGGGGCCCACTCGCGAGACATGTATGCTTCACGAGGCGCAAACCACTTTACAGTGGGTGATAGAACGCCCACAATGTATGTACGTTCACAGAAGAGCAATGCTTTTCCTAAATGCGTTGTCTGCTATGTAAGCGATGTCATGCAAAGGTCATTCCACCTGAAGCTAGTTCTGGGTATGAATGAGTCATGAAAATATATTGTGCAAGAGAAGATGGAATCCTAACATTGCAGAACAATCAATTGAGATACCCTATAAAGTCTTTTGATGTGCATTGGAGACACGCAGATGCGTTCGTAAAAGCGAGCATATGTCATCTACTTACAGCCAGGAAAAGCTATTCGCAGTGCGAATCGTAGACCAGCTCTCAGAAGCCCCAAGAGCACGGCGAAGAAGTTCCTTGTGGACAGCGACGACACGAGACACTGAAATTAAAGGAAGAAAAAAATAACGTGGCTTGTCTTTTGTACGAAAGAACGAAATGTTTAAGGGCTTGTTTCTTTGTTTTATACAACTGTAAATATCTGTTGATATTAAACGAAGTCTTGTAGTGAAGAGCAGAATGTTGCTCGCATGTCAGTACAAACTCAGAGCCAGCCCCATAAAAAAAAGTGGTTTCTTAACTCTCTGGCTTCAATGAAACCGGTTCCACTCAAATAAGGCGTGTTCAAAAAAAAAAGAGAACAGTGTGCATGTAAGAATAAATTGCTTGAAATTATTCACCTACACCGCATGTTTCTCAGCATTTGTACAGAAAAATTATTTCCTACATATTGCTTCTCTTGTCATGGTGATTCATTCCAATATAAAATTGCTATTCTTCTATTGGTCCCACTTCATATTCTACATGCTTGTCCGCCACAGTGGATGAGTGGCTGAGTTGCTCTGCTGCTGAGCCGAACGCCACGAGTCATATATATTCCAGTGCCTGCGGAATGTTTTGTAATGCCAAGTCGGGCCCGTTTGGTTTGGGAAAACTTTATTTTGAAAGCCCGAAGGCGTGCGCCCTAGCACGTGGCGGGCCGCTCCCACGATGGGACAGTAAGGCCGAGACCGTAGTCAGGAAACATTTCACATTTTCGGGAGGGGGGGGGGGGGGGCTGTGCTTCTGTGGTTACGTACCTTGTCATAGCGATGGCATGGTGGCGTCATAATGACGTCACGTCGTAAACGCGTTACATGATGATGTCATGTCAAACGAATTTTTCTTATTGATGACGCCAACGCCGCCGACACAGGTCACTTCTCGCGTTTGATGAACCATCTAAGGCTTTAGCCTCGATAACGAGGCAAAGGCGGTACATACAGAGGGAATGAACATAAGACAGTATATCGGCAAGTAATAATTGTCTATAAAGCGTATTTCAACAGCGTGTGATTCTATGCATGGATGTACTTAATATGCATAAAACATGCATATTAAGCAATTCGGCGTAAAACCCTGCATGAATGCACTTATTAAGTGCATCCATGCAGGGTTTTACGCTGAACTTTTTTTTTTCGAAGTAGGGGGGTGGACACCTCCCCCTTATCTAAAGTGGGGGCCGGGCCGGCAAATGGTCATTTCGCGCTATGTATAGGCACGGCAAAAGAAAGTTTGGGGGGAGGGGGAGGGACACGGGCCTGGATGCCACCTCCTGGCTATGTAACTGCAGCCGCTTATGTGTATACTTACTCTTGTGCTTTCTTAGTTTAAACGACGAGCGCCTAGGCTTACCTTGCCAAGTTTCTTGGAGGCGACTTTTCGGTCATGCTAAAGAATAAAAAAATAGAAGAAAGTTGGTTGGCTTCTGGATGCTTTGAACGGACAGTTTTTCTTCGGTTACTTTGTGAGCAAATTCTACATTATCTTGGAAATAACATGTTTAGATTTGATATCGTTTGAACGCCGAAACATTTGAATGTTCGAAAATATTTACTTGCTTTTCATAATTCAAATAAAAAAAATGCGGTGAACGAAATATGCAGTTTTATTTTTATTTGCGCATGTCATGTCTTTTAATTACACAATTAATCTGGCAATCAATCGCCTATTCGGAGAAGCCGATGACAAACGTTTACAGCCCGTTTATTATCGAGAAATGAATGAGTAAGGAAATATGTCCAGAAATGTGAGAAAACAGCCTCAAAGATTTCTTTTTGGCTCTTGAGAAGTAAGAGAACTCTTATGGACAGAAATATTACGTTTTACGCTATGTTTTGTTGGGCTTTGAAAATATGGATACAGTCCACTGATACCACGAAGAGGGGACCTCTAAGGCCGAAGATAGCCACACAATAGATAAACAAACAAACATCGTTCAGAAAACATTCAACAGAGCGATGAATTACTAGTTGGTGGTGGTTCATCACTTCTTGTTGTGCTATACGGACGACGACGAAAATTTCATCTGTTCTTACGATTGCATATGTGATATTTCTGCATTATCTTTGAGTATTTTATCTACTCTCTCACCCATGCCCAGCCATTCACCCCATTCATCCTATCTGACTGCTAACCCATATTTGACACTTCGCATGATGTGAATAAGCGAGTTGTGAGTTTGCGCACCACCTGTCCTATAGTCCCTTTCTCATCCTCGTATAGTCAACTGTGTCAACAGTAGCGCAGTAAGAAATAATGAATCAGCAAACATATTGCTTTAAAGATAGGCTCGTCCATATGCTCTGGCTTCCGTGTGTTATACTTAAAATTGGTCGCGTACGGGGGACCACCAAGAGCAATGTACACGAGAAACTGTTGTGCACTTTCGTCATTAAATTGTTACCGATATTGTAAAAAATAGATATGTCAAGGAATCCGTTAACATAACCAAATGAACTCACCTTAGTTAACCCACAAAGGTTCAGCGTTCCGTTCAGACACTGAAAAATATGCACAAAAAAAGAAAGTGGGCATTGTAAAATGTAGTACTCGTTGTAACGCATCTGTCGGTCTCGTCTGGCTAAATGAATGAAATGTTGGGGAACACTGATTCTCGTTTACAGTCTTCTCGACTCTCCTTCACCTCCCACTTTAGATTTTGCTTTCTGGGCAGATCACGTGACCTCTGTTTGAATGAGCCGCGCGCCTACTTCGTATGCAGAACAGCACGGTCACTTCGACGGCGATGACGAATCAGTCAATGTGTTTTATTTGCGTTTGTTTTACAATTCGTGGTGTTTTCTTGTAGTTTTGATTGTTATGCTAGTAACCGTATATGACACTCCCACTTTTTCTGCAGCTCTAATTACGACGGCGGTGCGTGTGATTATTTATAACAAAAAACGTCTCTGCAACATCCCTCCTTCACGACAACCAGATAAACACTTTCGTGCTCTTAGGTACGCTTACGAATACTCTGCAACTTTTTTTCTTAATGTGGTCCTCTAGAGTTAGGCTATAGTTACGACGAATAGTTTTATGCCGTGTATGCAGCATCACTTGCAAAAAAACTGCCATAAACACCGAAGGCGATTGCTGCGGTGCTACGTTTGTTTGCCTGCACTGTGTGGCCCCAAGCACTCGCCTTGCTCTACATTTATGAGCAACAAAGAATAAGTAATTACGCACTTTAAGCGTCAACATTAAACGCCATAAATTTCGCTGACTCGCGCCAGATCCAGTGCATCGCTTTTCAAGGCAGTTTGGTGCGTTGCTTATAAATGTCATTGCTGTTCCCTTTCATGGCATTGTGTCAATAATGAACATGTTTTATGTAACTACTTGTACGGATTCTGACCCGCGATAATCTATGTGACCACACTACGTGTATTCTGCCCTTATAGTCGCAAACTTCTGTACGCCAGATTTATTTAATTCTTTCTCATTTTTCTCGTGTTTGTGCGCTGCTTGAATATAAGTAGAATGTTGATGGGATAGACGACGACTCTAGCGTCGCGCGCCTTCCTTCGCATGTTTTTTTTTCTATTTAAATAAATAAACACACACTATATATATATATATATATATATATATATATATATATATATATATATATATATTCACCATACCTGCTTGATACCCATGACATCTGGAATTTGCACAACGTGACATCGCGCTGTTGGAAAGCCTTCTGGAAAAAAAAGAAAAAAAATAAGGGGGTGACGATCAGCGATAGCCTTTAGGAGAGTGATGGGAGATTGAGTATGCTTTTCAACGTAATGAAACCACATATGGCTTACTTAAATCGGCGTTTGCTTGCGTTGTGACAGATATAATAACGATTGCACAGAACGCTGCTGCCGGCAATGTGAACTGGCGGGCACCGCTGCAGAAAAAAAAGAATAGACATATTTAATAGGAGTGAAAACATACACCTGAGAAAACTCAAAGCTGTGGCAGTGTCAGTGACGTCCATTTTGTTTATAATAATAATAATAATAATAATAATATAATAATAATAATAATAATAGTAATAATAATAATAAATAATAATACTATAATAATAATAATAATAATAATAATAATAAGAATAATAATAATAATAATAATAATAATAAATAATAATAATAATAATAATAATAATAATAATACTAATAATAATAATAATAATAATAATAATAATAATAATAATAATAATAATAATAATTGATAATACGAAGAAGAAGAAGAAGAGAAATTTTGATTTTAAAGGGCAGAGTCATGAAACGAATGTGAGGCATGGGGTAGCGGGGGGCACCCTAATAATATTCACCACCCGCGTCTCCTTAACGTGCACCTAAACACAGTTGTTCGCGCTTCGGCCCCATCGAAATTCGCACACCATGACCGGGAAACGAACCCGCGACCTCGAGCTAAGCACTTCGTTGAGAAAAACGGAAGGACAGGGAGATTAGTCAGTTTTCAGTCCGGAGATGGTGAGCAGCGAGAAGACTAGACGCGCTCAGAAGTTATCACATCACGTGCTACCAACTAGCCCCCCAGCGCACGCCCCGCCCTCCTCTTTTTTTTTATTTGCGCAATAGTCCCTCTTAATATTCTCATCAATGACATTACACTGGAGACTAGTGTGCAACACGACGTAAACGCAGTATAGAACGGGGCAACAGCATTAACTTGTATAATAAGTCATTAATAATAGGCTTATAAGTGAAGCCGCGAAGGTAATATAAAACGGGAAAACACGCAGCCGGGAAGCAAGAAAAATATATACGCAAAAGTGTTACACTGCAAGCACACAAAAATAACAGTAAAAAATGATGTGCTAGTCATTATTGATTATGTTATGTGGGGGTGCTAACGCCCCCTGTAATGTTGTTTGCGCCTCACGGCGCACGTGTCTCGCGCATAAGCCGCAGTCAGGGGGTGACAACTATCGAGCTGTAGGTGGCGTTGTGTTCGCGAGCGTTTTTCACCACCATCATCATCATGGTGAGCGAGATCATGAGCGGCCCTTTTCGGCGTGTGGCGGTTGGAGCGACCGGCTGGCTCTTGCGGCGGGTCTGTGGTAGACAGCGCTGCTGGTCGCCTGCCGTGGGTGCTCACGGGACGCTCGCGTTGGGTGCTCACGGGAAGACGACAAACGAGGCTGTAAAGGGCGATATGGGGTGGGCAGGTTTTGAGGCGAGGGAAGCGCAGAGCAAAATAAGGTTCGAAGAAAGGCTAAGAAATATGAAGGAGAGTAGATGGGCAGAGAAGGTGTTCCGTTATTTGTATAGGAAGAGCGTGGACACACAGTGGAGAAAAAGAACTAGAAGACTCACTAGTAAATATACGGCTGGTATTGTAAGCCATATGTCAACAAAGAGCGTTAAGGGAAAAGTCAGGGAGGCGGAGAGGATTTACTGGATGGCAGCTATGGAGAAAAAACCGGCTTTGAGTAACTACCGAAAGGGCAAAAATGAAATAAGGAGGGAGGCATTTTACGATAATTCAAGGGGAAGCGCTTTACTGTTTGAAGCGAGATCGGGTTGCCTTAGAACGCGTAGTTATAAAGCAAGATTCAGTAAAGAAGAAGAACAATGCACATGCTGCGGGAAAGATAAGGAAACGGCGGAGCATGTTCTGATTGAATGTGGAGATATCCACCCAGGTGTACGTTTGGGCACGAGCCTACAGGAAGCCTTGGGTTTTAGGGACAACAATGGAAAGCTGAACACACCCGCGATTGAAATAAGTAAGAGACGGTTAGAGTATTGGTGGCAGAAAATTAGAGAGAAAGGACAAAAATAAATATTGGAAAAATAAAATATGGACAGTGTGCCGTAAATGGCAGAGAACTTAAGCTGAAAATTTACCTTTTTTTCCATTAAGATAGAATTTATCGAAGTAGAGGCATTAGGCCAACATCAAAAAAGAAAAAAGGTTTTTTTTTTTTTTTGTCGAGCCTGGTGGCATACTTGTCACCACCCCGTTATAAAGGGGACGCTCATAGCATCCATCCATCCATCCATCGTGAAAACTTTTTTATCTAGGGACCTTAAACTTTTTTATCTAGGGACCTACCCGCCGTGGGCCCTCGTGGTGAGTCGACCGTTTGGTGACGCTGCCTTGTGTTTGCTATGTTGTTGAATGTTGTGCAAGGTTGTTTTAGCTTGTTCATCGCAATTGATGTATATTTCGTTCGGCAGGCGATATCGTCGTTTTAAAGTAGTTAAATAGATGTGCGTTGTTTGGTTCTTTTCGAGCGCGTCTACTGTGTCCGTGTTCCACTTCGAGACCCCGCAGTTATTATTGAGGAAGAAAACCCACGAACAAAAACAAGGATACTTGGTACGATATCTCGTGCTTTCTTTTCTGCATGTGTAGATCAACCAAGATGATCAAGTTGGTTGGTCGTTCCTTAGTAACCTGGCGCAGCCCATGCTGGGTGATCGGCCATAAAACAGACGGCATCTTGTTTAATATAATAATTTTCTTATATTCTGAATAACTTTAGTAGTAGATAGTTTACTAAATGTGGGATCGATGCAATCACAAAAAATAACATTAAGGCAATATAGTAGAAAAAGTTTTATTTAACATTTTCTTAAGCTCCATTCCATCAACTAAGGATATTAAGTTATATGTGTGCGCGGACAATATTGCTTTCTTCACAAGTAATACCGACCTTCAATCATTATACCAGAGTCTACAAAATTATCTCAATATGATAGAAAGATGGCTTAAAAATATTCATATGACCCTGAACGTAAAGAAAAGTGTGCTCCTTGCATTCTCTTTTCTGCAGCCTATCAACATCTCGTTAATGTACAGTAATGAGCTCATTCCGCAGGCGAATTCCCTTAAATATTTGGGCATCATATATAATGACACATTAAATTGGAGAAGTCACATTGATGATGTGTACTCCAAGGCAACACGGGCCATGGGGTGGCTACGGAAGGTTGCAAACCGTAAAGCGGGTTTAAGAAGAGATGTGCTAATAATGATATATAAACTTTATGTGCGGCCCATCATGGAATTCGGATGTGTATTATTTTCTGGCAGCGCAGCCTATATAATGAGACCCCTAATACTGCTGGAAAGAGATGCGTTGCGTTTGTGTCTGGGTCTACCAAAGTTTGTTGCAAATAACGTGTTGTATATGGAAGCTCGCCTACCTTCTCTGCTAAATAGTTTTAAAATTCTTACTGTGCAAGCATTCTTAAAGATATACAGTTCACACCAAAGACTCTCATTTTACGCTTTCATTCAAGAACCGACCTTATTTTTCGAAACCCATTGGTCGCGACTACACACCCCGCAAATAGTATTTGCACAAGCGCTACTAAAGCAACTGAATGTAAAAATTAGACTTATTGGTCCAATACACAACCTAAAGTCAATGCTTAGCATACAATTCGATGATATATTTCCTCATAACGCGAAACAATTGGCATATAGGTATTTAAATGACCAGTTATCAGATTATCTAGCCCACCTAGAAATAAGCAATATCATAGCGACTGATGCATCTGTGTCAAAAGAAAAGGCTGGGGTTGGCATCTTCTCTCCTTCTTTGGACTGGTCCTTTTCGATTCGACTCCCAGATTATACCCCGGTATTCATGGCAGAATTATTGGCCATTGTTCTTGCCCTACGCAAATTACCCTCAAGCGAATCATTAGCAGTTATCATTACAGATTCGTTATCAGTTTGTAATGCACTTTCTGCGGCAGTAAATTCAGAGCTGATGAATACGTTTCGGCATTTAGTACCGAAAAACGTAAAAAAACTGCATTTGCTATGGGTACCAGGCCACCGCGGATTATATTTGAACGAAATGGCGGACTTTTTAGCAGCAGTATCCCTGGGTGGGCCCACCATCCCAGTTTTGCCAGATACGGCTTACGTAACCGCGCTAAGGTTCCGAAATGCTTGCCTGCAATGGGGAAAAGGTAATTTGGATAAATTCAAAGATTTCGAGCATTTGAGCTATTGCTGGAATAAACAGTGGTGTGTATCTCGCCAGTTAGAGGTCACTTATACCCGATTGCGCTGTGCAGTTCCACAACTAAATTATTACCTTAATAAAGCTCAGCTCAAGGCGTCACCGCTATGCATTTGGTGCAACGAAATTGAAACAATTGAACATTTCCTTTTATTCTGTCATCGTTATTCTTATCAGAGAAAAAGATTTTTAGTAGCCCCATTACAAAAGCTAGGAATACAAGTAAATTTACCAGTAATTTTATCACTTGGCGGAACTTCATTTGGTTACTGCCACAGGGGCGTATGCTCCGCTGTGTTTGATTACATCAACGCAACTAAAATATTACCATGCTAGTGAACCACTACCTTTTCAGATCTTTAGTTTATATTTCGTAGTTATGTCTTTCAAAAACAAAAGATGGTTTGACCGCTTGCTCAGCACACATTTTTTTTTGGTAGTATTATTTTAAGCTACATTTTCAGATTGGCTTCGTTTTCAGTTTAGTTTCATTTAATTATCCTGCCGCCCGGTTCTTGGCCCATCCCCCCTTGTGGGTAAGCGCCATCCATCAGAGGTCATCAGCATCAGCATCAGTAAGTGAAGTTAGATAACCTTAACATTCAATTTGTTTTGTCTCGCGAAATCCCACACGGCATGTCAAACGTTTGCGTGATTAAAACCCTAACTGTATCGCAGAAGGGAACAACAACCGCAAGTGACGAAGGTAAGTCCATCCCTCGGAGGGGCCATCTACTATTATTTTTTTTTCATTTGTAAACATCCTGCGTGTTATAATAAAAGTGTCGTAGGGATTCACTCTGATTGCGATAAAGGTAACTGCGCCAGACCTGCTGACTTCGTGACGGTTCCGGCGCAGGAAGGCTGCGCACATGCTGATGCAATTCCGAGTCGTAACTCTGGTAATTGCTAGCACAGCGAAATGCGCGAGAGGCAAGTACACTCTTCCGTAAAATTTCTTGCGCGCACTTGTGCTCGTATATACTTCAAGTCGGTGAAATATGGCTCGCGCTAAGATTGCGATGTTTCGTTAAAAAAAAAAAAAACTTCAGATCCCGTGCACGTACCTTGGGAATCGACTTGACGCGACACATGCGGACGGGAGGTGACCGTATTGTATTTTTTTTTTTAATTTCGAGTGAGATGTCATGAATTGGCGCTAAATATATGTATATATCTCGCACGCACAGACGTATGTAGAACAGTTGCAGACATTTATATAACCAGTTGTTTGCACTTGCGCAACGATGCCAACAGGAACATGGGTATAGAAGCGATAAGCTGATATGAAGCACTGGTGCTCGCGAGGATGGTAGCCCTAGACACTGCTACATGAATAAACTTCGGCGCGTGGCACCTAAAGGCCTGACCACATGCAACCGTTGCAGCTCGTCAGCGCGGAGCTTTTTGACGCGGCGTCATGCCCTCTCCCTATGGAGAGGATGGACGTGCAGCTTGGCGTAGCCATGCTCCTCCTCTCTCCATTGGGAGAGGGCTCGAAACCGAGTCGGAAAGCTCCGCGCTGACAAGCTGCAACGGTTGCATGTGGTCAGGCCTTAACTACAATTGACGTTAGCGACACGTGACGGCTGTACCATAGGAGCACATGTGTAATAAGTTATAAAATTAGATAGCCAGCACTGCGACCATAGTTGACGTTTCACGAACAGTATAGGCGTGTTTGAGAAGTAGTTCCGAGACCTGGCGTGGCTCTGTGGTAGAATGCTCGATTGCCACGAAGAATGCTTGGATTCGATTCCTCCTAAGACCCGGCAGCATTTATTATTTGCATTCGTCGGGTCACCGCTGACGATGTGAGTTTTTTCTTAACGCTCACACGTTAAAATTACCCATGTGTTTTCTCGTCATGCGTACGGAGAGGCAGTGAGCAAGGTGAAGGCTGTGTGTTCTCGTTGTTTCTGGGTAGATACTAAGTGTCAATCACCTGTGGCACATACCCGGCTACCAATCACACAAACCCGACCGCGAGTATGTGCCACTGTCTGGCGGGAAGTGTTTGACGACGTACGCTATATATACGGTATAGTGACGTTATTCATGTCTTGACTAGCGCGTCATATTCGTCAAACGATCTCACCCTCCCATACTAATTTTGGTTTATCCCAAGTTAAGGGGGTGATCACGAGAGCACCCAGACGCAAGTGGCTAGATAGATAGATCCATAAATAGATAAGCAGATAGACGCCAAAAGTGCTTGCAGTGCGCAAAGAAAGAAAGCGTTTCGTCTTCACCTAATATTGGCTCATTTTGAAACTGTCTGTATTCACATGTGCCCGACACCTACGCTATATAATTACTGAGCCATCAAAAAATGTAAACGTTTCTGCGTCTACAACTGCTATCGAGAATCCGTAATCAAGCGCGTGAGGGCCGGCTAAAAGAGAATAGAATCAGCAAACAAACAAAAAAGAGACTGCTCCAAAATTTTGATTGATTGATATGAGGGGTTTAACGTCCCAAAACCACTATATGATTATGAGAGACGCCTTAGTGAAGGGCTCCGGAAATTTAGACTACTTGGGGTTCTTTAACGTGCACCCAAATCTGATCACACGGGCCTACAACATTTCCGCCTCCATTGAAAATGCAGCCGCCGCAGCTGGGATTTGAACCCGCGCCCTGCGGGTCAGCAGCCGAGTGCCTTAGCCACTAGACCACCGCGGCGGGGTGCTCCTAAATATTACGCTTAGTACTTGCACGTGTATAATTTCTTTTTTAACAGCATATTATTATTGCATTCTAGTTTACTCTTGTTTTTTATGCTTGTTATTGTGATTGACTCAGCTTCTTTTAGTAATCACGAGTGTTATAACTGCGAGCAGCACAGTACACCGGTGTACAGTGGGACAGTCAGAGTGGAATCGGCGGAAGCAGTATTTCAGCCTCTGCGCCTCTGTAGCTTTAGTTTGCATATGTGAGTATACACATACACATACACATACAAGTGTGCACAATACGTAAAGGTGAATCAGACCCCCTCCGTCTCGCCGAAATAAAGTCCGCCCCTCCAGGTGTATTAAATGCATTTCCTAAGTTGCGAATAATAATAATAATAATAATAATTATCGGGGTTTAACGCCCCAAAAACACCATATGATCATGAGAGAACGGTCCATGGAAGGCTCCGGTAATTTCGACCATCTGGTGTTCTTTAACGTGCTAGATGGTAGAAGCCCGTGCATGTGCTTAGATACAGGCGAACTTCAAAGAACCACAGGTGGCTGAAGTTTCCAAAGCCCTGTATGTGCACGACGTCTCTCATTATCATATCGTGGTTTTTGGTGATAACAACCTCAACAATTATAGTTTAAAAGCGGCCTGTAAGAGAGATATATGAAGCTAGATATTGTCACGGAGACGTGACGTGAACGAAGACTGTGTTTCCAAGATGAAACTGTTTATTTGGCCGAACTTGGTGACCGGTAAACGGAAACTCAGATTACAGTGATGCACACTGGCACACACGGAGTGTCGACCTTCGGTCAACTGAAAACTGTTCGGGCGCACCGTCTTACATACATCACGCGTCATGCAGACTTTCCAGCCTCACGACTCTTGGTCGCGCAAGCTCTGGGACAATCTTCAGTGTTCTGTCCCGCCGCGGTGGTCTAGTGGCTAAGGTACTCGGCTGCTGACCCGCAGGTCGAGGGTTTGAATCCCGGCTGCGGCGGCTGCATTTTCGATGGAACAGAAATGTTGTAGGTCCGTGTGCTCAGATTTGGGTGCACGCTAAAGAACCCCAGGTGGTCGGAATTTCCGGAGTCCTCCATACTACGGCGTCCCTCATAATCATATGGCGGTTTTGGGACGTTAAACCCCACATATCAATCAGTCTTATGTGTTCGCGTCCCGCGCGCAATTTTAACAAAATAATCTACTACATACGCGAAGGTTCTCGATCACTTAGGCGTGATCTGCGTGGAGTATTGCTCACAGTATTTGTTGGCTTAATCCAAGCACAACAAAATAACAACCGTGGCGATATACTGATTATCGCGAAGCGCGGCCAAACGTGCAATCGTAATCGTTCTGTTTTTTTGTGCGCAAGCTCTCCCACGATGTTACATTGAATCACTCATGGTGTAAATCATGGGTACACAAAAAAAAAAGAACCGCACGAAGTATGTTGAACTTTAACCGTGGCATCACTTAGTCGAATGCTGTTAAAATATAGTCCGCTCTCGTGTATAGAGAAGTGTGAAAACCACTCGATGGTTGTAACAGCCTTGAAGGACAAGGGCATTAGTGTAGACAGTATGCTGCGCATTCCAAAAAATAGGCCTTTGTTATACGTATATATCTGGGAGGTCTCGTCAACGTGATGAAGCGGCAGGTTTTATGTTTCTACATAGATATACGTTCGTCTAAGTCCACTAGCCTTGCCAATGGTAAACAAAGGCACATGCTAGACCATCGAAACTAGTGCGACGATTGTCACTGTGCATCGCTTAGTTCTAGCTGTTCCGCATTGAAGAAATATGGTTGCACACTAAAAAAAAAAGTAGTTTCACGTATGCTTCTTTCTCTCTTCTCTCAATATTTTACCGCACTGTCAAAATGTGTATCAAAGGTCCCTAATACCAAGCTAAATCAAGACGCTGAGACGTTTTGTTCATCATTTCAACGTCCGCAGATCGTAGTCAGGAAAGCGATTGGTCTCCGTCATCATGTGCGTTTGAAAACGTCAACGCCATAGCGTGCGCACAAGGGTGGGAGGCAGTGCCCCTCTCCCCAACCCCCTTGTAATTATCAAGGGGGGAGGCGGGGCAAGTACGCCCCGCAACCTCGCTTAGTCAGACCTGTCTCGTAATTCGACTCGATTTTTTTAAGATAATGGCGGTTTGTGGTACTGCCTTCGGAAACATCTTTAGCCGCCTTGGAAAGCGGATAACCAAAGGCGTAACGTTGCGAAAAGCGCGTCATTCCTTCATTTTCATTTTTTTTTCAATCATTGCTTACTCGACAAAACAAGAAGGAGAGAAGGGGGAGGGGGGCTGCGATGAACCTTGGGCCCCCGACTGAAGAATCCTGTTCACGCCTATATGGTTAACGCAGTGCCGCAACGATATAGCCTTATCATCGAAAATTGCTAGTACTATATCATAGGAGCTTGGGTATATACTCCGTACGATGGTGTTCGGGTGGTAACACGTGACATGCCTCCTTTAACATTTGCCGGTAGGCTAGTTGGTGATGCATGGTACATGTATAAAACGAAAAACGTGACAGGACACAAAGAGGACAGCACTATGTCCTTTGTATTCCTTGTGTCTCGTTATGTCTATGCTGTAATGCCCATCCACTAAGCCTTCTCTGCGAAAAGAGCGCGGATGTCACCCAGTACATGCGTAACGGTATGTATACGAACCAGATGGCGTATCCGGGGTTTTTGGTTCAACACGCCTGGTGGGTTCGGCGTCACAACGGGGCATCCAAAGAGGAGCCGACTCCTCGCAGCTGCGAGGCCAGCGCACGAGCCCATGCAGCGTCACCTACCACAAAGCTCGGAGGCCGCGAGAGAGAAAAAAAATCATTGTTCTCACTGGCCTGCCACCGCAGTATGCCCGAGTTGCGTTATACCTTATTGTTCGAAACCTTGGAACAGCGGTGCGTTTTCAATGGTAACGCCAAACACGACGAAGCTCGGTCACTGCATGTGATCGAACGCTTCTCTTTGTCTCTGGAACATTGCCGCGTTTACACCTGCGGCGGCTTTAAGAAAAACAAAAATGTGTGTGGCGATAACTTTGACACCTTCGTTGCTCAGTATAGGACAGGTGTTTACAAGCATGGCAGTGCTACAAAGTACAACCAGGGTGAGTTCTTTTTTTTCTGGTTGAAAACAATGCCGTCACAACAGCATTGTTTTCACGCACTGTGGTGCGCGGGTGTTGCTATTTAGTCGCAAACAAAAGTTGTGCACCGTTCAGTCTTTGCACATAACCGTCGTTGGTGTCACTGATTGAGCCGACGCGTAACTGATTCGTCGTTTGACATCACAAACGACGAATCAGTCCTTGAGAGAACGCAACAGCGTTTTCGTTGTCTTTTGGAACTGAGATAGGCAGCGCCATGGTCCCAATGTATACCTTTTCGACAGTAAAATCACTTCCGTCCAGCTGATCTAGAACACTGCAGAGGTGAAGCCTCTCGTTTGCGTGTGTCGGGAATTGTTTTCTAAAGTAGTGCTCAGAAAGTACTTCCGACTCCTCCCCCAGAAAAAAATATTCCTGAGTGGCCTGTCTTGAGGAAGACCCCATCTATGTACCAAGCCAGCTGGAGGCTGTCGACCATCGATTAATGTTCGTTGTTTCATGTCATTCATTCGTGTTCATTGACTCATGTTGAATTATAGAGCCTCGTTAGACCAGTTGACCAAGAGGGGCTCGAGTTCACAATAGTCCGTGAAAGAGAGGCTACTTGACCTCTTGCAGAAATCTCGCGGGGCCTCGCAGCAACAGGCTATAGAGGCAGTCAATTTTTTTATTCAATCCTTGTTCATCTTCCTTCAGTGCAGCATGTTGCTGTTGCTGTCATTCATGCGGGACAGTATTATGAACACGACTTTGCACACCACCGTTCTCTCTGAGAACGTAGCTGGCCTTCAGCAAACGATTGCACTATAACATTTTTATACTATTCCGCTCGCTGGTTCACTCGGTCAAGCACCGTATATACCCGAGTCATACCACGTTGAAGTCTTGTAGGTGCGCTTGAATTTTTATTGTGGCTGTCTGCCAGGACCAAAACTCCTTGAAACAGAAGCGTCTAGCCGATCAGCTGATAAGGCAATGCGCCTCCCGAAAGGGGCATACGCCAGTCACGGTAATTCCTCGTCTATGGGCGCGAAATTAAAAGTACACTCATAAAGTACAATTTGTCCTCAGTAAGGCAACTTTTCTTTTTACATTATTTGTAAAGGTTTCATCAAGTTCAATGTAAGTAGCATCGGATCTCTGGCATATGTGTGTTTAGTAAAAGTGGTTAACGATTCAGAGTACTCGGTACTCTACTATGGGAGAGCTTAAAGCCGTCCCCAAGTGTCTAGAAACACTGTAATGTAAAGCAGGGGCGGCGCCAGGATGTTTTTATTGGGGGGGCAACCACGAAAAGTGAGTTCCTCCGGGGGGGGGGGGGGGGGGGCAAGCTAGCTCTGCTCCTACTAGGTTTTCAATATATGCTTCCGGGCACTTGGGTGGGCATAGAGGGGGCAGGCGAGAATTTTGGGGGGGGGGGGGCTCCAGCCCACCCTTGCCCCCCCCCCTGGCGCCGCCCCTGATGTAAAGACACATGGTGCAAGCGCGTTGATAAACCGCGATGAACCACTGTGACGTTTCATGCAAACTCTTGCCGCGAAAGTAGTCCTGAGACATTTGTTTCGTTGTCATGGAAGAGGGAATTCGTTTAAGCATTGAGTGCCCGTAATGTATACAGACAAAAATATGGTGTGTTGATTTGCGTGAAGTACCTTCGAGCTGTGAATGCTTAATGTTGCCAACTCTTTTTTGATTGGAAGGTGCACTTAAATATAGCATATATGCATGGTCTTCTGAAGGGAATCTTAGTGTTCCATTTCGTGTTGCTCACGACTGTACTGCGCAAATGGTGTTCGTATAGTTTAGCGTGACAATAAACAAAATGACGTTTTTTTTAACCATATCTGTTGTGAGGTGCCGCTTATTATAGTGTATAAATATGAGTCTCAGTTATTCACTTCGTTGGAGGAGTATACACAAATCAACTTGATGAAATTTCGTGTTCTCTTGTTTTTTACAGTACAAGTGGACCCAAAAACGGAATCGCATGCTCGGCTGAAAAAAGTGTCGCATTTCTTTGCTGAGGACACCAACCTACACACTCTGGCAGGCTCGGTATTGATTTTTGAGGCAAAATCCTTCGACGTCTTCACTAAGCGCGAAAATTGACCATCGGCGTCGACCGTCGTCCCGTGGCGTCAGCGCCAAGAAGAGTGATGGAACAAAAGTCATCGTCTGATGATGACGTAACCATATTACATAGACATGCCGTCAGAGGTCGCTAAATTTTGTGACGCCACCATTGCGTCACAATGCCAACTAAAGTGACGTCATATGATGACGTCATCATATTACATCGTCGCTTGGGGAAAGATTGGCAGATCACGGAGACAGTGCAAAACGAGCTGAAGTTAATAAAGGTGCAATGCCTCCGATCATGGAGGCCATGCACAACCACGTTAGATGTACAAAGCTATTGGAGGGAGCCCGGGGGAAAGATCAATACATCGACCTGCAAGAAAAAAAAAAAGAAGACAGCCTTCGTCTTCGCGACGTCTTAGGCGAATGTATAAGGGACCTTGTTCTTCTATAGCATACATGCAACGTATAGTATGGATGAAACTGACAAGATAAATTATTAATATTATTATTATTATTATTATTGATTTGATTGATATGTGGGGTTTAACGTCCCAAAACCACTATATGATTATGAGAGACGCCGTAGTGGAGGGCTCCGGAAATTTCGACCACCTGGGGTTCTTTAACGTGCGCCCAAATCTGAGCACACGGGCCTACAACATTTCCGCCTCCATCGGAAATGCAGCCGCCGCAGCCGGGATTCGAGCCCGCGACCTGCGGGTCAGCAGCCGAGTGCCTTAGCCACTAGACCACCGCGGCGGGGCTTATTATTATTATTATTATTATTATTATTATTATTATTATTATTATTATTATTATTATATTATTATTATTATTATTATTATTATTATTATTATTATTATTATTATTATTATTATTATTATTATTATTGTTGTTGTTGTTGTTGTTGTTGCTGTTGTTGTTGTTGTTGTTGTAAGATATCCATGCGCAAATGCACACAGAGGAAAGAGGGAGAGCATAAAGTGTCTCAAAATTTTAGTAGAGTATGCTGACAACTGCCACCTGTAGGGCACAGGGTCTGACTGTTCTTGCGAGAGGGATGAAAAGATATGAGTACCGAAAGCACTCTGATAACGCGGTCGTGACGGTGTTCACTCTGAGTGAATCAACAAAGTCGATGTCGTTATCGCGCCAGCATGAGCTTTCCTTCAACAACTATACTTTTATGCGTGCTTCACTAGGCGGGCAAACGAAGGTATTAAAGGCTACCCCTCCCTTCCTAAAACAAAGTATTGTGGTCTCTCCAGTGACGATGGTCGCGTGCCAATATCACGCCAATACCAACGTGGTCTCGACATCTCTTTCATTGTTCTGGCGAAAAAACCGAAGTACGCTTCTTCCGCGAACACGCGGATATATTGCAGTTGATGTCACTAAGACCCGTCGCATATGGGTGCAGCTGCTGAGCGAGTAGCAGCGGCTTTGACACAGGGTCTTCTGTTCCTTTGCTTTCCACAAAGACCACACGGCAACAGCTGCGCTAAAATGCACACGCCGGGGTAAGGTGTGACGCTCTTCACTTGCGTCGCAGGCTGCGCTGTGTGCGCAATGTCCTTTTTTTATTTCGGTATTACGTTACTTTATGAGAGGGGTCTATTACGTAACGCTTGATTCTTAGTACGTTTAGCCAGTCTTTGCGGAAACAGCTGCTAGTGCTAGGCGGTTTGCGTTCTCGCGCAACCAATTTACGAGCTCGCTGTCTTCCTGTCTACTTTCGGAGTAAAGTATACGTTTAGCTGAACGTGACCCTGTCGAGTCGAGCGACTCGTGAACGAAACCAAGAGTGGGACAAACGCCAATGTCTGTGCCTGGCCGAGTTGTAGCGCCGAATTGCGTTCCGTCAACTTCGTCTGCAAGAAGTGAGTCGACTAACCCTAATGGCCCGGTCAGGTGCGCGTAAACGTTGAACTCGGCCAGTATTCCATCCTGCTAAAGTATGCTAATTCTAGTACAACGGTCTCTTTTCCTTGTTCTAACGCCTTTTTGACTAATCTTAGCCTTTTCATGTCGATGATAGCAGTTCACATGAGCAAATAAAGAGTGGCGTTTTGATATGCCAGGGAGTCGTTGTGCTCTCCAGACCTGCAATCTATGTGCCAGTGGATGACTCTGTTTGGGAGCCACTCTAGGAGGATCTGCCGCACCTTACGTGCAGAATGCTGGCACCAAGAAAGGTTGTACAAGGATCTTCGTATGGCCAGTGGAAATTTCCGCAAACTCAAACAACAGCGCCACCTAACGGAGTGAACTTAAGTGTCACAACAAACCACGTGATTCATTTGTAAACTATAGTTCGTCCCACTCTTACGAAGAAGAAAGGAATGAAGAGAACAAGAAAAGTGACCATTTCGAGTTGAACAAGTTGTACCAGACGAGTTCCTGCATGCCCTTGAACTATAAGGGGTTTAAATTCTACCTTCAGCCTCACCTGAAGCAACTAGACGATGCCTCGTCTTAGCTAGCACCGTGGCTCACCAAGAAGGTCACTGAACACTGCATTTCAGAGTTCGTTGATGGGTTCCAAAAGCCGTCAAGGGATTCAAGATGTCCAAGACGGTTTGGGACCTTTGATGGAATTTTGTGCTAGTGCATACCTCAACATCACACAGAAGCGCATTTTGTAATTTTACCAGAAATAGCAGCCTCAGCAATCGATAAGAATGTCCACAAAATTTCCACCCATACGGTTAAGATAAAATCTCGCACGGTTTTAATGAAGTCGCAAATGGTGCCAGGTGAGGAAAGAGGTTTTTTTCTGCAAGCTTTCTTAGTACAAAGACGCGAGGGGGTCCTTTCAGGACGATCGTTTCGAAAATAAATTCGTAGTTAAACATCATTTCTCGTCGTTGTTTGTATATACACTCATGCTTCTACAGCCAGGATGTTCTCATGACTCTTGAACGAGAGGGGAAGGATCATGTACGTATGTGTCAGGGTGGCAGAGGAGGAATCCTTTATGCTATCACCATGCCCTCTTACGAACAGTGGTTTGTTCGATGTTCCTTTTCGGGTAACAGAATCTTTGAAACATTGTACTGGCGAACAATGACACGGACAGGATATAGTAAGAGACACACAACTCCGAACTTCAACTGACATTGTGTGTTTCTTCCCATCTCGTGCGTGTCTTCGTACGCCAGCAGAATGTTTAATTGTATTCACCAGAACCAGTCGTATCCCAGCTACCAACGCTTAGCGACAGAAGCTTTATGTGTGTCGTCTTCGACGTGGCCAGCGTCGTCACGTTAGTGCCACGCTCAGCACGTGGTGAGGCTAGACAGGAGGGCGGTGATGTTGACTGGCTTCGAGTCTGTCCTCTTGCACACGGCGTGCCTGCAGCACTTGGGAAAGGTGCCCGTTCCGTTGACGAGCGTGCAGTTGGGTGGCGCCACGATCGGTCCGCACCTGCAGGACACGAGGGTATGCGTACAGCGCTTTAGTGTACACACAAAGTACGGAGTCTGTTTGGACTGAAGCATTATTATTTCAAAAAACATTTGTCGTTATCGATCGTACATTCATTATTAGACAAAAAGCATACCGTGACAGTGCACAGTGAGCGTCGACGACAAAGCTAGGTCCTAAGGTCTGTAGTGTCTACGTTGAAGTCGCCGACTAATATAAAGGGTTTGTCCTTCTAGTGCTTTATATTGTTCCGTCATGATTATGATTGATGTTAGTGTATTTTTAAGCCGTTTTTGTGCGTGTCCGACATCTCCCCGTAACGGACAGGGACGTGGACGGACAAGCCCCAACCCTAGAATGCTCCAAGTAATATGACGGGGAGCATTCGCGTAAAACGACTGGAAGGCAAAAAAAGCCATCTTTTAGAGGCGGAGCAACCTAGGGTCGACGTCCGTCCACGTCCTTGTCCATCACGGGGAGATGCGTGGATGTGGGACACACACAGAAACGGCTTAACAGTACCCTAACATCAATCATAATCGAGACGGAACAATATACAGCACTAGAAGGACAAACCCTTTGTACTATTCGGCGACTTCAACGTAGACACTACAGACCTTAGGACCTAGCTTTGTCGTCGACGCTCACTGTGCGTTGTCCTGGTGATTAAAAAACCCCGCTAATATATACTCGAAAACGCATGTGTTTATGTGAATAATAAAAAAGTTTACAATAGACGAACAACAATTAATCAGAATTGTGACGAAACAATATAAAACACCTATACAAGCACAAAGCCTTTAGTCTAGTCGGCGACTTCAACGTAGACACTACAGACCTTAGGACCTAGCTTTGTCGTCGACGCTCACTGTGCGTTGTCCTGGTGATTAAAAAACCCCGCTAATATATACTCGAAAACGCATGTGTTTATGTGAATAATAAAAAAGTTTACAATAGACGAACAACAATTAATCAGAATTGTGACGAAACAATATAAAACACCTATACAAGCACAAAGCCTTTAGTCTAGTCGGCGACTTCAACGTAGACACTACAGACCTTAGGACCTAGCTTTGTCGTCGACGCTCACTGTGCGTTGTCCTGGTGATTAAAAAACCCCGCTAATATATACTCGAAAACGCATGTGTTTATGTGAATAATAAAAAAGTTTACAATAGACGAACAACAATTAATCAGAATTGTGACGAAACAATATAAAACACCTATACAAGCACAAAGCCTTTAGTCTAGTCGGCGACTTCAACGTAGACACTACAGACCTTAGGACCTAGCTTTGTCGTCGACGCTCACTGTGCGTTGTCCTGGTGATTAAAAAACCCCGCTAATATATACTCGAAAACGCATGTGTTTATGTGAATAATAAAAAAGTTTACAATAGACGAACAACAATTAATCAGAATTGTGACGAAACAATATAAAACACCTATACAAGCACAAAGCCTTTAGTCTAGTCGGCGACTTCAACGTAGACACTACAGACCTTAGGACCTAGCTTTGTCGTCGACGCTCACTGTGCGTTGTCCTGGTGATTAAAAAACCCCGCTAATATATACTCGAAAACGCATGTGTTTATGTGAATAATAAAAAAGTTTACAATAGACGAACAACAATTAATCAGAATTGTGACGAAACAATATAAAACACCTATACAAGCACAAAGCCTTTAGTCTAGTCGGCGACTTCAACGTAGACACTACAGACCTTAGGACCTAGCTTTGTCGTCGACGCTCACTGTGCGTTGTCCTGGTGATTAAAAAACCCCGCTAATATATACTCGAAAACGCATGTGTTTATGTGAATAATAAAAAAGTTTACAATAGACGAACAACAATTAATCAGAATTGTGACGAAACAATATAAAACACCTATACAAGCACAAAGCCTTTAGTCTAGTCGGCGACTTCAACGTAGACACTACAGACCTTAGGACCTAGCTTTGTCGTCGACGCTCACTGTGCGTTGTCCTGGTGATTAAAAAACCCCGCTAATATATACTCGAAAACGCATGTGTTTATGTGAATAATAAAAAAGTTTACAATAGACGAACAACAATTAATCAGAATTGTGACGAAACAATATAAAACACCTATACAAGCACAAAGCCTTTAGTCTAGTCGGCGACTTCAACGTAGACACTACAGACCTTAGGACCTAGCTTTGTCGTCGACGCTCACTGTGCGTTGTCCTGGTGATTAAAAAACCCCGCTAATATATACTCGAAAACGCATGTGTTTATGTGAATAATAAAAAAGTTTACAATAGACGAACAACAATTAATCAGAATTGTGACGAAACAATATAAAACACCTATACAAGCACAAAGCCTTTAGTCTAGTCGGCGACTTCAACGTAGACACTACAGACCTTAGGACCTAGCTTTGTCGTCGACGCTCACTGTGCGTTGTCCTGGTGATTAAAAAACCCCGCTAATATATACTCGAAAACCCATGTGTTTATGTCAATAATAAAAAGTTTACAATAGACGAACAACAATTAATCAGAATTGTGACGAAACAATATAAAACACCTATACAAGCACAAAGCCTTTAGACTAGTCGACAACTTCAACGTAGACATTACTGACGGTACTTAGCTTCACCCACTTGTCATGATGCACTTCGTGGGGGGGGGGGGCGTGGATTGTTTCTTCTCTAAGTTTGTTGTATTATTAATGTGTCTAGCAGAAAAAAAACTAGCCCTTAAATTTTAACTTCTTTCCTTCATTGATAGCGAGAGCCTCATTCTGGGAGACTTGATGCCTTGGGATAGCATGCGAGGTATTGTTGGTCAGCTGCCAGCTCGTAATAAGATCATGTGCTACGCGACGTCCACAGACAGAAAAAGAGTGTTCCACACTCGCCGTCATGGCTGAGACTCCCACGTTTGAATGCACATATATACCCCGTAAAGTGGATGAGGAGACGATCGCCGCCGTAGACTCAGTTGGTAGAGCATCGGACGCGTTGTTTGAAGGTATAGCAGGTTCGTTCCCTGCCCACGGCAAGTTTTCTTTTCGACCACTTTTTTTTCTTCCCATTTCGATTATGTTGCTTGCTAATAACATCCCCCATACTTTCCTTAGCATTATTGTCTGTTAGTTATAATTCATAATGCTGTCGCGAGAGCAGGGTTTCACGGAAAACCCTGTTCTTTTACGGCTAACAAGCGGAGCGGAGTCGGGGTCAACAGCGGATCTCACCACCGGAGACCATGCCGGCCGAGGGGTATGCCACCATTTTCTATGTTTTGTCTTTGTGACCTAGTGCATTTTGTAAATTGAAGTTGTGTTAGCCAAATAAACCCCCAATGAGTGCTCCCCGAAATCATCGTGTTGACTTCTCATCGATTGCCTCCGCGGAGTTTCACCCACACTTATGCGTCTCCCTGGTCATCTGATGCGCCTAACTTTGAACAACCCCGACGTTTCGCTACAATGCTTTCGCTCGTCTTCATTTTTTTTTTGGTGCTGCACATATTTGGTATATATCAAGACATCTACAAGCTAGCCCACCAAAGCATCCTTCTTGAACTATGTTCTCTATGATCCAGAGATTGGTTTGTTGTGGCACTATAGAGGCGTGTATACGTACCCGATGATTTCGACAGTCTTTGTATTGGCGTCGCATGTGCGTGATTCGCACGGTGTCTCCGAACTGACCGACTTGCCGTTCTCGATTTCGGTTCCGTTCAGCACGCACTTACCTGCGCAAGCCGAAAATAGTTAAGCCTCTCAATCTGCATTTTGCATTTTCCTGTGCTGCCCTAGTCGTTTTTGTAAGGGGGCGTAGCTGTGAGGGATGATCCGGGACTAGCAGGATCTCCCAGAACAAAAGGCTCTGAGATCGAAAGACGTCAGAAGACCGTGTGGCGCATGCGCAACGGCACAGAGGAAAACAACAAGAAACAAAACAAAACGCATTGTGGACTCCCAGTGAATTCAATGTTCAACTAATACAAACCATGTTCATTGACACCTGATTTCACGAGAGACATGAATTTTACGTCATGTATACGTGCGCATAGTACATGGGCGTTACAACGAAATTTATCAGTTCTCCGCCACCACGATTGATTGATTCGTAGGGTTTAACGTCCCAAAACTACCATATGATTACGAGAGATGCCGTAGTGGAGGGCTCCGGAAATTTAGACCACCTGGGGTTCTTTAACGTGCACCCAAATCTGAGCACACGGGCCTACAACATTTCCGCCTCCATCGGAAATGCAGCCGCCGCAGCCGGGATTTGAACCCGCGACCTGCGGGTCAGCAGCCGAGTACCTTAGCCACTAGACCACCGCGGCGGGGCACACCACGAATAAGTCAATACGAATTCTTTTTGCAAGAGTTGGTGTTTAGATTGCTTAGGTATGCTTGATTGTGGCTCAAAATACATTTAGTGAGAAGGGTAATAGTAAAGGTAAGGAAGTGAATCGTCGACCACCAACTGTTTATAGACACTCTCAGAAACTCACAGAAAAACAAAAGAGGGAGAGAAGACATATGCTTCACATGTATAGCTGCTTATACCTGCTTCACACGTAAATATGAATTCACCATGCCTTTCCACGTCGCACCTTCACTATATACGCATGCACGAAAGGTATATTTTTTCCGTGTATTTCTTTCTCGCAGTGTCACGAAATATAGTTGATTATTGGTGCCGCTTCCTTCTCACTTTTGCCCCCCGTTTTTTTCACGAAATGTATATCGCGCCACAGTCAAGCATACAAGCACGACGTATAAGTAGTGTGTCATAATCACATGTTGTTAATTAGGCCGTAATAATTAACTAATTTATCAGTTATGGGCATGACTTACGATGTAAAAGATGTTTGTAGATACTGTGTCACCTTCTTGTCATCATTATTTTATCGCAGAATTAAAGACTTGAACGACATTTCCTATCAAAATGCTGTCAGCTACACCTCAACTGCCTTTGTGGATTGAAAAATATCAAGTGTTATTAACTATACTACTACTACAACCACAACCACCATATCAAGGCAAATTGATTGATTGATATGTGGGGTTTAACGTCCCAAAATCACCATATGATTATGAGAGACGCCATAGTGGTGGGCTCCGGAAATTTCGACCACCTGGGGTTCTTTAACGTGCACCCAAATCTGAGCACACGGGCGTACATTCCGGCCTCCATTGAAAATGCAGCCGCCGCAGTCGGGATTCGATCCCGCAACCTGCGGCTCAGCAGCTGAGTACCTTAGCCACTAGACCACCACGGCGGGGTATATCAAGGCAAATTCTAGTCATGCGTAACTGTTGATGGTACTATCATTACTGTCGAGGATTGATTCACTATCGAAGGGCCGACGGTAAAAAAGACAATAAAAAGAAAAGCTATCGACAGCGCTATCGAAAGTGAATTAGACAGTACCATCAGTAGACTAAAATCAATCGTGTGACCTCCACTGCAGCGTAAACTTGGCTCCCCGAGTACGTGGTGGAGCAGGAGGGGCCGGCTGAATGACAAGACAGTCGATATGTCTGTATTGTTGTACTTAAATACTTGAACTGCTCAGCGGTAGCGGAACTGCGCGACTTCGCATTTATATTGCGACTTGTGATTTCAAAATAGAAATATCAAAAACTAATTTTGTTCTTTGTACGGTATAACTGCTTGCTTTTGAATATGCATTTATTGATGGGCATATTCCGGCATTTTCGCGGCGGATACAATTTGCTTATTTCGACACGAAACGGCTCATAAATTAAACGAGCCGAGTATCGCTGACAGTAGGCCATCGCAATGAGGGGCGGGTCTAGTCATATTAAGGGAGGGGGAGCTTAACCCTACCACCACCGATTTGTGCTTGCAGTGGTCCGGGCCCGCTCGTTTGTCCTAATCAATGATAAGAGGCGGAGGACATGCACTGAAGACACAGGCTTTGGGGGGAGGGGGGGGGAGCGATCGCTATTACCGCTTTCTCTGGATCCGCCACTGATCACAATTGTCTTGGCGATAACGCCGGCTATCTATACTGCATAGTTATTTACAGCACTATGGATAGTGTTATTGTCAGTAATACTGCCGATGACGGCGAGTTCCTGCTGTGTCTCGTCTATCGAGACCAGCAGTGTTTGTAGGTAAATAAATAAAATAAAGAAATGGTATATACCACCGATTGCACTACTGACAGTACTACACCGATGGTTTATCGATAGTGGTACTATCGATAGTTTTTTTACATTGTAGATAGTATAGAAACTGTGGATGCTATCAGTAGTAAATAGTTTTGCATCCCTTATCGATACTTATCTATAGATATGGTGTGAGCAAAGGAGGCGCGGTCACCATTTTTGATCTGAACATCGACGAGTCCCACGGATGCGTCGCACAGCAGCCACAGTACGCACATCAGGACCCCCGGAAAAACGGGCTTCATCTTCTATGAACGGTACTCCGTCAGTCCTGCCCGAAAGCACCGAAACCGTACACAGCTGCAACGGCATTACAAGGCAATCTGTATAAGTTATTTCAAGCTAGCGGAATCTGGTGGCGTGACAACTTGGTAGGCCGATTTTGTTGAAAACTTGCGCACCGCGGCAACAACTTCTACTTGTTCTTATAGACCTCTCTACATCCCTTTTCTTTCATTCTAGTGCGCAGGATAGCATGCAGGCTAGAACTACCGGCCGATCATCATTAGCTAATGATTCTTCGTCGCTGGTTTTTATTTATTTTAGTTTAAATATTCACAAACCCTTCAGGTCCTTTTGGGCCGAAGCGGGAGTGATAATCTTCGAAAATAAAAGAACAGCACAAAATGCAAGATAATGAACGTTTTTAATGCAGAATTGCACAACAATGATGCAGAAAGCATGGACGAATCAAAAACACATTGCTAAAATTTTGCCATATTCCAGCTGAATATTCATCGACTTCGAGCTGATATCCAAGCACAAAGTTCATTAGCTTATGGACACTGATAGGTTATATATAGGGTGTCCCAATTATCACGCAGTGCAATAAAAAAAGAAAAAACCACCTGGCCTGCGTGGATCGCGCAACACAGTCACTGCAAAAGCTGAAAAGCGGCCTTTTAATCCCTTTTCTTCTTAAAACTTTTTGGGTTACTGCTGCAAGCACACTTTATTGGTACCCACTACGCCATAAAGAATCATAATTTTTGTGTAGTATGCCGGCATTCATACTGCAATCCTTCGCCATTCTTCGAAGAAGCGTGGCATCCACTACATAATTGCAAAGCAAATTTGCGCATTTTTTTTTGTATGCAGTGGCTGACGACGGGGAAGAATTATGCCTAAAGTGGGTATGCGCCACAGTTATTAGGTGATCAAGAACAAGCCTTTGTAGTGGGTTGGAGCATTGGACGACCCACTCGTTACGCAATTCGCTTTGTATGACTGTTTCTTTGCTGTTCTAAAACGCTTTATTAATCATACTAAAGCGATTCCACTCCCGACATCCCGGCTAAAAAAAAAAGAGGAACGGCGTTATGCGTAGCAAATGTAGGGCATATTGTTCCCAGTATACTGTACTAGCTACAAATTTTTTCATGAATGACAATGAAATAAAATTAGCCATATTTGTAACTCAACAAGTGCGCGCCTAATGATCAAATTTGTCTATGAGGCATACGTGCACATGTTGAAACGGCATAGGCACCCGAAAGTGGATCGGAGGGCGCGACGAAGCTCTTTGGGTCGCCTCAGCATTGTAGGTACCCGCCGCCAGGGATACTAAGAAAATAGAACGCTCGCTGAACACAGTGACACGCTGAAGTCTCAGTGCCCTTTTTGGCACATTTGCAAAGAACGCTTCCTGGGCGCTTACATAATCAGCCGTGACCGCTTGCTCACAACTAAAAAAGAAAATGATATGCACGTGCAAGTTCGGTTTTGCTGCGTCTACTCGCTAGGCTGTGTGTTCTGGCGCTACCATCAAATCTCGTAAACTGCATTGCCGGGTGCCTATCTGTCTTGGCTACTTTCATCAACTTACTAATTTCGCGCTCATTCCCCCCCCCCCCCTCTTAATGAAGAAAGCCCGCGAAATATTAAAATAACACGTGACTATACCGCTACGCACATTAGAGTGTATAAGCTACTCTATGCATCAGGAAGCAGCGCCCTCAAACAAGCTCGCTTTGAGGTAGCCAATATGACTGAAAGAAATGTAGAAAAAATAAATTCCGGTTCACGCTATCTGCCACTTCCCGTCCGAAGAGATGCACCGCTTTGATCTTACGCAGTAAGGCTGTAATCAGAACAGTGCTCAGGACGCGTTATCAATGAGAACAGTTGGCCGTGAGATATCGGCAATGATGGTGACGCACAATCAAGCTGAAGAAATCCATGCGGAATTGCGAAACATGTTTTTGGCACTCGGTTCTTGCTAATGTGTGTATAGCTGTCTAACGGAAAGGGGCAGAATGGTTGCTTAAAGTGAGTTGATTTGAAGGCGCTGCTTTCTTTGCGCCTGGGAGCGCATTCACGTGTTATTTTTCATATTTCGTGGGCTTTCTTGATTGATATGTCGGGTTTAACGTTCCCGCAACCACCATATGATTATGAGAGACGCCGTAGTGGAGTGCTCTGGAAATTTCGACCACCTGGGGTTCTTTAACGGGCACCCAAATCTGAGCACACGGGCCTACAACGTTTCCGCCTCCATCGGAAATGCAGCCGCCGCAATCGGGATTGGATCCCGCGACCTGCGGGTCAGCAGCCGAGTACCTTAGCCACTAGACCACCACGACGGGGCTTCGAGGGCTTTCTTTATTAACAGGAAAAAAAAAACGCGCACTTGATTAATACATTACGTAAAGATTCACAGACAAATATCGTTTCAACATGTGCACATCTGCCTCATTCACATTGTGATAATTAGGTGAGGACTTTTGAGTTAAGCCCCGCCGTGGTGGTCTAGTGGCTAAGGTATACTCGGCTGCTGAGCCGCAGGTCGTGGGTTCGAATCCCGGCTGCGGCGGCTGCATTTCCGATGGAGGCAGAAATGTTGTAGGCCCGTGTGCTCAGATTTGGGTGCACGTTAAAGAACCCCAGGTGGTCAAAATCTCCGGAGTCCTCCTCTACGGCGTCTCTCATAATCATATGGTGGTTTCGGGAACGTTAAACCCCACATATCAACTTCCTGAGTTATATATATGTATAAATATAATTATGACAAATTAATTAATTGTCATTAACAACAATTAGTAGTTGCTACCACAGTGTACTGGTAACAATATGCACTAGGTCTGCTTCGCGTAATTTTGTTCCTCTTTTTTTAAATAGCATGCTCTGCGTGATATTCGGACACCCTATATTGTTCTAATAGGCTGTTAGTATTTTCTAATAGCGTTTCAATCTGGTAGATTGCTTTAGTCTAGTAGGTATATTCATGTATTGTATAATAAATGAGTAACTGTGTGAGTCTATTAGATTGTATTAGTCTAATAGATTTTTTAGACTGGTAGATCTACTGGCACACACTCATGCAAAAATCCTTATACTAATGTACAAATAGACATGTACAATAAGATTGATTGATATGTGGGGTTTAACGTCCCAAAACCACTCTATGATTATGAGAGACGCCGTAGTGGAGGGCTCCGGAAATTTAGACCACCTGGGGTTCTTTAACGTGCACCCAAATCTGAGTACACGGGCCTACAACATTTCCGCCTCCATCGGAAATGTAGCCGCCGCAGCCGGGATTCGAACCCGCGACCTGCGGGTCAGCAGCCGAGTACCTTAGCCACTAGACCACCACGGCGGGGCCATGTACAATAAGTACCTTGACATTTACCATAGTGTTTTTATAGGGAAGCGTATATAGCTAAATTATCGAACCGGAAATATTTCAAAGTTTCGGCAATGCTGCGAGAAACAGGTAACGTTTCCTCCGCAGGGGACCACTTTCTTACCAGGGCTGCGGGCTTCGACCGTGGGCATCGGTAGACGCGCAGAACGAGCGAGGCGCGGAATTTCGACGCAGTGAGGCTCGCCGCTGTTCCTCGAGACGTTCTCTCGGCGGCGCAAAATTAATTTGCCAACTTTCCTCGCCGGTCGTGTTTCACTCGTCGCGTGACTCGTGGGACGCCAGGGCGACTCTCGAACCTTGTTATGGCGACATCCTTTTGATGCGACAGCTGCGGCAATGCGACGCGCATTTATATATATCATGGCAGCAGGAGTTTCTTCTCGGTGAGTGTTTCCGCGCTTTTCTTTTTTTTTTTGTTGGTGTTGTTATTTCAGGACTTAAGCTGGCGCGAAACCTTTTCCGATGTAAGGAAATCGCGAGGGGTTGTGTGAAGGGTATGCAATCAGTAACCTTGTTAGCTGTCGCTATTTGTTGGCTAAATGACGAAGACAGACAGACGGACGGACGGACGGACGGATGGATGGACAGATAGATAGATAGATAGATAGATAGATAGATAGATAGATAGATAGATAGATAGATAGATAGATAGATAGATAGATAGATAGATAGATAGATAGATAGATAGATAGATAGATAGATAGATAGATAGATAGATAGATAGATCAACCTGCTTGGAGTGTACGTGTACGTGGCCCAATATATACAGTGAGAAAAAGTTTTCTCGGGTCTGGGCGTACAGCAGAAAGACATGTAATAAATACAAATGCTGTTGTATAAAAGTGACAAAAAGGGAACAGTATTAGGTAATTAGGTTACAACTAATAAGGAAGTCTTACGACAGCGTATGCATGCAATAACACGTGGCTGTTTTTGTGTTTTTTTTATGTTAATTCTGTTCTAGCGCCTTACACCTTGATTGAAGAGAGCTGGCGTGAGAACCATAGTGTCCGATGTGATACGTTTCTTTTTTTTCGAATATTAGCATAACGACACTTAATTATTGGAGCCTCATTCGGAAAACAGACCAACTTCGGTGAAGGCTTTTCCAAGTAATCCTGTTGCAGTTTATAAATTCAGTTATTCTTATTTATTTATTTGAATAATGATATAGTGTGCCTATATAGCACCCTTGCCCCCCCACCCCCACCCCACCCTTCAGTGCGGCGGGCAGTGGTGTAGGCAGAAATTTGTATTCGTGGTGTTTGTGTAGGTGGAAGGGGGGGGGGACGCTTTTGATGAGGTCTGGAAGGGTAGTGTGGTCGAGTGTCATTTGGTCTGGCACTCTCTATCTATCCCACGGCAGAAAAAAAATCTGTAGGGGGGCGGGGAGTACAAGCCCTGTGTGTCACTGGCGGCAGCTACTGGGTTCGATTTACAGTGCCGCGAAGCACCCATCGGCTTTTAAAAGAAGGAAATAAATACCAACTCATTTTTTTCGAGATGGCGGCCTTTTCACTCTTTTCTTTCGGTCTAGTGGCTAAGGTACTCGGCTGCTGACCCGCAGGTCGCGGGTTCAAATCCCGGCTGCGGCGGCTGCATTTCCGATGGAGGCGGAAATGTTGTAGGCCCGTGTGCTCAGATTTGGGTGCGCGTTAAAGAACCCCAGGTGGTCGAAATTTCCGGAGCCCTCCACTACGGCGTCTCTCATAATCATATGGTGGTTTGGGGACGTTAAACCCCACAAATCAATCAATCAACTCTTTTCTTTCACACCCCTTGTCCATTACCCTAAACTGTGCGGTGCCCGGCTACTTTACTAGTGGCAAAAGCAAGCGTATTTCCTCTCCTCTAACTTCTCTAACCACTGCTAGCCCAGTGATGAACGGCCACAACACGTACGAGCCGTACTATTTCAGCTCCTTGCGTGCATGCCTTCTACCTGGCTGCTCCTCGTGAATAAGCCAAACCATTCAGCCGTCTCGAAAGCCAGCAGAAAAATGAACGGTCCAAGCAAGTACTACGCTTATGTGCTGTTGTACGCGACTTTTGTCACCGAATGTGACAACTAACTTAGTTCTTTCGGCTACTTCGCAGTCACAGTCACAGCTTTTTTGTCACATTTTTTTGAAACACCCGCCCTTTATGTCGTCACATACGTCTCAGCATAGAGTTTTATTTATTCGTCACAGAGTTCCGGCTTCACTACGTGTCACCAAGTCACATGTTTAGTTTTGTTTGCTCACTACAATGCTATATAATCATTGCGGTAAATAATTAGGCAAAGTTTGTTCGATTTGTTGTGCAATAGCGTTCATTGACAAAAGCGAAAGCACCGTCTTGAGAGGCAAATCGAAGGCACCAGCTCTTTAAATGTTATTTTTAGCAATTACCTTCTAGTGATTGTAATTAAACTTTACAGATTTTTAGTCAAGTGCTCGTTTTTTATTGTGTGCTAAGGAAGCTTTATAACTCAAGTTACAGTTCATGCACTCGAAGTTGGTACCTCTAGCGGCGCGCGCTTTTCCTTCTTGTCGGCGGACACGCGGGAATTTGTGCGGTGATTTTTAACTGCATCGCCGTCGACGCATGTTGAAATCTTTCATATATATGAAAGCTGCAAGTTAGCGTGTTCTTTGACCGCGCTTCATCCGCTTGCGCCCAGTCAACTTCACGCTCGTGTTGAACGTGATGCCGGTGGGATGAGCAGGGAAATAAAAGCGATCGACGGCAGTACGGTGCATCGGATATGCTCCGGTCAAGTGGTTCTGAGCTTGGCCATAGCTGTCAAGGAGTTGGTCGAAAACAGCATTGACGCGGGAGCGAGAAACATCAGTAAGCAAGGATGGGCATGGCAGCTGTAAGGAGACGACGTATGATAACTGTCGCACTTTATCGTGTCCACAGGTGTCAAACTGAAAGACCACGGCAGCAAACTTGTCGAAGTCATCGACGACGGGGAAGGTGTCGACGAGTCGAATTTCGCAGCTCTCAGTAAGTGGACATAAAGCGCGATCAGTGCCGTGTAAGCGAGCGCTATTTGCGTGGCAACTGAGGAGTTTGGCAATGCATGTTTTTGTCGTGAGCAGCGCACTGCTTATGCAAGTTACGGGTGAAAACACATTTCGGAGTGTCCGTGAGACGAACTGCTCTATAAGTTTATAGAGCAGGTCGTGGTCCGTGAACACAAGTTTAACTTGACGTGGTGGTTCGTTTCCACGCACGATGCTGTGGGTTAGAGTCCCCGGCATTGTGACCGCATTTCAAAGTGGTCGAATTTCAACAAACTCTGTGTACATGTATTTATGTGCACGTTAAAGAATTCTTGAATAGGGAAAACAATACAGAGTTGCGCGCCGTGGCGTGCCTCAAGATCATGTCCTGTTCAAAAAAAAAAAAAAAACGAGAGAGAGATTCAGAATTTTATTTGTTGTAGCCGTGATTGCCAACATCTCATATGTAACGCATATAACGGGTATATCGTGTGCATGGACATCGCCAACAGGGCGATTGTTACCAGTATGTTGAGTTTTGAGTGAAAGGTGGCTGTCCACATGGAACCTGCAGATCAGCACCAGCCCCCGTGCATGTTGACCTTTGCAACATTTATATGTGCTCGTCTGCTGGTATCATGCAATATTCACTGAGCCCGCGACCATAATTTCCGTTTCCTTCCCTTCCTCGATCTCAGCACTGAAGTACCACACGTCGAAGCTGCGCCAGTTTTCTGACCTCGAAGATGTGACGACATTCGGTTTCCGAGGGGAGGCACTCAGTTCCCTTTGTGCACTGTGGTGAGTCTTCTTCATTAAAAAATGGAAGGCTTTTGATGAAACTATGTTCTTGAGAGTTCACAAACACATGATGACATAAACAGCCACCCTTCACCTTAGCACAGGCAGCGTACTGCTACTCTCTTCGATTACCATTTTTTGTTCCAGTGATGTAACAATCGCAACTCGTCACAAAGATGCCGAACAGGCAACACTGCTCAAGTTCGACCACCATGGCGTCATCACTTCAAGGTCGCCTTGTGCGAGGGATGTAAGTGTTGCCCAAGGGAATTATTTACTATATTGTCATAGCATTGTCATAACTTTATTCTTTCTGATTTGATTGGTTAATTGATATGGGGGGTTCAACATCCCAATATTACCATATGGGGATGAGAGGTGCCGTAGTGGAGGGCTCCAGAAATTTCGATCACCTGGGGTTTATTAATGTGCACCCAAACCTGAGCATATGGGCCTGCAGCATTCGCAGCTGGGATTCGATGCTGCGACCTGCAGGTCAGCATCGAATCCCAGTTAGCCACTAGACCACCGCGATGGGTAACTTTATTATTTTTACTAATTAGGCTGCAGTAATTTCATTGTATTGTGCTTGTGATTTCCCTCTTGTGTTACCGTAGCTTTTTTCAATCTTTTGTCGGTCATGTTGTCGGGCTTGTGCTTGGTTCTTAGATTCAGCAAGTTTTTTATCTGTGCAAAGGAAACAATACGTACATATATGCATCCACAAAGTGCAGATTTGTGGCTCACTTTGTTTCATGAAAGGTGATTTCTTAGCAGGTGATTGTGTATTTTAAGCTGTTCTATTGTTCTGAAGACCCTATAGGTCATCACCTTTCAAGAAGTAAACTCGTATGGAAGTCTGTGAAGTTTGTGTGCTTCTATCTGTATTTTGTGCTCCTATTTTTCGTAGGACACTAGTGTTTGCTGGTGTTTGTAGTTTGTATTTGTTGTTCCCAATTGGAAACAGTACATGAGAGTGTATAAAAATATACGTATGCCTACGACGACTGCAAATGTGGGAGCATAATCACAAAAAGAAAATTCACTAAAGAATACAAAAGAGCCAGAGCGCATTTGGCAAGCACTCTCAAGTAATGTCAGGAAGTCTGCCGCTGTCATTAAAGTAAAAAGAATACAGCCGCGGCGTGCATACTGCCAGTTGTAACATATGGGGTTTAAACATGGAGGATGACAAGTTTACTGGAGAAAATGTTGAGGAGCACACAGTGTGTCATGAAACAAGAACTTCTAGGAATCATATTAAGAGAGAAGAGAATGGCAGAATGGCCAGGGAACAAACGGGGGCCGTTGACATCAAGTGAAAAAAATGGACCTGAGTTGGGCATGCCAGGTAATATATAGAACAAGTGCAACGGAAGGATTACCTAGAGATGGGAAATGCAGTTGAGAGGATTAGGTGGAGTGATGAACTTAAGAAGTTTGCAAGGATAAAATGGAATCTGCTTCCACGGGGCAGGGTAAACTGGAGGGGCCTTCAACTTGCTGTAGACTAAAGGCGTGGATGATAAAAATAATGATGAGTAAACACATAAGAGCCATTGCACCAACTGTTACAGCGTGGCACCACGGTCAGCCTGCACAACCTGTTCACTACCTTGCCTGTTCGGCACCGAGAGTTTCTGGCCAACCTGAAGCGGGAGTTTGGCAGGATGGTCGCCCTCCTGACGGGATACTGCCTTGTTGCCACCGAGGGTCAACATTACGTGTGCAAACTTCAACGAATCAGGGTGAGCTTTGTCCTCTCACCTGCAGACGGTGTTTGAAGGATCTTGTTCTAGGACAAGGTGGTGCATTTTGCTGCAAATTGTTTTGAATGAGAAAGATACGTGAAAGAAAAGATCACACATGTTACCAACACAGTGAGTTGTGTTATAATACATAGCCATAACATTGTGTAATGACTACTGTTTTATCATAATTTATGGCGGAAACTAGGTGAGGAAAGGCAGGGAGGCTGCCCAGTATTTCCTCATTTGTATTTTTCCATCTACTAGCGTGTTACCACTAGGTTACTACATGAATGGACTTACATGAACTCTAAGTGCCTTTCTTTTATTGTTTTCATTTCATTTTTTCACGTATCCTATCATCAGTGAAAATGAGTTCCAGTGCTACATGAAAGTGCTAGCATCTCTTAAACGGCATATACTTTAAAGAATGAAAGATAAAAAAAAGAGAGCAAAATAACATTATACACATGTATTTCTGCACCGTGATCTGGAAGAATGTTAAATTTTTACTTGGCTCACAGCATTTGTGAACATGTTGGCTGTCATCAAGACAAGCCTGTTATGATGTGCAACATAAACCAGCGAAGCAATTTCAACCAGGCTAGTTTTAAAATGGCGCTGCAAGGAGTATTCATAAGCCAGTCACCAACCCTTCATGCAAAGAAAGACTGGGAATGATGTTGACACTACAGACAAGGAGTACAAGGTTGTGCTAGTAACAAATCTCAAAATTTTACTCTATCACGTTACATGACATTGATTTATACCACTATTTTATTTTTCTATGGTTCCACATAAGGTGAATTCTTGCAGTCTCTGCTATTGTTTTGGGTAATTACTGCTTCCACATTAGATTTTATAAATTTCCTTATTTTGAACGGTTGGCCTTCACTCACTAACAGCAATCATCCTACATTCTGCCACCATGAACTGATTTGCTGTCATGTTATTTATTTTGTATGGTGTGTATGTATCTTCTTGTATGGCAAAACCCTGTGGCTGTCCACAAAGGTGCGCTATGTTGCTTCTTTGTTTCATAGGCGCAAGCAAGTGATTCTCAACAGCCAAGGCTCGCAAGCAGTGCGGGAGCGAATAGCGACTGTGTATGGTGCAAAAGAGGTATGAGAAGTAGTGATGTTGCGTGCAGGGAATTTTCCCATATTCAGGGAATTTTCGCCTGTCATTTTGAGCTGAAGGGAAGAAGGGAATCTTTCTGATATATCAGGGAATTTCAGGAATGGTTAAATTAGCCTTTGAAGACCGGTAACTAGCAGTCACAGTAGGCCTTCATCTGCTGTAATTGGTTCTGGCGCCTGCACCACACAAGCATAGCCTTTGAGATTTGTTTTTGATATTTATGCTGATTGACTTATAGTTTAGTGGTGTGCAGTGTACTGTTTAGTGGTGTGCAGTTTAGCAATATGCAGTGTACTAGCAGTATATAAATGAACATGGTCATGCTCTTGTTGTGCGGCAGTGCAGGGGCTAGTCATGATTTCAAAAGTCGCCAGTACTTGAGACACGTGTAATTATAGTATGTGTGCGCATGGATGGGGTGCAAATTAGTATTGTTATGCAGGGAAATATGCTGGGAATTTCGTCAACGTTTGCAGGGAAAAATACCCAAAATAGGGAATTTTCATGTCTCTGGATGGGAATCGATCGGGGTAATAAGAAACATCACTGATGAGAGGCCAAATTAATGGGCGATAGTGCTCGTACCATTAAGGCAGAATTGTCAGTGAAGGGTAAGAAATAATCCAGTGCTCTAGGTTCATCGAACATTTCTCAGTATGGTGGTGCCATCTACTAGTACTTGTGCTCCAACCTTGAAAAATTATGGGAGCTTCTACATTAAATTTGTAGTTCTGTGGTCCTGAAGGGGTCGTAATCAAGGCATACTTTTAAGCTGGAAACAAGACAGTATAGTTGTTGTACATGAATGTAGAATACCTTAATTGTAGTGTCCGCTTTGACGTACATTGACACTATGCTGTGATGAATTCAAAGTGTGACACTTACATAAGCAGAAGAAAGGACAGGCGAGGATAAGCATACACGCAAAGCTCACATTTTGCTAAAAGGGAAGATGCATAAGTGGAAAGTTGCAGAGCCAACTACACGTCACCAGAATTGAGAAGAAGTAATCTAACAGACCATGCCCACACGAATCGTGAACTCTGTGCAAACCAGACAAGATGGAATTACAGGACCGAGGGCAGATTACATGTAAGTGATATGCAACTCATGACTCCAAAATTGTCGTCTCCGTCAGAAAGACCAATAGCTAGGTCACTTGATTGGTTGATTGATTGACTGGTTGTCTGATCAATTGATCAATTAACTCTTGCTGTCTAGGCTGCAAAGCTCCTGGAGATACAGCAGTGTACTCTTACTGAAGAAATTCTGGAAGAGTTTTCACTCACAGAGTCTCTGGTTGAATCTTCAGGTGCAAGGTATGTGCGCATGCTTTCTTGTGGTCACTCCAAGGTTTTGTGCTGATTATGGCCTTGCCAAATAGCTCGAACATAGGACAACAGCCATGTAACGAATCGGCTTATTGGAGCTCCATCTGTACTGATCCTACAAAATGTGTTGGTGCTAGGCTCTGTTCTCTGTAGAATTATGTGATAAAACAACAAATGGCAACTAACTGAAGGCACATAATTACTTCATTTAATTGCAAAAATTGCACGCCTTCCTTCCTGTAGTTTGGCACATCTGCTGTGTTACTTTCTCAGATAGTGCTGCATCGACATGCTTACCTGCTTTCTTTAATTTCACGGGGACTGCCTTTTGCCCTTTCTTGTGATGCACTTAAATTGCTTGGTGGCACATGTTGCATTTCAACTTGCATGCTGCTTTGCAAATGACGCCAATTGTTGTGTAAGCGTTGCATGCCCGACATGTATCAGTATATAGAGACTGTATTCGAGCACCAGTGATAATCCTAGAATTTACTGTGACGCATGCGTAAAAGCTGATGCATTTCCCTGCCAATCAGTTTATCAACTACCGATGAATCTACTCATTGCTATCATTTTGCAGTATAATTTGTTTGCTGTGTTGTGCACGGATTCACCCAATAAAAAGTTCAAATTTCAATGCTTTGGATTATGCGACCTTCATTCTCATTACTACGTGACAATATTGATTCCAAAGATTGTGCGACAGTAATCTGGCTCGATATCGGAAGGCCAGCCCAGAATAATAATGATAAAAAAATATGTGTTGCCACATGAAAGTTTAGTCTGTATCGTGTGTATTGGTAGAAACTGCTGTTAACGAGGGAAAAAGATTTGCTTCAAGGGCTCAGTAGCTCGTTAACCCAATCACTAGCTCTGTTAGTAACATGTACTCTCTGTATGTTTCATTCAGGATAGAGGGCTACATCTCATCATGTGCTCACGGCTCAGGGCGAAGCTCTGCAGACAGACAGTTTGTCTTTGTCAATTCTCGACCATGTGAGATGCCAAAGGTAAAGATGTTGTCATGATGTCCTTTCTGCAACAGTTCTTCCCACTTACTCTGCTGTACGATTTATGGAGTGGAGTTAAGTCTAAGCATGAATTTATGCCTTGCTTTTTCCTACAGCTTACAAAACTGGTGAATAGTACGTACCATATGTTCAACCGAGACCAGTATCCATTTCTGTTGATCAACATTCATCTTGAAAGACGTAAGGCTTTCCTTCTTGTTCTATTGCCTTTTTTTGACAGTAAAGCTGTCTTGTCTAGGCCACCCTGGGTCGGCATCTTTGTAGTAGTAGTAGCAGTAGCTGCAGCAGTAGCAGTACTAATAGTAGTAGTAGTAGCACTAGTAGATGTTGCAGGCCATGTGACCAGAGTGGGGAGTAATAAAGAAATAAGACGAAATAATGATGATGATTCTCAAAATTGCATTTGGCTATCATAGTCTACCTTTTAATACACCTTCACATTTACAGCTTCACTATCCGGTGAACTTCACTGCGTGGAACTGTTCGAACTTTTCTTTTCTTTTCTTTTTCAGTGGATTTCATCGGTCTCATCTAAAGTTGACTTGTAGTCGAATCTTGATATAGTGAATCTGGATGTAATGAATTTTCAGTTATAGCAAAGTAAATTAAAAATTGAGTTGTCATTTGTGCATTGTCATCAATACAGTGAAAGATCATTATAACGTAGACACATCCAATATGAAAATGGTTTTCTTATAGTATCTGAAAATTTATTATAAATGTATATTGCCACTCTGTACCAGTTGCAGCACAATTTTTATTTACATCATTCTAACTCAAAATTTAATATATCTGAATTGATTATGACAATGTTTTGCTTTTATACATTCAAAAAAAATATTCACATAAAACAAACTCATTTAGATGTAAGATGCTCCTGTGTTTTTTGCGAGGTTTCGCTGTGTTAGTATAGCCCAAATTATATTCTCTTAAGCGTCCATCAGAGTATTAAATTGTTCTGGGCTTTTGCCACATAAAGATGTCTTTCAAGCAGCAGCTTACCAGGTGTTTTGTTTGTTGTCTTTCTCTCATTGTGCAGATTCTGTAGATGTCAATGTTACTCCAGACAAGCGTTCAGTATTTGTTCATCACGAGAAATGCCTCCTAGCCATCATAAAGGTAAGGCACATTATATCGATGCAGTGTTTGCTGTAATGCTGCCAACTCGAACAGCTGTTTCAGCAGTGAAAATGACTAGAGCAGGGTACAAAACAGCTCAATGAGAGCAAGTACACCAAAAAACGAATACCACAGGACAAATGCTGACTGTCAAAGAAAAGTTTGCTAGAAGTAAGTTTGTCCTGTGATCCTGTTGTTTTGGTGTTCTTTCTAGCCCTCATCAAGTTGTTAAGCACTTAACTTTGCCAATGCTTAGAAGAAAAGATGTTTTACTGTTGTGGGAGTCTCGGCGCGGCGAACGCGCGCATCGCCACGCCACGTTCTAGGAGTGAACGGACACAGTAGACGCGGTCGGTACAAAGCACACAACATACATACATTTATTAACTAATTTAGACGACGATATCGTCCGCCGAATGGTGCATCAATTTTGATTAACCCGCTACCATACAAACAACATAACGCAGTGACACACTAAACACACAATAACATGATAAACACACACTAACACACCCAACACACTAGCACATACCCAAGGCGGCGTCGCCAACGCCTGACCTTCCACGTGGGACCCCGGCGCGAAGCCCGCGGTGCCGAGCACCGGGGGGGCCCACGAGACAACCGTTCGCGGCAGCCGCCACGTGCAGAAGAGGCTCGCGCAACGCTCGCCCACCACCAAGGCCTGCCCTCCGCCAGGGGCCACCGCTGGCGCTACCACTCTACCAACAGTGGCATTCAAAGCGACCACAACGCCATCTATCGCCCGGCGATGGTCACCACCGAAATAAAGCCTTGGGGCGAGACACATGCGCCACGCGGCGCAGACAACTTTACAGGGGGGTGTCGTTGGGAATGTGGGGGTGCTGACACCCCCCTGTAAAGTTGTCTGCGCCGCGTGGCGCATGTGTCTCGCCCCAAGGCTTTATTTCGGTGGTGACCACCGCCGGGCGATAGATGGCGTTGTGGTCGCTTTGAATGCCACTGTTGGTAGAGTGGTAGCGCCAGCGGTGGCCCCTGGCGGAGGGCAGGCCTTGGTGGTGGGCGAGCGTTGCGCGAGCCTCTTCTGCACGTGGCGGCTGCCGCGAACGGTTGTCTCGTGGGCCCCCCCGGTGCTCGGCACCGCGGGCTTCGCGCCGGGGCCCCACGTTGGGCGCCAGTGTGGGGGTCTCGGCGCGGCGAACGCGCGCATCGCCACGCCACGCTCTAGGAGTGAACGGACACAGTAGACGCGGTCGGTACAAAGCACACAACATACATACATTTATTAACTAATTTAGACGACGATATCGTCCGCCGAATGGTACATCAATTTTGATTAACCCGCTACCATACAAACAACATAACGCAGTGACACACTAAACACACAATAACATGATAAACACACACTAACACACCCAACACACTAGCACATACCCAAGGCGGCGTCGCCAACGCCTGACCTTCCACGTGGGACCCCGGCGCGAAGCCCGCGGTGCCGAGCACCGGGGGGGCCCACGAGACAACCGTTCGCGGCAGCCGCCACGTGCAGAAGAGGCTCGCGCAACGCTCGCCCACCACCAAGGCCTGCCCTCCGCCAGGGGCCACCGCTGGTGCTACCACTCTACCAACAGTGGCATTCAAAGCGACCACAACGCCATCTATCGCCCGGCGGTGGTCACCACCGAAATAAAGCCTTGGGGCGAGACACATGCGCCACGCGGCGCAGACAACTTTACAGGGGGGTGTCAGCACCCCCACACTGTTTGCACAAAAATATTTTACTGCTTGCACACTTCTCTTACATATGTATTTTTGAAGCGATAACATGACAGAACCACCAGTATTTTTACTGTAAATATTTTTGTGTACAAATCGCAGTGCTCACTCTTGGCAATGTACCGGCCAATTGCAGCGACGTACGAGAGGCAGAGCCTTTCGTCGTCCCCTGCCCTGTCACAGTCATCGCAACAGAGTCAGTACTCTTCCTTCTCTCGCTGTTCAGTGCCCGAATCGTTGGGCAGCGTTTATTATAACGTCTCATTTGTTGTTGTAGGTCCTCTGTCTCCTTATCTGAGCCCTCGTCTGCAGAACTTATCACCTTCTGACAAGGTCAGTTTCTTTGACTGTTATAAAAAATCTGCCCTTAAAATGAAATCGCTAACCATTTTCATGACATCAGTTTCACTGCCACGTGGTAATCTTTGCATATCCTTACATGACGTAAAACACCAATGACACAATGACGAAAAATTGGTTTTATGTTAATCTAGATAGTTGGTATGCGTCTTCAAAAACGAAGCACTTGGTGTTTACTGGCAGATGTGAGTGCACTTTCATGGTGGGCATATTGCGAAATGCTTGTGTCCGTTCTATCTATTCAGTCTTTTTTCTTTAAAGTGATATTACAGTTCCCACACGTATAGAAACTCAGGAGCGTCATTGCGAGTGCAAGCTTGTTACGGGTATCAGCAGTGATTCTAACTAAATGGTCTGTTTATAAAAGTGCCTTGCTGCTTGGGCTCAGATGTATTCGACTAGCCAACATAGCATGCGAACATTTGCTGATGAAAAAAAGGACATTATGCTTATACAGCTGAAAGAGTATCAATGCAATTACTTGTTTTGCCACCTTTTTCTCAGATTCCTTTGAGTACCCCAGTGAAACGAACATCGTCTGTGTTGTGCACCCCACGTTCCCGATCATCTGCTGCTCTGCAGAGCTTCAAATGTAAGCAAAGTATTGAAGCTCGAGTAACTATAACATAACATTTTTTTCTTTATATTATTAATTCAATTCCATGATTAGAGCACTGTAATTAGTTGAAAGCTTTTTGGGCCATGCCCACTGCTCCTTTCTCATGTGATGTTAACGTAAAAAGCAAGAATGCCTCAGTACCGCGAAATCACATATACATGCTTATTACACATAATTAGGAATGATAAAAGAAAATACATCATTTTAAGTTCTGTGCATGTGTTACTGTTCCACCTTTTCATAAGGGTCAATCTTTAGGGCCATGCCAACATAACCTGCTCGTCATGTGATGTCACAAATTTGTGAAAACTCACCACTTTATGCCAAGAGATGGGACTGAAATCAGGATGGAATAACTTTGCATTATAGCACTGCAGGTCTCTACATCTGCTTGAGCTGTTTGGACACGTGATATCTTGTTCTTTTCTTCTAGTAGCTTCTTAAATTTTCCATGTGCAGAGTAATCGGCCTAAGTTAGCAGTTCAGATCCTAATCTCCCGCTAAGAAATGATTTTTTTTTGTTTTTGTTAGATTTCTGCCTTCTGTGGTAGTATTTAAGATTCTTCCAAACTTGTTCCGAATTTGAAAGCTGTCTGGATTCTGTGGAAAATTCAGTTTTTAAATTGTTGTACCCTTAAAGTGAGAAAATGTGATTACATTTGATGCATATATTTATTAAAACTATGTTTTATGAATTAGCATTTTTCTATCTGCCCATGGTTAAAACTTCGTGTTCTTGTTGTGACTGCTTTACAAGTTGGGGGTGTACTTCGAGCTAAGTTAAAACTAGAAGCCTGACTTGAGACATTCTTAATTGAATGTGCCAAGCCCAGCCCAATGCATTTGTACAAAATCATCAAAGCTGTTTCTGGGTCTCTCTAACATATAAGGGAGGTTCCATGTGTGCACGTAAAATCAATGATTGCCACTTCCGTTTCAGTTCGTCGACTCGAAAGCAGTGGTCACTCTCCAGGCACACCTTTATTCAGCAAGTCCTCGCCAAGCTGCTCCCAGTCCACAGTTGCCACAAGCAGTCAAAGTTCAAGTGCATCAGAGTCTGTTGAACCTTCGTGTTCTGACGATGAAGTGTTGGAAGATTCTGTTGGACTTTGGAACTCACCCGATAGTGTCCGGGTTCTCCGTAGAAGAGATAAAGAGTCATCTGGAGCTAGTGCCGTCACATCATCTGACAACACTGAACCCACATGTGGCTCGCTACCTCTTTCGTCGTGTAATTCAGCAACACAAGGTGCACAAAGCAGTCAAGGACGTAACCAAGATCAGCGAGAAGATTTGGCTTCGAGTTCTGTTGGCCAAAATCCGGGGCGTGCCTCACAAATGCCGCACAAAACGAGCCCGTCTCTGCGTATTGACAAGCTGCATAGAAAGGAAATGGGGCCTCGAGGAACTCTATTCCTGGATAGGTTTCGCTTCGGTTCTTGTGTGAAATCTGCGGAAGTGTCTGTAGTGCAAAGGACTACCTGTGAAAGTGCTGATAGATTTGGTGAAACCGTGGAAGTAGCATCTGAAGAATCTGTTGTCAATGAATGTGGCAGTGACATAGTTGAAAATGATGTTGTGTGCCCTGTGGAAAATGAAGAACAGCATGATGAGGTGGTGGAGGTTGACCAGCAGGTTAGTGGTCGTAGACAGACAAAGCCTTTAAATTTCAGCTGTAAGAACCTGGCGCTGCATATCGACAGCATGAAACTGGATTCCTCTGGTGAGTATTTCTCTTCTGTCTTGTGTAGTCTTGTTTGTTTGGAATAGATTAATTGGATTTACCGTTAGTAGTGTATCTCGTATTGCCATGCATTATAGTTTAAGTTTGTCCTAATCGTTAGTAGTGTGTCTCGTATTGCCATGCATTATAGTTTAAGTTTGTCCTAATCACCACCCATTGAGATTCGATAACCACTCTCTTCCATGGCTTACTTCATCCTTCTGAAAAATTGTGAGCATCATTACAAAGTCTAGGTGAAAAAAGAATATATAATCAGGGCACATGTGTGACATGAATCGTACCTTACATTCCCGGATATTTATGGGCATCGGTGATTACTCTGGCAATGCATGATGCATCTACAAAAGTGCAAGTTTAAGAGAACTAGATTTATGTTCGACGACCGCTGACTGCACTTGCCAGTGTTATTGTGATTTGAACGTTGCTCCTAAAGCACATGTTTCCTTATTAAGAAACGAATTGGTATCTTGTACTCTTGACAGTGTTTGACACTGCCACTGCAGTGTTACAGTATAACCACTGCTTATTGTAATGTTACATGATTCTGTTACAATATTGCTGTAATGCTGCAGGTCTGACTTCTGAGGCTCTGAGCAAGCATTTATCGGCGTATAGTGTACCAGCAATCTAAATTGGTTACACGTGACTATGTAATGCTTGTGCACATGCATAACATTTTCATATTCCTAGTTATGAAAACTCTACATAAATTGGTTACTTGATTTCAGAATACGCTTACAGCTTTCCTGGTTGTTGTACTGTCATTGTGCCAATAGTTCATGGGGACAAAAAAAGAAAGATTTCGCAAACTTTATCTTCTTCAGATAAGCCTGGAGAAGAAAAGCTTCATCGTGGCTTCCGGGCAGCCATCACACCAGCTGACAATGTAGCAGCTGAGAATGAGCTGAGCAAGCAGATTAGGTTGGTTTGATCTTGTCATATAATTCAGCCATGCACTCTGAGCCACTGCAATCAACATTTGGCAGTTTTAGCTGTCATTTTCAGAATACATTGTATCACAGGGTGATGGATGAGGGATGCTTTTCTTTGCTTGATGTGCTGACTGCACATACTACATGTGATGAGAACCACCAGTTTGAAGCACGTATTGCTTTCTTTTACCACTGAGATGAGATTTGATGCACGTAGCCAGTAATAGTGGTGTACTGTAAGCCACATGTTTATCGCATTCCAAGTTATGGACTGCTTGCTTTAGTTTAGTCAGTCTTAATTGCAAATGGAACAGCAAGGTACCATATGGGCCCTTTATTGTTGTGCTTTGTGGTGCCGTGCATGAAGTGAAGACTTTAATTGCAACGATCAGTGGTACAATGTTTCATTTTCTTTCAGCAAGGACATGTTTGCGGAGATGAAGATAATTGGCCAGGTACGCTTACCTTCCTCTAGTCAGACAATCTGCACTTCATGCTTCGTGTTGACTCCTGCACTTCGGCTGATAGTGATATCCGCTGAATTCATGCTTCTCTTGTAGTTCAACCTGGGTTTTATCATCACTCAACTTGGGGAAGACCTCTTTATCGTTGATCAGCACGCTGCCGATGAAAAGTACAACTTCGAGACGCTTCAACGTGACGTCATCATGGAAACACAACGGTTACTCATGTAAGTTCTTGCGAGACTTGGTTGTTTCACTTAGGAGCAGCAGTTTGTCAGGATAGATTGAATGAAAGCAGTGGTCATTGCAGTCTCTATAGTCGCATGTTTTTCGGAGCAAACTATCACACTCCACTTTCTTTGGCAGGATGTAGCCGTACAACTTTGTCACTGGTTGCAAAGTGATTGCATTCCCTGTCAACTATCCATTAACTGTAATGATGTCTGGTGGATGTCCTGCGAACACTCACTGCTAGGGCATAGGTATTTCAGGGGTGTGCCGAACATGACTGCTGGACGTACCTCACATGACCGTTTGGCCTCGCATGTAACAAAGGTGTTGCTACCTCTCTGCCAATGTTGTAAACATCAGCATAAATGAACATTTTCACAATGGAATTGTGATGGAATTGTGAAAATTGTATTTGCGTGAACACTGTAACTACACAGTGCTCACAGAATGAAACAGGCTAGCTAATGCACATAAATTTGTATTTACCGTGTTTAGTTGGTATATCATCCTGATGTCATTTTGGCTAACACGCTTAGATCAGACATAGTCCATATAAAATTTAGTGACCAGATCTGTTGTGATGTGACATAATACTTACGTGTTATCGCGAATGTGGAACATTCTGCTTCAAGTTTTTTGTTGTGCTTGATTCCGAGTGCTGAAGCTTTAAGTGGATTGTGGTGCTAGACCCAGTGACAACTTTTCTTGACGCCACTGTGGAAGCTACAGAACCAAAGCACATGCCTGCTACGGTGCCAAAATGACCTAGTGGGTCTGTGTGCAGCTGTAAACGTTATGTTTAGTTCTTTTAGAAAATGTACTTGTAATGTGATACTAAAATAAGCACCCAGCCATCGAAACGTTTTTGTCACTCACATATTTTCTTTACAAAATTTTATAAACACGTTAACGACGCGAAGGAGCAAAATCGAAATCAGCCACAAGCTTCCGTACTACTTGCAGAGCAACATAAATGTACCCTTCGCTGCACTATCAAGGTAAGTTGTTGAGTATAGTAATTTTTTTCATTTATTTATTCTGTACATGATTTTATACTTACACACGCAGTACCCTCTCTCCTCTTTAACGAATTGGGGCTGCAGATAAACTGATCTAAACATATGAACAAGTGACTGTATTTTTCTTTAGTCATGACTGGCTGGCATGTGCAAGCCTATGCTCAACTTTCTTGATTTCAATTCCAGGCCTCAGGCACTTGAGCTCACAGCTGTTAATGAAATGGTTCTCACTGAAAACCTTGAAATATTTGAAAAAAATGGATTTGGATTCGAAGTGGACGAGTCGTTGCCTCTGGGCCAACGTGTCCGGCTGGTCAGCGTCCCTGTCAGTGGCAACTGGCAGTTTGGCAAGGAAGGCAAGCATTGAAAAAAATTGTCTTTGCAAAATCTGTGTTTTCTTTTATGCATTTAGATATAGTCTATCTATAGAACATGCCCTTGGTGGCTTGAAACCTCTGAGTGAAAATAACATTTAAAAAAATCGGGATGAACATTATCAGAACAAAAAAACAATTCCCTGAAAGCAACAGAAATAACTGCGTGTGATTGTTGCCAAGTTTGTACAATAACTCTGCAGAGCAGTGCATAAATAATTGCACCAAGTCTTACTCAAGTCTTCCTGCTGAACTACTACCTTATTACTCCTCAAATTTAGTATAAATAGTACTGTTTTGCATAAAGTTTAATATGTCACTCTTGCATGCAATACTACATTCCAGGTTTGCCAACAATTATTTTGCAGTGTGTGCGATCCGTGGTGATTCTATCTGATATGTGTCAGATACACTGCGATGCAATGGTAGCAAGATACGTAATTCATTTCTCACCGCTGCCATTACAGATACTGCCAGTATTCTTTTGTAGAAGAAATGAAACATGTTTCGTTGGCATCACTGCAGGTGACGGTCACTTAATCTATTGTGGAATAATACGGTAGGCAATGCCAACATGTGTGTTAATAAAGTCTAAACGTGACACAAAATCAGTATCGTAAAATGTGAAGCAAGATAAGCCAACGATGTAGCAGGAGGGTCTGTCTTTATTTTGTATACTATATATGTGTACTTTTGTATACTATATAGTATACAAAATACTATATAGTATACTATACTTTTGTATATGTGTATTTTGTATACTATATATGTGTCATTCTGTAAATAATTTATTAACGTCATCGTTATTGTTTTTATTTATAGCCGGCCCTCCAATTTTTGCAGCACCCAGTTTTTGGAAGCATTTCTTGTTCCTGCATGCAGCATTCATAAGTAGCACTATTGTTTTTGCAGTGCAAAGTGCAAATAATGTCGTTTGCTTCCTTTTTTATTTTCTTGCGGCCTCGTGCGCAACTTTAGTCAATTATCGCGCTTGCATATATTGGTGGACATGTTTTTTCATGTGACACTGATATTTATGTTTTTGCATTTCCTCTTTTTAGATGTGGACGAGCTCATCTTCATGCTGAGTGACAACCCTGTGAGTGCGACGTGACTTCATATATTTGACCATTCTCACAAGTTGTACTTGGTTGGCATAATGTGTAGGCTTTCAAATAGCCAGCTAGCAAAAAGATTATTTCGCTTCATACACTACATTGGGGGATTTGATGCTATGCATAGCAGTCTGCGAGCGGTTTGCTGTGCCATATCGTTTGGTGTTTATCCAAGTTTTTTTTTAAAAGACAGGCCATTGTCTTTTGTAAATCAAGCAGTTACGCAAGTGACACAGGCGTACCAGGCATCCTGACTGCACCGTGGCGCTTAAAGACTATTGTAGAAGTATGTAAGCACGTGTGAATGTACGAATGAATATTGCAGTATTCAAATTTGCTTGGACATAAGTTTAAATAAGTGCTAATTTCGAAGTACTTGAAATAAATGAATAAACGTACGTACGGTATATAAAAACGTATGTAAATACTTGTGAAGGCGGTTTTGCTGCAGCTCACTAGTGCCATGCCGTGTGAAAACGCCTATTTAAGAAAAATCTGCAATGTGGGGAAGTCTCTCAAGTTTAAATAGACATATTACCCTCACATTGATTGTTTATTTTTTAAGCTTGAAAGCTTGTTATATCAGCTTATATGCTATTAATAAATTTTAAAACGAAAAGTATTTTACCGCTTATCACTTGCATTCTCTTCAAATTCAAATCCTGCTACTGTGCAAAATTGCTTCCAGTACACTTTGAACCAAAAAAATGGGCATTCGCACCTGCATTGTTACAATATTAAAAAATATTGTGCAGGTTAGCCAAATTATAACAAATATGAAATTCTTTTTATGATATGCGCGATATACTATTCGATTTGAAATTATTCGACCGAATCGCTGTTTGCTTCAAACCTAAAATTTACTATCACACATCCCTGAATGTATAGCATGATGATAGCATTTGCTGCAAATGCATTCTTCAGTTACTTTGATAACAAAGGCTCCATTGCTGTAGCCGTGCCAATTGTAAGCACCGTTTGATGGTGTTTTCAATCTGGGTTGAGCAATGCTAGAATATGAGTAATGTAATCAACAAGGCCACCACTGGTGATGTAGGCCTCATGCCCTGATGGCGCATGTACCATTAATGATACATGCGCCATTAATGATACATACCCTGATGGCGCATGTAACACCACTGGCAAACTGTCGGCATTGTGAAAATGTAGAAACTTATGGCAATAACTAAGATACGGAGAAGAAAAGAGAAGGGCACCAGTGCTTTTTTTTACTCTGTCTTGCTTAAGTGACAACCCTTTCTTGTCCATCTCTTAGTTTATGCTTGAATTTTCAGTTATGCACTATTACAGGCGACTGGTTCATGCTTCCATTTTGCTTATGCCAAGCGTTTCAATATTCTAGCTTGCACAAGGAAGCCATCAGCATTGTGGAAAAGGCCCGTTAGCACGCCGGACATTATAAAGCATTTTTTAGGGGAGTGCGAATATTGGTAATTTTGAATAATTTCCTAACAGGGGGGGGGGGGAGGGGGTTGCTATTTGATTCGATTTGCTCTGGAATATTACTATTTGAACTTCCCCAAGACAAATACAGTGAACATTTGATTGGCAGTGGCCCTTTCGGACTTTTTTATACAATTTTTTTCCCGGAGAGAGTAAAATTGCAGATATATTATGCCTTGTTTGAATTGCATCTTAACTATTGTGCTCTTGTGTGAACCACCACCACAAACGGTAACATTCATGCACTTCTTGGACTTCGAAAACACACCTTATGACAAATAGCGAATGTAACAAATTTTTATTCCACTGTGTCACTTTTTTAAAACACATAATATATTACGTATGACATGCCTTTATCAATACCGGCTTCTATATTCATTTTGTTTTGGCTCCAACATAAATCAAATCCACCTTAAAACATATGTCACGACTTGAATACAAAAAAAGTGACTCACATTCGTAGCAAAGACATGTGGTCCATACCATACAGGCACGCAAACTATGTCATGCAGTCACTGGGACACAGCCTACCTTCGTTGCTAAATAAATTGGAAAGGAAAAGATTTATTCAAAATACATTGATGTGCAGACAAATTCGGCAATACCTTTGCAAGTATGAATGAAGGGGTAAACAACAGTTCTTATATTTGCGCTTTTTTTAAATGTATTTCACCCTCAGTGTTTCATTAAACTGTGTATTATACCATTGTGAATCATAGCCATGTTTATACTAGCAAGTTTCTTAGTGTTCTGACTATCACTGTTTTTTATGTATAGCAGTACATTTTGACATTTCCTCCCACTAAATGCATTAAATTTCTATTTTTATAAATACCATGCATTTGTGAATGTTATTCAATATGCTCCATCTTTTTCAATTCCATTAAACAGTTTTTTACTCTGGATAAGTACTGAAAACATGTATGTAGGCTAATCTTGATGTTACTGCTGCCATGCGAGGGACTTCAGGTACATTCAAGCTGTATGATGCAGCTTTTCGCCTGACAGACCCGCAACAATTTCATTGGCAAATAAAAACCTTTTTGATTTTGATAAGGTCAACGTTTGATTGGCAGTGGCGCTTTCGGAATTTTTTTAATATGCTTCACCCCATCACACTCTCATATTGCAGCAAAGCAGCCTTTCAAGCTCCGCTAGGGTTGCAAATGTGTCGACTCGAGCAAACGCTGCTTCCAGCATGGAGGTGATAGATGTGGCAAGGATGGGAGCTCAATTAATGCTGTTTTGCGACTGAAATTGGGCAGAAAATCCAAAAAATTGAATGCCGAAGATTTTTGGCATTGAAAATTTCATATGTTCTTATACATTGACATCTATAAGACAGATCTGAAACTCGAGACTTAAAGGAAGCACACCCTAGTCTGATATCTCAGTTGGGCTTCCACACAGGTGCCTTTCACATGCAAAGTGTTGTTGGCAACATTTTGGTTGTACCAAATCACGTATCACATGAATGAAATTCGGCCCATGCATTGCCTTATTCTTCATAAGACAAAACTGTGAAACACCACTCCACCAGGCTTCATTAACCAAGCCAAAAGAAACGCTTTGGCGTTGCTATCTCATTAAGAATGTGCTCAGAAATCCTCCCCAACTTTTCTTTGCTTTTTCGTTGAAGTATTCAAAAAATATTCTAGAAAAATTAGAAAAATATTCAATTTGATCCGCACTTCAATATTTGAAACCACTTGACACACAAAATTTCGCTATTCGCACAGCTCGAGCTTTTACTCATAAAGGCATCCATTTGTGGTTGTCATTTGAGCATTGTCTTTCTGTACCTAAAGTGAGAGAATCATTTTAACGTTGCTGAAATATTTTCGTTTGCTCACGTACACATAATGATGTCTCGACACGGAAGGCTAGAGTAAGACGACTGACCGACCGATCCAAGGCAGCCCAGCAAACACTAGGCAAAAGCTTCACACTCAAGATGCCACTGCCATGTCTTAGCACTGTTGGTAATTTTGACCTCCTTCCTTTGCTTAGCATACTGTGTGCCGACCTTCCAAGTTGCGTCAGATGTTTGCCTCACGTGCTTGCCGAAAGTCGGTCATGGTAGGAACAGCCCTGACTGCGCTTACCATGAAAAAGGTAATCCCACTGAAATTTACCTAATTTATGTTTATAATATGTGCCGATTTCAAATATGATATTCTTCCATTATAATGTGCAGGCTCTAAAATGCAAAAAAAAAATCTTTCAACTGCCTTTTGAAGAGCAAGATTTTTGAAAATCTGAGTGACAAAGTAAATCAACATATCACGATTATCTGGAATCAGAATTGCGTGCCATGCAATAAAAAAAAAATGTTTTTCATAATGTTTTTTAGCTCCGCCGTGGTGGTCTAGTGGCTAAGGTATTCGGCTGCTGACCCGCAGGTCGCGGGATCAAATCCCGGCTGCGGCGGCTGCATTTCCGATGGATGCGGAAATGTTGTAGGCCCGTGTGCTCAGATTTGGGTGCACGTTAAAGAACCCCAGGTGGTCAGAATTTCCGGAGTCCTCCACTACGGCGTCTCTCATAATCATATGGTGGTTTTGGGACGTTAAACCCCACAAATCAATCAATCATAATGTTTTTTAAGCAGGTTTAGAACATCCATTTTTGTTGCACTGCACTCAGTTTAGATTGCAGATTATTGTGATATGCTGATTTACAGTGTGATGCACTCACATTTGAAGAGAATCTCTTGCCCCTGAATCATACATAAAATGTCTTGTACTTTAAACACTACACAATATACTAAAAAATAATTGCATATTTGAGATCAGCGAACAAATATACATGAAGTCTCAGAGTTTCATCAAAATCTGTCAATAAATAAAGAAAATGTTTGAAAAATAGCACCCCCTCTTAATTCTTTTAAGGATACCTAGTGGTAAATTAGTTGAAATTACACATTTGAGGAAAATACATTTGAGCAATTACGCATCTGAGCAAATTTTAGCTAAGTTCAACACTATTTATCAGATTTTAGAATGCTCTATCATGATTCAGCTCAAGCACATGCATGCAATAATTTTCTAGATCTTTACCAGGAGCAGCAGAGCTGTCGCTCTAAAAAAAAAGGGGGGGGGGGGAAAATCTCAATGCTAGCCTGGAAACATTTTACCCACCAGTGCACGTATGTTGCATTTTTGCTATTCAGTTTATGCAACTGATTTTGTAACAAGCACGAGCTATTTGTTGACTGTAGTGAACAAAATTATACGTATATTAAATGGGGTAAGTGTTTGTGTTGGCCTATTTTACAGGTTGTCAGTCATCTTGGTGAACTTCATCACCCTTGGGTGAGTGTAATCATTCTTGCAGTGCTCATTTTCAGGCATGTTTAACTTTTGTGCTTGGTGTGCATGGTATTTCCTCATGCATGGAACATCGGAACATAGCTCCTTTGAAGTGCCCAATTGGTGTCATGTTCCTTGCACATAAACCTTGCTACATGTCCATAAGAGCTCATACATATTAAGTTTATAGGCAGAACGTGTGCACAGTTTTGTATTCACATAATTCATGGTGGAAGAAAGGCAACAGAAGTAACATAGGATGCATGCTTTTGGTATAAACTAAAAGTGTTTTAATTGATTTACTATCACAAATGCACGGATGAAGGTGTATGCAGATGTTGACACTAGCCTGTAAGTGGCCGTTAAAAGTTTAATAACCCATCCCTTTTTTATTGTTTTGCCACTGCGCAGAGCAGGCCTTTGGAAATGTATCTCACTACCATTCTTTGTTACTCTCACTTATTAGTAATGTCTTTCTTGAAGCTATGTCTTAACGATTTCAAGTGCTTAAATGAAATCTTAGCATTGTACAATATTGGGGTTGAAGCTATGTCTTAACGATTTCAAGTGCTTAAATGAAATCTTAGCATTGTACAATATTGGGGCGTGATTCCCCAAACAAATTGAACCAAACTAATTGGAAATAGGTGTTGCCTCTTCTCCCAACAAATGATGCCATAAACCCAAGTGAGCGTTCCATAATCCCGAAATTCATGGACTTTGGCTGATTTGAACCTTGTAAGTTGCACAGTTACCGCGACCTCCGTGGGATGTCGCCACATGCCCGTGCATGTGCTCCCGATCACACCGAAAGTAAGCGGCACGTTTGAACTGCCCAAGCTCATTCATGAGGAGCTGTGACCAACTTTTGTATCTTCTTGCTCCCGTGTCATCCCCCTCCCTCTCAACCCTCGGCGTAGCTTTCAGTGCACTTGCTGGTGCGGAAAGAAAAACCATTTAATGCGCAACAAATCCATGTAACTCTTCTTGTACTTGGCGAATTTTTAAAATCTTTGCAGCAGTCGATTCGTGAGGCGATAAGCTCCTTCAGTGAAGATATTCATGATTACTTGGAAAAGTGTTGAAGAACCCTTCAAGTTGTGTTAGGGGACCCCAGGGATTTTCAATTTTATAAACTTTTCACACTTCGCACGTTTGGCATGATTGCAAATCTGCGTGGACTCGCATTGTCACACATGTGTTTGTGTGTTTCTATCAACAGAATTGCCCGCATGGGAGGCCAACAATGCGTCACCTCGTAAACATTGCACTCCTTCCAAAATGAGAAGCCTATGAAGGCGGCTTGAGAGGAGATCGAATGAAGACATCACGCGTGCATGAAAGCACTGAGCTTTTATTGGCTAGAATTTCGTGGCTGTATGGTATACTACACAATTAAAGTAAACAACACAATATAAATGCAATAACAAAGGTTGCACGTGCAACCTGCATATCTAAAACACATTGTAAACAAAACAGGAACAGAGCACGATTCCCAGAGCAACGGAAATCATACGCTTTCTGCATGTAGAAAGCACCATTTGTAACAAAATATAATCTTAACACACTAGGCTGCTTATTTCGTGGCCACTCCTTAAGTGTACATTACAGTTTCTTGACAAGTCAATCATCAGTTTTTTTTTTTTTTTTGAAACCATTTCAGCAAGCCTGTGCATCTTTTGTATAGCATTTTGTAAGCAATACCTTTACTTTGCTTTACAATGTACTTTGCACCTCTCTGAACACTGCAAACAAACCCGGCAACTCTTGTTGAACTTGTAGATACTCGTTGTTATAGGAGTATGGTGCACATGTTATACATTTTATGTACGTACCTGATATGAATAAAGACGTAGCAACAAACGCACGGCATTGGTCGGGGTGCGAATGCGCTCACCACGTAATAAACAGATTTGCAAACGAATTACATTTGATACAGGCCCCTGTGAAACTCGAGATTAACAAAGTAACCTGCTGCTCTAACTAGGCCGCAAACATTTCGCAGCTGCGAAGCTTGCGTAGTTATTCGAGCACCAGCAGAGGAGTAGTCACTGCGGTACATATCACAGTAGAGTTGTGTTCCCAGCTGATGCTTTCACTTAACCGGAGTTCCCACACGTCTTGTGGCGCATGGAATCGTACATGTTCCCACGAGAGCCCTGCTAGTCTGTTGCCATTTACTATCACTCGAGATTTCGGAGCGATACTAGCTGCATAATTGAAATGTTCACTCAGTCGGCACAGCCACGCGAGTTATACAGGCGCAACCAAAGCGGCAACACCAGAATAAGTGTCGAGCCTTCACTGTGAATGCAAGAACATACTACATTAAATAATGCAAGCCACGGCAACACTTGACCACACGAAGCATTTCCTAACGTGTAAAAATTCTTTGCACGCTCCATCACACATGCGTAACAACCCTGTGACTATATCACATCAGCCAAAGCAGAAAAAGTTGGAGAGCGGAATGGTTGCTATGTCATAATGAGTAGCACTAAAGCTACCAAGGCTTTTCACGATGCATAAGGAGTTGCTCAAGTTAATAGACCACCTCAGCTTGGCAAATGAAAGAGGCATGCATGCTGTCTACTCGTCAAAGCTCTCTACTTGCAGCTCTGCGAACTTGGCAGAGTAAGAGCACTTCCTACGAAAGAACATTCCTTCTTGGCATTTAAAGAGGAATGTGCCCTTGTAAAACTGCATACATTCGTAAGGTTTGAAAAATCTGGTTGCTAAGTAAGATGCAAATGCAGACCTACAGGCAGATACAGCAAGATGTACTCGGGGGGAATATGCGAGCAGGAACATCGAAATCGAGTTAAGACTGTACATGCGTTCACAGTAGCATACTGAACAGCACCTTTAAGAAGAGACGTTCTTTAAAAGAGTTCCGACAAAAAATTTTGTTTCTTCACTTCATGAGTAATTGTGTACAGAGTAATCACATTACTGCAGTGAAGGCACACGCATTTCACTGTATATTGAACGTGACACACCTAGACGAATACTTCTATTGCCAAAATGTTTTTTTCATCTCTTTTATAACAAAGCCCCGTTTGACATCTGTTGATAATGCACATGATGCATTTCATTCTGAAATACCCTTCTCATATAAGAAAAAAAAATCACTTTGATGACGTAGTCGGAACACTGTTCTGATGGCAAGACTATCCCTCATTTGCTTCATTAGTATAACTCATTATTTAGGTACTTCATCAGTATATCGAGAGAAACTTTGTGGCAAAAGGATTTACTGCTTGTGTCGTCAGTACTTCTGGAAATCAGCACCCATGTCAAAATTTGCCGAGTTTGGCTAAATTTGGCCACAATCGATGTCATCTATCAGTGCTTTCAAGATGCTGCCAGTAGTGTCGATAGGTATTGTAGTCTGAAGACTGCTCACATAAGAAACTGCAAGTTCCAGGGTAAGCGGACGGAGCTGCCCAAAAATGACGACATATGACAGAAGTGACAGGTGTCTGCAAGGTGCAGATACCAAAGAAGCTAAGTGAGAATGTACATAGATCCAATAAGCACAAAGGCAACTGACTAATGAGAAAGCATTCACAAGAACCATTTGTTGGGAATTACTGTACAGCACTAACTAAGGCAAAGTTTTTAGCAGCAGTCCTAGAAAGAGATGTTGCTGCAGCATGTGCAGTTCGTGCCAAGGCAGCCATAGATGCGCAATAGTATAGTGCTGTACAATACACTGTACTGAACAATCTCACAATAGTGTACAATAGTACCTTAGTGCAGCAGAATGGCAATACTAGTACCACCACAACAAAAGTTTCAACCTACATCAAGTATTGGTGAGGTGCACTATGTAAGCCGTGCCGTATAAAATGCATCAAATAACGAAAAGCAGTTTTGTACAGCGCTTGTATTTCCTAGCAATTGTAAAAATGTCCCAAAAATTTGTGTGTGAGCTTTAATGTAGTGGACAAAAGATCCCCCAGTAGATGCACCCTTCTTATATGAAGCTGTTTACTGTAGCTTCTGATGCACATATAACACCTGGTATTGGGATTAAGGTGCTTGAATATTCCGATTGTGGGAATATCCATATTGAAACAAGGCTGTCAACCTTGCCTGGATTTAGGTGCAGTTGGCGAGAAGTACGAATCTTAACATTTCCCGATTCTGGAGCAAATGTAATTCATGAGTAATTCACGGTTGAATTCTCAGCCCGGAGAACTTTCATGATGGATTGCATTCAATCTTAGCATTGCTACAGCAATGTGGAGTTGCCAAATCCTACACATGATGTTAAGAGACCAAGTACTCAACTCGAAGCTCATCTGAGTAGCAACAGAAGCTTATAGTGAAGAAATGGAAGTTAGATGGATGCAGAATGGCAGTGCTAAAGATTAAACTGGGGACACACAAAGGCATGGCAAGCGCTGAACATCAGGCAAGGGAAATGCACACACGGGACACGTGCCGATCTCACTTTTTTCCAGTCTGCATTGCATTCTTTATTTAATATGGGACACTGCTCTTAAAAATTATATTTTTTTTTTCTCGAATGCAATTCGATGAAACTTGCTAAGTCTATGTATATTTATGTACTTGCTGTTGTTCTTCTAGTATAATGTATAGTTTCTAAAATATTAAATATATTTCATGTGCCCTTTGAGGAGAAATATTTTTTTCTGCAAAGTTAAATCCACATATCACAATAATCTGGAATCAGAACTTCGTGCAGTGCAAACAAAAATGAATGTTCTAAACTGACTTAAACAGAAGTTGTGGTATGTTGAACATTCCCGAGCGAGTCACTTTTAAGCTGGGATTTGACTCATATATGTTCAACAAGCCACAGCTTTTGTCCTATCGGATTTAGAACATCCATTCTTCTTGCAATGTATACAGTTCTGATCCTAGATTATTGTGATATGCAAATTTACAGTGCAATTCGCTCAGTTTAGAAAAAAAAAACCATGCTCCTCAAAGGGCATATGAAATGTTTTTATAAAAATGCACATTGTGCTAGAAAAATTACTGCATATTTAAAATCGGTGCACAAATATATAGAGACTGAGCAAGTTTCTTCAAAGTTGATTTAGAAATAAAAATTGCTTCAAGTGCTATTGCACCCCTTAACCTTTCACACTGCCACTACGCATGAAAGCTTAGTGCTATGCTAGTTCATATCCAAGCCACACAAGGCAGCCTTGCAACAAGCCAGTGTTATCTGTATTGGAGGGTTCATAAGAAGTGGCCTGCCACTGGTTTAAGGAGCATTTCCTACCATTCGCCACAGCGAGTGCTTGGCACAGCAAAGTTCTGCATACGTGTAAGTGGAGACGTTTGTCTAGAGCTAGCTGTGACACATTGAGATGCAGGCAATGTAGTAAACTTAACGAAAACTTAGCTACATCACATCTAGCTATTTTTTGAAATAAATATTGCAAATAGTTCTTGAGACCTACGGAGGCACATTCCGACATCATTCCAAGAATATTTTTATGCAATAAGCAGTGAAAGCAAAGCTCAACTACGTATCGACTCACGCACACGATTTGCTTAGACATACAGATTGTGTAGGTCCATGGAAATTGTAAAGTGTGCATGAATCAGGGACTCTGAGAGCATTTCATTACTAAACACTCGGCACACTGTTCGGTGAAATTTTAGCTGCAGTCGGTAAAAGTGAACTTAAATGCAGACAAAAAGCTAACAAGTACATAGAAACCTTATAAGGAATTGTATTACTATTATCTATACGTGTATCACATTGCAAGATATAAATAAATGAAAAATTTGTTAATTACTTCGTATAATTATATAACAAATAAATTTGCGCAATTTGAAACAACAGCCCAAGTGGCACCCTGACTGCTTCGCGGCCACAAATGGTGATGCTCGGGTCAGAAAGGTCGAAGGCAGTCGTGCCCTTCTGTTCTTGCACCTGCTGCGCTGTCGTGCCACCGGCCTCAGGCCAGTTGCGTTCACACTGCGTGATGGAATGGGATTTTGAGCGTCCATTGCTTCTCAATGTCACTCAGGGCCGGAGAAGTTCGGCGAGCTCGTCAAGTTCGGCACGACGAGCTCGCATGTAGACTAGAGTCTCCCAGAGCACCCGAACGAGCAGCTTGTTGTCGGTCTCGTTGAGGCACACGTCTGCAGATATGGGGGCGTTGAGGCGGAAGTAGGGCACATTGATCGTGTGGCACCACGCCTGTGCCCGGTCGACAAGCCGGCCGTTGGCTTGTGTGGCCTGCGTGCGTAGTTTGGTGCAGTAAGTGGATTATTCATTTGCAGAAATTATCCTAATGAAATAGAAAAGCCTGTGCTGCAGAAAATTTGCCATTGGTGGCATTGTCCGTGGGTGAAAAATGCACAGTGGACAGAGAAATACTCAGGAAATCTGTGTGTAAGTTGAGTGCTCTACCACAGAACCACACCAGTGTTCGAGACTAGTTCAGAAACAGACATTATACAGGTGTCACGTTAACAGATGCAATACATGTAGAAGGCATAAGATCATGCAAGCTGCATTATGAGTGTGTGGTTGAAAGTGGCTAAACCATTACTATTAGTCAAAGCTATCAGTCATCATCATCATTCATGGCATCAACAAAGTTTGCAACCATGTACGTTGTCTGCTAGACGAAGGAAGTGCTTAACAGCGCAAACGACAGGAGTAAATAGAAGAGACGAGAACAGAGCGCTGTTAATTAACCTTGTTAGTGTACACTGTCGTTCTTTATGAAAGGGAACACGCGATCGTGTGACCTGCTCTCTACAACCGCTGCCTACAGTATCTTGCAGTGCTTGCCCAGCAGCCATAACTCGTTGTTTTGTTTGCCAATAGATGACACCTAAAGCCAATGTCCTTAGCTGTCGCTTGATGACGGTCCGGTAGGCAGCCGTCGCAGAGCGCAGGCCACGCACTGACGTGTTCCTTTTCATAAAGGACGACAGTGTACAATAAAACCTCATTAATTCAAACTCTTAATTCAAAATATTTTCGTGGTCCCATATTTTGCAATGTATGTCTGAGCGGATAATTTGAAGCAGCAGTCATCACCTGTACGGTTAATTCGAAAACTTTGGGTGCCATGTGCCCATTCCTGATGCCTATTTCGCCGCGAATCCGTGAAAACGATGGCACTTAAGAGCCACAAGGCAATGCAATGTAGTGATAATAACGAGTGGCAGCTGAAGCGCTCCGACCCCACTACTTTCGATGCAAAAAAAAAAAGAAGAAAGAAGAAAACAAAATGCCAGGCCTGGCTAACAGTTTGTGCACTAGTGAGTATGAGTCCTGTTGCTGATGTGTTGTCTTCCAAACACTCCCAGTTCAATGATTTTTCATCACTTCATACTGCCATCCTTCCTTGTACTTGCCTCGTTTGCACTGTGTAAAATATATTGCAAATTAAAATGGTGTAGCATTGCATAAATATTTTTTGACTATTAAGTTATGAACTGTGCATTTAAAGTATACCAAGTACTTCCTTTTGTCGTGTGGAAGGAACGAAATTCTGATGATTGAACAAATGGTGCAAAAAATCACACTCGCAAGAATGAGAATAGAGCTTGTTACCTGGTCAATGATGAGCTGTCCGAGTGCCTTGGCTCCAAAGGCCATCTTGGCAGCTCCAAGGATGCCCGTGCCCATGTGGAGCATGTCAATGACCGTCACTGGCACCACAGGCACCTTGCCAGTACCTAGGGACACAACGACACCTAGGGGGCGAACCTTGTCTGCCTGGCCCTGGTTGGATTTGAACAAAAGAGCATTTCAAATAGATATGACCGTGGGTCCAAAACATTCAATACTCTAAATACCCGGTGTGACATCTGTGTATACTAACACCATGCATTCAGAGTCAACATCTTCGTGAGAGCTAGTACTAAATTGAACATTGCTTCATCTTTGGTCCATAGTACTTTTTGATGTAAAAAACTACACCCCAAGACAGTCTTTTGTATCGTGATATGGTGTTTTACACTAAAAAACACTGTGGATTCTCAGCAACGAGCCCACCGACGCATTGTGTTCATTTTTGGTGGCTTTCCTTACAGGCGAGTCCCTGTTCAGTCGTGCCATCTGAGTTTAGAATGGTACACACAGTAGAGCTTGTTTAGCTATAGCATGTGACGACGGACTGGTGCTAAATCATGGCATCTAAAAACACAGATTTTGTTCCATCACAGTTGGACGTCTTACGGGCCGTAACAATGACTGGTTACGCAGCAGGTACCGTCTATGTAGTAGCCACTTCAAGTGCCCACTGCTGGTCCACAATGTCCTACTGCAGCCTGAAGCCATTAAGCTTACGAAGTGCTACTATCATGTATATTTTTGTGCTGTGCGTTCCCTGTACCTAGTTCTGTTCCACACTCTTTCCATGCAGCGCTACCACGTCTTCGCACTTTACTGGCCACCAAGATGACAAATGGGCTTTGAACATTAGTATGTAACCGTTCACTTGGCGTACGCCACGTGTTACAAATGTAGCCTGTTAGGTAAGCTTGGGCGAATATTCGAAGGCTTCAAGTATTCAAATGAATAATGCAGTATTCGGATTCGTTTTGAATCGAATTTTAATTATTGCACATTTTGAATTATTCGAGACGAACGAATAGATGCATATAAATTCGCAAGTAACAGTCTGTAAAGGTGGTTTCACTGCAGCAGAGGCGTGCTTAGCAGTGAAAAGCACCTACCCAGGTGTATATTAGTTCACATGTAACCCTTTGTAAAAGTGACATCACTGCTGCGAAGTGGTGCTGAGCCATGAAAACACATAATCAGGAGAATTCCTCGCTGCCTCGCAACTCAACTTTAACGTTATATGAAGATGTTATCCTCACATCAATTCATTTTCTTTAGTTTGAAAGCTCGTTATACCGACTTATATGCTCTAAGTATAGCAAATTTTAAAACGTAACATATTTTACAGGCTATCACTTGCATTCTACGGAAGGTCAAATCCTGCTACTATTGTTGTTTCCACTTCCCACACAAAACAAAAATGGCATTTGCACAGGCCTTGTCTCAATTATTGAAAAAATATTGTGCAGGTTAGTTTGGTCATGACAAATATGCCTCTATTCCTTTATTATATGTGATATATACACTATTCGAATTCGATTCAAAATTATTCGACCAAAATCACTATTCGCTCAAGCCTACTGTTAGAAGTGTGGCAGCTTGGGTTAGTTGGTATGACATGACGATAGTTATAGTGCGAGAACAGAACGACGACAAAGAGACAAGAAGTCCTTTGTGTCCTTCTTGTAGGCCTTCGTGTCCTTCTTGTCTCTTTGTCGTCATTCTGTTCTGGCGCTGTAACTATCGTCATGCCTACTGATAGGTTATGTTAGGCCAATGTAACCTAGCAATAGACCAGTAACTGTAAAATTATGCACACAGCTCATACAAAGCAGCACTGTTGACCCACCGTTGCCTTGAGGGCCTCGTTGAACTCGCAGATTTCCGTCATCGCGTCCAAGGTTGGGTTGTTGGAGATGAGCCCACCGTCGAGAAAGCGACCAAACGGCCGGAAGTAGGTGGGCGCCGCTCCCGACGCTCGTGCCGCTCGCCACACTAGCTGTTCTGTAGGGAAACACAACCCCAGAAATTTTTAATAATTTTGCAACAAGTGCATCTAAATATAGAGACAGATGTTCCACGCAACAAAGGCCTTATCTGTGTCCCATGATAATGACTTCCGTTAGTGAGCTTCATTGCAATGCAGCTTTCTAAAGTGGCAAAGCATACCACAAAGACTTATTTGTCGTGCCAAAAAGTGTACTGTATCTCTAGCATCAAATCATTGATATAATGAACCATCGGCTGTACTCTGCCTTCAGCTAACACATGAGATAAGCACAGCATGGGACAAACCATGTGGTGGCGTGCACGACGGAAACTCTGACTCCTCTTCTGCAACTCCTAGGATCTGTTTCGGTGAGTCGTAGTTGCGGAATAGGTGGAGTGCTGCTGGATGTCGGTCCGCAAGCACGCCCGTGATCATCAACCTGTTGGTAGCCATCCCCACAAAACAACCTCTATTATACAGGAGTACAGGCTTGGATGAGTTAGTTTCAGTTCATGATGGCGTATCACGTAGCGCGTCAACGTACGAATAAGGGAGAGGCATAATGAGCCCAGACCGGTAGGTGTCATAAACAGGCACTAAAGTGAGACAAATTGGTTTAACGTGATAAGCTGTACTCTAAAAACTCAAACTACATTTATTTCATCATATATTTGTTAATTAAGAGAAAAGAAAAAATAAGGTCCGTGTTAAGTTTCTAAAGTTCGTGTCGAAATCCCCGTGCACAACATTGCCGTTTTCCAAGTGTACTTTTCGTATTGAAGACGTTGGCTAAACAAAATTTCCCGAAACTTAGCATGTTAAACCTCTGGTCCCCATAGAGTACAATGTCTTTCATTTTTATCGATTAGGAACTTTGCAGATTCTAGTGGGCACTGTCGTAATTCATGTCACGGTGACTGGTACAGGAAGTTCAAATGTGGCGTTGCCAGCTGATTTTTTTCTTTTTTTTTGTCACGTTTTCTTGCTTACCAATCATCATATCACAAGTGTAGTGATTATAGTATGGTGAAAGAGTATTCTACTAATATGAGCAATATCAATTTCCTAGTAAGTATTTTGTCATTTATGGCCGTGATTGCTGTTGAGGCCTCCTTTTCTCATCATTAGTGCACTCTAGTGGCAAGGCACTGGTCGCACATAACCTGTGAGGTTATAAAAACGGAAAAGATATGCACGCCAGGTGACCACTACGTGAGCACATAGTTCGTTGCACTGTCGCAGCTTGAGCATGACTATCTGGCTGGTTGTTAGTGCAATCGTGGGCAAATGCTAAATGGCTTGACAGTGTTTTGATTAGGCTTGTAATTATCATTTTTTGCACTTCTGCGGAATAAAGATCAGCTGGAATTCAGCACTAACTTTTGTTCTCTGTCCCGTATTCCTATGTTTGACCACATGTGTCGTACGCAGTCGTGAGCCTCTATTAGCTTGACTAATTTTCGTATGCTGTCTCGGTCACTTCATCGAGTGACGCTAAAAAACTCACTTAGGGTGCTTGATGTCCGTCATCACAGTGTCCTCCCCCAATTCCCGCTGGAGGAATTTTTCTAAGGAGTCGGCATCATGTGGTCGTGTACCCGTGAACACCTTGTCTTTAAGGCTGAAGTAGAGCTGAAGGCACTGTCGGGGCGTTTTTCCTGCAAGGAGACACACAAGTAGTGTCGGCGAAATCATACAGAAAATACAGTTGTCCATTTTATTAGCCAGTCATATGTAGGAAATAAGATGGCCCACGTTTGGTTACCAAAGATTCTGTACGCTTCAGCTTCCAATTATGTAGAAATACTACGACACAGCATATCATATTATCTTTGTATTTATGTATGCTGCACTCAATTCAACCCATACAAGCACACCCAAGAATAGAAGTGACCACAAAACTTGAGTCAGTTTCACGCAGTGAAAGCCATTGGACAACGAGACTGTCACCCCTTTTGCCATGCATTATATTTTCTTCGGAAATTTCGACAAAGTGTTCACTAAGGATTTTTTTTTTTTAGTTATTCAGGTTTAGCCACGCTGATCCCATGTGATAATATGCACATTCTTAGCCACAGCGGAACGCTACGATAATGTTCCAATGAGGCTGTGTGCCCTTTCACTCCCCCACCTCATGTATTACTTTCATGGCTACACAGGAACACTAGCGGCATCATCGTCATTTTTTTATTCACTTCACTCCTCTATGGTCATGTGACCTGCATGACACTATTACTACTACTACTACTGCTACAGCTGTTATGAAAACGACAGCACAGTGTCGCGGACAGCTTGGCTGTAAAACCAGAATCTAAAAGTGCATCAAGACAATTTTTGGTGAAAACAAGCCCACCAGGCAACTACAGCTGACACATCAAAATGGTGGTCTGATTTACCTCGCGCCAGCAAAAGCGCCAGGACTCCGCCAGTGCTGGTGCCAGCCGCCCAGTCAAAGCAGTCCAGGATAGGCTGACCAATGATGGCCTCCAGGGCTACCAGCATCTGGATGATGATGAGGCCACGGATGCCGCCCCCGTCTAGGCACAACACGCGGCTGCGCGATTGTGGTTGCCCCTCGCGCCGCTCCTGCAGTCGTCGTCGCACCGCCTCTCGCACTATGGACGCCCCCATCAACTCGTCGTACACTGCAGCAACAAACCAGGAGGAGCAATGACTTCACTTGCTCACTCTGGTGAGCTTCATTGCTATGTGCAGTCACAGTCTGTCAGCACGTGTAGAATCTTGAAGATTCACAAACTTGGTGCGAAACATGCGTGCTACTTTTTGCTGTGCTTTATTGATTTCCTGCTTGTTACGGCAGTTGATATACATGCCATCTGCAGCCAGTTCCACCATGTTGTTTCCCCCTTCCGATATAGTCCTGTGGAAAGCCGGCGAGAGGAGAAACCATGCGCTTTGCAATGCGGCGACGCGCATGTTTCCAAAATGTTTTTAGTAGTCAATTATTGTGATCACTTCTTGCTTATCTCTGTTAACCATACTATTTTAGACCTTGCTTGCTGATTTTAACCTGGTTTTGAGCATTGCTAATAGACTTGTGCGAATAGTGAATTTTTGGTTCGAAGCGAAGTCATTTTGATAGAATAATTTCGAATCGAACTTGAATGGTATGTATGACATATAAAGAAAGGAATATTTATCATGACCTAACTAACCTGCACAATATTTCTTTTGAATTAAAGTAGGGGCTCTATGCAAATGCCATTTATATTTTTCATTCAAAGGAAGCCGAAACAACCTTGAGTAGTAGTTTTGGTAGGATGCCAGTGATAACCTGTAAGATGCTTAACGTCTTAAAATTTATTGTGCTTGGATCACATAAGCCATCATAACAAGCTTAATAAAATGAAGAATTGATTTGAGGGTCGACTGAAAATAGCGCTAAGAAACGGGGACACAAGAAGAGGACACACGGCACAGGCGCTAACTTCCAACATAATGTTTATTACCACCGCACGCTCGCCTATATCACCAAAAAATAACATCACATGACATGAATGATGCGCACAAAAAATTAATTTCTCAGAAAATACAATTCTTTATCACTGAGCGTAAGAGAGGGAGTACTGACGCACTTAGACCCCGGTGAAGCGATAGCCTCCGCCTCAATAATCTCTCTAGTAAGCTTGTCAAACATTTTCTTGATAACGGTACATGCATTGAATATCGGCGCGCAGCCGCAGGATTTACAATGTATGGCCAACCAACTCCCCTGGCCGTTTTTCACATTATTACAATGTTCTCTTAATCGATCATTAAGGCAACGGCCCGTCTGTCCAATATACTCTTTACCACAAGAAAGCGGGATACGATAAACAACGCATATAATGCAGGGAACATAAACAGTACGATGCTTCTTACTACAACCTTTGATTTTTCCGTCGCGGTCATGAAGGCCACAAAGGCTGACCAACTTCTTGGGAGCTGAAAAGACAACCCTAACTTCAGAGCGCTTAGCTAATTTCTTTAGGTTGTGCGATAACTTGTGATAGTATGGAATGACGACTAGGTGCTTCGGTTTCTCGGCATCACGACTCGCTGTACATCCTGGGTTGCGAAGTGTACGAAGCAAGCCTTCTGCAACTGAAGTTTGGACGTGCAATGGATAACCTGCTTTTAACAAACGGTTTGACTGATTATGAAAACTATTGGCGATTTCGTGCTCACAAGATTTGCTTAATGCATGACGAAAACAATGACTGATGATGCCTCTTTTCACTAGTTTGGAGTGAGCTGATTGGTAAGGAAGGACTGGTTTGTTCATACGTGGTTGGTATGCCCAACATATGCGGTTAGGATGAAAGGTGAAGAGGACATCGAGGAATTTTATGGCATTGCTCTCAGGCAGTTCGTGTGTGAGAGTCAAAGGTTTAAAACACTCAGAAAAATGTGAAATTATTTTTGCCAAACCTGCCTCGTCCGCTACCGTGTCATTAGTTAATAAAACAAAATAGTCATCGACATACCGGAACACTTTTTTTATCTTCAAATTATCAAGATGAAGGTAAATCGATCTGTCAATTCTACTTAAAAATATGTCGCTTAAAATGGGCGCAATGCAAGACCCGATACATATTCCGTCATTTTGAATAAAAGGCTTGTCATCCCATGAAATGTAGGTCGTCTTGAGGTAAAATGATAAAAGTTCTAAAAACCGACTGACGGGAACACCACACTCAGTTTGAAATTTAACAGAGCCAAACAAATCTATGCACTCTTCAACCGCAGGAAGCAACTGATCATGGGGAATAGAATAATACAAATACAACTGCTTTAATCGGTCATCTACAAGAGTTTTTTTTTTGCTTTTGTTGTGTGGCCGTGTGTTCTTTTTGGACTTTACAAAAACGTATGGCTTTTCTATATTTAACAATATTGCAGTACAGCGCATGTGTTGTGCATATTTTATAACCCTCATGACTTGCCTGGGAGACTCTTAAGTTTCGTGCAATTGTCCTAATTATATGGGCATGGCTATAAATATCCTGAAAGACAATGCTAGTGCCACTGTAAAAAGAATACGATAACTAAGGACATATGTTCCAAAATTTTCTGGTCCTGTGCAGAATGCTCAAGTCACTTTTGCCTCAGTGCATTGCCCCCACACCCACTCCCTCCAACTTTATGAATCCCTCTAATTTATAGGTCACCAAGCTGGCAGCTCTGGTTGCATGTGAACTTTTTTGTCCTTATCTCTTAATTTTCTGCAGCCATTTTTGATCAAAGGCACATTTGAATGCATTTCTCGAAACATCATTATCAACAGAAGTGCCTCTCACAGCGAGGCGTCCGTATGAAGTCCGGTTTGTCAGGCGGCACGCCGTCGAAGGTGCCCGTCGGACTGCATCCGTCGCTGCAGCCACGGTCCTGCTCGCAGCGGTGTGCCCCAACTGCGTGCAGAGTGTACAGCACGACGTCCTTCTTGTTCAGCTTAGACGTAGCCGCTAGGTGACGCGCCGTCTCGCCCTTCTGATTCCGCTGGTTCACATCCGCCCCGAACACAATCAGAGCGTGAATCAGCGAAACGTCACTCTGCGAGAACAGAGGGTAAGTGGCCGTCAGGTCAAGGCCCCCTTTTATGCCTTAGTTGCCTCATCAAACACAAAAAGCGACCATCGGCGTCAACATGAGCGTTGTAAAAAAAATCACAATGTGATGATGTCATCGTGACAGCACAGATCGCCAAAATTTGTGACATCGTGACATTCATTAAAGTGGTATGCTGGGCCAGTTAGTGCAACATATTGTAGGCTGTATGAGGAGTGGAAAACAGCAGGAGTAGAAAGAACGTGATGGGACAGAAGTACCATACCTAGGTTTTAAAATACTATACATTCCATACACCGCTTTGGAAGCAAGAGTATGCCTAAACTGACAAAGTTGCAGAATAAATAAACATATCAGAACAATCTCTAATGATGACTGTATGAAAGAAAACAAGCATGGATGTTCCAAAGCCACTTTTGAACAGAAGTTACAGTATGGTGAGAAATTTGTGACCAGAATCTAAACTTAACATGACTCACTCATGAATTTTTACCATGAGCTCAGCACTGCTAACATTGTGATCATTGCTATCACTGCACTTACAAAGCAGGACGATTTAAGCACAGCTTGTACATACATTACCTGCTAGGACCTATAATTTCAGCAATAGCAAGCTGCCTTATGTTGTTTACCAAGGCGACAGGCCTCACATACAGACATGACAGACCTCACACAGACACGAAAGACTTACCAGTGTGAGCCACAAGCCTTGTAACAAATCACACAGACAGGCACAAATAACTGGATGTACCTCAAAACAGTTGTGTGCAGCACTATGACAAATGTGCAGACATAACGTTTTTTCAGTAAGTTGACTGCACTACATGAAGACAAAAAGGGGAGCCTTCTTTGTAGCACTGATATTTCATATTTGATAGTTACTAGACATTTATGACTCGAATTCTTCTTTGTGCTTCTCAAAATATATCAAACAGTGCTTAATCATCCCTTTATAATTTGTAGAACATTATACTACATGTGTCTTATAACAGATTTTCTGACTTTCACATGGCTTTGTTCTTTTTTTTTTTCAAGTACTTTATTTTCATTTTTCTCTTACAATAATTCATATACAGATATCTGGACCAATAGCCTGGGAAGGCTAGTATCCGGCCCAGCATTGATAATATACATACAGGTCAATGCAGTCTAACATATAGGTTTACAATTACATATATTAACAGAAATATGAACAATGGTTTCTGCAAAGTGCACCAGAATAGTGCTGGCAGATACGTTAAAGGTCCTGATTTGCAAGAAAAAGGAATTTACTACTCTGCTTAAAGTTACGTGCGGTTATAACCTCCAAAGGTAGAATGTTCCAGACTTTAGTTCCGTTGAGTTCAATCACTCTTTCACCGTATACATTATTACATTTAGATAAGTTTAGATTGCCTTTCAGCGCGTGTCTTGTACTGTGCGTTGGAAAACACAACACGTTACGAGATATAGGAAAAATCTGTGCACATAATCTTATTAACTGAAATCGAAATCGTATGATTACACAGAGCTGTAAGCAATAACACTTGCTGTGTCTGGAAAATGTCGTGAATTCTATCATTGCCACTGTTAGGATTAATTATTTTCAGTGCCCTTTCCTGTAATTTTTGTAGAGGTAGTAAATATGTCTTGTAAGCTACACCCCATGATTCTAAACAATAACTGATATGGCTATGGGAAATGCATAATGTAGAGATTTAAGTATTTCACGGGGAAAATATTGCCGTGCTTTAATGAGGTGATAACATCCGCACGCAACCTTCCTGCACACGCTCTAAATATGCGCTTCCCGATGTATATGTTGTTCGAAAATCATGCCCAGATATTTAAATGTGTCTACTTCTTGTATAGGGCTATTGTTTAAGCTTATACTTATGCGACTGGTGTCAACATTATTTCTCCTCGAGCGAAAAACTACATATTTAGTTTTATTGCTACTTAGAGTTAGTTTGCTTTGAGCAAACCACGAGGAAATCCTTACTAAATCATCCATCACTTCTATTTGCAGTGCTGAGAGTGTGTCACCAGTGAATAATAAAGCTGTGTCATCCGCGTACATTAGCGCGATATAGTTGTGTAGAGCATCAGGGAGGTTATTAATGTATATTGCAAATAACACTGGGTCCCAGCACTGATCCTTGTGGGACTCCACAAGTGGCTGTGCTGAATGCTGAATAATAGTCGCCCATTACTACCCTTTGTTTCCGTGAGGATAAATAGCTGGAAAAGAATTCAAGCGAATTGTTGGTGATACCTTAGTGTTTAAGTTTTTGCAGTAATATAGAGTGACAAATAGTATCATACGCCTACCTGTAATACCTGTACCTGTTTTCTGGATATCTGATGTTTACCATATTGCTTTGTTTACCAATTTTGTTTACAATTTAACGTACTTATGGCATAACGTATTTATCTAGAACCTTCCCCTATGTAGTGCTGCATTTAAGGCATTTTTAGGGGTATTGTAGTCAAAATTTTTAAAACAATGTGCATTATCTCTATCTTTTTGAGGGTAACAAAAGTTGTGTGAATAATCTTTCTATATTCACTGCTACCCCCGGCAACATAGTGAAAAGATAATTTTGAAAGGCAAAGCAAATCCTCAGCCCAGTCATGCAACGACCAGCATTGAAAATCGCATTATTGTATCAGCGATACCAAAACAATACTCTCCGCAGCATGTTACTATTTTGTTGCAATTTCAGTGGGAAATTAACAGTGGACAAGTAACTGGATGCATTGTAAATATAAGGTATCATTGTACAAACTGGAATATGCTAAATTAGCAGCGTTCAGGAAACAGCCTTAACATTTATTCTGCTCCTGGTTGCGTATGTTTCTAGTTACTACATTTTTACTCATCATTTGCTACTCACAAATCAAAGGGGTTCTCTTAGAACTACTCTTCATAAAAAAAAACAATATTACAATGCTAGTTATGATGTTATAAACAACGCCAGCTTACGAACTCAGCGGTTCCTCAAGTTTTTGCTTGGGAACAAAACCAATGCTTTCCTGTCGTGCACAAGTTGCGGCTTTCACAAAGCCACAAATTGGCGATGTGTACTTACGTCCAGGCTTTCGTTTTCTCACCTTTGGAGACTCAGCCTTCTGCCGAGCCTTCTTGTTGCCCTTAACAACCTGACCAACATCGCGCAAAGACGAAAGTTGCAAGTAAAAAAATTGTTTACCGAAGAGAGCAGTGCCCTAATATCACCAACCATCATTATAACAGTCACAGGTATATCAGATTCAAAGGGATCGTAAAATAGTTCAATGTATCGAGCTATAATTACAAAATACACTAAGCTGACACTGTGGGAATTTGCTGATTTATGCCCTCAGGGCTGTGTTGAAGGCATGAATGTGTATTGATGCATTGTTCATCAATGCCACCTCGTCTAATGCAAGTATTGGTGCGGTAAGCCTTCTGCATTCTTCAAAGAGCATGGCTGTTCAACCACCGCTGGTGGCATGCTTCACTGCTAACTGTGCAGATCTCTCCACTGATAGCATGTTTCACTGTCTTATACAGTTCTGTCACTGTGAAGATTATTAAATTAAATTCATGATGACTGAGCACAAATCCTTCTGCATTTGAAGCAATCTGTATTCTGAGACAGATTTAATTCTTTGCTTTCCACAGTTTGCGCTACCCTTCCAATTCATTGCCCCGTCTGACAGCGGCTTCAAAAATGGTACCGATTTATAAGCAAGAATATTTGTAATGACACATGATGTAGCTGTGATCCAGTTAGAATAGGTGGTGCTACCAACCTACCCAACCTAATCTATCGTAAGCTAACTTTTTACAGAACATAGAGTTCCCAGTAAATAAACTGGAGGGAACCGTGTCGCTATTGTCTATGGGAGCTGCAACGCATGGCACTTCTGCGAGCATGGAAATGATGGGTAGTCCACAGATTTGCCCAGTCTTCGTACTTTAGGTTTCATCTGGCTTCGCATGGCTTGAAGCTCCTTTGTCATGAAACAACAATCAGCAATAGTTTATCACTACCTTAATTTTTTAGGCTCACCTATTCAAATCCGGCTATGATGTTCAAAAGGGTTTGTCCTTTTCTTCAAAACAAAACCGAAACACAGTAATGAACAAAGTCACAAGTGCGATTCGCCGCTCGCAAGTACGATGACTAGGCAAGGCTGCGTACTACCCATCATTCCCACGGTCGCCGAACGACGGCAGCGCTAGAGTACGCTCTAATTAATATTAGAATACTCTATGATATAGAAGTGCAATGCGGCATTCAATATACTGAATGAGGATGTGATCGGGGGTTCGATTTATGCTATGCTTTTGCTTGGTACTTCCAAGGGGATGTCACAAACGTTTGATATATTCTGGTTTAACAGTAATTGAATGACGTTAATAGATTAACATAGACTTCGATCTTGGACCTATTGCAACTGCCAGTTTTTTGTGAGTTAGATTAGTTGTTCTTTTCTAAACTCTTGTTCAATCAAACGCAATGAGATTCACAGCCTCAAAATTTGTGAACCACTGTTATGCTTCAAGGCTGAATCAATCTAGAATATTCGCAGACACCTACTCGGCTTGTCTGACCACTTCACAGTGCAATTGTTTGTACTACCCTGAACAAACTCAGCGAAACATTACTTCATGCAAGAGCAACAGCAAGCATTTTTCATAGAGTTTCTAACCTATTAACCATAAGAACAAACTGCCGCAGGCTACAGTGCCATTATCCATAGGGAGGTGTCTCTAATTGTACTGCACAGTCGCTGGATGTCAGTATCGAGGTACACCTAATTAAAGCACATGCACCTAACTCACCTGCTCGAGAAATATAGACCAGTTTTCATGGTTGGGGACCGCCACCTAAGGCGGAAGAGACGAAAACAGATGTTGCGTCGCGTCTGTTCACTCTCTCAAAAAATGGCTTACTAATATGGTTATGTTTACAGTAAGAACTGCCTTCACGAAAAAACACTAAATACCTTGCACTACACAAGACATCAGCCGTAACATAAGAATTACCAGTGTAACAACACTCTATACACACATCGTATCACACAGTCATAACAAAACGCATTATCAAAGTACTATAGTACAGTATACTTACAGGTTACTGCTTCGTGCCATAGAATCTGTCTGCTGTAGAAATGGTCTTAAAACAGCATCATCGTTCTAGACATTATTAGATGAACTGGACAAGTTGTTCGATTAGGGCAACCTTTAAAAGTAACACGTGATGATGTTTTCTTATAAGAATTATATGTACACCACTTCAACTGTCCTACCCCTAATTATTGCTGCATATTTGTGGTTTGCCAGCAACCAACACACTGTATCTCCTCCAGCGACAATTGTACACTACAGAGGCATGTCAGGCACTGCGTGTTTCGTCGAACAGCTTTAAACACAGCATGCACATTATTGTAGGCTTCTCGAGTGGACAACTAGCAGTCATTTAACTCTTTGTGCTGCGTGTTCCAGCAGACTTTTATACTTTGCTGGAGACACTACCACATTCAATGATCATTCGACGTTTGGGCGTGCGCTCCATGACCAACGTCAAGAGTATTTTCCTTTGCTCGGAAAAAAAAAAAGGCGTGCATTTCGGGTTTAATATATGATTTTTTTTGTGCAAAAATTCAAGCTGCTTTATTGTCAAATAAATGAAATTTTGATTATGTGCTAATTAACATTATATACTCAAACTTCCTTGAAACAGTATATCCCTTCATTTTCTTTCGTGATATGTAATGTTGAGTGCCTTGGAATTGTGCTATGCGAATTTCACAAGGCTCCTGTGTAGGGAGCACAAACATCTTTTAATTTTTTGCATTTTACCTGGGTCGGATTTTTTGTTTTATTCCACTATGTTTTTCCTAGACCAGACTCTTGACTATTTGTAGACACTGCATCATAATTCACACCTGAATTAAAGACCTGCGTCCTTTGCTTGTCTTACGTAGGTGCCTTTAGCGCTTACATAAGTTATGAATTAAGGAGATATGCAGCTAAGCTCATGGCGCCATAATGTGCTAGTGAATGCTAGTATGCATTACTAGTTATTGACTACTCACAAAAATTGCTGTTATATGTAGTACCAGTAACTTACTGAATAAAAGGAATGGATCAAGGCATTTTTATCTCACCAGTAATTTATTAAGAAAAAGAAACGGACTTGTGCCGACCACGTAATGCATAATACAGACAACTGCGGTCAGTTACAGCAAGGAAATTGTTATCGAGGGTTGATCTGCAGCTGAGAATGACAGAGCATCAGATAAAGCAACCTAATTCGGATGCTCACATGGATAAAATGGCAATGGCTCACACCGGATAGTGTAAACTGAAGATCACTGATTTTTGTCCTGCAGTGGACATTAAAAATAAATAGGCCCAGAATGATGATGATGATGATCGTAACATCTTAACTACCACGAGCTCAGTGAGAAAACGCACCTTGCAATAGCAGACACTGCTATCACCATATGTCAGCCAAGTCTCGCAGCTGTGTGCGGCTGAAAGAGTTTCCAAGCTGACTACACAGTTGCCATTGTCTTAGGCGCCTTATTTTTATACAGAGGCCTGTGCTCACTCTCTTCAGAGCTGTTGTCGCCTGTGGTTTGATGTCAAACAGCGGCTAGCATGCTATTGGCTGATAGCCAGCATAAAGCCAGAGCCACGTTGAAATCAGATGTGCTTCTTGCCACAGAGTGCTGCCGTGTGCCAGCGTGGTGCTTCATAGAGTGCACTACACTGCTAACATTACACAGTGAGCCACACAGGAATTGCAATGGGGGAGAGTGATCGCATTTCATCACGCATGCTCAAGGTCACATGACATGCACTGACGAAGCTTATTTCCCAAGTGGCATCTCTTATTAGCTTCCAGAGAGCCCGTCGAGATGACAGAAGAAAGACAGCACTTAAAGGGTGACACACATCTGTACTGCGCTTGTTTGTGATGAACTCGAGAAATTTTTGTGACAATCGATTCATAAGGCAACAGACTGCAATACTTGGTTATTTAACGATTCGGAAATCGGTTCTTGGCTTGTTTAGCTGACAAATCCCTTTGATAAGTGAGACAAACTGGGAACAGGCAACACGCACCCGCACAGCCACGTGCAACGGCGAGTCGCCGTCACTACCGATGGCGTTGACATTGGCGCCGTGGCTGAGCAGGCTGATGACGCAGCTGAGGCGGCCTCTGGCAACCATGATGTGCAGCGCCGTGTTTCCCTGGAAGTTCTTGGCATCCAGGTCACAGCCAAGCTCAATCATGGTCTCCAAGCACTGCACAAATTGTGAAAGGGCAGGCTTTTTGGTTTTGGCAACTGCGGGTGCCATGAGTTCACCACACATGTTGCCATTGCCAAACAAAAGCTGTAACGTCTAACTATAAAGGGGTACTGACACCAGTTTCGATGATCAACTTACTCTGCCCTGCAAATCTACTATAACAAAGAAAGCTCTGAGCGAGTGCTAAGCTCATTAACTGCTAATAGGATATTTTATTTTGACATTAAAGTAAATTTTCACATGGCACAGCTGCATCTATCAACACTTTAACATCAATGTCACTTTGCTGGCAACTTCAAGCTCCAGTATGACTACAGTTAAATCTCGTTATAACGAGACGGGCTATAACGAAATAATGGATATAACGAGCAAATCCTAATTCCCCTTGAAAGTCCCCATACAAACCAATGTATTCAAAACCTCGTTTTAACGAGGCAAAATTTGCTTGTTATGGGATATAACGAACAAGATTTGTTAGGAAGTAAAATTTTGAGCCGATGTCACGACAGTGCACAACGCGAATTTGAGACGGCGCGCAACGCGAGAACTGTATTTAGTAGTTCAAAACTCCCGCTACGCGCCCTCCAGTAACGTGCGCAAAGCAGACGGCACGCGCTGTTTCCGGAGGAGAGTTCGCTGCACGTACGCCGCTTGGCTACCACCGACAGCAGCGCTCCGCAAACGTCTCGCCCTTTTCTTTTCTTTTGTGTCTTCTTTATATTCTCCCTCTCCCCTTTCTCATGGCGCTGAGGCGCGCTTCCTAATCTTACATACCCCCTTCCCCTTGAGTAACCGGTTCCTAGAGGGCAGCGCAAAAGAGCGCCCCTTCCTCTTCACAGTCACTTTCCCTGCAAGTGTTGTCGCTCGCCGACGTGAGCCGCGTTGCTTTTGCGTGCGAGTTTCTTCTCTTTTTCGACCGCTTCCGCCTTTTCTTTTACCGTGCTGCGCTCGTGATTCCAGCAACATGAATGCGCCAGGCGGGAAGCGAAAGCGCACAACGCTAGATCAGAAGGCGGCTATGATAAGAGCCGTCGAATCGGGGACCAAGAAAGGCAACGTGGCAAGAGACTTTGGCGTATCGACGAGCACACTGTCAACCATCTTGAGCAAGCAGGAGTCCATCATCGACGCCGTTGCACGTGGCGTGAAAGGAAGTGCTAAGAGGATGAGGGCACCTGCCTTTGAAGCGGTCGAAAGGGCCGTTTTTAAATGGTTCTTGGACACGCGGGCCGTGAATCTGCCGGTGAGCGGCGCCTTGCTGCAAGGAAAAGCAAGGGACTTCGCCTGCATCATGGGCTATGACAACTTCGTAGCAAGTTCGGGTTGGCTCCAACGCTTCAAGGAACGCCACAACATTGTCGGGAGAGCGGTCTGCGGCGAATCGCAATCTGTCGACGAAGCAGAGGCTACCAAGTGGGCCTGCCTGAAATGCAAGCTGTGTATTTTGAAGTGCGTTTAAACAGGTGCATGACTTTTTTCCTTTTCATTTGGGAATGCGGTTATTTTGTTGCATACCACCGTGCGGCGGGATGCTATTTCGCCCGCTATTTTTTTGGGGTAAGTACAGTGCATAATATTTGCGGTAAATGCCCGCTACGGCTATAACGAAATATTGGTTATAACGAGCAAATAGCAGTGGCCCTCCAATTTCGTTATAACGAGGTTTAACTGTAGTTGCGATTAAATCAGGTACCAAAACATTCAATACAGCTGCTTGCGCATCATCGAAAAAATTCGGAACGGCCACTTGCGTGTCGTCAACATGGCCATGGAGTGGTGTGGCCATAGAAACGTCATATCCAGTGCAAGCATGTGATACAAAGCTTACAGCCAAGTTGCGACATTGGGGTACAGTAGGGAACCGAAACAAACTTTTAAAAGCATACGGTAATTACTTTTTCAGGAGACACTCACGCTTACTAACCCCAGTTTCAAACAGCAGGTAGAATGTTGCGGAAGCTTTCAAGACGTTCAGCCAAGGGATTTGTGTGTGCGTTTTGTGCTTGGCTTCCGTCGTCATTAAAGCTTGGGTATGGTGAACCCGAGCCTGTTTGTGATGTATTGCAGCGGGATGCAAATGAAACACCAAAAAATAGGTTCATGTGAATAGTGAATTTTAGGTTCTCAGTGAGATCAAAGCAAATAGCAATTAGGCTGAATAATTTTCTAATAGGATTTGAATAGTATATGTTAGATAGTATAAAAATAAAATGGCATATTATCATGACCCAACTACACTAGACTCTCACTTTAAATGGAACCTGAAGGGACCAGGAAAATATGTTCCGTTTAACAGGAGTTTTGCTTAATGAGAGATAAACATGAGTGGAAAATACAAGAACAAAACCAATCTTGTCAGAAGCACCTGTTTTGTTTAAGCAGCAGTTCCATTCAACAGATTTCAGTTTACTGCGTCTACTGTAATGTGCACAATATTTTTTAAAACTGAAACAACGAGCGCTCATGTGTGGCAAGCCTCTTTTCCGTTTTCGTCTTTTGCACTTCCACCAGGTATCATGTTTCACATCGGTACCCCTTTAAGGTTTTCTCAAAATTTTTGTGTATAATTGAGAGCATACGGCATTCTAAAATATTCGCATTTACGAATGGCACCTAATGACTCAAAAACTGAAGCAAACGTGGCACTGTTGGATCCATTATTACAAACCTTCGAACATTCTCTCACCCCCGCATTTCATGACACAAGTGATGTACTTACCTGTGTGGTTTTCGCCCAGTGAAGGGGGGTGCCACCGTGCTTCATGTCCTCAATTTGGAAATTGTGGACGTTCTGCTCGACGTTGTCTCGCCCGAGGCTGAAAGAGTAAGTGAAAATGTACACTTAAAATATGCAGTTCACAAAGCCGTGGAGGTACAACTGTCAACAGGAGTGTACAGGTTGCTTTGCGCTTTCACTCTATTCGTCATGTGGCTGTGTGGCAATTCTGGAGAATGAACAAAAGAAGGCGAATCCTTCTTGAGCGACTCGTTCCACGGTTCACTTTGATTATCCCACTACGTGTTTCCATCTGTCGGCTTGCATCTTCTTACTCATGGGATCCAAACATGCCATAAGTCAGCAAAAAATGTAGAGCTCGCTCAACTCACTCATGAAATATGTTTTTCACTTGAGGTTCACTCAGGTTTGCCAAAAATTTTTCTCAGCCGGACTCACTCGGCCTCAAACTCTCATATCTATTACTCACCAGGACTCCCTGAGACTTGGCCTTATGGCGTGATCCAAGTACCAGTGAGACGACTTATGATCTATGCTTGCAACCTTTAAAGTACTCATTCAATGCTCTACCTATTGAGCTATGATGGAAGGCACCTGCCCGTCCAGTTCATTGGGTATTTCTGTTAGTGTAATCGCTGGTAGTGTTAGCCAACGCCACTCGTAAGCAAGGCATGTGAAACACTCTCCACAGAAAGTGATATGAAAGTCAAAAGAACTGCAGCGTGCAATGTCCAGTGTGAAATGTCTACAATCACACTACGTGTGTGGCTTTAGATGCATTGCCCGGCCACGTGCACACTTTCACGTTAGGGGGCTATCGTGCGTTTTGTCGGCCCACTTACCACGTGCTGTTGTTTCGATCGGCCAGGTTAACAGAGGCAGAGTTGACGTCTGCGCCTTCTTTCAGCAACTCGCGGACGCACTCGGGCTTGTCCGTGAGACAGGCCAGCTGGAGAGGGGTGTAGCCATCATTGTTGACCTGGTTGATGACAGCAACCGGGGCAGGCCTCGAACCCAGCGCCTGCACAGTGTCCGCCATGTCAGCACTTTTACATAAAAAAAACCCAACAAGTAACACTGTTGGTCAGCGTTCCAGGGGCATGCGCTGCATGGTGAGACTTAGAGCGTAAAAAACACCTGTCTTGTGTCTTTTTCTCTGTGTCTGAGTTTCCATGCGCTAAGTCTTGTCATAAATGACAGTGACTTCTTACTTTGTAGAGCGAATTTCAGAGCAGTAAATATACTACTTTAGAGCAGACATAAGCATACTTGGAGTAGAAACAGCTAATTTGGTACAGCTACTTGTGTCTAAAAAGCATATGCTGTATACCTCTTCGAGTTTAAAGCATCACAAGAAGAGTCTCGCAAATATTACTATTTATTACACACAACGATCAATGTAAATGACAATAAATGAACAATAAAAAAGATCGTTGGCTATCAGATGCTTTGTGCAATGAGCTAGATACGTAAAGTACCAGTAACTGAAGTAGAAATGAGATCAGAGTCGATAAAGGTGTATGCTGGCATGCTGGGACAATAGTACATAGATTTTAACTTTTTGTTGAGGCTCGTGAGTTGGTCATACAGTTAAAGTTCCTTATCCCCTACATACGCGAATTATGATCCTCTGTCAAAAAATGTGCCAAATTCGCATGGCATGATTCCAAGGAACTCAGAATTACATTCAAGAACGAAAATGAAAGATCTTTCCGTTTTGTGCAAGTTTCAGTAATTAATGTTAATTAGCATGTAATTAAGTATCTAATAATTATTTATTCAATCAGCATCAATTTTTGCATAACAAATTAATATTGGGCTTAAGTGCAAGCACAGTTTTTTTTTTTTGGTAGCATTCATTTCAAGCAAACAAAAAAATTTTTTTAACATGGGTGATCCTGAAACGCGGCACGTCAACTGGTCGTCGAACATGGAAGTGTCACCAGCAAAGTGATCCTCTGCAGTGTTATGGCAGCATAAAAAGCTAAATAACCGATATTTGTCCACTCAGGAAGCCTGCACGAATGTGAACACTGCGTTTCAAGCCATTTGAATAAACACACGTTGTGTGACGTGCCTCTAAATTTGATGCGTAGAATTGTACACGCTGCCGCTGAATGGGTTATCTTAATGTTCCTTACACTTGAAGTTCCTTATCTGCCTGTGACACGAAACGATTCAGCCACCCGATCAAATTTTAAGCACTTGCTGAACGCCCCCATTTTGAATTGGTGGCTGCATTCATGCTTGAAAAAAGCATAGTCGATCAAAAAGCAAATATTACACATATTTGAGGTGCAACATCAATACATAAGTACTAGGTGGTGTGTTTCTTTACTAGAAAATACATAGACACGCAGTTCTGATGGCCCTAGTGTTTTTTTAAGCTGTGCTGGAAATGTTACTTTATGCATGAAAGAAGGCCGACAGAAGACTATCATCTTTTGGCGACATTTGCAGCGAAGTACGTGAATACGCAGCCAATTTTTTCGTATCTATCTGTTGTGCCGCCGCCAATGACGACGATGCCGCTCAACACAAGAACGGCACCTAAGAGTGGCACTCTAAAATTACAGTTCGGAGCAACGGCACACTCACACACCTTGATGAGTTCCTTGGTGGTAACAGCTGCAGCATGGTAGATGGTATCGCCGTTGTGGTCTGTCAGGTCGAGTGGAGCGTCCATAGACATGAGGACTTGAACCGAATTGAGCTTCTGGGCGCGCACTGCTACGTGCAGGGGCGTTGACAGGGTGTCTTGGGCACTCTCCGATATTTGCCTGAAATAAAAAAAACAGGCAATTGTGAAATCCTAGCTGTAGGTCCTATATAGGTGTTCGCCACTGTAGCACATTAAGGTGATATGGTAGGGTAAATCGACCTACAAAACGATTTTTAAAATTTTTGTTACAAAATATAACACACACTGTGAGGGAAAAAACTGTGAAGTGGCAAGAATACAGGAATGCCCGAAGCCCTTTGAAAATGGCGCCAACACTTCCACACAAATGTGAGAGCTGTTTACATGTTGTTTTCTGCCATTGCTTTTGGGTGTGAGCATTTTGGTTATAATATCAGTAGATCGGTTATATTGTACATTTGCACCTCGATTCATTTTCATAAGTATTTTCCGACAAGGAATGCTTTTGTAGTGTAGTCACTGGTTTACGTTGTGTGCACTTTTTGCGCGTTTTTAAACATAAAAGTGTGCTTTTCTTGCAAACAGTTTTTCAGAAATTTTCTAAACTCAATGAACCTTACTTCAAAAAGATATCTGACTGATTGCGCTGAAAATTTTTTCAGATTATACTCAAGTTATTACATTCGAATTGCCCGCACCTAAGTCTTTGAACAACTGTGCATTGCAATTTAGAAGAAATAATTCACTAAAAAGTTTCCTTTAATACACATGAGAAGGATACTTTTTTTTCTTGTGAATTGAATGTAGCAATCAATTTCATTATCTAGGCGTTACTGCCACAAACATGGAACTACCGTGAAATATTTCAAGGTCATACCGTATCTTGTTCCACAAAAAAGGCACATTTATTTTTACATCCCAGACTAAAACTTAGTACTCAACTGCCAGAAAAGTAAAGAAGGCTGCAGGGTAAAAAATTACCCAGAGTGAAAGTGAGATTTCAGGGTAAACTATGGAACAGCTCCTGGAATACAAATCTGAAACCAAGACAACCCATTTACCCCACCATAACCTCTTCAGATAATGACAAGATATTCTAACGAAGCAGTACAGTTGATGAGGGTAGTAATGCCAGCTTGTTGCTTTGTCATACATTTAGGAGTTGAACCCAAAAGAACACAAGGACAAAAGAACTAACACCAGTGTGTGCATGCGTTCATTTTCTTGTTCTTGGCGTTTATTGGCATTCAACTCCTAAATGTAGTAAAGCAAGATCACTCCCAAAGAGTTGTCCGACGCAACTCTCCAGAGGTAATAAGTTAGGACGGTGCCCCAGAGTACACAGAACTGCCTGCGTACGCGGCCACTCGAGGATTCTTGAAGCACTCGACGAGCCCCAGGTGGGCGGCCAGGTGTGCCAGGTTCCAGGTGGGGTTTGAGCGCACCAGCTGGACCACCTCCTGCACCAGCTCCTTGGTGAGCAAGTCGGGCACGCACTCGAGCATCAGGGGCAGCTTGTCCTTGAGCAGCATGAAGCACAACTGGGCCGCCACTTGGTCCTTGGTGCGCAGGAGGCTGAAAACAAGCACGGCGGCAGTAGTGTTAGGTGCGAAGCACCTTGGGGTCCTGGCTCGTTGGCGTCTAGTGTCGTCACGGTGTGTGATGTATTCACAGTCCGTCATAAATGGGCATGCCTCGCAAAATGGGTAAACGCCACTACTCGCTGCCGACCCACTAAAAATGTCCCCGACAAACAGCTCAGGACATTTCTCTACGTGTGGTCAGGAACTGAAACTGTCATGTAGGGAAGGAGGAGGGTAAGCTGCATTCCGACGCAGTTCTTCAACAACTTCAGTTGAGCCGAAACACCCTTTCCTGCACACCCATTTTCAAGCTTGGCACCACTAGTGCCTCATCAAAGAAACCTCTCTCAAAACACTGCATGCTAAGTGGGTGGAGCCCTCCCCTACATGCTACGGCCCTGCCCAGTTTGTTGCTTCTGGAGTGAACCTAAATGGGCTCGTTGTTACATGATGTTAGTTCAGTGCCCTTGCCTGCCTGCCTGCCTGCCTGTTCTTTCACTTACACAAAGGCCTTCTAACCTAGAGGACGAGGTTTGGAGGAAGATGGAAGCTTGAAGAAACCAAATATTCATAAACAAGAGGAGGGGTCACTGGGGCCAACACTTTGACAAGCAGATTTGTCTTCTTCGAGGCTGTAACTAGCCTTGAAGGGGCATCCTCGAAGAAGACAAGTCCACTAGTCGATACCCCGGCTCCAGCGACACTCCACGTTCACACATTTTTCATGTCTTCTATAAAAACCTTGAGGCGATCTTGGAACCCTACGCAATAATTTTCTGCAATTACATTTGGTCCCACACAACGAAGATGCAGGTTGCTGGTGAAAAAATGAATACACAGAGATAGTACCAAGTATCGATCACGTCTTGTTTTTTGTATACTGATAGCCCTAACAATAGCAGAAAAAAGGTGAGACATTTGAAAAAGTGATAACGCTAAAAGCAATAGTGAGGCTGTTGACTTCCGATACTTTTGTTGCAACATGTTCGCAAAGCTTTTCTTACCAATCCGTAGGTTTAGGATATGGCATTCGTATTTCGTGCACTCCACAAGACCAATGATAACTTTTCTATATTACACTATAAAAAGGTAGATTAACTTTTACCATTTTAAAGTATTATACATGGTTTCTAACTGTTATGCAAATGCACGCTGCATCACCTAAGACTCTCAGTCACATGGAATGCATGCCCATTCACGTCAGTGCCTTTCCTTTGTGAGCACCTACCGTAGCAATAATCCTGCAGTAGTTCTCACAAAGGAAAGGCACTGATTTTCCCTACCGCAGCAAAAACGCTCAAGCAGCGAACAGAAAAGGCTGCACATAAGTCGAATCAACGATGCTTCTGTGTCACCAACAAGGTTCCCATCAATTTTAACCAACAGTGTGACAGGTCTTCCAGATGTGCTGGTTTCCAACTGAAGCCCAATTCACAATGCACATGCCTTATGGCAAGCATTAATCACTTTTGCATGCAGCAACCTTCAAAGTTTCACCTTTCGATAAGCATTGAAAATACTAGTTGAACATATAAGAAGGGCCTTCAGAATGTGATGACTGGTGAAAAATTTTGGTGAAAAGACTCCATAAAGATGTAGTGTAAGGTAGTCGCAAGTAAACCAAGAAAGTCATCAAAAGGCCTTGCAAAGTAACTACTTTGTTTCTGTTACCTGTCAGTGCAACTAATATACCAGTACACATGAAAATGTGGTTCCCGTTACAGGTGTGCATTGTTAGGGAAAGGAAAGCCAAAGTATCTGAAATTATAGTGCGCAATGTGAAAGACGTTTACAAAGACAATGCGGACGTTCCCTGTAGCCGTCTCATATGTTCATCAACATATTAAAGGGTACTTACACAAAAATTTCAATGTGGTGTCCTTTTGCTGCAATATATTTCGGGAGGTGTACTAGTCGTAATATGGCACATCACTTGCTGCAGCCTGCCACAGATAATTAATTACAGTTTGTTCATTACTGACCATTCTCCGTTATGACATGGAAGAGATACTAGAATGACAAGCCACCATGTGAAAATAACTCCATCTAGCATGTGAAATGGCACACTGAACTGTGACGAACTTCCGTGCCAACTGCATAGTCTTTCGCATGCGACATGTGCAGCACGATGCCAATGCCATCGTCGTCACCTCATGGCTAAGACTTCATTGAGGCTTCCACACGTTCTCCATGAAAGGACTTGCAACCAGCTGCCAAATAGTAGCCTGCTGGCTACCATTTGCTGGCTACTAAATGTGCAATGGCAACTGTGACTTTATGATTTAGTTGGGCATCTCGCATCTCAGCCACAGTGGTGATGTCACAGAAGCTTTCGGGTCACGTTGGATGATGTCAAAGTCACGAGGTGCAGCATATAACGCTGAATCAGGCACGTAAACTTCAAATTTCATATAAATTACATGCCTTCTAAGCTGTATTCGCTGTTCAGGTCCAGTAGATGATACACGCAAACCTCAATATAATAAGCCCGGATATAACAAATTATCAGTTTTAGCAAAGTAAATGAAGAATAGCTTTCATAGATACAGTGCTGTGAATATATGTTTATAACAAATTTACAGATATAACGAAGTATTTTTGTGGCAGGAGTGACTTTGGTATAAGGAGGTTTGAGTGTGAATTCATGTGAATTGTGCAAGCTACCTCATCTTCATAGTTTTGTGTCAGTACCTCTTTAGCTGTTAACATGTATGAACTATTTCAGACTCCATAACTAATTTCTAAAATATGTGATGTCACAATATTAAATTACAAGTGACATGTGTAAACTGCGTTTTACTACCCCTTAATTCACCTGAAGCAAGGTGAGCAACCTTTCCATCATTAAGTAAACAGTATGAAAGGTGTAAATTTCCATTTGTAGGAACACAACCAGATAGTGCAGAAACAGAAAGCTTTCATGCAATTCACAGTTCGCAATTCGGATGGGCTCCCACTTTTGAGGATTAAAGATTTTTAGTCAGATGTAAACAGGAGAATGCATGCATAATCGTGAAGCTGCAGTTATCACAAGAAGTCACTGCATTGGCAAGCCTTCTATTGCTTTGGGTGACAAAGTAATCCATTACCTGGATTCTTCTACACGTGTTACCTCCTCATAATTCTTCTCAATCTTTTTGCTTTTTTCTTAGTTTTTGTTCATACCTAACACTGGCTTGTAGTGTGGTCATGTATCCGATATCTCTTTTTCTTTTTTCATGTTCCTTGCAATAAAAGTTAGTTGGAAGTCAGCAGAAGTCCTTGTAAGTGATATGTTTTTTGTGTCCCTTCTGTACTTTCTGTACTGTTTACACAAGAATTTGATCTAGGTCACCACACAATTAGACAAACAAGGCTTTTTGCTCAGTAAAGTGGTTGAATAGGTGTTTATGCGATCACCTGAAGGCTGCATGAGGGGATCGTGTAATGTCTTTGTGAAGCACCACATCGTACGAGGCGGAGTCCTCGGTCACGGGTGTGCTGGCGGGTACTGGTAGAGCACCAGTGAGTCTTCTCGGGCAAGGATGTTGCAGAGGGCATACTCGTCCGGTTTCACCTCTAGCACCTGTGCACAACATGGAAGCATTGTCCACGCAACACAAACCCCTTCACGCACTGCGAATGTCAAAATAATAGACAAAATGCCAAAGCACCAATGAAGATAATGAAAGAAAATAGACGTTATCCACGAACCCGTGGCTCAAGGTTTTCAAAAAAAGTTTCCCAGGTGACAAAAAAATCTGTCCTTATCAGGATGCTTGAAGACGATGACTAATTCATCCTCGTCACTGCAATTTACTAGCAAGTAGGATAGCCAATACGGTAGTGTAACCAAAGGAACCCTTAAGCACTCTACCCACTCTACCAGGGACTGTCAGGTAAATGATATCAATCCCTCGTTGGGCCATTACTAGAATACGCCTCAATGGTATAGTCACTTTACACTGCACTTGACATAAATAAGCTTAAAGCTACACAAAACAATACCATTCATTTTCCACCGATATGAACGCAATTTTTCTCATTCATTTCATGCGTGCACTTTCTGGTTAGAGCCCCTGGCTCGTCCCAAGTGATACGCTTGAGCGTATCACTTGGCTGCCAAGGATTGTACATAGGCACAGTTGCATTCAAGCTCAGATTTCTTTTTCAAATCTTGGCCGGTGCAGATTTTTTGTCAAATGGAAGCTTTATTTTTGAGTAATCCATGCAGATTTTTTTTGTAGCTTCACACTGAAAACAGATTGATGACGGTCGCTGCCTTTCATGAGCATCACTGCACTTTCCATGTTTCCTGCAAGTTATTTGTGACAAAGACAATATGTCACTAAAATCTTGAAACATTTCTTAGTAAACATTCTACTGCAAGTTGAAATAAAATATGTGGACTTTGATATTATGTAAAAATGTTGGAGTTAGATAGACGGCCGAGTGTTTGCTCTGAGTGTGTTACCATACATCTAATTCACTTCTTTCATTGTATTTTGCAATACATCACATCAGGCATATTTTTCAAGAGGGCTGACAGGAAATTGCACGTCTCTTGAGTTGCTAGTCCCGTTTGTGGTGTCTTGACTTATTTCTAGCTGATATCCATGTTTGCATGCCCTGTTTTTATATTAATAAAAGTCCCATTGAATAAGCAAGAATTTTTTACCTGTAATGCAGCAGTGGATTCTTTGTGTCATTCCGAACATTTAAAAAATGCTGCACAAGTGAACTTTCAATGGAATCAATTAGCTGCTACCCACAAAAGGCGACCTGCGAATTAAAGTGTCGAAAAATCATCTCGGTACTGTATAATTTTTCAAGTGACACATAGTACAAAGTCCTGCTCCTGGCCATAACGTAAGGCTGTGTTCACTCATGATGTGCTTCTCATAGTCAGATGCCTTGCCAAATCCAGTGCTAGTACAATCAGTTATGCTTCTTACTTCTCAGCACACCATTTTCACGTGAATAGAACAAAACCATTCATTCTGTCAAGCCATAATGCGGTAGAGTGCGACAACTCTGCTTTAGCAATTGAATATACATCAGACTATTCAGCGGTTTAACTATAAATATTCAATTTCTGTTTGTCTTTACCGTCATGAGATGTGTCAGTGAAACTTTCGAGCTCACTTCTACAATCACTCTGAGCCAACAATACGCAGCTAACATTTTTTTTTGTCAACTTTGCAACGACCTCGGTATATACGTACGATCGTGTCTTCTACGCGAGCAACAAACGGCGATCATAGAAAGTGATGCATTCTCGCCTTGTTAGGCTCTGGCTCCATGCGATTGGACCTCAGATTGTCCAGAAATCCACGCAGGAAGGCCATGCCTCGAGGTGGACTGTTATCTGCAAGGCACAAGTATCACGCAACCGCATCAACGTGAAGCGGGAACAAACACGACGTAGGCACGCTAGGCGAAGATCGAACAGTCACTTAAGCGGCGGCGAGTTTTTTCCGCTAGCAAGCCGTGCGCGCTCAGCGGCCGTACATTCGCAAAAGCGAAACGCAACGCGTGACTCTGAGGTCATCGGCGATCACCACATGCAACACAAATCACGTTTCAGACGGGCAGGCGGTGATGAAAGAAGGCGACCGAACGAGTTCATGCAGACGATGCGCGAGAAAGCGATTTGGGAACGCAGCGTGGTCACGTTTCCTGGGGCATGCATAATTGCGCAGGGGGACTTTTTTGAAGGACCGGCACTTACTTTGTCAAGCCGCTGCTTCATACAGTCGGAGAGAGGTGCGCAAAACAGTGCAGAACGAGATTAACGCTGAGAATTTACACATACGTTGGCCGTGTTCGAATGTCAAACTCGGGCAGGCGGCGGCTCTGCCCGAGCGTCACTAGGCCGTGACGTCATCTTCACGAGTTCACGCGTATTCGCCTTTCGCTCTGGGCTGGGCCATGAAGGAAACATATCGGTTTCGGTTTCGCTTTTTTTTTGTTGTTGTTGTTAGCCCAATTGCACAACTCATCTTAGAGGCGTGTTGACGCAGAATAAAGACGCTACAGACGCTACAATTAATGCTAAATTATCATTCTCTAATTTTCCACTCTCTCCTAGCTCTTGGCGCGAATTCTGCCCGAGAGCTGTGCATCTTGAATTTACGATATTTATTCATTGTAGAGAAACCTCTCGCTAGCGCTGTTCCTGTATACATCGTCGAATTTGTGCCCCTATCCATTTGATTTAGTGATATCCTGAAGGATGTTGAGAAAACGTCTACCATGATATCCTTCGCGGGACATGCCGTGAAGCGTAAGGGGCAGGAAAACGACTACACAGACCTGTGACTAAAGATGCTGACGTCATTTCCATGGAACGCGTGGCATAATTGTCAACCTTAGTGTATTTCCTCGCGTGCGTCACGTTCTGGAGCGACAATGTCCTTCAAAAAAAAAAAAGTATGCGCGAGGAAAGAAAGAACTGCAAACGAATAATTGTCAGGCTTGCCCGTTTTTTTTTCTTTCTTTTTTTCAAGCTCCGTGAACAAACTAAAGAACGTAACCTCCTTGC